>OX463778.1:5223141-6423141 GCA_949825025.1 Siphlonurus alternatus
AGCCCCTAGGTCCCCTGAACTCACTCCACCCAACTTCTTCATTTGGGGTTACGTAAAAGTCAGCGTGTTCAAGACGCCTGGGCGCAACGTACTGGAGCGGATCACCACCGCAATCCAGCCCTTTACGTCCGCGATGCTGCACTTGCCTGAGGTCGAGGTGCGTTTACATGTGTGTAGTGTTACAAATAGTGATCATGTGGAGTAACCTTTTGGTAATGTGGGTAAAAAAAATCATGAAGCAAGAGATTTAATTTATCAAACTTTAGGCCCTGCAGTCTTGAAAATGCAAGAAAAAGTGTTTGAAAATCGCAATTTTTACTTAAGGGACACTCACGAGGTGTAAATCGCAAATCTCGAAGAAACCTTCAGGGTTGGTTGTCCTAGCCGAGTGATGAAGAACGGTACCAATTTTATCGGCAACCGTCAATATTTACCCATAGAACGGGCAGCGCCCAGGGAAACCCTACCCCGTTTCGGCACTACCAACAGCGCTCCTAGCGAGAATTTTGGGAAGCTTCTTTAAAAACAATTTGCCGCGTTTTCTGACGGTTCTTCGTGCTGTAAGATTTTTTTTTCCTGGAATATTTATAGACTAATGATGAAAAAAAAATAATAATAATAAAAAAAATAAAATGACATAAATTCACATTTTAAATTTTTATCCAAGTAAATAAACGATTTACTATTGTCTTTCTTGAGAGAGAAGACTAAATATTATAATATATATATAAATAACATATTTTTTTTTTTTTACTTTTCTGAAGTATAGATGATGTTATTTGCTAAATAATTCTCAGAATTATTCATTTCATAGTGTAATAATGTAATAATAATTAATATGTTGAAAATATTAAAGATAAGCAAAAAGCGTCAGGGTGAAAAAACTTTTTGTACGTGTTTGTATAAAGCGACATAATTTCGAGTTAATTGTCATAATTTACAAATTATACTGCATGTCGTATATTATGCACAGTGGCCATGCAATTATATTATAATATATACATTTTAAAAAATAGAATCTCCAAAGGTCTTCGTTTTCTTAGTGACGTGAACCATATGCGTGTAAATTGTACATGTTGCATGGACCAACCAAGTTAAATGCAAAGTAATTAATATACTGTGATTAAAATATATGTGTAGTATAATTATAATGTGCATATTAATTCTTTAAATAAAAGATTTAAATACTTGTGAACATATCTTCAATATAATGATCAATGATCGTTCCAAATAATTTAATTAGAAACAACATAGTATATATATATATAATAACTTCAACACCAATTTACTCATTTGCATGCTTACACCTTTTATTAATACGCGTATTTTTATACTTATTTTGTTGTGGCTATGAATATTATAATATGAACATTTTATTATTGTTGGGGTTATATATATATATATATATATATATATATATATATATATATATATATATATATATATATATGTGGCTTTGAATTTTATAAATTTTATATTACATAATATGAACATTATTGCACTTACGACTTTTGGAGAGCTAGAGAGCTCAATGCATTGTATACACACACAAACACACATATTATATATATATATATATATATACATATATATATATATATATATAATATATATATATATATATATATATATATATATATATATATATATATATATATATATATATATATATATATATATATATATATATATATATATGTATATATATATATACGATGTTGTTTTCAATTAAATTATTTGGAACGATCATTGATCATTATATTGAATATTATATGTTCACAAGTATTATCTTTTATTTAAAGAAATAATATGTATGCATATTATAATTATAATATTACACATATATTTTAATCACAGTATATTAATTACTTTGCATTTAACTTGGTTGGACCATGTAACATGGTACAATTTACACGCATATGGTTCACGTCACTGAGAAAACGAAGATCTTTGGATATTCTATTTTTTAAATCGTATATATTATAATATAATTGCATGGCCACTGTGTATAATCTACGACATGCAGTATAATTTGTATATTATGACAATTAACTCGAAATTATGTCACTTTATACAAACACGTACAAAGTTTTTTCACCCTGACGCATTTCGTTTATCTTTAATATTTTCAGCATATTAATTATTATTACATTATTACACTATGAAATGAATAATTCTGAGCATTATTTAGCAAATAACATATCATCTATACTTCAGAAAAGTAAAAAAAAAATATGATATTATTATAATATTTAGTCTTCTCTCTCAAGAAAGACAATAGTAGATCGTTTATTTACTTGGATAAAAATTTAAAATGTGAATTTATGTCAACTTATATATTTTTTTTTATTTATTATTATTATTTTTTTTCATCATTAGTCTATAAATATTCCAGGAAAAAAATTCTTACAGCACGAAGAACCGTCAGAAAACGCGGCAAATTGTTTTTAAAGAAGCTTCCCAAAATTCCCGCTAGGAGCGCTGTTGGTAGTGCCGAAACGGGGTAGGGTTTCCCTGGGCGCGAACGGGCAGGGAGAACCCATTTAAATAACATGGGAGACATAGGGCTATAGGAATAAAAAAATAATTTTGACCAAATTGTCCCAAAATTTTTTTATGGGTTAAAAATAGCAATACTTGGAAGGGAAAAATAATTAAAAAATTTAATTTTCATTTTGACCTTGATTTCAGGGTCATGCCTATACTTGCAGTGTTCAAAATGCAAATTCGTTATAAAATTTTGAAAATTTGGAAATAAATTAAATGTGACACCTGATTTACAGAAAAAATAATGAAAAAAATTCAGTTTGAGTTTTGACCCTGATTTCAGGGTAAATAAATAAAAACTTCACCGATCTTTTTAAAAATTTGCAAATGGAATGCTTTAGAGACCTTAAAGACTAGAAAAATAGTAAAAAAAATTAGTTTTGAATTTTGACCCTGATTTCAGGGACATGCTTATAGTGGTACCTTTCAAAATGCAAATTGGTTGTAAAATCTTGAAAATTTGAGAATCATTTCTGTATTACATCTTATTTACAGGAAAAATAAAGAAAAAAATTAAATTGTAATTTTGACCCTGATTTCAGGGTAATATGAGGATACCTGACCGATGTTTTTAAAAATTTGTAAATAGTCTGCTTATGAGACCTTTATAACAGGAAAATTAATAAAAAAAATTAGATTGTAATTTTGACCCTGATTTCAGGGTAATATGATGATACCTGACTGATGTTTTTAAAAATTTGTAAATAGACTGCTTATGAGACCCTTATAACAGGAAAATTAATGAAAAAAATTAGATTGTAATTTTGACCCTGATTTCAGGGTAATATGAGGATATCTGACCGATGTTTTTAAAAATTTGTAAATAGTCTGCTTATGAGACCCTTATAACAGGAAAATTAATGAAAAAAATTAGATTGTAATTTTGACTCTGATTTTAGGGTAAAATGAAGATATTTGACCGATAAGTTTAAAAATTTGGAAACAGACTGATTATGAACCCCTTATTAAAGAAAAGATAGGGCCAAAACTAAAATTGATTTTTTTATTATTATTATTTTTCCTCTCATAAATGTCTCAATGTCTCATAAGTAGATCGATTCCAAATATTTAAAAATATCAGTTTATTATTTAATTTTTACTCTGAATTCAGTGTCAATTTTTTTATTATGTATTTCTCCTATAATAAAGATCTCATAATCGGTCAATTTCCAAATTTTACATAAAACATATAGATTTAATAGATTTATTCAGTTCTTTAGGCTATACCACAAAAAATAATAGCATACGTACTCTACATGGCTATAACAACATGAATTTATAATACATAGATTTTAACACCGTTTCAGACACGTTATTATGCAGGGATTGAAGCGAATAAACCCCTTTGCATAACTTTGAATTGAGTGCACTAGCTATATGCAATACAAATTCTTAAAAACATCGGTCAGGTATCCTCATATTACCCTGAAATCAGGGTCAAAATTACAATTTAATTTTTTTCATTAATTTTTCTGTTATAAGGGTCTCATAAGCAGTCTATTTACAAATTTTGAAAAACATCGGTCAGGTATCCTCATATTACCCTGAAATCAGGGTCAAAATTACAATTTAATTTTTTTCATTATTTTTTTTGTTATAAAGGTCTCATAAGCAGTCTATTTACAAATTTTGAAAAACATCGGTCAGGTATCCTCATATTACCCTGAAATCAGGGTCAAAATTACAATCTAATTTTTTTCATTAATTTTCCTGTTATAAAGGTCTCATACGCAGCCTACTTACAAATTTTTAAAAACATCGGTCAGGTATCCTCATATTACCCTGAAATCAGGGTCAAAATTTTAAATTAATTTTTTTCATTATTTTTCCTGTAAATAAGATGTAATACAGAAATGATTCTCAAATTTTCAAGATTTTACAACCAATTTGCATTTTGAAAGGTACCACTATACTATAAGCATGTCCCTGAAATCAGGGTCAAATTTCAAAACTAATTTTTTTTACTGTTTTTCTAGTCTTTAAGGTCTCTAAAGCATTACATTTGCAAATTTTTAAAAAGATCGGTGAAGTTTTTATTTATTTACCCTGAAATCAGGGTCAAAACTCAAACTGAATTTTTTTCATTATTTTTTCTGTAAATCAGGTGTCACATTTAATTTATTTCCAAATTTTCAAAATTTTATAACGAATTTGCATTTTGAACACTGCAAGTATAGGCATGACCCTGAAATCAAGGTCAAAATGAAAATTAAATTTTTTAATTATTTTTTCCTTCCAAGTATTGCTATTTGTAACCCATAAAAAAATTTTGGGACAATTTAGTCAAAATTATTTTTTTATTCCTATAGCCCTATGTCTCCCATGTTATTTAAATGGGTTCTCCCTGCCCGTTCTATGGGTAAATATTGACGGTTGCCGATAAAATTGGTACCGTTCTTCATCACTCGTCTAGGACAACCAACCCTGAAGGTTTCATCGAGATTTGCGATTTGCACCTCGTGAGTGTTGCTAGTTTCAACTTGTTCGAAAGACTTTTTTTAATTAATTTTTTAAATAAAGTTTTAAAAATATTAAATTCAGAGCTTCAAATTGATGTATAGAATGTGTTGATTGAGTTAAATCTTATAGGCTTTATTTGCGCTAACATTTTGCACGAACTTTTGGAACACCCTGTAGAATTATAATTTTATTTAGTGATGTATTTTCGATAATAACTCGACTAAGACACCTACATCAAATTATTAAAAGACTTTACCATGGATATTATATACGTGTACTTACGTGTCGTATACTTTTACATGCATTCGCAGTTAAGTTGAAAACCAGCAGTTCGATCGTTCTTGCCAGTGAGATGAATGTAATGTTTCAGTTATTCATTATTTAACATTTATATTTACCACTAGTCAGGCGTGGATCCTGAAACAAATTTAGGGAGGGGCTGTCTCCATAAGCCTAATGTTAAAAGAAAAGTTAATTGAAGAGAGCAGGGAAATGCCTATATTGCCCATGTTAAATTCAAAATTTCGGGGAAGCAACCCCCTGGATCCGCGCCTGCCACTATAGATATAGAAACACATTTAATCATCACTAGTTAAAAACACATAAAGGTAATAACTTTCTCCCTTGTCCATGTAAAGTTGAGCAGACGATAAGTTAAAATTTAACCGACAGATTGATCCGGGTTCACGTCCCTAGAAGGCACTATAAGGGACTCTTTCTGTCAATGCCGCTCTACATGGAAATGTCGGGACAATGCTGCTCAATGGCTGGGTCACGATGTCCCAAGTGGCTGTAGCAAAAACTAATCCTATATAGTTGAAAAATTACGTCTTCAACTCATCTTTTACATGTATATAAACCTAATCTTTTTATCTCTAAAACACACCTTATTTTCTTTTCGCTCAAAGTGAGGAGGAAATGAATTTAAGACAATATTTCAAACATTTTATGTTCAAGAAGAGGAAAAAATATGTAATCTCTTCTTTTTCCCTCTTTTTTCCTCTAAAATGGTGCAAAATAATAGGATAAAAGACGAGTGGAGAGTTTAAAATTAATAGCGGAGAAAAGATGAATATATAGAGCAATATAGGCATTTCTCCCAGTCCAATTTTTTTTTTTTTAACATTGGCCTTATGAAGATCACACCCCCCATTTTTTTTTATCTGGATCCGCGCGTCTTCTAAACGCCTCTTGATGCCTCCAGGGTACGTGGCCGCACTTTCAATAAATAATAAAAAAATATTGCTGGGAACTTCTGGGACTCAAAAAATGAAGAAAAAAACTGAGTAGCAAAATTTGGTAACCTAATTCATTTCTGAAATAAAAAATTCAATACAGATTGTCAATTCAAATAAATTTCTATAAATTTCTCTCTCTGTACTCATCATTTGGTATTTAATTAATTTAATATGTTAAAATATAATTTTTATTCATTTATCAATATTGATCGAGCTTGCACGATCAGAACATAAATTTAAGATACATTTTTTAAGATTTTTTCATGTATTTCCTTTACAACTAACATTTTTATGTTTTGATATACCCATCGTGAATCAATGATTTACTGAATCATAGAGATAATGAAATGGCTAAATCTGCAATTCTGAAATTTAATTGACAGAAAGATGATTACATCCTTTTTTTTTTTACAAGGATACACCCCTAAGAGCTTACAGCTCGCGGCGAAGTAATGGGTATAGGGATAAAAGCTAGGTATATTGGAAACGGATGTTGGCCACGGCCTGTTATACGCAGGCTTATATGTATACGCATCTCAGCATTCGCTGAGGTGAGACTGAGGGAGCCGTGGAAAACCTTAGTCAGGATGCATGACACCTCTTCTTTTTTTATCAATGGACCAAAGCGCAAAAATCGCCCAACTGCAGAAAACGTCGAACGGTTCCGCATCTGCCGAGCCAAAGCAAGAAGAATCATCAGGGAGGCAAAAAAGGCCTCCTGGCTAAAATATGTATCTTCAATAAATTCCTCGACACCAGTCAAGGAGGTATGGGACAAGATCCGCAAAATTGATGGAAAGAGCATTTGCTCTGCAATCCCTGCTCTGGAAGTCAACGGAAGAATAGAAACAACTCCTGAGGAAGTGTCGAACATCTTAGCAGACAGCTTCGCCTCAATCTCAGACCCAAACAACTACAACCCAGCTTTCATCCCCCACAAGGAGAGGGCCGAACGTAGACCTCCAGACTTCTCCACAAGAGAAGACAGCTAGGGACTATAACGACCCCTTCTCAATGTGGGAGATGGAAACAGCTCTAAAAGAGGCCAAGAACTTGGCTCCAGGCCCTGACCAAATTCATATAGAGATGCTGCGACATTTAAACAGTCAGGCGTCCCTATATCTCCTGCAAATGTACAATCGAATCTGGCTCAAGGGCACCTTCCCACAACAGTGGCGGAGGGCCATCGTGATCCCGATCTACAAAACCGGAAAAAACAAAACTGACCCAAAGAGCTACCGCCCCATTGCCCTAACCTCCGTCGTATGCAAAGTGATGGAGAGAATGGTCAACAGGCGCCTGGTGTGGTTCGCCGAAAAACAAAACTTATTTGCCAACGAGCAATGCGGTTTCCGGCAACACCGCTCTACCACAGACAATCTGGTGAAGCTGGAAAGCGAGATCCAGAACGCCTTCTTAAACAAAGAACATCTTATTGCCGTGTCATTTGACATGGAAAAGGCCTACGACACGACCTGGAGACACGGAATCCTCAACACCCTCCATGAGTGGGGACTGCGCGGCAAAATGCCAGTCTTCATCCGGGAATTCATGAAGGACCGTGCCTTTTCGGTACGCGTCGGCAACACCCTCTCCCACCAACGAACCCAGGAGACAGGCGTCCCCCAGGGATCAGTGCTGAGCGTCACTCTGTTCGCAGTGGCCATCAACAGCATCGTCCTGAACGTCAATCTCCCCGTCAAGAGCTCGCTATATGTGGATGACTTCATCATCTACTGCACAGCGAAACTCCTCAGGACGGCACAAAGACAACTCCAACTATGCATCAACAATCTTTTTAGATGGAGCACCATCAACGGTTTCAAATTTTCTGCACAGAAAACCACCATGGTCCATTTCCACAGACTACGTGGTGTGCATCCACAGCCTGATCTCCAAATGGGAGGAACACCAATCCAATGCTCAGAAACTTTCCGCTTCCTGGGACTAATCTTCGACAGCAAACTGTCATGGAAACCGCACCTACGAAGCCTAAAAACAAGATGTCAACAACCTCTCAACCTACTCCGAGTTTTGAGTGGAAAATCCTACGGCGCCGACCGAGTCATGCTTCTCCGACTCTACAGGGCCCTAGTGCGCTCCATACTTGACTACGGAGCTATCATCTACAATTCGGCAAGACCGTCTTATATAAAGATTCTTGACCCAGTACACAACACAGGACTGAGGCTGGCAACAGGAGCCTTCCGCTCTAGCCCAGTCGAAAGTCTTCGTGCCGAGGCCAGTGAGCCACCACTCCAGAGTAGGCGTGACCTGCTGACTTGCAACTACGTAGCAAGTCTTCGTAGCAAGCCACGACATACTACCTACGAGTGCGTCTTCAGACCAAGGTACGACCACAAATACGAAATCAGAAACAGAGCAACAAGGCCGGTGGGCATCAGGTGGAAAGAGCTCAGAAGGGAACTGGGCATCCACAACATCCCACATACCTACCGCCAGGAACCAAGCAACATAGCCCCGTGGAAAATCCCACGACCGCACGTGAGACTTGACCTGGCAAACAACAAAAAAGAAACAACAGACCCCCTACTCTATAGGGGCATCTACTCGGAGGTCATAGAGCAGTACAAAGACTTCACTCTGATCTTCACTGATGGTTCGAAAAAGGATGACGACGTTGGCTGTGCCTTCGTCATTGGTAACGAGGAGCACGGGTACTGTCTGAGAGAACAGACAAGTGTCTTCTCGTCAGAAATGTACGCCATCTGGAAAGCCCTTGAACGCTGCATGCAGCGAGACGACAGATACATTATGGTTTGCACGGACTCATTAAGTAGCCTACAGACCATCTCCCAAACGTTCCCAAAAAACCCGCTGGCAAAGAACATCCAAGAGTGTCTCTACCAGCTGGAGAACCAAAACAAGTCCGTATTGTTCCTCTGGGTGCCCGGCCACGCCGGAATCCCCGGAAACGAAGCGGCAGACCAAGCAGCAAAGCGTGCCTCTGAGAAAGAGGATTGGGATTCGGAGGAGATCACTTCAGATGACCTCCGCAATTCTCTACATCTCGATGTGAGAAGGAGATGGGAAGTGACGTGGCAGGAGGTCACAAACGATAACAAACTCAGAAATATCAAGGACAAACCATGCCCTTGGCAATCAAGCAACAGAAAGAACCGCAGAGACGAGGTTATCCTCGCCAGACTGCGAATTGGACACACCTGGCTGACACACAGCCATCTCATGGAAAGGGAAGCACCTCCAATGTGTGCAACCTGCGCAGAGGAACTGACAGTGAACCATATCCTCACTGACTGTCTCTACTACGCAGAAGAAAGAAGAGCATGCAAAATAACAGGCACAATAAAGCAGATCCTCGCAAATAACGAGGAGGCAGTGCAGTGCATCCTGGAGTTCACCAATGAGGCGAACCTCCGACGGGTGCTGTGAACAGAAGCATACGAGAAACTGTTGCGACTACAATATCGAACAGGAAGGAACATAGACACAACAACAAAGAAAAATCCCAGCCCTAAAAAAGGCTGAACTGAGGGGCATATATGACCAACATGTGTCAATTGCCCCAAAATACAAACCAATCAATCAATCGGACCAAAGCGATGATGCTAGATGATTTATATTTTTAATAAACTTAATTTTATCCTGCACTCTTTTGAAGAAATTGATCGTTTATGCATGAGGAAGACTCCGCAGACTAATATAACGTTTCGTAATTATTAATTAACTTTTCAAATTAATTAGATCGTGTAATTTTGACTTGCCGATATCAATTTCTTAACTCGTTAATTTTTGTCTACATAAAATATTTATTATGTTGTCCCGGTATTAAATCCAAAATTTGGGTGTTGACTTTATATTTATACCCTGCACTCTCAGAGACCCTACAGAGACCTCCATGTCTAATGGCCAGAAATTTGACCAGCTTGACCGAGCTTCACTGTAACTGAGAGTGGCGGCGCCACTGAATGGCAGCGGCACGGCCCGGTTCTCGCTGGCTGCGCGGATAGCAAGAACCGGAGTTTACCGGACATTGCCGAACATTTAGCAGCGCCGCCACTCTCAGTTACAGTGAAACTCTGATCAAATCCCTGGCCATATGTCACGGAGGTCTCTGTAGGATTGTAGAAGAAAGGGTACTCTACACAGTGGGGTTCCACAATATCAGCTGATTCGGCATCAGAAACTTACGAAGTCAAAGCAAAAACTTAATAAATTAAAGAAAATATGCATTTATTCTTCTACTTATCCTAGGTCTCTGTAGGGTCTCTGCTGCACTCTAGGGTCCAGTAGGATTAGTTCATATAATTTTCATATTGATTTTACAAGAACTAACCTATAGGTAAATTCTCCATCCTATGTAAAGCTACCCATTTATATAATGCTCTGCCTGATAACATAAAAAATATAACATCAATAAAAATGTTCTCAGATAGAGTAAAAAAATACTATATTGCTCAACAATTTGCTCAAAGTAGAAATATGCAAACATGTAGATATTCTTCATTATTATATTATGCCTAATAATTATAAAACCTTATTATAATATACAATCTGTATACTAAATAACTGTTGATTTGATAATATTTAATATTCAATCAATATAATACTCTTTCTAAAACATGTGTAATTAATGTATCAATTTTGTGTTAGCTTTGACTATTTGTTTAATATATTATAATCCAAACTTATAGTGTTTATATGAATAAGCTACATCAACTTTTTTTTCTTAACTAAATTGTTATAGTTAATTATATGTAGTGAAATATTTCTGTCATCATATATGTTTCTTTTCCAGATGAAACAAAATTTTCATTCCTCTTCCCGAGCTTTAGCTCATTGAGGTATAAATGTTTTTTTGTATAAATGAAATGTACCATGTTTATTTAAAATGAAATAAAGAAAAAAAAAATATTTAAAAAATGACGCTAATTATCTCATCAGATAACATGTTTCTCGGTCTGTGCGCTAGATGGCAGCACTGCCGCGGTCAGATCTCTCAGCGCGCGACGTCTGAATCGTCTGATCCCGCCAGTTTCTAGCTGGCCGCCGCGGCTACCGGTGTGTGTTTGTGATGTGGCTCAAAGAGCACGTGTGTTTGTCAACACGGTGTTAGTGTTACCAGTGATGTTGACAAGTGTTGATCAGTGATGTTGACAAGTGTTGATCAATGATGTTGACAAGTGTTGATTAGTGTTACCATGCCTCGTCAGTTGTGGATATTCGTCGCTCTTGTGTGAGTCTTGTGATGTTTTTTTGGCATGTTTGTTATGATTTTGCTTCGGAGCAGTTGTCCAAATTGCATGCTTTGTTCCAAGAATATAATAACAGTCAAATTACAATTTGAGATTTTTTACATAAAATTTATGCAAATAACTTGAAGTCACTCGATCCCTCCGTCCCTATGCGATGGGGTATGTAAATTCGTCTTGCTTAATTTCCAGCTTTTCCACCCATATGTAGTATGTACCATTTGTGATAGGGGTGCAGCGATGCACTTGTGTGTTGTGTGTGGTTCATCCCCAGGCTTTGGACATTACTTTGGTTCATTGATAAAAAGTAGAGGCGTTCGTCCTGATATATACTCATCCTGATTAAGGTATTTCCACGGTTCCCTCAGTCTCACCTCAGCGAATGGGTGGATCCAGCTCGCGGCTCTTGAGGGGGGGGGGGCGGACGTGTGCCCTATCCCGCAATGTTAAATTTGGGGTGGGAGGGCGGGGTGACGGGTGAGAGGTGGTAACACCTTTAATGTATTTTAGGACCTTTTGGAGGGGGCAATCCCCCCCCCCCTTGGATCCGCGCCTGATGCTCTGGGACATTTGACACGGTTACCCGTGGCTACCATCCTAGCTTTCCCTCCCTTTTATACTTATTATAGGGATATGTATTCTTTAAAAAAAAAAGTCCATTTTGAAACAGTTCGAACCCAGTAAACACGTACAGCTCCGTCCATCCAGTGATGGTCCAATGCTGCTGGGACTGTTGGGCCAGTGCTGCCAAAACTCAAAAGTTCCGGTCCAACACATTTTTGACGCTCGACTGGTTTTACTGGAAAATAACTTTTGATAGTCGCGGGACAGCATGAACTTCACGGCTGAATTTTTAAACGGGACAATTGTTTGATATTTTGAAGAGGTAGAAAAAACCTTGCAGTCGGAGTAAACCATCCACCAGACAGCTGCATGAAGACTGCAGAGTAACATTCAATTTATTTACTTTTTTTATTTTTTAATAATCCCAAAAACACACAGGACGTCAAAAATGTCTTGTGTGGAAAGGGGGGGGGGGCCTCATGGCTTATTGAACACTTTCATGTGAATATGGAATATATTTTTTTAACCACCAATTGGGCAGTTTTTTTTATGTATTTTTGATTAAAAAATATGTATTTTATGTTTCTGCTCAATAAGCATTTATATTTTATATTATTAATATATTATCCCCCGAAATTTTGAATTTAACATTGGCAATATAAGCATTTTGTCCACTCCAATGCTTTTTTTAACATTGACCCTATGGTGCCGGCTTCCCCCGAAATTTATAGTCCTGTATCCGCGACTGAACCCAATCTGTTTCAAAACTGAATTATGAAATAAAAAGTCACAAAATTCAGACTTCCGCGGCTATTTCCGGAAATAAAATGTAGAATTAAATGGACTGTATTATAATGACTGATATTAAATTTCATCGCTTATTAGATTAGCTTTATATTTTATTTATGGAGATTTGATCGCCATAAAGCTAACATGGAAGGTCAATTGTAAAGCGATTAACCAATAAAAATACTTTCGTAGGGCAGTAAAACATAAAAACCAGTGAAGCAGCGTTTATATACTTAAAATATATTATTTATTTATGCAAAGTATATTTTTTCTGTAAATTTAAGTGTGAAAATTGTTACGTGAATTTTTAAAAAAAAGCTCGGGGCCTTTGTATAAATTTCCAAATAAAGCGGCGTTTGTTTGCACGTCGATTAATAATAATAATAAAGTTAACGCGGCAAATGTGGCGAAGGGTTCGCCTCGATGTAACATTACGTCCCAGGGACCGCAGGTGTATCCCCGGGGCGTTCCAGGGATACCCCTCAAACGTCCCTCCGGAGTGCCCCAAGGTGTATCCCCTATTTCCATGCACAAAAGGGTACCCCTTGGGGACATTCCAGGGATACACCCTGAAGTCATTGCAGGGATACATAGGGTTATATAGCAAATATGCTTATAATTACCAATTAAAAAATGTTTTTATCAATTATAATGATGTTATCAAAGAGAAAGAATAGCAAAAAAAAAATTAAAAAACTGGCATAGGTGAGACTCGAACTCGGGACCATCAGATTTGAAGTCTGGTGTCTTTACCACTAGGACACATGTCTTCATACTAAAATGTAGAAAACTTAACTTTATAAACTATAAATTATGAAATCGACGTATATTTTTGATACTTTAGGATATTTTACAATCTATGGTTTCTTTTATAAATTTTAATAATAATAATGAGAAACTTCCAATACGGCACATAAATAATGTTTATCTTCAAATTTTAACAATTTTTTATTTTTTAATTTTTTAGAAAAAAACTACGTCTCATGAATGACCCCCAGGTGCACTTACGGGACATTCTGTTTAATTACTAATTAAAATTATTCAAAATTGTGATTAAAAATTCAATCAGCTACATACTTAAGCAAAGAAAATTGTTATTTTACAATTTTCGACAATACCCCCCGTGTGTCCCACAGAGACACCTGCGAGACATTCATCGATAGTTATCAAATTAATCAAAATCTTCTCGAGATGAAAGCTAAACGTTTTATAATACTATAATTTAACCAATTAAAACCAATATTAAAAAAACAGTAACGTCCAAGGAGTGCACCTGCGGGGCATACATGGGATACCCCTGGTGTATCCCTGCGAGACACTCAAAGGACGTTTGATTCAAAAGTTCAATATAATCGCGTTATTTTCTTCAGTGTCCCTTCTACACTATAAGTTAAGCAATTCCTAAAAATTTTAAATTTTAAAAAGCATTAAATTAATATAATATAGACCACGGGACATTCGCGGGGCATTGCAAGAACGTTCCGCTGTGTCCCAGGGATACCCATGCGGTCCCTGGGGTAACTCCACGTCCGCAGCTCGTCCATTGACGATCTTCATTCATAATTTCACACTCGCGGGTAGTGTTGTAAAAACGCACGCGCACTTTACTTTAGCGCATTTTCTAGAAAATGCGCGCGCACATTAGAAAGTGCGCGCATTTTCTTATTTGCGGGAAAATTTGAATTGCATTAAAAGAACCCTAAATTTCGATATTCTGCAAGCACTGAAGCTAAATAAATGAAGTCGTTAAACAAGTTTTTACTTATGAAAAGTGCATTAAAAATTAAATTCGCTAATATAACTGCACAACAAATATATTATAATTTTTTTTTGGAAAATACTTTAAAACTGGAACTATTTAATCTTGGGAACAATTTTAATTGCATATCAAGTGATTAAATTAGTTTTCATAGTTATATTTAACATTTTTAATTATTTTTTAGAAGGTACTTAGCTGTGACCAATCAGCAAGCAGAGTGAACGCGCTACTTTTTAAAAAACGCACTTTCTATTGCGCGGCCGCACATTCTAACGCGCATTTTCTAATGTGCGCGCGCGCATTTTCTAAAATGCGCTGCGAAAGTTCGCTTTTTTACAACACTACTCGCGGGTGGTCGCTTCATACCGGCGAGAGCTGCCGTCCTGCCCTCCAGACTGTCGTGACGACGAGCCGGTGCGGCGAGCACCGACTCGTGTCACATATCGGCGAGAGCAGTCGCACTTTCCGACAAACTGTCGTGACGGCGGGCCGGTGCGGCGAACACCGACTCGTGTCACATATCGGCAAGTGCGGTCGTACTTTCCGCCAAATGACCGGTATATTATTATTATACTGTCCAGCAAACTGCATGTCCTAATGATGCCATAGACTGGTTAGAAGAACGACCGGTGGTGGCAGCATGGTCTCGAGTTGAAATAAATTTCATCTTTTATTCTCTATTAAGCTCTCTTATCGTATTTTTTCCTCTTCTTGAGCATAGAATTTTAAAAAAATTGTCTTCCTTTCATCCTTACTTCAAGCGAGGAGGATGTAAGATGTGTTTTAGTCTTTTAGGGTTAAAAAGATTAAGTTTAGACGTGTAAAGGATGAGTTGAAGACGTAATTCTTCAACTAGAGGTCCCTCGATATCTGATGTATCAAATGTGGGGACTCATCGCGACTAGACAACAAAAAATGCTGCAAAAACAACAAGCGCTTTCTTATCAGCTGGACTAACAACTTGATCTGCCTAACGACTGAGACTGTTGCATGTTGTAGCATGTTTGTCTGACTTAATTCTTGAACGAAAATTTGACGCGCGTGCTTCGATGTAAAAGATTGTAGATTCGTGCACGTTTTCTTGTAGCGTTAGTTTATTAAATAATTCAATTGCATAGGTCTGTTCGTAAATATAAATACACAATCAGAAAATAATAAATTAATAAAATATCCTTATGTTTTCTGATAAAAAAAAAGTTCGTGATCGGATTCAGCAAACGTATTGCCATGTAACTATTTATTCTTCAAGATGGCTTTTTAATAAATAATTTCCAATGCTGTGACTTGAAAGTTTGTGTCAAGAAGTACGATGATGAATATACCGTCTTTCGGAAATCCGAGTCCTTCCATTCCGTCAGTCAATGTGGACCATTTGGTGATTTTGGTAAAAACCTGGCTTTACCATCAATATATAAATTTATAAATAATATACTAACGGACATTTCCTGTCACGAGCTTCACACACGTGTTATCGCCTCTCAACGAATTCGTCTCAAAATTTCTTGATCTGATTTTAAGAATAGTCCGTAATTTAGGCATACACCCACAACGAATTGTGCTGCAGATTTCTCATGACAGTTCAAGACGACTGTCAATCACCGTGTGTTGGTGACCTTGAGCTCGTCCTTCCTGGCGTCTCGTTGGTGGACCAGCGCCCTCCTTCGAACCTTCGTTTAGAACGAGTATGGTTGTGACATCCACTCTTGCAATTTGATGCAATCTTCACTATGATTTTTTTTTTCTTTTTACATATAACACCTCTATGAACTTACAGCTCGCGGCGGGGTAATGGGTAGGATAAGTTATAGGGAAAAGATGCATGTTTTGTGTCCCAGCATTTACTGAGGTGAGACTGAAGGAACCGTGGAAAACCTCAGTCAGGTTGGACACCTCTACTTTTTATCAATGGACCAAAGCGATGTCCAAAGCCTGGGGAACCACACATAACAAGTTCAGCACTGAACTGGGTGGAAGAATGGGTGGAAAGACTGGAAAGCGAGACGAATTTACCCCAGGGAGGAAGCAATGTAATTTTTACTTGTAACGGTCACCCATCCAAGTATGAACCACGCTCGACGTAGCTTGACTTCAGTGATCTAACGAAAATCGGTCAACGCACTGTGCCACGCTCACCATCGGGCGGTGTTGACAGGTAGTCAAGTGATTGAGGGGCTTGGGAGTTGGGTTTGTAGTGTTGCATGTGTTTGGTGCCCCCACCCCCTTATGGGTGGCAAAAAGTCATTGACGTTAGTTTACGAGTTAGACCACCATCAGGACTGATTTCACCAGCGTGATCCGATAAGCAAAATCCTCAGTACCCCGAGCAGCCATGCAAGCTAGATACTGCGTTTCATCTTATACGGCAGTTTCAAGTTTACGTTTTAGATAGCACGGAAATGCCCGAAGCCGTCCGAAGATCTTCGGGATGTAGGCACAAAACTTTAAAATCCTATGCTTTGCATGTTAACGTAACTCAAAACATCTCTTTTTTTAATAATAATCTTGGTCGCCAACTATTTTTTTTTTCTTCAACAGCATTGGTTCTTTTTGTCACCACATTTATGATAGAAAAATGATACGAATAGCCAGGAGAAATTAATTTCGAAATGAACGTATCTGCCATGCTGCTGACAATATTTTGCCTATACAAAATCGTGACGTCATATTGTATTATGACGTATTGTGAAAGACCCGAGGGTGCAAAGTTATTTGATGGAGCTATAACGAAGCGTCAAATTCTTTAGCGGCACCATCACGTGTGCAGTTTGGTGCTACCAAAGGGGCGTGGCTTGTCATGGTCAGTTGCTCGATATTTTTTAAAAATTAGACAGGGGTATTATTTTTAATTTTCATGGTATTTACATAAATGTGTTCAATAAATCTGTACAAATTGTAGTTTTAGGACGGCCGGTAATAAACCCACAGTTTAATTGATGCTGAGAGACGTTATAAGAAGCCATAAAACGATCCTCGAATAAAATACCAAATTAAGGCACTTAAATCCAGAACGTATTTATTCAGAACTTTATATCAGCTTCTCTCGAGTGCTGCTTTTTGCTCTCCACAATTTCCAGATGGCGACACTTGCTAGTTGGTGGTTCTCATTGCCTGGGCCGCGGTATAGTGTCCAGTTACTGTGGAGAAGTAAGTCACTGTCCGGGCCGCGGTATAGTCAGTGTTGAGGACCCGAGTTGAAATAATTTTCATCTTTTACCCACTTTTAACGTTTCTAATTTCCTCCTATTTTGTAGCAACATTTTAGAGGAAAAAAGAGAGAAAAAGACAAGATTACGTCTTCTTTTACTTTTTGCAGCATAAAATGTTAGAAATGTTGTCTCCATTTCACCCTCACTTTGTAAGGTTTAGACGTGTAAAAGATGAGTGGAAGTCGTAATTTTTTGTAGGCTACTCATGCACTGCCCGGGCAGCGGTATATTAGCGTCCATGCAGTGCATGTAGTTCCCCTTTAGTTGGTTCACAGTATACGAGTCTTTCACCATACGTCATTTAATACAACGTCACGATTTTGTAGGCAAAACATTGTCAGACGCAAATCAGATCCGATACGTGCTAAATTTGGGCTAAATATTAATTTCTCCTGACTATAATTAATTGAATTCATTTTTCTTAGAATTTTGTTTCATAAAGGTAACAAGAAGAACCAATGCTATTCAAGAAAAATATTTGTCGACCAAAACTAGTACAGTATTAAAAAAGAGATGTTGTGAGATACGTTAACCCGCACAGCATAGGATTTTAGGGTTTTCGGCATACATCCCGAAGATCTTCGGGCGGCTTTTCCGTGCTATCCAAAAGTAAACATGAATCTCCTTTGATAGAATATATTTATTCTTTGACATAATACATAGTTTGTGTCCATGCACTAACAAATAGTAATATAAATACTATAGTATCCAGTTACTGTCGCAAGTCAGTCACTGCTTGGGCCGCGGTATAGTCAGCGTTGAGGTATTTCTTGGTGCGTAACTCAAGTTCTGGTAATTAATAACGACATATAAAACTCCAGTAGCTGAATCCTCACGGGGCAAGGTATAGATTTTGGAAGGCGAACAACGTTGATATATCAAATCACGCGCGTGAGAGATCGTGTGAGTCGGCAGATAGCGGCGGCCACTTAGCGTTCTTATCTCGAGACGATTGATTGAAAATTAATTTACCCGCCTGCACAGATTTTTGACATTCGCGCGGCGAGAGCTGCCTTAAGGTGCATTTACATGGAAAAGGGAAAGCGAGAAAATCTGCGTGCCGCAGCCAATCAGAGGCTCGTGATTATACCTCGTCTTGCGGGGAGCAATTTTATCGCCAACATGGCCGCCATATGAGATTGAAGCAAGTGCGCTTTTCTCGCCCCGCTCGACAAAAGCGCACTTGCTTCAATCTCGTATGGCGGCCATGTTGGCGTCAAAACATCGTTGTGAGATTTAATCGCTACGGTAAAGTGATTTTTTCACGCCAACATGGCCGCTATATGAAATTGAAGCAAGTGCGCCTGTCTCGGTCCGTTTTACATCGCTGCATGTAAAATCACCTTCAAGATTTTTTTTTTTTTTTTTTAAATTCAAATTCAAATAATTTATTCATCTCACTTACAAGACAAGTCAACATAATGCACATTGTATAAAAAATCAAAACATATTTTTTACATCGGAAATTGCATGGATAGTAATAAAAATTGTATTTTTCATTCATTATTTTGCACGTCATATTAAAAAGATGGCTCCTTATTGAAACCACAAGATGGTCTTTCAGTTTTTGTGCGGCTCGTTTTTTGCCGCGATGTTCCGCGATCCTGCACGGACACGGCCGTCTTTGTTCCTCGTTGTTTGGCTAACGTTTGAACTTGCAGACGACCTCGAAATGTTGGTGCACCGCGGGGGACGTAATTGCATCTTGAGAACAACACGTGAAATCATGTAAACGTAGTCATTAAAGTAATAGAGAAAATAGAGAAAAAGAAAATGGCAGATCCTTCGATGCTAAAATTTATGATAAAGGAGTGTATCTTCAGGGGTGGATGCACAACAAAATTAAGGGGGGGGGGGGTGGAAGCCGTCTCAATTAGGCTAATGTAAAAAAAAAAAAAAATGGAGTGGTGGAAAATGCCTATATTGTTCATGTTAAATCCAAAGTTGTATCGTATACATCACGTGCTACATTCAATGGGCATGACGTCACATATTCGTCGACTCTCAGGGCCGCATGCTTAAAATTTAAAACAAAATGTAAATATGTTGTGTCTTTTTCTAAGTTGGGGAAAATTGATTTTGATTTAATAAAATGTTATGATTTCATGGATTTAAAAGACATTAGATTGCAGGCGCGGATCCAGGAAGGGAGGGGGGAGGGGTGCAATGCCCCCCCCCCCTGAAATTTTGGATTTAACATGGGCTAGATAGGCATTTCCCCTACTCCAAAATCTTTTTTTTTTATATTGGTCTTATGAAGAGGCAACCCCCCGAATTTTTTTTCTGGATCCTCGCCTGTCAGATTGTATATATAACATACTGTGGCTGTACACATAAAACAATATGCAGTACATATTTATATTACATAATTAAAAATTTAATAACATTATTGGGGGACATTCACAAAGCACTTTAACCCCCTCTTTAGCCCCAATTTTTAACCCTGGTGCTAAACATAGTACTAAACCAGGGGCTAACCATGTTAAGCTCATAGCTTAGCACCATGTTTAGCACTAGGGTTAAAAATCGGGGCTAAATTGGGGGTTAAAGTGCTTTGTGAATGTCCCCCATTATTTATCAAATCCGAGCGAAGTGTCTCTGCAGTAAAAGATCGACTCTTGTAATGTTACGACCACATGAAAAACTATCAGTTTTTTTTTTCTCTCTCAACAGAAACAAACATTTTGTTTACTTGTCGGTCTGCGGCGGCGCGTGGCTCAAACTTTAGACAGACCACGTGACCTGTCGTGCTTACATCGCTTATCACGTACTTGTACTTGTTGTGTAATTACATCGCTTTACACTTTTTATTATAATACTTGTTACTAAGTTACATGTCATAGCTTCAATCGCTGATACAGCACTTGAGTATATATAATTATATAGTTACATCGCTAATCATTTGAATCGAAGGAGTTTAAAAATTGTCTTGTTGTTTACATGCGTGAAAACGATACTATATGTATTCGAGAAGTGAAGGTCAGTCGATGCTGCTGCTTCTCTTATCACTCATACCTCAAACGTTTTTTATGACGTCGTCATGCCCATAAGAGGCTTATGTATCTATATTTTTCAAATCCCCTTTGGTACTTGTAAAATGACATGGATTATCATTTGCACTCGTATTACATCACTTATCATCAGTATCACTTATATAAAGTATATTAGCATACATTTTATCACATGTATACTACTTACAGCATTCATCTCGCCGCATGTTTGTCCACAATGTTTACGGCATATCAGTCTTATCAGTCCACATTTACATAAGTGTAGTTACATGCCATTATGAATGGATGCATTATATTATACATTAAATTGGCTTATCTCGCCGCATACCTACACCCGGTTATATACAATGTTTATCAGTATGTTGTTGGCTTATCTCGCGCCTGCTTATTTTACTATACTTTCAAGGAACTGTTTTAAAATAAGAGTTTTAACCCTAGCATTATACCATAGGGGAAGGGAGGGGGGGGGGGGGAGGACCCGTAAATCCTTTAAAGCGGGAAAAAAGTGTGAAAAAAAGCTCTAAAAATTTAAAAAAAAATGTAAATCCTAGTGACCCAACGGTGTATAATTTTCGCAAAAAAAAATAAGAAAAAAAAGTCAGAAAAACCCTTTAAAAAAAAACATGTTATTTAAATATAGCGGGTCGTTTTGATCTCTCCCCCCCTCCCCTCACCCCCCCCCCCCCCCTCTCTTGGTAAAGCATATCATGACAAAATAATCCATTGTTTGTATATATATAGGATTAATTCTCTTGGCCTCCGATTTCAGTATTGAAATTTCACACATTATTTTTAATTTATTATTATTTTTTTATCAAACTCTACTTACTAATTAATTACTGATTACCATACTTATACTTTGAAACTCCGAAACTTCCAAAACCCCAACTTAATTGAGCGTTTTCCGGGCTCTTCCGGAACGGGGGCGGCCACGGCCTTGCAATCCATCCCGGCATTTGCCTGCGACTGAGGGAAACGTGGAAACCTCAACTAGGCGATGGACGCTACAGTTTTTGTCAATGAACCGGAAGTACAATAGACAAAAATGGTTGCATTTTTTTTATTTCATAATTAGAAAATATGCATAAAATTATGCTTTTCTGAATTTTTTCAGATTTTTTGGAGTGCAGCGGAAACTAATTTAAAAAAAATATTTAAAATATCTGAAAACCTGATGGGACAACCGTGACGTCATTAATAGCCAATCACAGCAACCATGACATCATCAATAGCCAATCACAGCACGACAAAATAACATCAGGTGTACCACCCTAATTTAGATATTTTAAATATTTTTTTAAAATTAGGTCTCGCACTCCAAAAAATCTGAAAAAATTCAGAAAAGCATAAATTTAGGTATATTTTCTAATTATGAAATAAAAAAAATCAAAAACAATTTTTTTGTATTGTCCAAATTCAGGAGAACCGCATAGTGGAAAAGCGTAATGATTTACCCCTGGGTTGGAAACGTAGTTTTTGTTGAAAATGTCACCCAACCAACAACTAACCACGCTCGACATTGCTTGACTTCGGTGAATATTTATACTGAAATTAAATTCCTTCACCAAAGTTTCAAAATAGAGAACATTTCCAGCTTCTCTCGCTCATCTGACTTATATACACTCCATTCAATACAAATGTTCAATCCGGATGTACTTTAACATCGGACATTTTTATTGAATGAAATGTACAGTTCATTAATTAAATCGCTTATCAGCTGTTATATAATTTTATTACATCGCTTATCTTCTCGCGTGAGCTTGGCATGTTGTTATGTTATTATCGCATGTTCTATAAGAATTACAGTGATATCTTTAATTAGCGCAATGAAGTGGCTAAGTGGACAGTGTGGTTATTTGATCGCGTTCATGTTAAAGCGCTTTTCAATTAAAGTGGTTGATTGCTGTGACACGCTAATTTATGATCCCATGCGCACTTACCCACAATTCGTTATTATTTTATTGGGGTAAATCAAATGGAATGTGTGCTTAAATTTGACGACCATTCAGGTCCATGTTATAGCGTGGAGCACAGTTCCGACCAGTGCATTGACCGGTTGTAGTTATATCACCGAAGTCAAGCAACGTCGAGTGTAGTTAGTACTTGGATGGGTGACCGTTTTAAGTAGAAATCACGTTGCTCCCTCCCTGGGGTAAATTCGTCTCATTTTCCACCCAGTACAGATGTACTTGTGTGTGGTACCCCAGGCTTTGGACATCACTTTGGTCCATTGATAAAAAGTAGAGGTGACCGTCCTGACAGGTTTTCCACGGTTCCCTCAGTCTCACCTCAGCGAATGCTGGGATGTGTAACAGGCCGTGGCCGTCATCCGTTTCCTACCTTATCCCTACCCATTACCGGCTCCGCCGCGAGCTGTAAGCTCTTACTTAGGGGTTTACCCTTGTAAAAAAAAAAAAAAAAAAAGATAGGCCGAAGATCAGTTTGTAAAATTTAACATGAGGCCTTATGGACGAAAACCAGAAATGAAGCTGTTGTAAATAAAACTGCCCCTTTGAATTTTGTCAAACCACAAGCGATTATATTTCAGAACATTTTGAATTTTTAAAATTTATTTCATTCAATTCCGTGTGACAGAAATTTTCAATACAATATTTTGACGCCAAAGTTACTGTTGAGTTTCTTGTTGCTTCCTCGGAGTTATATGATTTAGTGACTAATTTTTGCACGATTAGTGACTTTGTTTATTTTGACCACGTGCACACGAGGTGGGCGTGGCCCCTAAGCTGACGTTTGGCGAACACCGCGCGATACTCGGACGTTTCAAGGTCATTGTTGGAGCCTTTGTTGTCACTACGGGCGACAACAATGGAGTGAAGTCACTATATACTCTCTCGGCTCAAACCGAAAACTGGCGTGAAGGCAAACGTAAAATTTTTGTTTGCAAAACTCCAACGGAAAACCAAGATCCCTTTACTTAGCTAAGTAAGGGGATCTTGCGCAAAACTACAGTAAAATTTACATAATATTCCCTCCGGAAGTAGTCGGAAGTGTGAAGTTTCTAGCCTTTCTATTTTTTGTATTTTAGCGTTACAATTTCACATAGATCAGCACTTTTAATACTTAAATGTATAAAACCCTGTGTACAAAGTTTCAAAACTGAACTGCAAAATTCAAAATTTCTTTATTAAATCCATTTCTCCTACAATCAAAACATCACAATATAGATATTTGTTGAGGTTAATAGGACACGTCAATTGTGGCAATATATTGATAGCCGAGGGTTATATATATTATATACAAACAATATAGGCTGTTAACATGCAGAAGTAAAATCATGGTCCATATAATTCTTGACGCTATAAAAACATTTGTCCATTAACAGGTCTTTTACACTTGAACAAAAAATCTTGAAGTTATCTATGCACTTTATATCACTCGGTAATTTATTATAAAGACTAAGACACTTCAGAAATGGACCATGTTTATACATGTCCATTCTGCACCAAATAGGCGTTATCACTTTATCAACATTTCTTGTATTGTAGATATGATTAATTTCATGTTTTCTAAACTGACGCATATTTTTTTTACATAACAAACACACTCACTGATAAAAATACATGGCAAAGGTAGAATTGAATGCTTTTTGAACAGGGGCACACATGATGCTCTTCTTTTTACAAAACACATAAGTCGAAGCACTTTTTTTTGCAAAGCAAATAACCTATGAAAATCAACAGAATCTCCCCAACATATAATCCCATATTTCAAAATTGAATAGAAATTTGCATAGTAAAGTACTTTTAAACATTCAAATTCCATTTCGTGTCTTACTTCACCAATTGCAAAAATAACTGAAGCCAACTTATTGCATATATAATCAATATGCTTAATCCATCTTAGATTCTTATCAATATATATACCCAAAAATTTTGTTTGTTCACTTAATGCAATTGTTTGTGTATCTACTGGAATGGATTCTATGATTACGTTTTTATTTTTAATATGTTGGAACTGTAATATTTCAGTTGCAAACGGAATATCCACAACACGTCAAAACGAACACTTCCGGCTACTTTCGGTACAGTCAAATTAATTTAAAATTCTCACTGGAAGTACCCGGAAGTTAGAGATTTCTGTTCTTCCGGTCCTTCCTATTTGTATTTGAAGTTTGAAAATTTGACGGCAGATTCGTAAGAAGAGTACTAACATGTTTTTTATAAATTTTCAAGACTCAGACATGAACGAGACGACCAGAAAACTCTCACTTCCGGCAGGAATATTATACGAATTTGACTGTAGGAATTTCAAATTAATTCGAGTGTACAGTTCAACAAATGTAAGATTACCACCGGAAGTAGCCGGAAGTGAAAGGTTTCTTGACTTTCTAGTTCAGTTTTTTGAACCTGAAGTTTTGCAGACAGATTTATATTAATTCGCATAATATTATAGAATATAGATTTTAACCTATCTGCATGCAAAGCTTTAGATTTTTCATGATCGTAGTTTAGTCAAAATTCTTCCACTTCCGGCTACTTTCATTTGTTTAGCTGTGACGTCACAACTTCAAAAGTAAACCATCGTCACCAATTGAGAAACAAGAAACAAAAGTATTTTCAAAGTGCCAATAACATTTATAAATATTGAATAATATATCCCGTTCAGAAGCATATATACTACATGCTGTAGCAGGCGGCAACACGCGTGCCGACAAGCCACGATTCTCGGTTAGCATTCCGTGCTCAACAATGAGCAATAAATTTCTATCTAACAACAATAACATTAGTCATAAATGTTAAACAATGGCGATAAGTCAAATGTCAGAGTGGCATTAGATGACCTTTACGACTGCAGACACAAACCTTATTTACCTTTGTGCCAGACTGTGCTACAATAAATATCGGCTATGACGTCACTAAGGTGCCGCGTGAATGCAGCTTTAAATGCAATGGTAAGCATCCACCAGAAAACTTCGTCACCACGATGTAACTAATTGTAAACCATGTTCGTTTGCTGATTTTGACTTCTGCTACAACCACCGCGCATCGGCGCGCAACCCTTCTGCGCACGTTTTTTCGGCTCGAAGCAGGGCAGGACTGCCCTGCTCGAAGTCAAAACACTACTACCGCGAAATTATTTAAATGCTCTTTAAACTGAACTGAGGTTAATAATATAATTTTTATAGCAGCAAACGTAAAAGATTAGTACCAATACGTAATTTTAAATTTGTAAACATAACTTATTTAGAGGGTTAACAATTTGTAATCGAAAAATTGCTCCGTATATATATATATATATATATATATATATATATATATATATATATATATATATATATAGGATCTTACGTGTGCCCAATCTTTTTTTATAAGTAAATGGGAGGACAAAGGGTTGATAACGTCAAGATGGATACTTACTTATATATATACCATCATTGATTATGGATAATTGGCGTATAACATATGGTGTAGGATTCACTTCAAAATTTGCATGTCACCTATTGATGACGATTTCTAAGTTCTCTGCAATTAAGTCTTGAAACGTCAATCTTTCCTACATAACTCTTTCTACTGAATTTGACTATTTAAGGCGGATTCACATGGCGATTTCCAGCCTGCGAAGCGGATAATGCGCACTTGCTGTAACATCTATTGGCGGCCATATTTTTGGCGATTAAAAAAAGAGCATCGCAATTAACGCGATTTCGCTGCCGCAACCTGGCGAATTCGCTCGTAGCATAGGATTTCACAGCTTTGTGTGGCAAAATCGCGTCGCCGTTGTCGCCATCTGAATCCACCTTTAGTCTCTTACTCCCACCTAACCGCGGGATCTCTCTACGACCGCGAAGCAACCTGCAAGTAAATCTGGGTTCCCTAATTTATTACATTAACTCTGGTCTAATACGTGTCATTTTATGTTTTAGGTCCGCGGCGCTCGCCTCCGCGTCCAGCCCGCCACCTGCCAGACACTACCCCATCGAGGTGAGTCCATAAGATTAGTGTTCAGTGTTGACCATATAGCCATAAGTGTCGTGTGTTTTAGTGTTGATCCGGCCATAAGATTAGTTGCGTGTATTTTGTGTAGCCACTTTTATAGTGTTGAGCCGGCCATAAGATAGGTGCATGCCTGTGTTTTATATATATAGTCAACGTTCATGCTGAGCCGGCATGCTAGGAGCCATAAGATAGTGCCTTGTGATGTGTAATAACTTATTCATTGTTGAATTTGGGTGAATGAACACTTTCATGAATGGACTATGCTCAACAATCTTTTTCATTTGTTCCATGCTGGGCTGCTATATTACGCTCGTAATTTTGTTTTGACTATAATATGTTATTGTTTATTTTAAGAGATAATTTTAAAAATAAATTAATCCAACATTCCATATACATATGCTATATATTATATTGTTGTGTTTATTTCATTGTTGATTCGTTATGCTGCATACGAGCGATATAACTTTTAGTACGTCAACAGTAGTCGACACTCGCGTGGTATAAAATAACTTCCGCAATTCAATTTTCACACATAAAAATTATTTTACTAATAAAATGATATAATTTAGTAAAATAATATGTTTTTAAAAATAAAATATGTGTCAATCGCATGTTTTCCTTTAAAACAATGCAGCAGTATTCATTTAAATAAAAACGTGTTATTTTTCTAAAACTCCTCGATATGTCTTTCGTGTATATCATGCACAATAAATAATTTAAAATATAATAAAACAATATTCATCTTTTCTAAATTGAATTGATTTATTCGCCCATTTCCAAATTGATAAAATACAGGCACTTTGAATGAAAAGGTCAACAAGATATATTGAAATATCAAAACTTAAATTTTATAAATGTTATATTGAGAAAACAACCATATTATAAATATAATAGTACAGATAACAATTAAAAAAATGTTATGCTTAATATCACAGTATCTCCCTACTTTAAAAATACTTTCTACACGTCATGGTTTTCCACCCCCATGCAGCGGTCACCCCCTGATGATAATTTCAGACGTTACGACCCCGTGGCACGCTCAATTGTCACGGAAGTTCACCCTAAACCAGCTGATTCGCCCTCTCTCAGGAGCGAAGATATTATCTTTTGACGGGAGATTTGTTTTACCAAACAACTAACGTGATTTATCGTCTAATTTGCATCAAAATTCAATAAAGTGTACAATGTCATTATTATCCTTTGTTCCTTTAACAGATTTATGAGCATATGTTCTGCATATCTTTTATAATAATTTATTATTTAGCGTTTACACTGACGTGCTGTGTTTACTGATGTACAGTGTCTGTATGCTTACATGAGTTATCTGATCCGTATGAGACGAACACGTATTTAACGGATAACGTATTAAAGACTCATGTAAACAGGGGTATTTGATCCACATTCATTCAATGTGCTTTAATTATTCACGACGCTTGTTTCAATGCGCATTCAACGTTCAATACGGATCGAAAATTATCATGTAAGCAGTTGATGAAAACGGTTTTGTTGAAAACGCATTCATCGAACACGGATCCAATTAAGAACATCATGTAAACCTACTGTATAATATAATATATAGTCTATTATATCTCTATCTATATGCACTTTGTATCAGGCGCGTGGTTATAATATATATTATTTATTTTCTATGCTAATTGCATTGTAGGCGTGGCAAACTCAAACATTTTTTTTTTATCAAACCGCAATGGGGAAGTGTACTAGAAAAAAATAATTTTACAAAAAATTAAACAGATGGACCTCATTGAAATTATAATAAAGTTGTTTGTTTTACGTTAAACGCGATGATTTGTTAATTCTTGGAAATTTATTGAAGATCAAAGCAGGAAATTTGAATTTTAAACGCTCGATAGGACCAGCTTGTGATAAGATGTCGCTTTCCTGTATCAACAAACACACGTGGGTAGCCTGAGGTTATATGGAACAAAGGTAAATGCTTATTGTTTTCGTTTCATTGATTGGTTAGTATTTTGGGGCAATTGACACATTTCGGTCATGTATTCTCCCTCTTATTGTTTACGTACAAGAAAATGACATCACAAGGATCACAACCCTTATAAGTTATAAGTATAAGAAGGCAGAGGTTACCTATGATGTATCCTTTTCTTATCGGGCGATTTAAAACCAGATTACCTGCTTTAAGTTAATTAATTCCTAAAAATCAACAAATCATCGTATGAACGTAAAACAAACGGCGTTATGATCAGTTCAATAGACCAGGGCAGTCTCCTGAATAGACTTAACATATATGTAAGCGGTTTTTGAAAATCAATGGTAAACATCCTCTTTTTACTTACTAATTATTAATTATACTCTGAAAACCCGCATCTTATTCCGAAACCCTATAAATTGGGAGTTTCGCGGGAAACCTTGCAATCCATCCCCGCATTTGTTGTGATTGAGGGAAATGTGGAAACCTCAGCCAGGATGGACGGTTCTCAGCTTTTGTCAAAGAACTGCTGGAAGTACAATGGTCCAAAGTTATTAGAGAAATCATGAAAAGCATATTAATTAACCCCTGGGTGGGAGAAGCTACTTGAATTTTGTTGCAAATGGTCACCCATCCAACTACTAAATTATGTAATATAAATAAATAATAGCTGGCCAACCTGCAGTTTACAAGCCGCGGAGAGAATTTTGTATCTAATTTAGCATTGTGACGTCACACCTCGCCCGCAGGCTGCGAATTTGTGCGTGCAAGCAGGAATGTGGATTGTTCACGATGTTAATCTAATTTCTTGACGATGTTGCGCACGAGATTTTCTCGTCTGTAATTAACGAGTTGCGTGTTGATGTACTGCTGGCTTGTAATTACACGTCTGGAGCGGCGTGTCAGTCGAGTGTTTTTGTGTGTCTTAACAAATTATGTACAAGTTTTCGAAACAGACTGAAAAATTTTGTATGTATTTTAATTATAAAAGGCCGGTCGAAAACAGAATCGCATGATTTCGCATATATCTTATGATAATTAAAACAAATAAGAACCGATGCAATCAAGTGTGTGCGCGTATGCTGGTATGCTTTCATATTCATGATAAGAAATTTATTTAGAACCGATTCTATAAAATGAGAAACGTACGATCGTATGCTTACGATCGTAGAAATAAAAGTTTGTGTGCGACCCCCCTAATGGTGCATATTTTACAGCTTTATGATTATTTTAGAGTGATGCGAATGTTGCGCACTTGCTGTAGCATAATGTAATTAAAATTATAATATTCGTTTTTATCTCATAATATTTAATTATCATAACGTTGCTATTTCGCCAATGAAATAAATTTCTCTTGCAATTAAACGCTTGGAAAAGTGATTTTCGACTTAAAATCGCCTTATATATTATATATATGTGTTTATCCTTCCTTCTAATATCTATATAATAATAATATCTACATAATAGTGCGAAACGAATTTTTGAGATATAGTCTTTATTAGAGCGCATCATTTAAATGAAAAGGAACTATATATATTATACAGTATAAGCATATAATATGCATTAAAGCATAATATATACCTTAGTCAAATTGGTCTAAAAAATTAATGACCAAAAAACTAGATTATTTTACAGAGCTAATTTTTAACTACGTAACTTCCTTAAAAATTATTCCATTGTATTCGGTGTATTAAAGGTATACAGGCCTCAAATTACAAATTAGACAGACATTAAGTGTTGCTCAAGTTTATAATCAACATTCGTATTATTTCTACCTGCGCGCGGTGCGTCTGTGCGAAGTCGCGCTGTAAAGAAAGTCCTTGCTGACGTCACAACTCACAGCTAGCACCGATTTGCATTGAGTTGTGACGTCATCAAGGACTTCGTGACGTCATCAAGGACTAAATTTCTTACTTTGAATTGCGACTTCGCACGGATGCATCACGCGTGGAAAAAAATGATGCGAATGTTGATTATTTACTCAAAACCCACTTGGTGGCTATCTAATTTGTAATTTGAGGCCTGTATGCCTTTAAGAAAAAGGGTGAATACATTTTTTAAATTTGAAATTTGCTGCGCCAATGTTAGAATGATATATTATCTTAATTGTTTGCATATACAGTATATACTGGTATATATTATAACTTACTAATTAATAGATTGTAAGTTCACTTTTTGACTGCGAGTGGCTTCGGCCGCTCGCTGCCAAGCCCCGGTGAGTAGGAGGGTCGCGACGGTGAGCGCTGAAGGGTCTGGCCGTGAGCCTGCCTGCAGCCGCCGTCGGTGCAGATCTTGGTGAAAGTACTGATGCAATGGTACTGGTAGTATAAGCAAATTCTCCTCTGTAAAAGTCTATAATGTTGTTTATTATTGGAAATTGTTATAACATTGAAGTATTGACGAAAGAAAGCTATACAGTTTGGTCTTTGGTCCTTTCCATCATTGATTGATTGATTAAAATTCTATAATTGGCTTTAAGCATCCGCTATGCAGCCATCAAACGTATTAATTATACTAATTAATTAATTAAAATTTTACAGATGTTTTAGCTTTTCAAAAGTAATATATTTTTTTTAAAGATTTTACAGTTTTATTTGAGTCAAAAAGTCACCAGAAGTCGCGTAGATTTGTAACTATGATGATGAAGGACACTATCCAACACGATGAAACATGTCCACACTGCTACCAGCGTTGCAGGTGGTATGACTTAATTGTCTTTTTCCCATGGAATGCGAAAACGAAGATGGAGGGTAAAGGTCTGGCGTTAAACACACTGCTGGAGCATGCCTTACGGCCACAATAGTAGTGGCGAGAGTGATGATAGTAATTAACACAAGTTTTATATCACTTAGTTAAAAGACAAAACGTTGTTTCAGTAGTTGATGAGATGAGATGTGTTCCAGTATTGTTGTATGGCGCTGCACACAGCAAAGTGAAAACATGTCCGCTGGCTAAGAGTCCCGTAAAGCCAGCGTCCTTTCCATCACATATGTATTATAATGTATAGATAAGAAATGATAAGAAATAATAGACTCTAGCTCTCTGCACTTTCAATCAAATTGATAACCTTTATCTAAAAAATGTTGCTTGCTTGTCTACTTTCACTCGCTCTTCAGTTATTTAATATCTAGCCAATTAAGTTATACTTAAAAATAAGCCATGATTAATAATGTTTTAATTTTAAATATTTGGTTATAAGATAAGTTAGCACCAAAAATAGTAGATCATACCCCTCTTTCATCGGGACGGTTTAACCATGGTCATATGAATCACGGACCAAATACCCCCGGACGAAATACCCCCGGACCAAATATCCCCGCCCGGACCGGACGAAATACCCCCGGACGAAATACTCCCGGACGAAATATCCCCGGACGAAATACTCCCGGACGAAATACCCCCGGACGAAATACCCCCTTGTAAGCGTAGAGGGGCGGGCGACCAACACGGGAGGGGAAGTTGACTTTATTTATAAAGTCTGTTTTTCTGTCGTTTGTCTGACGTCACGCGCGTCGTATTAAAGAAGGAAGTTAGTAACGCCATTTTTCACAACAAATATATATCATATAATATTCAAAGTATATTTATAGTTAATGCCGTATCAAGATCTCAAATTGCGTCTTTAGTTTTATACCAAAACATACTCAAAATTGTGCCGCAAACACGATTTTTGTATATGCTATGCTTACTTTGATTGTGCGGCAATTATAAATTGTCTCAGCGTTTTGCAGCAAGATTTTGAAGGTTTTTAAACGATTTTAGGTTTTTAAACCTAGGTGTGCCCCTAGCGATTTGAGCAAAGCCCGAAATTAACAAATATTTCGGGATTTGCTCATTTAAATTTGATTATTTCTAGAAGTGCTCAAATCGAAAAAAGCGAACCCCGACGAGAAGTTTTATTTCGGAGTTTGCTCATTTAAATTTGCTCATTTCTGAAAGTGCCCAACTCAAAAAAAGCAACCCCGACAAGAATTTTTATTTCGGGCTTTGCTCACTGTTTTGATCATTTCTAGAAGTGCTCAAAGCAAAATGAAAAATAATAGTTGGAAATTGTGCCGTATTATAGCAATAAATAATAAAATATTGTAAATTTTATAATATTTTAACTATATTAATTTTTAATTTATTGATAAAAATACAAATTTAATATTAATAGCGTGTATATAGTTTTTTTTTTTTATTAAAACATTTCTTTCTGTATTATTCAAGTCATATTGAAAAAATACGATTTTTTCACACTGAGAGACACTTTTAATTTTTTTATTGTCATTTTTTTATAATTAAAGGGTATGATTACAATTTATATAATGTAGCAATAAATTCCAGGTTGCAGATGAACAATTTTTAAGTTCAGACGACGTACCACACATGACAAAGAAAAGAGTGTCTCAGATCAGCAAATCAAATTCAAAGCAAGGTTTTGTGTTTTGCAACTACAAAAAAGGTTGTCAAAATCTAAAACATGTTGTGCAAAGAAAAAATTTAGATGAAATTTAAAATACCATGAAAGTATCCATGGTAATCCCTGCAAAAATAAGTCAAGTTCTGGTAATAATAAGATCAGGTAATAATCAGTTATAATATTTATTTATTTATTTATTTATTTATTTATTTATTTATTTATTTATTTATTTATTTATTTATTTATTTATTTATTTTAAGTTAGTACTTTTGATACTATCTTGAGGAGCTCTTTGCTTCTTTGCGAGTTCTGTAAATAAAGTTAAAATGATTTTGAAATATATCAGCTGTAAAAAATTTATTTAAATTAACTAACATACAATATTAATATAAAAAGTGTGACAAAATAATATTTTTCAGTATCAATTGAATAAAACAGAAAGAAATATTTTAATAAAAAAATAATATACAAGCAAATGCTAAATTTGTATTTTTGGTACTTAATTAAAAAAGTGATGTAATTATAATATTATTAAATTCACAATATTTTATTGTTTTAATTATTTATTACAAATTATTACTATGATACGGCACAATTTATACAATTATTATTATTCACTTTGCGTTGAGAACTTCTATAAATGATCAAAACAGTGAGCAAAGCCCGAAATAAAACTTCTCGTCATACAGGGTTGGTATTTTTCGAGTTGAGCACTTCTAGCAATGAGCAAATTTAAATGAGCAAACCCCGAAATGAAACTTCTCGTCGGGGTTTGCTTTTTCCGATTTGAGCACTTCTAGAAATGGTCAAATTTAAATGAGTAAATTTAAGCCCGAAATAAAACTTCTCGTCGGGGTTTGCTTTTTTCGATTTGAGCACTTCTAGAAATGTTCAAATTTATATGAGCAAAGCCCAAAATATTTGTTAATTTCGGGCTATGCTCAAATCGCTAGGGGCACACTTAGATGTGTGCATTGAATTCGGGCTTTGGTGCCAACATATATAAATAGAAAAGGAAGGAATAAATAAGGAAATAAATAGAACAAGTAAATTAAGTTTCTTCAGGAGGGGTACACATGCTACGTTAAGTGTTCACGGCACCTATAATATAGTACCGGGGGACCAAAAACAATAAAAAATATTGCATTTTTAGACCTATACCAATCGAATCAGAATTAAAAAATTACACTAAAAAAATTTACTTAATTTTTTTTTTTAATTTAAAAAGTTATATAGGGACGATTTTGAAAAATTTTAGTTTAAAAAAAAAAATCTAAAAAAAATGCAATAAACACTAATAATTGACATGCATAAAATGTATCGTATCAAAATATATTACACATTAATTTTAATTCGATATGAATGATATGATAAATTAATGCATAATGCATTGGCCTAACGTTGCTAACTTCCTTCTTTAATACGACGCGCGTGACGTCAGACAAACGACAGAAAAACAGACTTTATAAATAAAGTCAACTTCCCCTCCCGTGTTGGTCGCCCGCCCCTCTGCACTTACAAGGGGGTATTTCGTCCGGGGGTATTTCGTCCGGGAGTATTTCGTCCGGGGATATTTCGTCCGGGAGTATTTCGTCCGGGGGTATTTCGTCCGGTCTGGGCGGGGATATTTGGTCCGGGGGTATTTCGTCCGGGGGTATTAGGTCCGCTTACCGGTCATGAGGTCATATATATCTATTATATATATATACATAACAATCTATCCCATGCAGCATTCGCCTGGTTGTGGATGAGGGAACCGTGGACACCTTATATAATAGTCAACAATTGATTGAGAATGTCAAAAGTCACCTCCCGGATACACGAGTGGTTGTTATTTAATTAACGTTCGGTCATATTTGTTGATTAAAAATACCACCATTGAAATTCAAAGCGACGTATCGCAACACGGCGATTCGGAAAAATAAGAGATTTCACGTCAACATTTTCTTCGCCCATGTAAAATCAACTTAAGAAGTTGCTGCATGCCAATCACAGCGGACGAAATCTGTCACATGGTGGCACGTTGGACGACACGGCAGCCGTGTAATTAACATTTCTGTTGTGACACGTGACCTGTCTCGTGTTACTTGTGTTGGCGACACAGCAGTAATTAACATTTTCAGTCCATGCCCACGTGTCTCCCGGACTATAATTTCACCGTCAACGTACATAACAACTCAGGGACATTCCGCATGATGGGCTGAGATTGCAATAAGTGCTGTAATATATTTTTATGTCTTGCTATAATACAAGAAAAGCGATCTGTATCGAAGAAGCAACAAAATTAGCATCCTGGGAGCGGCCGTAAGTGGGCGGGGCTCGCGGCGTTTTGTGTGGGCCGTTCAATCGGACAAACGTTGCGTGTGTCTGGGCTAGTCTGGTCACTGTTGGCTGCGAAACTCAAAGGTGGAGAGGAGATTTTGACTTCCGGAAGTATCCTCATGCTAATTCGACTGTTGAGCACCCTCAGATATGATATTATAGCGGGCGTAGATAAGCGTTGTGCCGTGTCAGGGGGAGCAAACATCCTTGGGGGAGCGGGCCATAATTCAGCAGTCTTATATGCATACCGAGCTCTACTGTGTTTACTTAGCAACAAGGAGAACAACACGCACTTCTTTCATCTTCGTACTCTTGCAGTCTCAAGGCATTAGCTAAAAACACGGGCCATGCAGTTTCTGCAACCCAAGCCGTTCTTATAGGCGCATGACAATTTTTTTTAATCAAACCCTACTGGGTATACTTCTACTTACTAATTACATATGTATACTACTTTGAAACCCCGAACTTTCCGAAACCAAAACTTGAACGTTTCGCGGGCTCTTCTAGAACGGGGGCGGCCAAAGACTTGCAATCCATCCCGACATTTGTCTGCGACTGAAGGAAACGTGGAAACCTCAGCCAGGATGAACGCTACATTGCAGCTTTTGTCAATGAACTGGAAGTGCAATGGTCCAAAGCCAGAGGAACCACATATATAGTGGCATGCCAATGTACACTCCTATTCTATAAAAATATCTCATCCGGCCATGTTAAAATATAGATCGGACATTTTTATTCGAATTGAGTGTACAGTAGAATCAATATTATTATAATGATATATATATATATATATATATGTATACTGAGAAGAGCCCTGCTATCAGCATGCAGCACACGGTCACCCATCCAATCACTGATCTAGTTTATTGCCTTGACCGTGATATAATCTTGCAGAGTGTTCGTTTATTTGCTGAATTGCAAACTGGTCGTTATAACGGCCGTTACAACAACGTATGTAAATGTGTACCCCCGAGCCAGATAAGAAATATTTACCTCCCATTTTATTATAAACCCTTATCTCGAGTTTTAACTCCTTTTTTAGACGAAAGGTAATTTAAATTATATTACTCCATTAAACTTCCACTAAAAACAAACAACCAAATTTATATTTTTAATTAACTGTCACTGCGGCCAGGTAAAGTGCAGAGATACAGATGTCTGGCGTAAAAAAACGAGCTGCCTCCCTCTGTGGGGGCGTGGCAACCGGGAGGTTGAATTCGGAGACCACAGAGGTGTACCTTGTTACCTGGGAGGGCTGATGGACTCATTGTCAGGTCACCAGCTTCTTCTTCTTGTTTCGTTTTTTAGAATAGGCCGTTATTAAACAACCCATACTACCACGTACTTAGTAAGTTTGGACTATGTTGTTTTAATGTTTTTATAAATTGTTCATTTGATTAAGAATAAAAGGTGAAAATGTTGAAAATGGATGAACAATGGGTAAAATGATTATGGGACGAGGGATGTAAGGTGATGATGTCAAGCGGGACAGCGTGCCACGTACTTCTTGCCGCCGACCACGTTTTACCAAGACCACGCAGGAAATTGGATGAATTTGTATAGGCTGTTGTCTATATATTTATGTGGTGTGGGGTGGAAAATTCCAGCTTAGCAGCAGATCCCCGAGTTGAAATAAATTTCATTTTTTTTTTTGGCTATTATTTAAAAAAAAATGTTTTATCAAGACCAAAAAAAAAAAAAAAAAAAAAAAAACAGAAGTGACGTAAAAAATCTGAAAAAAAAAAAATCACATTTCTTAGTTTATTAAATATAATATAAACATAATATACGGTACTATTATAAACATGCGAGTTGAAATAAATTTCATCTTTTTTATATTCGCTATAATATAAGCTCTTTTCTCGTCTATTTTAGCTCTCCTATTTTGCACCATCTTAGAAGAAAAAAGACGAGATTACGTGTTCTTTCCTCTTATTATGCATACAATATAAGAAATATTTTGTCTCCATTTCATCGTCAGGAGGAAATAAATTGTGTTTGAGTGTTAAAAAGATTAGGTTTAGAAGTGTAAAAAAGAGATGAAGACGTTTGTTCTCCACTTGATTCGTAACCTCACTTCGAGACAGCGCGAATGTCACTCTCAAGGTACTCACCTTGGTTACTCCTAATTCATTTAATGGAGTTCTGAGAGACAAAGAAAGGCTCTTTGTAATGTTGGGAGAAATAAGACCATGCAGTGCATGCACTCAATTTGTTCATAATGTTCGTATTAAGTATACAGGAGAAGAAATAGAACGGCCCGAGATCTATTAAATAAATATATACATGTAGAGCTGATAATAAGATTCGGAGCATCGACTAATATAATTTTATTATATTTTAATAAAAATGTCCGATCTGGCCAAGTTAAAGTATAAATAATATAGATATTGGAAATTTTTACTTGTATGTATAATATACAGTCCCCTTGCCTCTAAAAAGTTCCCTTCTGTAGCCATGTTAATCACCATGCGATGTGCTATATTTACGAGGCATGGTGATTAATTAGGCTGCAGAAGGGAACTTTTCAGAGGCGAGGAGCGTACATTATACCTGCGAGGGGGGGGGGGGGTGTAATAATCGACTAGGACACAATGACAATGAGATGCTGTAACGATGACGTCAGCAATAACTTGGCCAATGAAAATGCAGCGAGTGCAGAACTGTGCGCACATGCAGCGACATCTTCTCAACTAAAAATCTATATAATATACTGCACTTCTACATAATTTCTACAAAAATTTATGTGCTTGCTTTAAATTGTTGCGATAATAATTTAATTTCTATTAATGTATAATCATTAAAAACAAATTTGCTAAAGAACGCCCACTCGTGCATCCGGGAGGTGATTGATGGCATCCTCCATCAATTACCGACCATCCTGACTGAGGTTTCCATGGTTTCCTCAGTCACAACCAGGCAAATGCTGGGATGGATTGCTTAGACCATGGCCGCTCCGGTTTGGAAGGGATTCACAAAAGTAGGGTCTACGAAGAGCCGGGAGGTTAAATTCAGTCACTTAATTGTGGCCAGAGTACCCTAGCTACAACAGGGTTCAGTTAAAAAAGCTAAAAAATAATAATATATATAATAATAAATTTTTACTCATCATGCATGTTGGAGTTTGGAAATCTAAAGGAGCATATTATAGTAAATTTTTTGGCTATATGTTATACTATTATATGATAAGTATGTAAATATCTCTTTTTCGATCCCTCTTTAACCTCAAGTAGTGTGTGATTTCAGCCAGAGATGAATGGACCACCCTGTCTGTTATAACGTAATGGTAGTTGATAGGTCAAGAGATTTTTCACCGCTCTGAAATTTCCACCGCTTGATGGCTTTTAAAACTGAGGTGGAGCGTAGCATGTTGCATTGACGGTTCTCGTTAGATCACAGAAGTCAAGCTACGTCGAGCGTGGTTAGTATTTGGATGGGTGTCCGTTTCAAGTAAAAATTACGTTGCTTCCTCCCTTGGGTAAATTCATCTCGCTTTCCACCCAGTGCAGTGATGCACATGTGTGTGGTTCCCCAGGCTTTGGACATCGCTTTGGTCCAATGAGAAAAAGTAGAGGTGTCCGTCCTGACTGTGGTTTTCCACGGTTCCCTCAGTCTCACCTCAGCGAATGCTGGGATGCGTAACAGGCCGTGGCCACCTTCCTTTCCCTATCTTTACCTATTACCCAGCCACGAGCTGTAAGCTCTTAGAGGAGTATATCCTTTAAAAAAAAAAAAAATCCTTATTACTCTCCCTCCATGCAGCCTTCCTCATTATTGTGACGTCATCACAAGGCACACAAATCCACTCGCTACATTGTCCAAGATTTTCCTACCGGATACAGTGATATACGCCTCTGATTCATAATCGGATGGTCGTGAGGTCGATCCCAGGCACCGCCAAACTTTTCACAATTAAGTGTCGGTTGATTGAAGAACACCCAACTCATACATCCGGGAGGTGATTGATGTCATCCTTCATCAATTGCCGACCACCTTTACTGAAGTTTCCGTGGTTTCCTCAGTCGAATGCTGGGATGGATTGCTAACAAAGAGCCGGGAATTTAAATTTATTTAACTTAATTGTGCCATTGCAAGTATACTCCACAACAGGGTTCAGTTGAAGGGGAAAAAACACACACAAACAATTTTCACAGGGATGTACTTCTGTCTCCGGACATACGTACGTGTGTTACATACCTTGTCAGCGCCCTAATTAAACGAGACATTGTGTCAGCAGGTAACTTGATTATATTATACGATGTTAGCTGCACTCAGAACACGACGTCGTGGCCTGCATGTTAATGAAGTGAATATACACAGTGAATAGTTGTGGACCGCATTTCCACACATTAGGTCTGTTCGTAAATACACATCAGAAATATATTTTATTGATGAATTATGAACCTTCTGTACATGGAACGTAAGGTTCATTAATAAAAATGGATTCTTTCTGATTGTGTATTTTACGAACAGACCTAATGGCTGGAATGATATAAAGAGGAGTTCTATGAACGATTGTGACAAATTCTGTGTGCATTGCCTGTCAGCACCTTATATACGTTTGAATCTTGATTTTCGATGCTCCAATCGCCTCCATTAAATTTGAAAGAGCGCAACACTGAGAAACTGATCATATAATTGTATACCTTCACAACAGTTCTATGCATTAATGATTTAAATTATAACATGCATTATTAGATCGTATATTACAGGTACTCTACAAGCCATGCACTGATACTACAAATGCTTGGGTGCCTGGCCATGTATTTATAATTAAGGCCTATATGTAATGGACACCTATAACATGACAATTTTTTATTGCAGAAATGAAATAGAGCTATAGGGCACCAAATCATGATACTCTAAATTTTTTGAGAATTTTTATGAGACCCGGAACTATATTCAAATAATTATTAAAAGTGCGGCCACGCCCCCTGGAGGCGTCAATTTAATAGGCGTCCAGTCTCTATCCTTTTTATTAAGAATTCAGGGGTGCCAACTGAAATCACAGGACTTTCAATAATTATTTTAAAATATAGTTCCGGGTCTCAAAAAAATCTGAAAAAATTCAGAGTAGCATAATTTGGTACCCTCTATTCATTTCTGCAATAAATTTTTTTCATGTATGTTGTCCATTATTGAAAGTTCTGTAAGTTAAGTTGGCACCCCTGAATCGTTAATGAAAAGGATAGGACCGAGTTACCTATTGACGCCTCCAAGGGGCGTGGCCGCACTTTCTATAATTATTTAAAAATAGTTCTGGGTTTCAAAAAAATCGGAAAAAATTCAGTGACATAATTTGGTACCCTCTATTCATTTCTGAAATATTTTTTTGTCATGTAGGTTGTCCATTCTCAAAAACGAATCAAGAGTCCATGCACCTTATAGTGATGTAAGTTAAATGTTCTCTGCAAGTCTTATTGCATTCAAGGGGGCTGATTCTGATGATTCTGAAATCTCAATCAACTGAGATAAATTGTTACATATTCTCAGTTGAAGGATACTATGGTAAGAATTGGCAAGTTTTTTTCTGACTCCCCCAGCATGTTAAATATCGAGGCTGGTGACTCAACAAACACGTGCACATTGGTCACGTGTGTTGGTATTTTTGTCCGTGTGCTGCTGCTCGTTATATTTGCCGGGACTGGAGCTGGACGTCGTAAAGTTTAATGTCGTCTGGACCGGCAGGCGTGTCAGATGTCGACTTTCTCAACTTGTTTCACAGAGGGTCGGACTGGAGGGCTAAAGTTCAGGCAGTTAATACTGAGCGAATCATAAGGAACTTTACAATGGAGCTAGTCTAAATTCAAGTTAGTGCGCCTGGTTTAAAAATTTTGACAATTAGCTTCCTGCATGTCATATTTTTATTAGCTCAATCGAAAGAGGGGGTTGAAAAATGTACCGTCAGTAAATTTTATGATATTTCTTTTTTAGTACCGGCATCATTCTTATAATGGAGATTAAAAGAGGTCACGAGACCTGGAGGCGCCTTTCGCAACGCCTATGACGTCATTAAGTTCTTTGGTTTATCTATATAACACTTGTTAACAATTATTGCAATGTTGCTTGTTTGTTAAAAATTATTATTTGTTTCCATAGCAACGTGGTTATTTACAAGCATTACATAGTTGATCCAAAGAATGTAATGACGTCATAGGCGTTGCAGAAGGAGCCTCCAGGTCGTGTCCTCTTTTAATATATATTTTAGGTATGATGCAGTGCTAAAAAAACTTCATAAAATTCATAGGTGTATTTTTTCAACATCTACTTTCGATTGAGCTTTTAAAAAAATAACATGCAGGTACTAAATTATATGTGCAAATAAAATGGGGGGCATTCATAAAGCACTTTAACCCGAACATTAGTCTCAATTTCTATCCCTGGTGCTAAACATGTTAAGCTCCTAGTTTAGTACCTGGTTTAGCACCAGCGATAAAAATTGAGGCTATATAAAGTGGGGGTTAAAGTGCTTTGTGATTGCCCCCCATTATGTTTTATTTTCGTCATATCATATACATAGAGTTATTTAGAGTTGTCAGATTTTTGTTTCTGAATTTCTCTGCGACGTGTCAATCTGTCCGTGCTGTCACGTGACATAATTCCAAGTGACAATCGCTAATTGCCATCATAAAAATTAGAGTGCGCAGATCGTCATTCCTTTGAGCGAATCAGCGACGCGTGCAGCAGACCGTTAATGGTCAGCATCCATGATGACATCACCAATCCTTTGTCCTCCCATTTACTTACAAAAAAAGATTGGGCGCATTGGGCGCATGTAAGATCCTATACGGAGCAATTTTTCGATCGCTTATTGTTAACCCTCTAAATAAGTTATATATATGTGCGCAAATTTAAAATTACGTATTGGCTCTAACCTTTTGCGTTTACTGCTATAAAAATTTTATTATTTGCCTAGGGTCAGTTTAATTAAAGAGCATCTAAAGAATTTCGCGGTAGTAGTGTTTTGACTTCGAGCCGAAAAAACGTGCGCAGAAGGGTTGCGCGCCGATGCGCGGTGGTTGTAGCAGGAGTCAAAATTAGCAAACGAACATGGCGGCTATATAATTTTTCTGATGGATACTTACCATTGAACGAGAAATGTCTGAGAGTAAGATTTGTATACTAACAAGTCTGGAGAATCGAAATTAATTTCACTGAACGAAGCGTGTTGTATACTTTTTGAGTGAGCACTGCAAAAGCCACTAAAATGTTATTAAATATATGATTGCGTTTTATTGCAAAGCTCTGGGACAATATATTTTAAAAATTGTATTTAAAAAAATGCCACATTATACTACGTTACGCTCCACTTTATTTATTCTGCTTTAGTACTTTCAAATTTAATAACAGACCTCCCACAATGAAAATGTATATATTTGTCGCATTTTCGAAACGGCTAAGCAACTAAAAAAAGTTCTTGCATGATTGTCCGATATGATAAACATGATGATTAGAGCGAGGTGCGAGTGATTTCAGCATATCCACGGACTGTTACGCGTCCCAGTATTCGCTAAGGTGAGACTGAGGGAACCGTAGAAAACCTCATTCAGGATGAACCTCTACTTTTTTATCAATGGAGCGTATTGACCATATTATACGAGTAGCCAATATTGTGAAAGACTGATAAGCAAACGTAAGAAATTGATAATGAAGTATAATTATAGAGAACGTAATAAACGTAATTATTGTGTAATTGTTCTTGACATGTATATAAAAAAAATGTGTTTGATGACGGTATTGTTTATAAAGAAAAAATATTAACACTTACGAAATTATCCATGTTAAGTTTGCTAGTTTGTTTATATATCATATTAATTAATTAAGGGAAAGGTAACGCGAATCAGCTGATTTTTTAGTCCCATTTGATTAACACGTACACCTTTTTGGCAAATTCACAAAAATTCTGATTTTGTTTAGAGGTAGATATTACTGATATTAGTGTCTATAAAAAGCCATAGAAAAAGTTTCAAAACAATTTAACGAGTCGATTTTTTTAAATTAAGTTTTTAGTTTGGCTCTCCATGGGAAAGCCCTATCTTGAAAATTAAAAAAGTTAATTAAAAAAAATCGTTTTAATTGTTTTGAAATTTTTTCTATGTCTTTTAGGTAATAAAATCTATTTCTCAATTTTTTTCAGAATTTTTGTGAATTTGCTAAGGTTTACATTTATTCATATTAATAAAAGGGGACTACGTCGAACAGCTAATTGGCGTTATCTCTACCGTAAGTGTGCTAGTTTATATTATATTTAATCTCTCTACCAGTATTATTTATTATATGGCTCTACTTCAGCTATATAGCACAACCTTGCCGGCTGCAGAAACTTGAAAATAAAAAACATGAACAGAGATCAACTATTAATATGGTCAGTTTTTTTCTCGCCATTTTCTGCGTAATAAAAGTTTATGGTTTTTCTTCATTGAGGGTGGCCATGTAGCCAGCAGCGCCACCGGTGGGGCGAATTTGAAACTAGGACGTGACATTGACCTCGGTGAGTCACGTGACCTTCCAGAGGTCAAATTAGACAGTTTGAAGTGCGAGATAGAGACGCTCCCCGTCTATCAACATCTGCGAACTTCTCAGCTCCTTATCTGAGGCGACCGCTAAATAGAGGCTGCAAGTTAGTGGTGCTCATTTGTGTCGCTAAGGTCCATCTTGCACTTGAAAATGAAGCAAATTGTTTCTTGGCCAGTCTATGTATAATAAGTTGCCTAGGGATATAAGAAGTGAACAAAGTGTATCTGTGTTTAAGAAGAGAGTGAAACAATTTCTATTTATATATATACTAAGAAGGTGTACCATATAGACGATTTCTTCAAAGACTGATTTTTAAACTGGAAGAGAACTATATATTATCAATATTTACAATATGAAATATGTATGTTGACTTGTCTTTATGTAAGATGAATAAATTTTGAATTAAAAAAAAAAAAAAAAGAATTTAAAATAAGTTATGTAAAAAATATAAATCTTCAATGGGGAATTCTCTTACAACTCAAATTTAATTAAAGGAGGGGTCCCGCTTCAGCTTTTATATTTTTAATGTTTTATAAATAATGTCAAACTTACTTGTGCACCAAAAAAATATACACCACCCTCCTCCTTCCACCATTTCAGCAGTTGATTTTCAAAAAGTGCGCCAAAGAAAATTGGGGCTTATGACGTAAAGCGCCATGATAGGTCAAGCGCAACCAATCGTCGATCTTGACGTCATATGCCCCAATTTTTTTCGGCGCGCTTTTTAAATGTCAACTGCTGAAATGGTAGAAGGAGGAGGGTGGTGACTATTTTTTTGGTGCACAGGTTAGTTTGACATTATTTATAAAGCATTAAAAATATAAAAACTGAAGCGGTTCCCCTCCTTTAAACTACTATATTACGATAGGGTACGTATTAACAATAATTTTGACTTTATTTTCAACTTTTTTAACTCAAATTTGGGGGCTCTGAAGGGATTATTAGAATAGGGGCAAAGAATGCAACTTGCGCGCAAACCTGAAAATTGTGACGTAGAAACTCCTTTGTTAACACACAACAACTGCCTGATATCATAGTTTGAGCGTCAAGGAGTGATTGGCTATAAATTTTAGTAACACGATTGAGATCAGCGGGTTTTTCTACCCTAGTATCAATAGTTTTGTACCTAATATCAGTTTACTTTAAGGGCATTGGGTGTAGCACCGGTAGTTGACAACACTGACGTATCTTCACCATGTTAATTTTTTATCATTGCTCCTCGGAGTAATTTTTATGCTAGAGCTAAGCTGATTGCTGTATATATAGTATCAAGATAATTAGTAGCTCAAGTGCACAATTTGGCTAAATAAAGCCTGATTTAAAGAAAAGTATTTTTTAGTAATTTTTTAAATTTACATGCATTTTTCTAAAATATAAAAAAAATACTTTTCTTTAAATCAGGCTTTATTTAGCCAAATTGTGCACTTGGGCTACTAATTATCTTGATACTACAGCAATCAGCTTAGCTCTAGCATAAAAATTACTCCGAGGAGCAACGATCAAAAATTAACATGGTGAAGATACGTCAGTGTTGCCAACTACCGGTGCTACACCCAATGCCCTTAAGAGAGATAATCCAAAATATAAATTTATTGCAGGAAAATTTCGCCTGCTTGGCAGCGGTAGGCAGTATCTACGTCACGTTTTGGCGCTAAATTCAAAAGAAGGAATATTTTTAAAAAATTCCCATGTCTCCAATTTTGAAAATTGAAACTTTTTTGTTTTGGGACATTTAGTTTCAAGGCATAGAGCATCTGAAAAAAAAATTAAAATAATTCTAGGAGAATTCCCCATTACAAAAATTCTGAAATTTTTTTGAGAGGCAGATAGATATTATCCTACTGATATTAGTGCACCTAAAAGCTATAGAAAAATTGTAAAACAATTAAACGATCCGTTTTTTTTCTTTTAATTAATGTATTTAATTTTCAGCGTAAAGCTTTCCCATGGAGAGAAAAACTAAAAACTTGATTAAAAAAAATCGGCTCGTTAAATTGTTTAATAAGTTTAATTTGAAACTTTTTCTGAGACTTTTAGGCACTAACATCTGCATGCCTCTCAAAAAAATTGCAAAATTTTTGTGAATTTGTTATGATTTACATGTTAATAAAATGGGACCTACGTTGAACAGCTGATCAGCGTTATCTATACCTTAAAAAGAGTTTTCCCTAAAAAAAAAAATTTAAAAATGCGCTGATTTTTTTTTTCACTCGTACATTATTTATGTTTAAATTGGACGGTGGGAACACCGAAAATTCAGCTGACTTGAAGCTTCTATTGAAGCGCAGCGCAACGTAAACCCGAGTTATAATACTTGTAATTGACCTGCTAGGTGACCACAAGAAAAGTATACACTCCGACCCCCACAAGTTTGTTTGCCACACGCTGGCTGGTTGTTTATGTTTCATTTATTTAAATCCCCTCCGATAAAAAACAACAACATTATTATTTAGACGTGAGAAAAAAGCTCACGTGAGACGGACTTGAGGCCGGCTGTTCCCTCACCTCTGATCCCCCTGTGACGTCACAGTCGCGTGCTGTCTGCGTGAATATTTATGAGGAAAACTGCAGGCGGTCCGGCATTATAATTTAAACTACAACATGTATTATTAGGTCATAAAGAATCTGGTTGATTTTACCTTAGTAATTATAAAAGTGGCATTGTTTTGGTATCAGAGCTTTGCTAAAGTACACATGTATATAGTTAAGTCATACTGATTCTATCGAGGAGGTTTTCAATGCCATCTCTTGGTCATGGGCAATGGTCACATTTTGGTCATGTGTGCCCCCGCTTTATGAGGTCAATACGTCGTATGTTATTTTCGTTGGTTTTAAAGTTATATCCAGTCTTATACATCTTTAGAGGCGCCTCGTTTTTTGCCCGACTTTTTGCATCGTCAGCTCCTAATGCTGCTCACAGTTTACGACTTGTGGAATTGTAACCTGGTGATGTCATCATCGTGCAGGCTTCTCTTTCTCTCTCTCTCTCTCTCTCTCTCTCTCTCTCTCTCTCTCTCTCTCTCTCTCTCTCTCTCTCTCTCTCTCTCTCTCTCTCTCTCTCTCTCTTTCGATATCCAGCTGTCACGTGGCAGAATAACTTCCTTTCAATGATCTATATTAAATTTATTACGTTTCTCGATATGAATGAAGCGTAAAATATCATTATGTTATGTATTATGATTAATATTATATCTCTTAACGGTTGACCTCAGTTAGCCCGGTCGCAGACAGGATCGCATGATTTCGCTAATTCTACGATCGTACGTTTCTCATTTAGAAATTTTTAAAATTTCTTATCATACGACAGCATACGATACGAAGCTCTGTGCGCGTGCACAGCTGATCGCAAAGGTTCTTATTTTTTTATCATACGCTGCGAAATCATGCGATTCTGTCTGCGACCGGCCTTACTCGAAGGAAATTTCTGTCAGAAGAAATCGAATGAAATAATTTTTTAACTTTCAAGATGAGAATATTTCAAAATTTAATTGCTTATGGTTTGTCCAAATTTAAGGGGGCGGTTTCCTCACAATAGCTCCATTTCTGGTTTTCGTCCATATAAAGCCAATGTTGAACTTTTTTCTCAGTTTCCTCAAAACTTCAAAAATTGCATGCCACCTAATTGATGACGAGTTCTAAGTTATCTGCAAGTCGTGTTCAATTCAAGGGGGCCAATTATGAGATCTCAATCAACTGAGGTTATGTAAGGGTAAGATAACACGAAACATCGATTGTTGTAGTCCCATTTGATTAACATGTAAACCTTAGCAACCTCATAATAGTCATAATAAATTTGAATTTTTTTTGAGAGACAGTTCTAAGCACCAAAAAAATGTAGGAAAAATTTCAAAACAATCGGACGATCCAATTTTTTTAAATTAATTTGTTTAAATTTTCAGTTATATAGGGCTTTATTCCTATATAGAGACCTAATTAAACTAAGAAATTGATTTAAAAAAATTGGATCGTCCGATTGTTTTGAAATTTTTCCACATTTTTTTGGTGCTAAGAACTGTTTCTAAAAAAAAAAAAAAAAAAATCAGAATTATTATGAGGTTGCTAAGGTTTACATGTTAATCAAATGAGACTACAACAATCAATGTTTCGTGTTATCTTACCTTTAACACTTAAGGCTTAACCTGAGAAATTCGGACGAAAAAAGTCGCATCGACAGATGTTCTTGAAATTAATTTGGTAGACTTACAACAATTGTCCACATACTACTGATTTTTTTTAGATTTTTTTAACCATTGGTTTAATTATAATTAATTTATTCAAATGTGTATTTTGTATCCTTTCAATGTTAAATTTTTCAAACAACATTGCACAAAAACGGCTCGAGATTTTTTTTAGAATTTTACATGGATTAAAAGCTAATTTTTTGGACTATTTTTCTGAATTGTTTTCATATATTTCGAACCGTGGCGATGATCGTTTCTGATATGTCCTAAGAAACTTGGCAACGCTCTCAAGGACTGTAGTTACCACCCCCTCCTAATCTTTTATTCGCATTACTATTGCAACAGTGTTGTCAGATTGGCAGGTGAAGCCACGCCTCTTGACCTTGACAGACAAATTCTCAGGTTATACCTTAAACCCCTTTTGGTACATTGTAGGCATTGTACATACCGCGGCTGCATGCTTAGATTTGAAGGCAAATAATTGACGTCTTCGTGGGGTCACTAAAAGTTTGGGCTGTTGCTGTGATGAGGTCGTCTTTTTTGGTGGCTGCAGGAAGAAGGGTGGGGCAAGCAGCAGAGGTCTCGCAGTACTGTTTGCTGTTGAAATATTACCGTACATTATTTTAATTATGTTCGCCGTCTGTGCAGAAAAAGTACTTTCACGGTCTCCCCCCTGGAATGGACACGGCAATTTAAAGTTGCTGATTTTAGTCACACATTCCAAGTTACATTTAAAAATGAAAGCATGACTTTCTTCACGGCTAAATTTATTTTTAAACTCTCAGATAACATCAAGTAATTAAACAGATAGCTGCTCCAAGATATTTATAACTTGAGAGTATTCTTAGAAATGACATAAATCAGTGCCGGAACTGAACAGCTGATGATGACGTCATGTGGTGCTCACTCGAATGAATTAATTGTATTGTATGGTTCAAACATAAGTTTTTATGTTAGTAAATAACTTTTTCGTGCAAAGGATATTCACATTGAATTTTATTTCACTTTTCGGACTTTTAACTTTGCCGGTGTTCCATGTAATCCTTAATTCTGTGTGTAGTATGTTGCGATGGTCACTTAGTGTTCGTGCACGTTACTAACACTTGCATGTACTACACATATCACTACGTTTCGAGAGTCAACCGCTCTCTTCCTCAGGTGATCTGAGAGTCTCAAAGTCTCTAAGTGCATGACCATCGCAACATACTACACACAGAAGGATTGCATCGAACACCGGCAAAGGTAAAAGTCCGAAAAGTGAAATAAAATTCAATAAGTTTTTATGTGGTGCTTTGATTGACTCAAACTGATAAGCGTGCTCCCTATTTTGTATTTTTACAGTCTGTGCGCACTTTTAAGCATGAATATCAGTAGATTGATATCTCGTAATCGTACCGCCTGAATATGCAACAAGACTTGCAAAGGATTTATAGAACTCACCATCAATAGGTGACATACAAATTTTGAAGCGAATCTGTCTCATCAGTTTTGTGAAAACTGAGGTAGAAGTTCAACATTGGCCTTATGGACAAAAACCGGCAATGGAGCTGCCTGATGTTGTAAGAAAACTGCCAGACTGAATTTGCTCAAAACCATAAGCGATTAAGTTTATAGAAAATTCTCGATTTTTTAAAATTTATTTCATTCGATTCGTTTGCAGGGAAATATTCTTTGACTCCAGCAGTATGTGAGATTATAAATCGTTAACAATTTTATTTTTCAAATGCTCATTGATGCAATTGAAGAAAAATATTTGGTGACCAAAACTATATATCATTAAAAAAAAAAAAGATGTTGTAAGTTACGTTAACACGCACAGCATAGGATTTTAGGGTTTTCTGCCTACATCCCGAAGATCTTCGGACATCTCCGTGCTACCCAAAACGTAAACATAAAATTCCCGCATATAAATTTGACTTGCAAAAGATCTAGCCGGGAGGTTAGTCAACTTGTTCAGCATTAAAAGAGGGAGACTTGAAGGCTCGTGCTAAGTAATTATACTGTATAATATGTAACCCACTGAACATGCAAGCTTGCAAGACATCAATATAATTGTTGTAAGGTGAAATTAAGTTTCTTTATTGTTTGAGTGTACTTTAAAGGCATACAGGCCTCAAATTAAAAATTAAAATTAAATTAAAAATTAGGCAGTCACAGAGAGTTGCTTGAGTTTTGACAATCAACATTTGGATAATTTTTTCCGTGCGCGATGCAGCTTCATGAGCGGGGGCTGCAAAGTAAGGATGCAGGTACTTGATGACGTCAAAAAACATGGCGGCGTATGTATGGTTGTGCGTTGTGACGTCATTTTGAAGTCATCAAGGACCTGCATCCTTACTTTGCAGCCCCCGCTCATGTAGCTGCATCGCGCACGAAAAAAATGATCCGAATGTTGACTGTCAAAAACTCAAGCAACTCTCTGTGACTGTAAAATTTTTAATTTGAGATGCCTTTAAGACAGATACTTCAAACGAATGTGGGAGTATATGCCATTCTTGCAGTCTGTAATATGAATAACCTACTCTGGGCGATGTAATGTATATAAGCGTTTGCTCTTTTTGTAATATATATAGTTGATAAAGCTCCAACTCATTTTGACAACACACTACAATGCTTCATACTTCAATCGCACCAACTGTATGCTCAGTTTAATCTTTCCTTGGTCATCGGTATGACATGGAAATAGTATATATTATTCCATTTCCTGTATCTCCTAGCAATACAACATCGTTGCTTTTGCCAGTGTTGTTGTCACTGACGTTTGACTGACGTGTCCAGGTCCACGAGATGGTCAAGGCGAGACTGGCGGCCCAGCGGCGCGCGGCGGCCATCTTGCAGCAGGGCACGTGGGGCGGCTGGTCCGAGTGGTCGCCGTGCTCGCGCTCGTGCGGAGGGGGCGTGACCTCGCAGAGCCGCGAGTGTGAGCCCCTCGCCGCGACCTTCAGGAGCACCGTGGACATGTGAGTATCTTGGGGACATGTGAGTATCTTGGGGACATGTGAGTACCTTGACCTTTGGGACGTGGACATGTGATAAATTGAACTTGGGGATTCAGGCGCGGATCCAGGGGGGGGGGGGGGCAGCAAAATTTTGGTTTTAACATGGGCAATATAAAAGCATTTCCCCCACTCCAATTTTTTTTAAACATGGGCCTTATGAAGATGACCCCCTTTCCCCCCCCCCCCAACCACCGTTTTTTTTTTTTTTTTTTTTTTTTTGTGGATCCACGCCTGTGGGGGCTTGGACATACGTGAGTGTCGCAAACTCAACATATTCATTATAATACGAGTACAATATGCAATGCATGGATCTTCAAGAAAATTCGATTATTACCTTTCCGACTTTTTTCTTCATTGTGATGTTATGGCATCAGCCTCTCGTAGTCATCGCGCCCTGAACTTGCCATCAACAAAACGTTCATTTATGGATATACAGTACGACAGTACGTGCGGGTATATGTATGATTCGTAATTGGATGGTCGTGAGTTCTAATCCAGGGTTTGCCAAACTTGTCACAATATATATATATTTTTTTTTTGAAGCCTTAAAGTTGAAAAATTACGTTTTCAGCTCATCTTTTCTATTTCAAAAACACATTTTATTTCCTCTTCGCTCAAAGTGAGGATGAAATGAAGACGATTTGTGTAACATTTTATGCTCAAGAAAAGAAACAAATATGTAATCTCGTCTTTTCCCTTTTTTTTCTTGTAAAATGGTGCAAAACAGGACAATAATTGTTGACCATCCTGACTGAGGTTTTCATATTTTCCTCAGTCACAACCAGGCGAATGATAGGACATATTGGCCATGGCCCTCCGGTTTAGAAGCCATAAAATCATAAGCAATATGCTAGGTGGGGAAGATAAATTCAGTTACTTGTGACCAGTATAACCCTACAACAGAGAGGTTTGATTTTAACGATTAATCTCAGTTACTTCGAAGTCAAAATATTTCCCTGCAAACGAATCGAATGAAATAAATTTTAAAAAATCTAGAATGTTCTAAAACTTAATCACTTATGGTTTGAGCATATTCAGTCTTGCAGTTTTCTTACTTGCAGTTTTCAGTTCAATTTCCGGTTTTCATCCATAAGGCCAATGTTAAACTTCTACCTCAGTTTTCACAAAACTGATAAGGCAGATTCACTTCAAAATTTGTATGCCACCTATTGATGGTGAGTTCCAAGTCCCCTGCAAGTCTTGTTGCATTGAGGCGCTACGATTACGAGATATCAACCTACTGAGATTCATCCTTAAAGAACAAAAAAATTAAATTAAGTAACATAATTTAGTACTAATGATATATTTGACCATTGTTTTCGGACCTCACAATATATGACATATGACGAATGTAAACAAAGGGTAGTAGCACGCCGCAGGTATATATAATAACTCAGACTGACAAAGATGGATGTGGACGGTAGCATCCCTCATCTGCGTATCATAACATGATCAAACCTGCTGCTAGACGATGTAATCACAACAATATTTACATCGGCTGACATGTGTAAGAGGGATGAGATTTCATCTCAAAGAAAGATGTCTGTGGACAAGCCGCCATTCTTACACGTATCATTTTGTTTTCTTTAACTGCACCCTGTGTTGTAGAAGGTATATTTTTAATTATAATACTGTGGTTACAATAGGGAATAGGGGCTTCAAGTCATGTGCCTCGCGCTGCGCAATTGTTGTCGCTAAGGTCCATCAAAATTGTTTATTTTAACTCTTCTCAGTTCTAAATAAAACAAAAAATCTAAATCTTGAATTATCTACTGTATTTTTCAGTTTGGACCGAACTTCCGTAATGGAATTTTTCCTAAAAAAATCTTATTCTTTATGAAAAAACGAATTCACATTTTTTTTTACACAGGTTTAGATAGGACGGTGGTAAAACGGAAAAATCAGCTGACTTGAAGCCTCTATTTAAATTTGACTTTTAAATTCCCGGCATTATCTGACCTATATATATAGCATATTTGCTTAGATTTTTGTGTGTCGTCCCTTTCAAATCGGGGCGGCCATGGCCTATTATAGCAACCCATTCGTTCGCTTTGTTGTGACTGAAGAAATCATGGAAACCTCAGTCAGGATGGTCAGCAATTGAAGGAGGATGTCATCAATCACCTCCCGGATGCACGAGTGGGTATTCTCTAGCAACTGTTTGTGAAAAGTTTGGCGGTGCCTGAGATCGAACTCACGACCGATTAAGAATCACAGGCGCATAAAAACCATTACGCCAAGTGCCTGATTCCACGTATTACTGTGCAGTCTCCATGCTGGCCTCTCGGTGGTTATAGTGTAGTGGCTGTCGCTTGGGAGGCTCGGGTTCGCTCCCGGGTGCAGGTGTATAGTTTTTACAAAGTAAAATTACTCAGGTGAGTGTTTTGACTATATCCTTAGGTGCTTGCATATCCTTTACTGTGCATTTCCATGGAGTGATATCGAGCGGGGCTTGGCAGTTCGAGAAAAGCGCACTTGCTTCAATCTTCTATAATGGCGGCCATGTTGGTGATAAAATCGCTCCCCGCAAGGCGAGGAAATCCCGAGCCTCTGATTGGCTGCGGCCGCGAATTTCTCGCTTTCCCTGCTCCATGGAAATGCACCTTTATTGTGCTGCTAATTATAAAGCTATAAGATCGGTGTGTAGGCTTGACAGGTCTATGTATTGCTCCGGCCGTGGTTGTAGTGGCCCACGTCTTACAAGGGAAATTCATCAATCGGGACAGTTAATCAATTCACCGCATAAAATGATCCGATTCTCGTATATCACACGTGACTATATAACACCTGTTGTGTGCTATAGAGCGTTCATTTTCACCATCATTGCTTTATATAGCTGACAGTTCTTGACTTGTTGATTTATTATGTATGACAACTAGGTTTATGAATATTTGGGACTATATATACATGATGTATAAAAATCATAAAATAGTTTATCGCTTGGTCCATGATCAAAGACCTCCTATACATTATAACTGGTGGTGCAGATGTCATGTGCTGTTATTTGTTGCAGTACAGTCCCCTTAACACAATGGAGTATCGACCTCCAAAATTTTTTATTGCAGAAATGGATAGAGGGTGCAAAGTTATGCCTATATATACTGTATACTCTGACTTTTTTCAGATTTTTTTTTTAGAGAACGGGAACTATTTTTAAAATAGCATAGAAAGAGTGACGCCTCTCGCTTAATAAAAATTATATATATACATAAAAAATATATATACATATATATACAGTACATATAAAAAATCAGTGGCATAACTTTGCACTTTCTATCCATTTTTGCATTAAAATTTTTGAGTTCGATATTCTACATATTGTTAACATCAGCAGTTGAGCATACCATGTCCAATTGATGTTAACATTTATTATGTTATAAAAGGAGACTGTACATTTTGTTTACTTGAAATTTACAAGCACTATATACTCACATCGAGAAAGAGACGATGATGACCCAAAGAATTTACCGCTGAACTGCTGACTAAAATTCATTGATGTAAAAAACAAAAAAAAAAAAAAATCAACGAAACAGACTGTACTGTACACTGTACGTATCCAAATTTGTTATGTTTTAGGTTTAATATTGACAACGCAGTTTGTGACGTCACAGGCGTCCAACAATGAAGGTCTCAAGTGTTCCTCGATGGGAAAATTTTCTCCATAAGCCACCATGTTAGAAATGTTGAATTTTTTCTCAGTAACTATTAAAGCTATTAATTTGAAAACATCACCTACCCCCCCCCCAATTCATTTAGAGGTCTTCTGATGATGAATCAAGAACTTATTTTTCCCTAAAAATTTCTTTTTAATGCCAAAAAAGAAATTTCGATTTTTTTTTTTTTTTTACATTGGTTTATATGACCGCAAAATCAGCCTCCATAAGGAGGCAATCGCTATAGTTCCATATTTTAATTATTTACAATGTAATAAAATCTCGAACTCGGACCCATCTCGGTCCAACACAATTTACATTGTTCCGGAGACACACGACTACTCAAGTACGACAGTCACGTGACAGCGAGGAATGCCGGCCCCACACGAAGATGTTATCCATCGTTTATCTCCGCTTGTTTCGTCGCCTTTGTTTCTACACTTCGCGACCTCGGAAACGTTAGTGATTGGTTGTCACGTGGTCTGTAGGAATGTGGTGATTCATGATGGTGCAATGTGGCTCCATGGTGCTCTCAAAATTACAATTGCAATGCAAATTTGAATAGAGGACCTCGAGTTATGTATTATCAATATTTTTTCAGATCTTTGAATTGGAACCCTCTAACCCTCTTAAAATCATGCTGAAAACGCTGATAGTTCAGTGGCTGTAAAATCGTGTGACGTCATAGTCATGCAAATATTCGCTGAGGTGAGACTGAGGGAACGGTGGAAATTTAAACCTCAGTTAGGACGGACACCTCTACTTTTTATCAATAAATCAAAGTAATATCTATAGCCTGGGGAACCACACGCAAGTGCATCACTGCACTGTGTGGATACCGAGATGAATTTACCCAATGTAATTTTTACTTGAAACAGTCACCCATCCAAGTACTAACCACGCTTGACGTAGCTTGACTTTGGTGATCTAACGAGAACCAGTCAGTACACTGCGCCACGCTCAACCTATAACTATAACTCAAATTACTATAATTAGCTTAGCATGTAGCAATCGGGCACCCCTAGTTGAAAAATTTCATCTTCAACTTATCCTTTATACGTCTAAATATATATAATTTTTTTACCTGTAAAACACATCTTATTTCCTCTTCGCTCAAAGTGAGGATGAAATGAAGACAATATTTCTAACATTTTTTGCTCAAGAAGAGGAAAAAAGACAAAATCTCGTCTCTTCCTCTCTTTTTTACCTTTAAAATGGTGCAAAATAAAAGTGAATTTTCATGAGCGACAACGACGACGCGGCGCTATTTGACGTAAAAGCAGCGAAATCCTATAAGGTGGCGAATTCGCCGGTAATCACGTTAATTGCGATGCTCTTTTTCTTTTAATCGCCAAATATGGCCGCCAATGAATGTTATAGCAAGTGCACTTTATTCGCGTCACGTCGCAGGCTGGAAATCACTCATGAAAATTCACCTTTAGAGGAGAAAAGACGAGAGGAGACGAATGGCGAAGAAAATATGAAATATATTTCAACTTGGGGCGTTTCGGAGAACAAAAACGTTCTTCTAGGGAAATAAGTTATCACATAGACGGACATATTTATTTGGGGGTCTTGATGAACTCATGCAGTATATGATTCGTGTCCGACATCTTTATAAATAGCCTTTCTGAGAGTGTTCATCAACATTCCTGTCTGCTTGTCTTTCACAGCCTGCAATGATGGACATGCAGATAAGATCTCACACTTGACGGTGTTTTATAAGCTGACGACGGATAATGTTGTTCTTATGAGGCTTCGTATTAAACATGTCGTCATGTGGATGTAGGGATTGGGTAGTGACGTCACAGGCGTGTCAAGATTAAATTAGCGTAGGAAAATGATTTACAAATGACTGTAACGTCAGCGTGTCAATACAAGGCTCTTGAACCATTAAAAAAATGAAAAATATGTTGATAGTGGCCGGGAGGTGTGTTGCAGTGCACTTGGACCGGGTCTCGTCACATCACCGAAGTTAAGCAATGCCGAGCGTGGTTAGTAGTTGGATGGGTGATCATTTTCAACAAAAACCATGCTGCACGTTTCCCACGCCAGGGGTAAATCGTTGCGCTTTTCCACTATGTGGTTCCTCTGGCTTTTGACCACTGCACTTTCGGTTCATTGACAAAAGCGGTAGCGTCCATCCTCGCTGAGGTTTCCATGTTTCCCTCAGTCACAGACAAATGCCGGGATGGATTGCAAGGCCGTAGGCGCCCCCGTTCCGGAAGAGCTCACGAAACGCTCAAGTTAGGGTTTCAGAAGGTTCGGGGTTTCAAACTTAGTGAGCAAATAGTAAAAGAAGTACCCAATTGTAGTTTAGGTTTAATAAAAAAAAAAAAAATTAATAGTAAAAATAACAATACAAAATAGCTAAATAAATAAAGTTAATTATGAAATTATATTAGTGCTGCATGATGTTCTCATTTTCGTATCAACCGAGTTCAATTTTATGAATGTTTTAAATCGAAAAATTTATGGCAGCTCAATCTAATCTAACTTTATTATAATAGTATCCCCCGCTTTAAACCTGGAAGTGATTTGATAGCGCTTTGAATCGTGCAACATTATTGCTAATACAGCAGTATATGTATGTAGTTATACATTTTTTATTGTCAGTGACTTCAGAGAATTATTATATCTATATTAGACATCGTGACGATGAATATTATACATAAATATATACAGTATACAATTGTTGGTTAGTTGATGCCTTTTGTTGGTGTTGACATACATACAAGCTGAAAGTTTAGATGGCCCTCCAGATACATTAACCAATTAGAGTTTATTCATTTTACAGTTTTATATCTACGCTCTCAGCGTCGCCTTCTTTAGTAATTTGATGTCTAATTAAGTCAAAGTGTCGCGCTCTTTATTTGGAGACTCATTAGACTTAATTAGAACCAATAAAGTTGAAAGCATCGTAAACGAACGTCGAGTAATAACAAAATAACCTGATTTCGATCAGCTGCAGCGGTGTTCAACGCCTCTTAATATCGATGTCACTTGTTACACACTCCATTCCAGTAAAAATGTCCGATCTAGCTATAGGTATGTTCGTAAACCCTGCTCGGTGTATGTACACCTTGCCCCCAATTTTTTACACCAGCTCAGAGGGCGCGGTAGGGAGTGCAAATGACGTCACGATTTTTGTTCGTAAACTTGCTCAGAGTACACCGAGCTAGGGTTTACGAACAGACCTTATGTCAAAGTATATAGCCACATCGGATATTTCTTTGAAAATGTACACTGGGCACCTCGGAAAATTTCCCACTTGTAACCATGCAATGTTAATCACCATGGCATGCTTCGTAAGTATAACAGAAGGCATAGGTGATGGTGATTAACAAGGCTGCAAGTGGGAAATTTTCCGAGGTAACCAGTGTACACTTCAGACAGTCAAAACGTTACTGGCTGGTCAGTGAAGTCCATGTTGTGATGATTTTGTTGGCATGAATGCATGTGTACTGTTGTGCTGCATGGGCGTTATCATGCATGCTATATATTTGTGGTTTCCCTGACTTTGGACCATTACACTTCCGATTCATTGACAAAAGCTGTAGCGTCCATCTTGGCTGAGGTTTCCACGTTTCCCTCAGTCGCAGGCAAATGCCGGGATGAATTGCAAGGCCGTGGCGGTGGCCGCCGCCGTTCCGGAAGAGCCCGTGAAACGTTAATTCAAGTTAGGGTTTCGGAAGGTTCGGGGTTTCAAAATAGATAGTATGTTAATTTGGAAGTAGAAGTACCTAGTAGCGTTTTATTAAAAAAAAACAAGAAAAAAAAACATAATACATTAATAGCATTGCCTCAATGAATTTATTTAGTGTTCAGTCACTTCAGTCACCCAGAGAAATAATGATTGACACCAACGCACGGTCGGCGTTGTATTTTCTGATATATTCTATAATATATCATACCACGCAGTGTAAAGTTTGACCAGAGTCTGCCCACACGATGTATTATATATGGTTCAGTGATTAAAAAAAATTGTTTGACAGAGATGGCGATACCATCAATGTTTTAGTAAAAGCGCATTTTCAAGTCGAGGAGGCGATTGGACTATTTAAAAGCATGGTATAGCCGGACAGTTTTATTAGAATGGATTTATGTACAATACATAATGCACTCTACTCTACATATTATATAATACAAGGTTCACGATCTCTGGTCCTTTCACACAAATGTTAACATATCACAGGTATGACCTTTGGTATATAACATTTAGATACCCGACGTCACTTGACATTTAATTTATTTTTATTCACCCAAGTACATATACAAAAAACATATAATATATGACAATGAATTGAGGTGAAAAGGATAATTATAATACCACGGTACAAGCAGCACCACAACACAGAGTATGTGGTATTAAATCTATTTTATCAACAACAATAACAAATTAAATGTACAATGTATACTTGCTACTTGCATGGTGCGTTGCCACTGCATATATATATATATGAAGAGTATGGTAATATATTTATTGCATGATAAGCTATAGCTATAATTAAATGCTTAATGCAATCTTGTTTGATAAATGTATGTAGTATTAGTTATACGTATTATATTTTAAAGATCATAAATAATCGTCATATTAGTTTTGTAGTGAAACAAATAAAAGGGACAATTAAGGGCATTGGGTGTAGCACCGGTAGTTGGCAACACTGACGTATCTTCACCATGTTAATTTTTGATCATTGCTCCTCGGAGTAATTTTTATGCTAGAGCTAAGCTGATTGCTGTAGTATCAAGATAATTATTAGCCCAAGTGCACAATTTGGCTAAATAAAGCCTGATTTAAAGAAAAGTATTTTTTTTTATATTTTAGAAAAATGCATGTAAATTTAAAAAATTACTAAAAAATACTTTTCTTTAAATCAGGCTTTATTTAGCCAAATTGTGCACTTGGGCTACTAATTATCTTGATACTGCAGCAATCAGTACTGATACTCAATAAACAACTATTATTATTATTATTATTATTATTAATCAGCTTAGCTCTAGCATAAAAATTACTCCGAGGAGCAATAATGATAAAAAATTAACATGGTGAAGATACGTCAGTGTTGCCAACTACCGGTGCTACACCCAATGCCCTTAAATCAACTTTAAGTAACAAAAAAACTTGATGAAATAAAGGCTTGATTTGTGCTAATATATGAAATGTGTTTTATAAATCAAGTACTTCAATCTTGCAGAACAATTTTTATGTAAACAAAGTTAAAAATCGGGAAAACCTTAGTCAGGACGGATACCTCTACTATTTATCAGTGGAACAATGTGAATTTGAATGACTTCACATCATTTGGTTGTATTTCATCCATTGAAAACCCAAATATGTATGATGAAGTGGACATCTCCAGTTTGTTAGTTCCAAGTGTCTCCACGACTCCAATGTGTCGCCACGAGTCAACAATGATAACGCCGGCGCCTTTGTTGTCTCCGTTCCCATGGCAACCCTATCTTTATTACGTGATGGCGGGAAGGCATGTGGTCCGTTAAGAGAGGGCGCGGCTGCTCGCATTAACATAATTCGCCATCAGCTGATGGGCGTACAGTCCGACACGAGAAACAAGATTACCTTTGGACATTTGCCAATGACATGACATTTTTTTATTTCATAAAATTATGCTTATCTGAATGAGACTATTACATATAATTTCAGTGGTAGGGATGTAAGGGAGATCAAGGATGATGGGATGGGAGGCCACGGCCTGTTACACGTTCCAGCATTCACTGAGGTGAGACTGAGGGAACCGTGGAAAACCTCAGTCAGGACGGACACCTCCACTTTTTATCAATGGATCAGATTGATGTCCAAATAAGCCTGGTATGGGGAACCACACGTCTTGGTCTTGGATTTGAAAGTGTTGATAGCGTGACGTCACACAGGTGTTTGTAAACAGACATGGAGTTGCCGCAATGTATTAATTTTCAATTTATTTCATTTTAATAATATTTCTTGACTTCATGAAAAGACGTGAAAAAAATCGTATAGATAAAATGAATAACATCACATGTATATATAGCGTCTTGTCACACTATTGCATTCTTTGGTCTACGGTACTGTACATTAATGTATAGCCTATATGCAACTGACCTGAAATTCTTACATATATGTGACGGATTTAAATCCCATCCTAAAATTCTGCATCATCCCGATCGAGTTTCCCCTGTTCCCACATCCATCAAGATGAGTCATTATTTGATGACGTCACAACTGCAGGTACACGGTGCTGCTCTTTAAATGGTCGATGAAGCGAGATAGAGGGCGGTGGTTTTATTTCCTGCACACAAAACGTAGTGAAATATGGGGGGCAGGGCGGTGAATGAACCACCGGACGTGGACCTGATTTATCGACATGAGCCAAACTGAGCCAATTACCCGAGCAAGTACCGACTAATTTTATACATTTGGTGTCAAATCTACTACACTCACGGACAGTAAAATTGGGTGTGAAAATCACCGAACCATGGCAGAACGATCGTGTCAAGATCACGTTTGTACAGACGTGGACAGAAGTTGATGACCAAGACGCGGTCTTCCCCGGGGGGTATGTCGGTACACCTCGGGACAGCGGGAACGTCACCACTGACTGAGTTGATGGCTGCAGTTCGGAGTCAGAGATGAAAATCTGGGGAGCACCAATTCTTTTCACTTTCCACACGTATAATAATAACAAATTAGCATCTCATTCAGGAAACTCATAGAATGAATAATTCCCTAGAATGAGCCCTGCATGGAATTTAATTTTATATATTACCAATATTTATTTAATAGCGAAAGAAATTATTTTAATTAATATATGATTAATTAATGAGTGACAACATTCAAAAAGACAATGCATATCGTCTCTCGTCCGCGGAATAATGAGTTATCTGCTATTTCAGGTGAGCGCAAATAATGTGTTGATATAAGGTCATTGTTGCGCGCTCACCTGAAATAGCAGATAGCTCATTATTGGTGCACTAGATCGTGACAGCTCATTATTCTGATATACTGTACAGCATTTGGACTGCACAGTTGTATGAGCTTAAGAATTAAGATATCAAGAAGTTCTATTACGCGATGATATATTGCCCTCATGTATTTTGTAATAATGCTGCGTGTTGTGGAATACTAATATATAGACTAAGAAAGATTCGATCAAATTGATTTGTACTCCCCCGATGATGTAATTGATTGGTCCACGTGGTCTTTGTTGTCACTCGAGGGTGGAATGTGTCCAGTCACGGAGCAGCCCTTCGATCATTGTTGTTTTTTGTGTGGACTTTTGATTCCTGACACGTGGTTTTGTTCCCCCGACAAAAGACGAGTCAATATCAACTAACAAGCCGACATTGTGTTGTGGTGGCACCACAATTGTTAGAAGATTTCAAGCAATGATGTTTGGAAAACAAATAATTAAGTTCGATTCCAGACGAGTTTTATCAAAAAATCGGTTCTTAAAGTACACCTAATTTGCTACATCCAGGAGGTGATTGATGGCACCCTCCATTAATTAATTACGATCCAGAATGACTTTTCACATGTTTTCTCAAGCACAAAATTAGTTAAATGCCGCATCATGTGATGGATTGTTATTATACATAAGTCATGACAGCCGTATGTTATATACAGGGTGTTCCAAAAGTTCGTGCAAAATGTAAGCGCAAATAAAACCTATAAGATTTATCTTAATAAACACTTTCTATACATCAATTTGAAGCTCTGAATTTAACATTTTTAAAATTTGATTTAAAAAATTAATGAAAGAAACGACTCTCGAAACATTTGAAACAACGTAAAAATTACGTTTTTCAGTCTCTTTTTCGTGCATTTTCACGACTATACCAGGCCTAAAGTTTGATAAATTAAATCTCTTGCAGATTTTTTTTATCCACATTACCAAAAAAGGGTACTCCACATGATCACTATTTGTAACACCACACACATGTAAACGCACCCCGAGGTCTCGCAAGTGCAGCATCGCGGACGTAAAGGGCTGGATTGCGGTGGTGATGCGCTCCAGTACGTTGTGCCCAGGCGTCTTGAACACGCTGACTTTTACGTAACCCCAAAAGAAGAAGTCGATTGGAGTGAGTTCAGGGGACCTAGGGGCCCCTCATGGTATGGGGCCGTCAAGTCCCATTAATTTTCAAGGCTTACAAAGTTTCGTAAGAAAGGTCTGTCACAGATTGTTGTCGAAGTTGACAAACGTTTTTTCTTCACACTCTGGTCCAGATTTTCCATAGCCGCTCAGTGCATGGGACTGGACGGTCCCACGTCATGAGGGGCCCCTAGATCCCCCGACTTCTTTTTTTGGGGTTACGTGAAGATCAGCGTATTCAAGACGCCCGTGCTCAAATTACTGCATGGAGCTCATGCAGCGGATCACCACCGCAATTCAGTACTTAAATTCAGCCCGCGATGCTACACTTGCGAGAGCTCAAGGTGCGTTTACATGTGTGTAGTGTTACAAACAGCGATCATGTGGAGTATCCTTTTGGTTATGTGGATAAAAAAAATCATAAAGCAAGAGATTTATTTTATCAAACTTCAGACCCTACAGTCGTGAAAATGCACGACAAAGAGACTGAGAAACGCAATTTTTACTTAGTTTCAAATGTTTCGAAAGTCGTTTCTTTCATTAATTTTTTAAATAAAATTTTAAAAATGTTAAATTCAGAGCTTCAAATTGATGTATAGAAAGTGTTTATTTAGATAGATCTTATATAAGTTTTATTTGCGCTTACATTTTGCACGAACTTTTGGAACACCCTGTAGTTTGAATGAGACTTGACAAAATCTCACATTGCTATATACAGATCGGATTCATGAAAAATCAAGAAGATCCCAAATTTATCGATATTATCTTATAACTAATAACCACAGTAAGGCATTAAGTATTATATAAAAAATAATATTATAGAAAAAAACAAAAACATGCTATATTCTGCATTGTACATTATTGCATTGTGCATTCGTTTTGCATGATGTGCTTGCCAGGCGTAGATCCAGAAACAAATTTCAGGGAGGCTGCCCCCAAAAAGCCAATGTTAAAAAATAATGAGTATATGGAAATGCCTATATTATCCATGTTAAATCCAAAAAGGGGAGGGGGAAGGGAATAATAAGTTTTTGGGTGGAAAGGTGCACAGTGGGTTACAGGGAAGTATTATAATTATACCGTGACTATAATAGACAATAATGGTTGCATTTTTTTATTTCATAATTAGAAAATATACATTAAATTAAGCTTTTCTGATTTTTTTTAGATTTTTTGGAGTGCGGGAACTAATTTTAAAAAAATATTTAAAATGTCTGAATTTGGGTGGTACACCTGATGGGACAACCGTGACGTCATCGACAGCCAATCACAGCAGCCGTGACATCATCAACAGCCAATCACAGCACGACAAATGACGTCACGGTTGTCCCATCAGGTGTACCACCCAAATTTAGAAATTTTAAATATTTTTTTAAAATTAGTTCCCGCACTCCAAAAAATCCGAAAAAATTCAGAAAAGCATAATTTTAGGTATATTTTCTAATTATGAAATAAAAAAATGCAACCATTATTGTCTATTCGAGAGAGTTAAACAGCCCCCCCCCCCCTCGTCTTTACATAGACAGCAGTAGTAACTCAACTAACAATTTGTTGCAGACTGGACGCGAAGCGCCGGCGCCGCGAGCCTCTCCTGGCGCGGAACAATGTGACGTCATCGCCGGCGTCGCGTCGTCACACGAGCCAGTGTGTGGGGCTGTACAAGCGCTTCTACCTGTGCAACCAGCAGGTGAGGGTACAGGGGTGTACAGGCGAGTTGTACAGTCATATGCATCGCTTTGGAAAATTTCCTTTCGCACCCTTAGCCCCGTCCTGAGTTGAAAAAAAAATCATCTTTTCTTCGCTATTAAGCTCTCCTCTCGTCTAATTTCTTCTTATTTTGCACCATTTTAGAGGAAAAAAGATGAGATTACGTCTTATTATTATATTATATTAAAAGCACTAAATCTCTGATTTGAAATGCATGGTCAAGAATCTTTGAGGGGCCCGGAGGGCCCTCCGCGGGGCCCGCAGGGCCCCGCCGCGCCCGCAGGGCGCGTCCCAGGTGGGGCCCGAAGGGCCCCACCCGTCATTTTCAAAATCCAAAAATTCCCAAAAATTCCCGGGGGGTATTTCCAAAATTCCCGAAATTTCAAAAATTTCCGAAAAATGACGTTTTGACCCCAAAAACGGCTTTAGGTAACATGCGCTACCCCTACTTTTTGCCTTCAAAGATGGCGTCCGGCGCACCGTTCGCCCGCCATAAGCGATAATGTTAATTTTTTTAAAAAACCACCGGTAAGCGGTTTTGAGAGTTAGAGCTTAGGTCTCAATGGGCGAAATGTAGCCCGGGACGTAAACTTTTATATGGGAGGTGTTATTTTTGAATTTGTGCCCCAAAAATTTTTTATGGCCGTTTTAGTGATTTTTTCAAAAAAAATCGCCGTTTTTGCGGTTTTTGCCGAAAAAGTCATTTAAAGTTGGTAACTGAAACTCTTTTCGGTCGAATCGTTTAGAAGACTGTGTCGGGCATCTTTAAGCTTCATTTGAGCTCCCTCCTATCTGTTTTGGTTCCGCAGCTGTGGGCCCCGGAAGGTTGGGACCTCGAAAAAAAGGTGTCTTACGGCCCTTACCTTCAATCATTAGATTGAAGAGCTATGGCGAAGATTTCCATGGCAAAAGTGTGTCCCGACAGATGACGCAGCTTCGCCAAATACAAACATGGCACCTCCGAAGCATACTTACCGTGCTATGGCCAGATCTGTACAGTATGGCACCCGAAACCCCTAGGGGTGCATCTTTTATTTTTGGACCCCATAAAAGGTGCCTCCAAGGGGCCCCCGGTTTTTGTATTGGGACCCATCAGGATTCAAATTTACCGGGCTATCTGACCAATATCAATTTGGGCCCCTGGGGCCCCTTGGGCGTCCTCCAGAGGGGTAGTTTTCAAAAGCTTTTTTGCAAGCTTCAATCTGGTGAACCCCCCCAACAGTTTCGGCAATTTTTCGGTTAGGAACGAGTTTAAGACCTTTTCTGAAAGCTTTTGGCAAGTCCTAACTTTTCTTCGGCTCGTTTTTTCGATTTTCAAAAAAGTCAAAAAATCGCATGGGAACATAGGGTTTACGCATGCTAAAAATCGACCACTTTCCCCCTCGAATAACTTTTGAGCACACCTGAAATCGAAAATTCCGCGCAGTATGAAAGTTGCCCATACTCTTTTTCTTTCAGAAACTTTTTTCAAATCGATGCCAACTATGAGGATTAGCCCAGGCAAGCGGGAAATGTAAAACAACCTCCTCCCATAAGGATAACATAGGAAATGCATCCTTTTCCCGAATAACTTTTTTTTTACGTTATTGACATGGTGTTTTTTTGTCAAATCCTGTTAAAACTAAGCGTCCCACGCCTAAAAATATGCGTTTCAAGAATGTGTGTCTTACGGGGCCCGAAGGGCCCCCCCTTCAAAGTACGCGTTTTGGATCCAATATGGCGGCCGAGCGCAACGTTCCACAACTTTGTTCTGACACTTTATGGACTCTACACCATGTGCCCTTCAATTTGATACCTGACTCGACCCCCTGCGACTACCGGAAGTGCGTTTTTTCGAAAACGGAAATTGGGTCTCAAATCCCCATAAGAATAACATGGGGCCATTTGATTAGCATTGCGGGCGGATCTGCCGGCCAAAATACCCGTTTTTTACGGGTTGCGCCAAACTCGATGAAGGATTTTTTTTTCGAGCAAACTCTTGACGGGAGGTTGTAGGGGACCCAAAACAATGCCCAAAAACCAATTTTGGGATTTTTCCGGCACATAGGAGGCCCACGCGGCCCGATCGAAGATACGAATATTTCGATATCCAAAATCCCGATTTCGGGAAAGTGTTTGTCCCGAAAAATTGTTTGTCCAATTTTTCTAGACCAGTTTTTTGAGCCGGACAAGATGCAGTCTTCAGATTTAAGCTGCGACCCATAGTTCTCGAGATTTTTGGACTTTTATGTTTTTGACAAAAATTTCAGAAGGGGTACCCCTTCTCTCACCGCTTATACATGGGGAAGATAGGGGGAAAAATCGAAATTGAGTTTTCGATGGTTTCTGACTATATCGACCACGCTGATCACGAATCTGGCCTCGGATTTTACCTATCTCGAAAAACAAGATGGCGGCGGGTGAAATACCTATTTTTCTTATATGCACTATATTCCATGCATGATTTCAATGTACAGGTGTTATTTAAGGGTAAATAAAATATTAAATTGACTTTCTATACGTAAAAACATCCCTGGAGTTTGAAAATAACCATTATTTAACGCTCAGATCAATATTTTATTTGATATTCAATTTTAAGCGAGGCGAGGAACGAGCCGAGCTGCGTATGAGTTGGCAATGTTATTCATTGCCCGCACGCATCTATCCAAGAATTTTAAGCGAGGCGAGGAACGAGCCGAGCTGTTTTTCGAAAGGCCAACACTATCTTATTCCATTGTATGGTTAGGTGAGGTCTCCGAAGGAGCCGAGCTGCGTATGAATGGCGGACCCGTGACGAACGCTTGTTTTTTATTCTTACGCGTTGCGAGCCATATCAATCTCCCCTCTACAGTCCAGTATCATGTAAAATTATGCCAGAAACTCGAATTTAGTACTGTCGGGAACCGGAAATGATCGAGGAAGGCGGGAAAATCAAAAAATAAAGCGGGCGGCAATATTTAAATCTGCTGGCGATCATTATTGGGTGGGAAACACGTTTCATGCATATTATATCGCGCGTGCACCGCGGTTTGAACGGTTTCCCGCCAACATTCGAGAGGCCCCGTAATGTGCATGACGTCACAGCTTGTGGATCGTCGTTGCCATGGCAACGGGTAAACAAGCATTGTTGGGAACGGCGAGAGGACGTGATTACAAAATTTCTGAGAATGTCGTTGACGTTCTCAACAGTCATTCGTTCTCTGACCGCCGACTAGCGAGGTTGACTCAGATACCAAGACTTGCAAGGTAAAATGTGAATGGCCACTGAATTTATTTTAAATCACTGGCCGCTACCAGGTTCCTTCTGATAAGCCCCCTTCCGCTTTTCGGTTTCCCGGTTTCATCCGATTAAAAAGTCCTACCGAATTCCGCTTTCCCGGTTTCATCCGATTAAGGAGCCCCACCTTCTACGATTCGCTTTGCTGTTGCTGACGACTTTGTAATAAATGGTGACAAAAGAAAGTGGACCTACTCGACTCAGAGGTGCTGTATCTTCGCTTTATTTATTATTTTTCATTACTATTTTTATTTATTTTTTATTTCTGTATATTTTTGATGCAAATATTTTTCACAACATGATTATTATCAAATCCAAGCCCCCCGCCCTATTAAAACCCCTGCAATTTCTTCGAACCCGTTGAAACTTTTTTTGAAAAATTAAGACTGGCATTGCAAATGATCACTGCACACTGATTTGGGGCCTTTTCGTAAAGGCCCCCCAGCCCTAGTTATATTATATTAAAAGCACTAAATCTCTGATTTGAAATGCATGGTCAAGAATCTTTGAGGGGCCCGGAGGGCCCTCCGCGGGGCCCGCAGGGCCCCGCCGCGCCTGCAGGGCGCGTCCCGGGTGGGACCCGAAGGGCCCCACCCGTCATTTTCAAAATCCAAAAATTCCCAAAAATTTCCGGGGGGTATTTCCAAAATTCCCGAAATTTCAAAAATTTCCGAAAAATGACGTTTTGACCCCAAAAACGGCTTTAGGTAACATGCGTTACCCCTACTTTTTGCCTTCAAAGATGGCGTCCGGTGCACCGTTCGCCCGCCATAAGCGATAATGTTAATTTTTTTAAAAAACCACCGGTAAGCGGTTTTGAGAGTTAGAGCTTAGGTCCCAATGGGCGAAATGTAGCCCGGGACGTAAACTTTTATATGGGAGGTGTTATTTTTGAATTTTTGTCCCAAAAATTTTTTATGGCCGTTTTAGTGTTTTTTTCAAACTAAATCGCCGTTTTTGCGGTTTTTGCCGAAAAAGTCATTTAAAGTTGGAAACTCAAACTTTTTTCAGTCGAATCGTTTAGAAAACTGTGTCGGGCATCTTTTAGCTTCATGTGAACTTCCTCCTATCTGTTTTGGTTCCGCGGCTGCGGGCCCCGGAAGTTTGGGACCTCGAAAAAAAGGTGTTTTACGGCCCTTGCCTTAAATCATTAGATTGAAGAGCTATGGCGAAGGTTTCCACGGCAAAAGTGTGTCCCGACAGACGACGCAGCTTCGCCAAATACAAACATGGCACCTCCGAAGCATACTTACCGTGCTATGGCCAGATCTGTACAGTATAACACCCGAAACCCCTAGGGGTGCAACTTTTATTTTTGGACCCCATAAAAGGTACCCCGAAGGGACCCCCGGTTTTTGTATTGGGACTCATCAGGATTAAAATTTAACGGGCTATCTGACCAATATCAATTTGGGCCCCTGGGGCCCCTTGGGCTCCCTCCAGAGGGGTAGTTTTTAAAAGCTTTTTTGCAAGCTTCAATCTGGTGAACCCCCCCAACAGTTTCGGCAATTTTTCGGTTAGGAACAAGTTTAAGACCTTTTCTGAAAGCTTTTGGCAAGTCCTAACTTTTCTTCGGCTCGATTTTTCGATTTTCAAAAAAGTCAAAAAATCGCATGGGAACATAGGGTTTACGCATGCTAAAAATCGACCACTTTCCCCCTCGAATAACTTTTGAGCACACCTGAAATCGAAAATTCCGCGCAGTATGAAAGTTGCCCACACTCTTTTTCTTTTAGAAACTTTTTTTAAATCGATGCCAACTATGAGGGTTGGCCCAGGCAAGCGGGAAATGTAAAACAACCTCCTCCCATAAGGATAACATTGGAAACGCATCCTTTTCCCGAATAACTTTTTTTTTTACGTTATTGACATGGTGTTTTTTTGTCGAATCCTGTTAAAACTAAACGTCTCACGCCTAAAAATATGCGTTTCAAGAATGTGGGTCTTACGGGGCCCGCAGGGCCCCCCCTTCAAAGTACGCGTTTTGGATCCAATATGGCGGCAGAGCGCAACGTTCCACAACTTTGTTCTGACACTTTATGGACTCTACACCATGTGCCCTTCAATTTGATACCCGACTCGACCCCCTGCGACCACCGAAAGTGCGTTTTTTTGAAAACGAAAGCCTGGTCTCAATTCCCCATAAGAATAACATGGGGCCATTTGATTAGCATTGCGGGCGGATCTGCCGGCCAAAATACCCGTTTTTTACGGGTTGCGCCAAACTCGATGAAGGATTTTTTTTTCGAGCAAACTCTTGACGGGAGGTTGTAGGGGACCCAAAACAATGCCCAAAAACCAATTTTGGGATTTTTCCGGCACATAGGAGGCCCACGCGGCCCGATCGAAGATACGAATATTTCGATATCCAAAATCCCGATTTCGGGAAAGTGTTTGTCCCGAAAAATTGTTTGTCCAATTTTTCTAGACCAGTTTTTTGAGCCGGACAAGATGCAGTCTTCAGATTTAAGCTGCGACCCATAGTTCTCGAGATTTTTGGACTTTTATGTTTTTGACAAAAATTTCAGAAGGGGTACCCCTTCTCTCACCGCTTATACATGGGGAAGATAGGGGGAAAAATCGAAATTGAGTTTTCGATGGTTTCTGACTATATCGACCACGCTGATCACGAATCTGGCCTCGGATTTTACCTATCTCGAAAAACAAGATGGCGGCGGGTGAAATACCTATTTTTCTTATATGCACTATATTCCATGCATGATTTCAATGTACAGGTGTTATTTAAGGGTAAATAAAATATTAAATTGACTTTCTATACGTAAAAACATCCCTGGAGTTTGAAAATAACCATTATTTAACGCTCAGATCAATATTTTATTTGATATTCAATTTTAAGCGAGGCGAGGAACGAGCCGAGCTGCGTATGAGTTGGCAATGTTATTCATTGCCCGCACGCATCTATCCAAGAATTTTAAGCGAGGCGAGGAACGAGCCGAGCTGTTTTTCGAAAGGCCAACACTATCTTATTCCATTGTATGGTTAGGTGAGGTCTCCGAAGGAGCCGAGCTGCGTATGAATGGCGGACCCGTGACGAACGCTTGTTTTTTATTCTTACGCGTTGCGAGCCATATCAATCTCCCCTCTACAGTCCAGTATCATGTAAAATTATGCCAGAAACTCGAATTTAGTACTGTCGGGAACCGGAAATGATCGAGGAAGGCGGGAAAATCAAAAAATAAAGCGGGCGGCAATATTTAAATCTGCTGGCGATCATTATTGGGTGGGAAACACGTTTCATGCATATTATATCGCGCGTGCACCGCGGTTTGAACGGTTTCCCGCCAACATTCGAGAGGCCCCGTAATGTGCATGACGTCACAGCTTGTGGATCGTCGTTGCCATGGCAACGGGTAAACAAGCATTGTTGGGAACGGCGAGAGGACGTGATTACAAAATTTCTGAGAATGTCGTTGACGTTCTCAACAGTCATTCGTTCTCTGACCGCCGACTAGCGAGGTTGACTCAGATACCAAGACTTGCAAGGTAAAATGTGAATGGCCACTGAATTTATTTTAAATCACTGGCCGCTACCAGGTTCCTTCTGATAAGCCCCCTTCCGCTTTTCGGTTTCCCGGTTTCATCCGATTAAAAAGTCCTACCGAATTCCGCTTTCCCGGTTTCATCCGATTAAGGAGCCCCACCTTCTACGATTCGCTTTGCTGTTGCTGACGACTTTGTAATAAATGGTGACAAAAGAAAGTGGACCTACTCGACTCAGAGGTGCTGTATCTTCGCTTTATTTATTATTTTTCATTACTATTTTTATTTATTTTTTATTTCTGTATATTTTTGATGCAAATATTTTTCACAACATGATTATTATCAAATCCAAGCCCCCCGCCCTATTAAAACCCCTGCAATTTCTTCGAACCCGTTGAAACTTTTTTTGAAAAATTAAGACTGGCATTGCAAATGATCACTGCACACTGATTTGGGGCCTTTTCGTAAAGGCCCCCCAGCCCTAGTTATATTATATTAAAAGCACTAAATCTCTGATTTGAAATGCATGGTCAAGAATCTTTGAGGGGCCCGGAGGGCCCTCCGCGGGGCCCGCAGGGCCCCGCCGCGCCTGCAGGGCGCGTCCCGGGTGGGACCCGAAGGGCCCCACCCGTCATTTTCAAAATCCAAAAATTCCCAAAAATTTCCGGGGGGTATTTCCAAAATTCCCGAAATTTCAAAAATTTCCGAAAAATGACGTTTTGACCCCAAAAACGGCTTTAGGTAACATGCGTTACCCCTACTTTTTGCCTTCAAAGATGGCGTCCGGTGCACCGTTCGCCCGCCATAAGCGATAATGTTAATTTTTTTAAAAAACCACCGGTAAGCGGTTTTGAGAGTTAGAGCTTAGGTCCCAATGGGCGAAATGTAGCCCGGGACGTAAACTTTTATATGGGAGGTGTTATTTTTGAATTTTTGTCCCAAAAATTTTTTATGGCCGTTTTAGTGTTTTTTTCAAACTAAATCGCCGTTTTTGCGGTTTTTGCCGAAAAAGTCATTTAAAGTTGGAAACTCAAACTTTTTTCAGTCGAATCGTTTAGAAAACTGTGTCGGGCATCTTTTAGCTTCATGTGAACTTCCTCCTATCTGTTTTGGTTCCGCGGCTGCGGGCCCCGGAAGTTTGGGACCTCGAAAAAAAGGTGTTTTACGGCCCTTGCCTTAAATCATTAGATTGAAGAGCTATGGCGAAGGTTTCCACGGCAAAAGTGTGTCCCGACAGACGACGCAGCTTCGCCAAATACAAACATGGCACCTCCGAAGCATACTTACCGTGCTATGGCCAGATCTGTACAGTATAACACCCGAAACCCCTAGGGGTGCAACTTTTATTTTTGGACCCCATAAAAGGTACCCCGAAGGGACCCCCGGTTTTTGTATTGGGACTCATCAGGATTAAAATTTAACGGGCTATCTGACCAATATCAATTTGGGCCCCTGGGGCCCCTTGGGCTCCCTCCAGAGGGGTAGTTTTTAAAAGCTTTTTTGCAAGCTTCAATCTGGTGAACCCCCCCAACAGTTTCGGCAATTTTTCGGTTAGGAACAAGTTTAAGACCTTTTCTGAAAGCTTTTGGCAAGTCCTAACTTTTCTTCGGCTCGATTTTTCGATTTTCAAAAAAGTCAAAAAATCGCATGGGAACATAGGGTTTACGCATGCTAAAAATCGACCACTTTCCCCCTCGAATAACTTTTGAGCACACCTGAAATCGAAAATTCCGCGCAGTATGAAAGTTGCCCACACTCTTTTTCTTTTAGAAACTTTTTTTAAATCGATGCCAACTATGAGGGTTGGCCCAGGCAAGCGGGAAATGTAAAACAACCTCCTCCCATAAGGATAACATTGGAAACGCATCCTTTTCCCGAATAACTTTTTTTTTTACGTTATTGACATGGTGTTTTTTTGTCGAATCCTGTTAAAACTAAACGTCTCACGCCTAAAAATATGCGTTTCAAGAATGTGGGTCTTACGGGGCCCGCAGGGCCCCCCCTTCAAAGTACGCGTTTTGGATCCAATATGGCGGCAGAGCGCAACGTTCCACAACTTTGTTCTGACACTTTATGGACTCTACACCATGTGCCCTTCAATTTGATACCCAACTCGACCCCCTGCGACCACCGAAAGTGCGTTTTTTCGAAAACGAAAGTTGGGTCTCAAATCCCCATAAGAATAACATGGGGCCATTTGATTAGCATTGCGGGCGGATCTGCCGGCCAAAATACCCGTTTTTTACGGGTTGCGCCAAACTCGGGGAAGGAATTGTTTTTCGAGCAAACTCTCGACGGGAGGTTGTAGGGGACCCAAAACAATGCCCAAAAACTAATTTTGGGATTTTTCCGGCACATTGGGGGCCCACGCGGCCCGATCGAAGATATGAATTTTTCGATATCCAAAATCCCGATTTCGGGAAAGTGTTTGTCCCGAAAAATTTTTTGTCCAAATTTTCTAGACCAGTTTTTTGAGCCGGACAAGATGCAGTCTTCAGATTTAAGCTGCGACCCATAGTTCTCGAGATTTTTGGACTTTTATGTTTTTGACAAAAATTTCAGAAGGGGTACCCCTTCTCTCACCGCTTATACATGGGGAAGATAGGGGGAAAAATCGAAATTGAGTTTTCGACGGTTTCTGACTATATCAAGCACGCTGATCACGAATCTGGGCTCGGATTTTGCATATCTCGAAAAACAAGATGGCGGCGGGCGAAATACCTATTTTTCGTATATGCACCATGCTGGATTTCATGCATGATTTCAATGTACAGGTGTTATTTAAGGGTAAATAAAATATTAAATTGACTTTCTATACGTAAAAACATCCCTGGAGTTTGAAAATAACCACTATTTAACGCTCAGATCAATATTTTATTTGATATTCAATTTTAAGCGAGGCGAGGAACGAGCCGAGCTGCGTATGAGTTGGCAATGTTATTCATTGCCCGCACGCATCTATCCAAGAATTTTAAGCGAGGCGAGGAACGAGCCGAGCTGTTTTTCAAAAGGCCAACACTATCTTATTCCATTGTATGGTTAGGTGAGGTCTCCGAAGGAGCCGAGCTGCGTATGAATGGCGGACCCGTGACGAACGCATGTTTTTTATTCTTACGCGTTGCGAGCCATATCAATCTCCCCTCTACAGTCCAGTATCATGTAAAATTATGCCAGAAAATCGAATTTAGTACTGTCGGGAACCGGAAATGATCGAGGAAGGCGGGAAAATCAAAAAATAAAGCGGGCGGCAATATTTAAATCTGCTGGCGATCATTATTGGGTGGGAAACACGTTTCATGCATATTATATTGCGCGTGCACCGCGGTTTGAACGGTTTCCCGCCAACATTCGAGAGGCCCCGTAATGTGCATGACGTCACAGCTTGTGGATCGTCGTTGCCATGGCAACGGGTAAACAAGCATTGTTGGGAACGGCGAGAGGACGTGATTACAAAATTTCTGAGAATGTCGTTGACGTTCTCAACAGTCATTCGTTCTCTGACCGCCGACTAGCGAGGTTGACTCAGATACCAAGACTTGCAAGGTAAAATGTGAATGGTTACTGAATTTATTTTAAATCTCTGTCCGCTACCAGGTTCCTTCTGATAAGCCCCCTTCCGCTTTTCGGTTTCCCGGTTTCATCCGATTAAAAAGTCCTACCGAATTCCGCTTTCCCGGTTTCATCCGATTAAGGAACACCACCTTCTACGATTCGCTTTGCTGTTGCTGACGACTTTGTAATAAATGGTGACAAAAGAAAGTGGACCTACTCGACTCAGAGGTGCTGTATCTTCGCTTTATTTATTATTTTTTATTACTATTTTTATTTATTTTTTATTACTATTTTTATTTCTGTATATTTTTTTATGCAAATATTTTTTTATGCAAATATTTTTCACAACATGAATATTATCAAATCCAAGCCCCCTATTAAAATCCCTGCAATTTCTTCGAACCCGTTGAAACTTTTTTTGAAAAATTAAGACTGGCATTGCAAATGATCACTGCACACTGATTTGGGGCCTTTTCGTAAAGGCCCCCCAGCCCTAGTTATATTATATTAAAAGCACTAAATCTCTGATTTGAAATGCATGGTCAAGAATCTTTGAGGGGCCCGCAGGGCCCCGCCGCGCCCGCAGGGCGCGTCCCGGGTGGGACCCGAAGGGCCCCACCCCTCATTTTCAAAATCCAAAAATTCCCAAAAATTCCCGGTGGGTATTTTCAAAATTCCCGAAATTTCAAAAATTTTCGAAAAATGACGTTTTGACCCCAAAAACGGCTTTAGGTAACATGGATGCGCTACCCCTACTTTTTGCCTTCAAAGATGGCGTCCGGCGCACCGTTCGCCCGCCATAAGCGATAATGTTAATTTTTTTAAAAAACCACCGGTAAGCGGTTTTGAGAGTTAGAGCTTAGGTCCCAATGAGCGAAATGTAGCCCGGGTCGTTAACTTTTATATGGGAGGTGTTATTTTTGAATTTTTGCCCCAAAAATTTTTTATGGCCATTTTAGTGTTTTTTTCACAAAAAATCGCCGTTTTTGCGGTTTTTGCCGAAAAAGTCATTTAAAGTTGGTAACTCAAACTTTTTTCAGTCGAATCGTTTAGAAGACTGTGTCGGGCATCTTTTAGCTTTATGTGAGCTCCCTCCTATCTGTTTTGGTTCCGCAGCTGCGGGCCCCGGAAGTTTGGGACCTCGAAAAAAAGGTGTTTTACGGCCCTTGCCTTAAATCATTAGATTGAAGAGCTATGGCGAAGGTTTCCGCGGCAAAAGTGTGTCCCGACAGACGACGCAGCTTCGCCAAATACAAACATGGCACCTCCGAAGCATACTTACCGTGCTATGGCCAGATCTGTACAGTATGGCACCTGAAACCCCTAGGGGTGCAACTTTTATTTTTGGACCCCATAAAAGGTGCCCCGAAGGGGCCCCCGGTTTTTGTATTGGGACCCATCAGGATTCAAATTTAACGGGCTATCTGACCAATATCAATTTGGGCCCCTGGGGCCCCTTGGGCCCCCTCCAGAGGGGTAGTTTTCAAAAGCTTTTTTGCAAGCTTCAATCTGGTGAACCCCCCCAACAGTTTCGGCAATTTTTTGGCTAGGAACGAGTTTAAGACCTTTTCTGAAATCTTTTGGCAAGTCCTAACTTTTCTTCGGCTCGATTTTTCGATTTTCAAAAAAGTCAAAAAATCGCATGGGAACATAGGGTTTACGCATGCTAAAAATCGACCACTTTCCCCCTCGAATAACTTTTGAGCACACCTGAAATCGAAAATTCCGCGCAGTATGAAAGTTGCCCACACTCTTTTTCTTTCAGAAACTTTTTTCAAATCGATGCCAACTATGAGAATTAGCCCAGGCAAGCGGGAAATGCAAAACAACCTCCTCCCATAAGGATAACATAGGAAACGCATCCTTTTCCCGAATAACTTTTTTTTTACGTTATTGACATGGTGTTTTTTCGTCGAACCCTGTTAAAACTAAGCTTCTCACGCCTAAAAATAAGCGTTTCAAGAATGTGGGTCTTACAGGGCCCGCAGGGCCCCCCCTTCAAAGTACGCGTTTTGGATCCAATATGGCGGCAGAGCGCAACGTTCCACAACTTTGTTCTGACACTTTATGGACTCTACACCATGTGCCCTTCAATTTGATACCCGACTCGACCCCCTGCGACCACCGAAAGTGCGTTTTTTTGAAAACGAAAGCCTGGTCTCAATTCCCCATAAGAATAACATGGGGCCATTTGATTAGCATTGCGGGCGGATCTGCCAGCCAAAATACCCATTTTTTACGGGTTGCGCCAAACTCGGGGAAGGAATTTTTTTTCGAGCAAACTCTCGACGGGAGGTTGTAGGGGACCCAAAACAATGCCCAAAAACCAAATTTGGGAATTTTCCGGCACATAGGGGGCCCACGCGGCCCGATCGAAGATACGAATTTTTCGATATCCAAAATCCCGATTTCGGGAAAGTGTTTGTCCCGAAAAATTATTTGTCCAACTTTTCTAGACCAGTTTTTTGAGCCGGACAAGATGCAGTCTTCAGATTTAAGCTGCGACCCATAGTTCTTGAGATTTTTGGACTTTTATGTTTTTGACAAAAATTTCAGAAGGGGTACGTACCCCTTCTCTCACCACTTATACATGGGGAAGATAGGGGGAAAAATCGAAATTGAGTTTTCGATGGTTTCTGACTATATCGACCACGCTGATCACGAATCTGGCCTCGGATTTTACCTATCTCAAAAAACAAGATGGCGGCGGGCGAAATACCTATTTTTCTTATATGCACTATGCTGGATTCCATGCATGATTTCAATGTACAGGTGTTATTTAAGGGTAAATAAAATATGAAATTGACTTTCTATACGTAAAAACATCCCTGGAGTTTGAAAATAACCATTATTTAACGCTCAGATCAATATTTTATTTGATATTCAATTTTAAGCGAGGCGAGGAACGAGCCGAGCTGCGTATGAGTTGGCAATGTTATTCATTGCCCGCACGCATCTATCCAAGAATTTTAAGCGAGGCGAGGAACGAGCCGAGCTGTTTTTCGAAAGGCCAACACTATCTTATTCCATTGTATGGTTAGGTGAGGTCTCCGAAGGAGCCGAGCTGCGTATGAATGGCGGACCCGTGACGAACGCATGTTTTTTATTCTTACGCGTTGCGAGCCATATCAATCTCCCCTCTACAGTCCAGTATCATGTAAAATTATGCCAGAAACTCGAATTTAGTACTGTCGGGAACCGGAAATGATCGAGGAAGGCGGGAAAATCAAAAAATAAAGCGGGCGGCAATATTTAAATCTGCTGGCGATCATTATTGGGTGGGAAACACGTTTCATGCATATTATATCGCGCGTGCACCGCGGTTTGAACGGTTTCCCGCCAACATTCGAGAGGCCCCGTAATGTGCATGACGTCACAGCTTGTGGATCGTCGTTGCATTGTTGGGAACGGCGAGAGGACGTGATTACAAAATTTCTGAGAATGTCGTTGACGTTCTCAACAGTCATTCGTTCTCTGACCGCCGACTAGCGAGGTTGACTCAGATACCAAGACTTGCAAGGTAAAATGTGAATGGTTACTGAATTTATTTTAAATCTCTGTCCGCTACCAGGTTCCTTCTGATAAGCCCCCTTCCGCTTTTCGGTTTCCCGGTTTCATCCGATTAAAAAGTCCTACCGAATTCCGCTTTCCCGGTTTCATCCGATTAAGGAGCCCCACCTTCTACGATTCGCTTTGCTGTTGCTGACGACTTTGTAATAAATGGTGACAAAAGAAAGTGGACCTACTCGACTCAGAGGTGCTGTATCTTATCGCTGTATTTATTATTTTTCATTACTATTTTTATTTATTTTTTATTTCTGTATATTTTTTGATGCAAATATTTTTCACAACATGATTATTATCAAATCCAAGCCCCCTATTAAAACCCCTGCAATTTCTTCGAACCCGTTGAATTTTTTTTTAAAAAATGTAGACTGGCATTGCAAATGATCACTGCACACTGATTTGGGGCCTTTTCGTAAAGGCCCCCCCGCCCTAGTTTCCTCTTCTTAAACATAAAATGTTAAAAATATTGTCTTCATTTCATCCTCACTTTGAGCGAAGAGGAAATCAGATGTGTTTTAGAGGTAAAAATATTAAGTTTAGACACGTGTGAAGGATGAGTTGAAGACGTAATTTTTCAACTAGGGTGGTGATTCACAGGGCTGCAAGTGCTGGGAGATTTTCTAACACAGCGAGTGTACACTGTACAGGTGAGACGTGACGTCATCTGAAAACAAATCCCCCCTCCCCCTGGTGACAAAAATATTAAAGTCAGAAATTGTTCTGAAAAAATTTGTGTCTTCACAAGAGTTCTGTCCGAGGGGACAATGTTCCGTGACACGTACATTAAAATCCCCGCGCGTCTGACATTTAATATGCGAGTGCGCATGCGTAGTGAGCACCAGTGACGTCACAGAAGGTCAAAAAGTCGCGAATGTCAGCGAGATCGTTAGACGGTAGTTTATTTTGAGAGTTTGGAAAAGAAGTTTATTTTAATTTTAAATAAAAGTCATCCATTTATTATGTCAGTCTGAGTCTTCATATATTCGAATTAAACGTGATGGATAAACCAAATATTATTCCACAGTAAAAAACGTTCATGTGGCGGGGTAGAAAGATGGAAATAGTTTTAATGCAGCACATTCCGAGGGACATTTAAGCAGAGCCATATTTCAGTGAAAAGTGTCATAGTTAAATGGTGACCCGTATCCCCGGCAGACGTACACAAATAAATCTTCGTGTACGTTCATTCATCGCCAGCTGCTGCCGGGGTCGACCCTTGGCCGGTCACGTGACCTCACCACGTGGCGGACAGACACGCGATGTTGTTGACTTTTAATATAATGATTATGTGAGAGGTGTGGCGCAGTGCGTTAGTCTCCTAAGATCACCGAAGTCATGCAACGCCGATCGAGCGTGGTTAGTATTTGGATGGGTGACCATTTTCAACAATAACCACGTTTCCCACCCAAGGGTAAATCGTTGCGCTTTAACACTATGTGCTTTCCCTGGCTTTTTTTTCAAATTCATTTTTTTTTTTTTTTTTTATTAATCCATTTTCTCTTACAATCAAAACATCACAGTAAACTTTTGGACCATTGCACTTCCGATTCATTGTAGCGTCCATCCTGGCTGAGGTTTCCACGTTTCCCTCAGCTGCAGGCAAATTTCGGATGGGTTGCAAAGCCGTGGCCTCCCCCGTTCCCGATGAGCCCGCGAAACGCTCAAGTTAGGGTTTCGGAAGGTTCGCAGTTTCAAAGTAGTATGTAATTAGTAAGTAGAAGTACTGTACGTTCAATTAATATAGGATTTGATTAAAAAATTGATATATATCGATAACGTCGTATCTCCAATGTCTCGTACACATCTATTATACTCTAGCTAAAAATGGTATAATCACGCTCGGTTCAATTAAAGTGACTTATCCAGACGGGGGGCGTGGTCGATGACGTCACGTCCGCCGGATCAGCCGCCGCCCGCCGTAATTAACCACCCCTCCCCCTCGCGCCAAATTGGCAGTCGCCGCTGATTGCCGCGCGGACTTTTCCACACCTTTTCAATTAAAACAAATCTGGGTAATAATTAGTCCGATGGAGACGTTAATTATCTGGTAATTATATCGCCGGGTTTTCACAATTGTGCTGGCTATTGTTGGATCTTTGGCGGGGGTTTAATCACTCTGTTATAATTATCATGTATTATATACGTTTTACACGTACCGAGATGCAAGAAAAATGTGCCTTGCTTACATATGCTGTCAGCGATGTATTTTATTATATTTATAATTATATATAATCTTTTCATCAAGTTCGGTGTTATTTTTCAATGTAACACTGCATTTAGTGGTATCTTGCTTGCCCTATAGCGCAGATCCAGGAAATGCATGTGGCACTCTCGATCGTGTTTAACTCCTAAATGTATTTTGCAATATGATATATAATATCACAGAATATATAGTCCATAACTAAATAATTATGCTTTGGAATCACCCCTCCCACCCGTCTACAATGAAAAAGTGTACAAAGTACGAAATATTGCTCCGATATATAAAAACGGGCATGTGTTTGTTTTGTTCATATAACTGAGTACCTTACACAAAATTTTAATATATACAGTTGTTGATAGGCTTGCACTACACGAGTATACACGTATCCTGTGTCTACGGAGGTCGGAGCTAGGCGCAGGCGTTTCTTTCAAGGAACTTCTAAATTGTGGACTGCATGCTTGAAATTTATAGAAATGTTATTGTATAACGTTCTTACGAGTCAACGTATCTATGAGTCTCCTCGCCGACCTGACCGGCTCTTATCTTTCTCAGATCTCAGACATAATAGAGTGCTGACGACGATGTGCATGATATTGTTACAAACATGATGATATTATTATCATTGTTTGCTTTTTCCGTCATCGTTTTGTGCATGCATATTATAAATCCAATTATACAAACGCGTTCGGTATATAAGAAAATAATATTTTTGGTTGGGAATTGAACCCGAGACCTCCAACGCTCTCAACCATTTAGCTAACTGTAGAGAATTGAACTTCTCCGCTTTTTTTTTTTTTTTTTTTTTTTTTCAAGGATACACCTCTGAGAGTTTAAAGCTTGCGGCGGGGTACTGGGTAGAGATAAGGTAGGGAACGGATAGTGGCCACGGCCTGCATGCTTACGCGTCCCAGCATTTGCTGAGGTGAGACTGAGGGAACCGTGGAAAACCTCAGTCAGGACGGACACCTCTACTTTTTCTCAATGGACCAAAGTGATGTCCAAAGCCTGGGGAACCACACACAAGTGCATCACTGCACTGGGTGGAAAGCGAGATGAATTTACCCCAGGGAGGGAGCAGCGTATTTTTTACTTGAAACGGTCACCCATTCAAGTACTAACCACGCTCGACGTAGCCTGACTTCGGTGATCTAACGAGAACCGGTCAATGCACTGCGCCACGCATTTACTTGCATTTATATTAATTATGCTATATATTAACAGCAGTCTGCTGCAAGTAGAAAAAAAGCTAACATTGTTATTTTCAAATGTTTCATCTAATGGAGTATATCATGGACTATCTTAAAGCGATTTAGATGGCGACAACGGCGATGCGACATGATTTTGACTCAAAAGCTGTGAAATCCTATGCGGCGAGCAAATTGCCGGTAATCGCGTTAATAACGATGCTTGTTTTTTTCTTTTAATCGCCAAGTATGGCCGACAATGGATGTTACAGCAAGTGCGCATTATTCGCGTCGCATCGTATGATACAAATCGCCATGTGAATCCACCTTTACATTATATTTAGAAGTTCATTTCGCCCCCGACGGTACCACATCGATATGTAACTAATATCGCAGTAAAGAACTTGGGAAAAGTGATAGGCAGTTCTTGGCAGGTAGATATAATAATAACAACTATTATAAGAAAATGCAGCCACAACTCAATATTATTATATACTTCTTACTACATTGATTTTTGACATTTTATTACGATGTCTCCTCAGATGAGCACGTCTAACCGCGTCTTTGTCGGCTGCTTCGTGACAATAATGACGTTCTGTCAATTAGGAATCATTGAGGGAGGGTGATTTAACGAGCGGTCTTCGTTAGTCGCTTGTTAATTTCACTCATTGTTAGGATGCGATGACAGGCGACGTGTGGAAACACGATGTTACAATTTTCTTCACATTTTATTAATGAGAGCTCTGAGGACTGTCTCACAAAGAACCGCATGATATCGCATCTTATAATAAAAAAAAAACTAGTTAATAAATTACTTTTCAACTCATCCTTTACACGTCTAAACCTAATCTTTTTACCTCTAAAACACATCTTTTCTTCGCTCAAAGTAAGGATGAAATGAAGAAAATGGACGCGATTCATGTTTCTATTAACCACGTTTAACTTAACCATGACGTTTAACTTGAAGTGGTTTTAACACGTAAAAAAGGTTTATAAATTTAAATGTGTTTAAGCCAAGCTTGGTTATAGAAACGTGGGTAACTTCTTCGTGAATCGCACCAATTATTTCTAACATTTTATGCTCAGTTAAAAGAAGAGGAAAAAATACGTAATCTCGTATTTTTCACCACTTTTTCCTCTAAAATGGTGCATTATATATTTATGCTTGACCGGGTCTCGTCAGATCACCGAAGTCAAGCAACACCGCGCGTGGTTAGTAGTTGGATGGGTGACCATTTTCAACAAAAACCACGTTTCCCACCCAGGGGTAAATCGTTACGCTTTTCCACTATATATGTGGTTCCCCTGGCTTTGGACCATTGCACTTCCGGTTCATTGACAAAAGCTGTAGCGTCCATCCTGGCTGAGGTTTCCACGTTTCCTTCAGTCGCAGGCAAATGCCGGGATGGATTTGCAAGGCCGTGGCCGCCCCCGTTCCGGAAGAGCCCGCGAAACGCTCAAGTTAGGGTTTCGGAAGGTTCGGGGTTTCAAAGTAGTATGTAATTAGTAAATAAAAGTACCCAATAGAGTTTGATTAAAAAAAAAAAAAAAAAAAAAAAAAAAAAAAAATTAAAAAAAATATATATATATTTATATTATTTATGCTTTGAGATGTACGCGCGCACACAGCTTCATTTTTTGTCGCATGACATCGTACATTGCTCAATTAGAACCGGTTCTAAATTCTTATGATATGAAGGCATACGATGCGATACGAAGCTATGTGAGCGACCCCCCTAACATTAAAAATTGTCACTATATCGAGGATTGAATACCCGAGGCAAAATACTGATGTTAAAGTAGTACGTAACTTAATTAAATGTATCCAGTGGAATATTATAAAGTAACTTAACTTTTGATGTGAGCGTGATACTGATAAGTGTTAACGATAATCGAATATTAAACCTCAATAAAATTAACCTTTCAAACGTGCTCTTAGAAATGTGAAAAGTTAAATAAACCGTGCTTAATGTATAATAGTCAGTTTTTAAATCAAAACACCATGCAATAAGGTGCTAAAACACAAAGAACCCAAAGGTGTCCCCTTATAAATTATTTGATTTATAACAAATTTAATAACATGGCACAGCACGTGGCAAGAAGCCAGCTTTTCACCGAGACTAATTACCAGCCGTGTTTGCCAAGTACTTGTGCTCTCAAATCACCTCTCTTGTCTGATACCGTGTCTGATGTATGATGACATGTCAAACATGTCCATGTCATCATGCAGCCCACGTACATCCTGTACGCATGATGTAAGCATGTAACAAATATATCTAGTCAAATTAATTTAAAATTCATATTAAAAATATAGCTGAGAGCTAATACAAGTTTTAGGCTCTTTATTTTGTTTGTATTATAATTAATTTACGATACGTTTTATGTGCATTATATATAATAAGTTATAAGTCTGTACATTTATGTGAAATTGTAACGCTATTATATAATAGAATATACGAGACCAGATTCGGAACCCTGTACTTCGATCCGCGCGGCTACTTCCGGAGGGAATATCATGTAAATTTTGACCTCCCCCCCCCCCCCCCCGAAGTATTAGTAGAAGAATGGACTTCTGCGACAGTGCATGGAGTTCCACAATATCAGCTGTTTTTTACTTATTAAGTACACAATTCTTGTACTTATCCTAGCCCCCGTGTTTCAGGTTTGTCCCCCGGTATATTATTATATATTTATAATATGTCATCTGGATTGTCGTAGGTCAGGGTTCAGTAACCCCCATTCTTGTACTTATCCTAGCCCCCGTGTTTCAGGTTTGTCCCCCGGTATATTATTATATGTATTTATATGCCATCTGGATTGTCAGGGTTCAGTAACCTCCATTCTTGTACTTATCCTAGCCCCCGTGTTACAGGTTTGTCCCCCAGGCAGCGTGGACTTCAGACAAGCGCAGTGCGAGGCGTTCAACGGCAAGCTCTTCATGGGGAGGCACTACACGTGGGAGCCGTTCTTGGACGGTGAGTGATGACGTCACTGGTGCTCCCTTGGTGCTCACTGTCGTCGTTTCAGCCCCCAGTCCGTGCGTGCTCAACTGTCGCGCCCTCAACTTCCGGTTCTACGCGACTCTCAACCAGAGCGTGGTGGATGGTACGGCTTGTCGTGTGGGGGACCCCGCCTGGATCTGCGTGCAAGGACACTGCAAGGTAGGACCAACTTTTCTAATTCGACCTCCAGCCCCCTGATATATGCAAATTTCTATCTGACAACGTTACAGTGCATGTCAGAATGACCGCAGGAGCTAGCGTATAGGCTTTTTACTTTTGTTAGCTGCATGTGATAAAGAAAAAGTTCCGTGGTCAATATTATACTGTGAGAGAAAAATTGTATTTATAGGAGGGCCTTTTTTCTGTAATGTAAAATTGGTATATTATTATAGATAGGAAAATTACGTAATTTTTTCAGAATATATGGAGTTAATAGTTTAAAAAGCGAAACTTAACGTCTGAAAATTTCCAGAAATTACTCAGTTTTCACGATTTCCACTTCCGATTGCAGACTACAGTCAAATTTACATGATATTCCCTCCAGAAGTAGCCGGAAGTGTAAGGTTTCTGATCTTCCTATTCGTTATATGTCAGTGTTACAATTTCGTACATAGCTCAGTATATACTTCTACTTCAAACCACTCTGTATAAAGTTGCTAATCTGATTCACAAACAGAAGAGCTGCAAACTTCACACTTCCGGCTACTTCCGGAAGGAAAATTAAATTAATTTGACTGTAAATAAAAGCGGAACTACCGTTACTTCGGGAAAATTTTATGCATACAATCTCACTTGTTTGACTGTTAGGAGCTTTGGGTGCATATAATTTTATTAAGGATGATGAATCTCAGTATAGGTTGGTATATATCGCAATCGTAGCGCTTGAATGCAACAAGACTTGCAGGGGACTCAGAAGTCACCGTTATTAGGTGGTATACAAATTTTGAAGTGCATCAGTTATTAGTTTTGTGAAACCTGAGGTAGAAGTTTAACATTGGCATTATGGATGGAAACTGGAAATGGAGCTGTTGTAAGAAAACTGCAAGACTGACAGACTGAATTTGCTCAAACCATAAGTGATTAAGTTTTAGAACATTATCGATTTTTAAAATTTATTTCATTCGATTCCGTCTGACAGAAATTTCCTTTGACTCGTGTAGGTCAATCGTTTTATGATTTTTTGATCCTCTCTAAAAGCGACCTCTAAATGATTGGTGCTCATTATGTTATCACTTGGCTGCAACATTAGCCGCGTGCCAGTGTGTCATGACCAAGTTTGATTGATTGAAAGTGATTTAATTAACACGGTGCGTTAAACCAATTAAACTGATGATGATTAGATTTAACATTTTTCAACTCTATAGCTAAATGCCAGCGGCGTTTTTTAATTGCTGTCATTTTTCAACGATCCCTTTAATTTTTATTGTATAAATTTCTGTTTGTACCATATAAGGAATCGTAAGGTATTGGAAATTGTATTTTTCAATAAAAACAAACAATTCATCTACAGACTTTCATGTTAAGAATGTCGTCTGAGGCTGATACGACAATGCAGATAACTATACAATTATTTAACATTGTAAGCGCAGCATATGCCGCTTGTACACATTGTCTGGGGAATGTCGGTTATGTATTACTTTTGCTGGCGCCTACAGAGAAAGACGAGCGGCTGTTGACCCTCTTTGTTGCTGTCTGCAATTAGAAATTTAATGCGATGAAAATGTGAAATAAAGCTTCAAATAAAATCAACCACTCAATTTTATAATATTAAAATAATTAGCTGTGTATGACACCAGGGAAAAGGCAAGAATTAAAAGGCTTTTTCTGATGACACATGATATATAGATGGAATTGTGTTATTACGTGCTTCTCTATACGATTTTCTATATAGTCTTTTTTTTTATTTGTTTATTTAGAAAAACACATGACAATATAAATATTTATATTATACATATAATTTTACTATAAACCCCAAAAGTTTGAAACACTCATAAACTTGTGTTGGCATTTTCGACAAATTTAACCAATATTGAATTATTTGTATAAAACAAGATTATTTGTACGATGAAAACATGAAGATTTGGACCATCTGTTTGTTGATAATTACAAGGTGGATGATCTTTCATCGTACTGTGTGTGTAGATAATTATATGTTATAACTCTGCATCGATATACCAGCCAAATTGATTATAATTTTAACATAAACGTGGCTGCTGAAATTGATGCATGGGAAGGGAGGAGCGCAAACCTCACCAAGAAATTAATTCTTGTAACAATGGCTGGTGAGTCACCACGCGGGGAAGTCGTCCCCCCCTCCCCCCTTCCCCGAGTGATCTTGCTAATCAATCGGCTGCTTATTTTTAGTCACTTTTTTATATATAATCAAACCCTTACTGGGTACTTCTACTTAATCACTATAATAAGTTTGAAGCCCCGAACCTTTCGAAACCCTGACTTAGCGTTTCGCGGGCTCTTCCAGAACGGGGGTGACCACGGTCTTGCAATCCATCCTGACATTTGCCTGCGACTGAGAAAAACGTGGAAACCTCAGCCAGGATGGACGCTACAGCTTTTGTCAATGAACCAGAAGTGCAATGGTCCAAAGCCAGGGGAACCACATGGTGGAAAAGCGCAACAATTTATCCCTGGGTGGGAAACGTGGTTTTTGCTGAAAATTGTCGCCCATCCAACTACTAACCACGCTCGGCGTTGCTTGACTTTGGTGATCTGAAGAGACCTGGTCAAGCGCACTGCGCCAGTCACTTTTTTTTATTTGTATTTTTTCTCGCAAGAAAATTGGAGCGTCTCAAATGCGTAATGTGGTTTATACGTTTAGTTCGCGCACGAGAGGCGTGCGCCGCGTGGCGTGTGGGGGGCTGGGGGAGGGAGAAAACGGTGAATGAGGACCGTGGGTGGACAAAAAACGTAGCATTTTGTCACGTATCTCGTTATTAATGTGGACACGCGTCGTCCGCTTTTTGTTGACGTCGCGTGCTTACACCACGTGGTGTATTACATGTGTAATGACACTAACATGTACTGCTGTGTTACATGTAATAAATAATGACAATGTACCACTTTGTTGTTGTATGTTGGCACGGAGCCAACGTGCTCGTACAAAACGATCTTGTTGATGATTATTTCAATGACATATTATTGTCTCTTTAGACAGGTGACAAGGCTCAATTTGCGTCTGTTTTCAGTTGAAAATGAGCCGTGGAGACAATGACTACATTCTGGTGTGACGGTCGCTCTCAGACCGCTCGTGATGGACACTTGCCGAGCTGGACGAAGACATCTGTATACTAAGGTTCATATTTAACCTGGTGTTCGTCGGAAACGCTCGGGTGTCTTCGGCTCAGCTCGGCTAGTAAAATTGTTCGTTATAAACAACGCATCAATGACAGAAGACGTTGCAAACACGACGAAAATCAGTTAAATATGAACCACAGTATAACTTTGTCCGAGAAGAGCATCGTCTAGCCATTGCAGAAATAAGTTGAGAACTTCTCCATAACGTTCGTCATTTCCCGAGGTGTACTGTCTGCTGTTGAAGTCACATTTTGTTTACACCAGACAGCTGATGACGTCATTAAGGGGGCGATGGTAGCGCCTCAACAAACTGCCCCTCCAATCAGTTGATGACTCCCCCGCGAACGTTGTTTTTTGTGCAGCTAATATTAGATTGATATGCTCTGTCAGAATTCCATAACTCACTTCTCAACGAGGCTTTCAAATAAATTAACTTACTCGTGTCTTTAGAATTTATGATTAAGTACCGCGTACTTAACTTTTTATGAAGACCAATTAAGGTGGATTTTCATGGGCGGCAACGACGACGCGGCGCGATTTTAACGTAAAAGCTGTGAAATTCTATGCGGAGGCGAATTCGCCGGTAATCGCGTTAATTACGATGCTCTTTTTCTTTTAATCGCCCAATATGGCCGCCAATTGATGTTACAGCAAGTGCGCATTATTCGCGTCGCGTCGCATGGTAAAAATCGCCATCTGAATCCACCTTTAAAGTGTTGGAAAATGCATAAATTTGTAGCGCTCGCGTGCCTAAATGGAAGTCACTAACAAGGCGAGTTTTTATTGTCGTTTGAATTTAACCCGCCAAGTTGACTCCCGACTCCCGTTGATTTGTTCGTGAATTACCGACTTGATGTTCGTGACTCGGCGGTCACGTGACTTCTTCTTGTAGACACGTGGTGCGTCGTCACGGTCCTTTGTGGACACTCGAGGACCGAGGACCTCAGTCAAGTCGGTCGTTCCTAGAAATACCACCGCTCGTTAAGTCTGCGAAGTCTCAAATTGTTGCAACATGAACTTGTTGTGTCTGCGAACAAAAGACGAACGAGCCGCGAGATGTCACATGATCATAAATCAGACCAATGAGGCCGTGAAATAACAGCCAGGCCGGTGCATAGTTTATCAAAGACGAGCAATAAACAAGGATATCATCTCTCCATCTCCGTCCATAAAAAAACTCTTGTGGTGAGACTTCCATGATATTGCAGACGATAATGTTCAAGAATCTATAACCGGCTGCGATTTATTTGTCGAAAATACATAATTATTTGTAAGCATTGTTGTACAGGACCGACGTGGGAAAAAACCATGTTGATTTTTTGGTATTTGATTAGTCATCTGGAGATGATTAATTAACTCAATATTTATAAATTTTTCTAGAATTTTACACAAAATTGACGTGACAGATATGGGACGGTAATTCTTAGTGTATTTTTTATCACCAGATTTAAAAACTGGAGTCACAAAAGTCTTTTCCCACTCTAATGGTATTCTGCCACATGTAATAGAAGTTTTATATAAGCAACAGAGAGAGGGTGAAATTGAAATGGCACACTTCTTAAGGATTCTAGCTGGGATATCATCAGGACCTGCAGGCATATTGACCCTTATAGTGATCTCAATGATTCACACACAGAAGCAGGACCCAATTTTATATCAGATATCTTTGTTAAATTCTTTTGACTTCTTGGCAAGTAATTAATGCTCTCTCTTGTTGTCAGCTCTGAAATTATATTTAAAGTCATTATTAAAGGCATTAGCAATATCTGATGGATCACATGACATATTGTTATCAACAACAAAAGATTTTTGACCATGGCACCATTACTTTGCATACCATGAATATATTTCCTGGCCATCATGTCCACAACCTAGTTTCCAAATATATTCTTCCTTAGCTTTTTTAATTTTATACTTTACACAGTTTCTGACTTTAATATAGTTAGTTTTAATGTCCATACTTTTTGTTTTCTTCCAATCTTTATCAAAACTCTGCGTGGTTTGTCAGCTGTGCTGTATAGTGGCAGACTTTCCTTGATCTGTGATCCTTGATCGAGAAGACCCTGCGCAGAAAAAGGTACTTTTCCATGTAGTGATGTCGAGCGGGGAGAGAAAAACGCACTTGCTTCAATATGATATGGCGGCCATGTTGGCGTGAATAGAAATCACTGCGGAAAAGCAATTTTTTCACGACGATATATGAGATTAAAGCAAGTGCGCTTTTCTCGCCCCGCTCGACATCGCTACATGTAAGAACACCTTAATTTTTATTTGATGGTGGACACGCGTTCTTATCCACGGGAGTGATTATCAATATAAAAATGAATGGAATTAATTGTGTAGTTTTCTGATAAGTTAAATTCATTTTTGGAATTTTGATGCTGCATATATAACCTTTAAGTTATGTATTGTCAATTTTTTCACATTTTTTAATCCTCTAACACCTTTATAAAAGTGGTACAAAACGCTGTGACGTCATAGTCATGCAATTATTTATCACGCAAGTAGGGAAATGTGTTGCATGACTACATGACGTCACAGCGTCTTTCCTCTCGATTTTGAGGCTGTTAGAGGGGTTTAACTCGAGGTCTTCTATCCAATAAAATTTCATAAAGTTTGTCCATTGTTGGATGGCTTCTCGCTACACACCTCGATGCACGAGTTATTTTTATCGGACAAAGACTTTTATCATCCGTGATCCGTTCACGCGGTACTTTCAACAGATGGCCTGAATGAGTAGCTTGTTAGTTGAGATCATCCGAGCCTGTGCATTCCAGATATGTGGAAGTCTTTATTATACACGAATAACTTAACATAAAGTCATGGAGGCGGCTAGGCGTCGTCAGCAGATTTAATGACTGACTTGGCATTATCTGGTAGTCTAGTTGGATTAGTTTGGTGGAAATCAATCAAGTCCCACTTGATCTCTGCATGCCCTCACCCCTGGACCACGCCCTTCACACTAAAAGCGCATTCAGATGGCGACAACGACAATGCGACGCAATTTTGTCACACAAGCTGTGAAATCCTATGCGGAAGCGAATTCCCCATTGCGGCGGCGAATATTGCGTTAATTTACGATGCTATTTTTTTAATCACCAAATATGGCCGCCAATGGATGTTACAGCAAGTGCGCATTATTCGCTTCGCGTCGCAGGCTGGAAATTGCCATGTGAATCCACCTTAACTGCAGCTCACGCGTCGACTCCATCAAGGATTTGGTCTAAACAATGAGGAATTTGCATGCGTGAATCTGATTGGCTTAATCGAAAGAGGGGGCTGAGAAACACATGTGTGAATTTTATGCGAATTTTTTGAGCACTGCAAGTATGCTCAAATGCATATTTAAAAGATGCACTTTACCTGGAGGCGATGGCGCATCGCCAGTGACGTCATCGCTATGTCAGGTTCGGTTCACTATAGATATGCATACCTGTACGCACCTGCATAACAGGTAGCCAATCAAAAACAATCTAGCCAAAATTCAAAATTTCAAATGCCTAGCCTATTAGTTTTAAAACTTAAAAAATGCACATTATTCCATATACGCGTACTGTAAAAACACACTGGGAGATAAGTATAATATTACAAACGTACCTTTCATCATATTTAAATAATAGAAATTGTTTCGCAAATAGTTTCATTTAACTGAAGAGAAGATGCAATCGATGCAATATCAAGTCCTGCCACCAACTTTTCTGTTTAAATTATTGGCGATTATTGGCGCGTCATGCATCAATCAGCCAATAAAAATGTGTAAATTTATCATACTGGACTCCTTCCGTATCTGCTGATTATCTATTGATTTATTTTATTAAACCTAAAACTGAGCCTCTTTTCTTATCTACGAAGATAGTAGGATGCCGTAGGACTCAATATTTAAATTTATTAAGACCCTTGAATCATAATTTATCAATGTCTTTTCAACCCCCTGTTTGCTGCTGCTGAAACCAGTAACGGAAGGATTGAAAAATAAATACAGTTTTAATTTCAACTTTTCCAACACGCCTATATGTGGTCGAGTGGAAAAGCGCTCGCCTTCCATGCAAGAGGTGAAGGGTTCAAATCTCCCCCGGTTCAATTTACATTTTTAGTAGCACGAAGAAGTTTATTTCATATTTTTAACTCAAACGGGGTAAAATAGTTTTGTTTATAATTTCTTATTAATTTTTCTATCATTGAATGAAACGCTTTTTTTGTTTGTTTTTTTTTTTTTTTTTTTTTTTTTTTTTTGCAAAGTTTTTGTAAGTGCGTAATTAAATGAAAAAGTGTGACTTATAATAGTATAACATGATTATATTGTAAGAAAAAATAAGATTATTTTACCCCGTACGTTTGAATTAATTCTTCGTGCTACTAAAAATGTAAAATGAACCAGAGGAGATTTGAACTCTTCACCTCTTGCATGGAAGACGAGTGCTTTTCCACTCGACCACGTACAGGCGTTATAGAAATGTTGAAATTAAAACTGTATTTATTTTTCAATCCTTCCGTTTCTGGTTTCAGCAGCAGCAAACAGGGGGTTGAAAAGACATTGATAAATTATGATTCAAGGGTCTTAATAAATTTAAATATTGAATCCTACGGCATCCTACTATCTTCGTAGATAAGAAAAGAGGCTCAGTTTTAGGTTTAATAAAATAAATCAATAGATAATCAGCAGATACGGAAGGAGTCCAGTATGATAAATTTACACATTTTTATTGGCTGATTGATGCATGACGCGCCAATAATCGCCAATAATTTAAACAGAAAAGTTGGTGGCAGGACTTGATATTGCATCGATTGCATCTTCTCTTCAATTAAATGAAACTATTTGCGAAACAATTTCTATTATTTAAATATGATGAAAGGTACGTTTGTAATATTACTTATCTCCCAGTGTGTTTTTACAATACGCGTATATGGAATAATGTGCATTTTTTAAGTTTTAAAACTAATAGGCTAGGCATTTGAAATTTTGAATTTTGGCTAGATTGTTTTTGATTGGCTACCTGTTATGCAGGTGCGTACAGGTATGCATATCTATAGTGAACCGAACCTGACATAGCGATGACGTCACTGGCGATGCGCCATCGCCTCCAGGTAAAGTGCATCTTTTAAATATGCATTTGAGCATACTTGCAGTGCTCAAAAAATTCGCATAAAATTCACACATGTATTTCTCAGCCCCCTCTTTCGATTAAGCCAATCAGATTCACGCATGCAAATTCCTCATTTCTCAAGACGTGCTGGAACCTGTTACATCATTTTTCCTGTGCCGGTCCTGAAATCTATCCTATCTTTCTTTAATCCTTATTAAGAGTAAGGTAACGCCACCAATGTTAAAAAAAATCCCTCACACAAAAATTCTGAAAAAAATTTAAAATGTTCTCCTCTACACCCCCTATCAGTAGCTAAAATATCAGGTATACAAATTCGATCTAGTTTTTGAGTTCTGAATTTTTAAAGTTGACTACTTTAACATGGAGAAATGGAAATCCCATGTTAAATTAGTTAACTTTAAAAATTCATAACTCAAAAACTAGATCGAATTTTTGTACACCTGATATTTTAGGTACTGATAGGGGGTGTAGAGGAGAACATTTTAAATTTTTTTCAGAATTTTTGTGTGAGGGATTTTTTTTAACATTGGTGGCGTTACCTTACCCTTAAGGATGAATCTCAGTAGATTGATAACTCGCAATCGTAGCGCCTGAATGCAACAAGACTTGCTGGGGACTTAGAACTCACCATCAATAGGTGGCATTACAAATTTTGAAGCGAATCTGTCTTATCAGTTTTGAGAAAATTGAGGTAGAAGTTTAACATTGGCCTTATGGACGAAAACCGGAAATGGAGCTGCATGTTGTAAGAAAACTGCAAGACTGAATTTGCTTAAACCATATATAAGCGATTAAGTTTTACAACATTCTCGATTTTTCGAAATTTATTCCATTCGATTCGTTTGCAGGGAAATATTCTTTAACTCCAGCAGTAACTGAGATTAATCGTTAAAAAATTCGTAGAATTTGCTACTACCACCAAGATCTGCACCGACGGCGGCTCCAGGCAGGCTCACGCCCAGACCCTTCAGCGCTCACCGTCGCGACCTTTACTCACACCGGCAGGCGCGGATCCAGAACCAAATTTCGGAAGGGACTGTCTCCATAAGACTAATGTTTAAAAAGTAAATTGAAGTGGGGGAAATGCCTATATTGCCCATGTTAAATCCACAATTTCGGAGGGGGCTGCAGCCCCTCCCCCCCCCCCCTCCTTCCGAAGCCACCCGCCTTCTGCCACCTTTTTCGTTTCTTCGATTTGACTCTAAATCTATTATTTTCATCCAAAATCCAAACTCTCCAGGCAGCGGTACAATCTCATAATCCTCTCATTTTCACTCGCCCTCTCGGTGACTGACTGGAGAGTAGCCATGCAATACAATGAAAATCATGCAGTTGTCACCTTCACAATCGTCTGTCCGCAAGGAACACTTTTTTCTATTACCTTCACCTTACATCCCGAGAAGGTGTCTCGGCAGGCCGAAAATAGTTCAAACTCAAGTCAAGTGACACACATCGTTACTTGTAACTAACTCAAACATTATTTATCGACTTGGTCCACACTGACGTCTTTGTCTCGATCAGCTGTTGTCCGGAAGTCATCCAGAGACAAAAATCCCGCGACACTTCCACGAGATAGTCAGACCTTGGCTCAGGTGATCTAATTAACCTGAGTAGACATGTCTTAACTCATCCCAGCGGTTGTAAAACGTTCGTCCGTTCGTCGTTTTCATGGTATACATTAATTTATATACATAGATTTGGTGTGTGGTTTTCTTGGTATACGGTTACATAAATTTGGTGTGTCGTGGTGGAACAAGGTGGAGTAGCAAAGAGCTTTGTAATATGAATGTTGTTGCTCTTATTTTATGTTCGAGTCTGAAGTATTTGAAAACCTATAAATTATAACTTACATTAAGAAACTTTAATAGGTTAAATTACTTGAATATAAAGTCGCGACTAAATTCCAGTTATTCACGCTTTATTTTATAACTGTAAAATATCTAGTTGATATGTCTTCAGGTAGTTGCTATAATCCTGTCTATGAAATTAAACAGTGATTCACACTTAGGGCCGTAAGCTCCACCCTACTTGAACCTGGTTTAAAGTTACTTGAACCAGGTTCAAAGTTGAACCGAGATCAAATAAAATTTTCCTAAGCTCCACCGAAGTTAAACCAGGTTCAACGCATTGTTGGTTTAAACCTGGTTCAAACTCGGTTCAGCGCAGTTTTCCGTAAGCTCCACCGCAAAAATTTGCTGAACCAGGTTTAAAGTTGTTGATTTTGGGGTTAAACTTAAACCACCGACGTCGGTGGATTAACTTTTGATCCGGGATTATATTTTTGTGTTTAAAATGTGTTCTTTTCAGATTTTTCTTAAAATAACAATATAAATAAAGTAGGAAATATAATTAAAATTGATAATTTAATAAAAAATAAATAATAATTTACTAAAGAATGTTTTTTTTAGTTAATTTAAATATTTTAAGTTTGTTCAATTAATTTTAGAACATTTTTAATTGATATGCAGTAGTCTTTTAATTTAATATTTTTTAAAATTCAGTTGTATTGAGCAAAAACATTGAAATAATAAATTGTATTGAGATTGTCAGTGTTCCATTAGTTAAGTGTCACGGGAAATTTTTTATTACAAATTTAATTATATTTTATTTTTCAACCCTTAAAGGGGGTCCAAAGCAAAAAGTTTGATTTCCCATATGGGGTTTCAATGTTAAAAGTGGTCTCGAACAAAAATTCTGTCAGATTTATACAAAAATTTATTTCCGGGGGTTAAAACACATGCTGAATCTTATAGTGCGAATTAAAATTTACAGAAAACAACCCTTAACGAGATATTGGCCTGTATTATGTTAAAAATCATTTTATCTTAATTTTGACAGCACCATTGAAACAAGCTCATTTTTCCACCCGAGAAGCAACCTTCGATTTTTTTTTTTAATGAAAAGATGTTAAGAATTTAAAAAATAGGGGTTGCTTTTTTAACCCTTATTTTTTCAATCCAAAAAAATGTCCGATTAAAAAAATTCAAAGGTTTATTCTAGGGTAGAAAAATGAGCTTGTTTCAATGGCGCTGTCAAAATGAAGAAAAAATGATTTTTTAACATGGTAAGGGCCAATATCTTGTTAAAAAGTTGTTTTCTGTAAATTTAAATTTGCACCATAAAAATTTCTAGAAACAAATATATTTTTTTCTTATATTTTCATTTCATTTTATTTTTATTCAACCACTGGTTTTACAAGTACAACATGGATTACATCAATATAAAAAAATAAAAGAAAGAATTTTTGTTTGAGACATTGAAACGCAATAAGGAAAACCACACTTTTCACTTTGGACCCCCTTAAAGAATTAAAATTAAAATCTCAAAGGTATTCAAAGGAATACTAATAAATTTTCAAGTTTCCAGCAGGAAAATTAAATTTGTAATGAAAAATCTCCCGCGACACTTGAATAATGGAACACTGTGTATATGACTTATTTACCTTAAACTTTTGCCTGAGTGACACATTAAAATTGGTAAAAAGGTTTCTGGTCAGAATTAGCAGGGGCTTCATAAAAAAAAATTAGAATAGACAACATATATGAATTTTTTTTTGCAGAAATGAATAGAAGGGTACCAAATTATGCTACTCTGAATTTTTTCAGATATTTTTTATTTTATTATTATTTTTTTTTTTTTTTGAATCCCAGAACTATTTTTAAATAATTATTGAAAGTGCGACCATGCCCCCTGGAGGCGTCAATAGGTGTCTCATGTCTATCCTTTTTTATTAGGGTTCAGGGGTGCCAACTTAACTTACAGAACTTTCAATAATTATTTCAAAATAGTTCCGGGTCTCACTAAAATCTGAAAAAATTCAGAGTAGTATAATTTGGTGCCTTCTATTCATTTCTGCAATAAAAAATTTTCATGTATGTTGTCCATTGTTTCAAATTTTTAAAAAAATATATAAGATATATATAATACATATTATATATATATATATATATATATATATATATATATATATATATATATATATATATATAAGATATAAAAAATATCTTACTACATTCAATGTGTTATACAAAATCTTTTAAAAAGTGGATGATATTTTAGCACTTTTAAAATGTCACCTTGAACTGCAATTATTACCCATAAATACATGCTTTTTTTTCTTGTACAACATACAATGTTTGTGAGTCACAATTGGTGTTTCATTTTCAGTCATGGATTTTGCAATGAAGGTTTATTTGTGGAGCTTTGTAACTTTGTACCCTGATCGCTGACACACATTTTTTTATGACCTTGGTCCTAAAAACCTAAAAATATATCATGTATTGATATTATGATTGTAGGAGAAATGAAATTAATAAAATATTTTGAATTTTGAATTTTTGAATTTGGTAGTGAATTTTCGATGAAATTTTTTTCAACCTTTCTGGGGGTCTCAAACCTAAAAATTGCATTTCTTTTATGGAATTTCCAAGTTAAACAAAAGTGATACAAAAATGTTATTCGATGTGCATCAATTTTTTAAGGAGTAAAGTGACCTTTTGAATCCAATGGTGCCATTTTAAAATTATTAAAAACAACCCTTTAATAAAAAATTAGCTTTAAATCATCAAATAATTTATTTAGCTTCTTTCTGACATTTTCATTCAATCAGGCTTATTTTTTTACCCCAGGAACAGCCTTTGAATTATTAAAATCGGTTCACATCAAGGATTTGAATTTAAGGGGTGGAATTTTCTACCCTTAATTTTAAAATTCTTAATATGAACCGATTTAAAAAATTCAAAAGCTCTTCCTGAGGTAAAAAATAAAGCCTGATTGAATTACAATGTCAGATAGAAGCTAAATTGATTATTTAATGTGTTGGAGCTAATTTTTTATTGAAGGGTTGTTTTCATTAATTTTAAGGTGGCATCAATGGATTTATAAGGGCAATTTACCCTTAAAATAAAAAATTGGTGCAAATCGAATAAATTTTTGTATCACTTTTAATTAACATGGAAATCCCATAAGATAATTTTTTGTGATTTTTAGGTTTGAGACCCCCAGAAGGGTTGAAAAAAATAATCGAAAATTCTTTACCAAGGTCATAAGCAAAGGTTGTGTCTCAGCAATTAGGGTACAAAGTTACAAAGCTCCACAAATAACACTTCATTGCAAAATCCATGACCGAAAATGAAACACCAAAATTGTGACACAATCTGTAGTTCATTATAGTGTGTGTATTATAGTGCTAAAAGTGTGAAAAATATAATTCTTAATAAAATTGGGTAATATTTCATGTAATTTAATTAAAATCATTTACATTATTAGTACACATACCCATAAGCCTCTATAATAATTTTTATTTGTTTTGTTTCTGTTAAAAGTTAAAAATTTGAAAATATAACATTGTAGCCCCATAAGGAATTACCACATTGAACGTAATTCCTGATCAAAAGCAGATATTTATGTGAAAATATTTATGTAGGTTCTTGCAAGTCCCAGAAACAATAATCCAACATAAAAATTAAATTATGTTTAATATTTTTTATTTTATTATGAAATTAAAATTTGAAGTGAGAGTTTTGAATTTCCCACCAAAACTCTCGACCAATCAGAGCGCTCAAAAAAATCAACAAACTTTGAACCTGGTTCAACTCGGTGGTTCAACTAAACCTGGATCACTTATGGGTGGAGCTTACGGTCAAGATTTTGAACCTGGATCAAATCCTGAACCTGGTTTAGTTGATCCGAGTTTGAACCAGGTTCAAATAACGGTGGAGCTTACGGCCCTTAAATATAATATACTTTAATTATATGTTGCACACGTTACAGCAATAGAAGATTGTCACTTGACTTCTCCTCACGGAGGCCTAGGAGAGAGTGCTCCCGCCAGGTAAAAGGTGGGGAAACCAGGAACTGTCTCCGGTGAGGAGCGGGCGGAAAAGGAACTACGTCGAACGGCGAGAATTATGTAATACACATAATATACCATCATAAAGGAAGCTAGCACGCTAATCGACATACATGACAATTTCCTCCCTTTTTGGAAAAGCAAACAATAATTACAGCGGCTCTTACGAAATTTCTCGGCTACCCAATTATATCAAAATCAAACCATTTACTTAATGAAATGGTGCTGAGGTGACGTTAAATATTAAATTAAAAACAATAGTTCCGCGACTCGATTTGAATCGAACTTAGAGTTCAACCGGCAGCCATAAAGTTTAGTAGGTAGCGGCTGTATGAACTTACATTAAATTAAAAGGGAGTAACTAACCCAAAATACAAAAGAAGTTGTGGCGGCCGAGCCGCAATAAATTTAATTGATCAATACTACTAACTTGGAAAGCAATATATAGCAATGGGACTTTAAATGAGCTGAGTCAATGTCTTTTGCTCATACTGACAAAATCAAAGCTAATTACTAGCTTGATACAAACGGAACATTTAGGATGAGGGGGTTTGTAGCCGCGTGGAGCGTCGTGTTGCGGTGACCGGCTGCTTAGGCGCTCGCGGTGGGTTGGCGCGCACCAGCTCGGGCGGCTCCGCGGCTGCCTGTACTGTTGCAGCAGCGATGGGTGGCGGCTCGCCGCGCTGCCCGCCTTGTGCGCTCACGACTTGGTTGGAGCGCTCCGACCGAGCCCCTCTCGCTGTTGACTCCCCGCCTCGCGGGTCACTCGGGACATCCTCTGAAACACTTGGAGACACGTCTGAGTTTGGTTCTCGCTTTTCGCGAGTAGAACTCGAAAGTGATGCTGCTTCGGCCCCGTCCCGACGATCGTTGGCCTGAAATGCAGAGCGTATTTGATCACAATGACGCTTGATTATATGTCCACTTTTTGCAATTATTAAATAATTGCGAGGTCCTTTCACAGTGCTGATTTTACCCGATGCCCACTTATTCCGGCTATTGTAAGTTCTGTACCACACTGGATCCCCTGTACAAAATTGACGTGACTGACTGTCGGATAAGATGCTAGAAAGAGCCTTTTCCTCCCTTTTTGCGTTGGTCACACTGGCGGTGTATGGGTGTAGTTTGTCCAGCATGTTGCGGAGCTTACGACCCATGAGTAGTTCCGCTGGTGTTTTTCCGGTTGACTCGCATGGGGAGCAGTGCAGGGACAAAAGTACGTTTGCGAGCTCCTTTCTCCATGATTCCGCCGGAACTTTCTCTAACATTCTCTTGAATGTCTGAACTGCTCTTTCGGCTAGCCCATTGGACGCTGGCATGTAGTCTGCTACGCGATGGTGCTTAATCAGATTTGCCTGTAAGAAGTTAGAGAAAGCTTCCGAACGGAACGCTGGCCCGTTGTCCGATACGACCTCGTCCGGTATACCATGCGTGGCAAACAACTTCCTCAGAACACGAATTGTTGTTTCTGTGGATAGGGACCCACCAGTTTCTTCTACCTCTATCCACCTAGAGAAGGCATCAACTACGACCAAGAACGTCTTTCCGAACTTGGGTCCTGCGTAGTCAATATGAAGTCGTGACCACGGTCTCGCGGGCACGGACCACGGTACGACGTTCGCTCTGGGAGGTGCGCGGGCTGTGCGACTGCACTCGTCACAGCTGCGCGCCAGTGCCTCAATGTCACTGTCCACGCCCGGCCACCAGACATAGCTGCGAGCTATCGCCTTCATCTTGACGATGCCTTGATGGGTGCGGTGCAGCTGGTGGAGAACCGTCTCCCTCAGCACAGTAGGCACCACGACACGTTCCCCCATAAGCAAACAACCTTTACTCACGGACATGGAGTTCAGTCTAGCCTTGTAGGGTGCACACTCCTCCGTGAACTCCCCGGCCTCCTCGTTGTGCAGCACCGCACGCATCACGCGAGATAACGATTTGTCCTTCTTGGTCTCTTCGGCCATGTTCTCCACTGAAATCGGGGACTCCGGCCTGGACTCCTCGATCAGAAGAACTCCTGCTAGCTCCGGCTCGACGGTGTCATCGGACCCTTCGATCGGAAGTCTACTGAACAAGTCTGCGTTGCCATGGTCCTTGCCCGGGCGGTACTGCAAATCATAATTGTAGTTACTCAAACGCAACCCCCAACGCACCATGCGTATAGACATTATATCAGGGATTGGTTTGTTTGGTCTGAACAAGCCCAGGAGCGGTTTGTGGTCCGTAAGTATTGTGAACTTGGGTTGTCCACTCAGGTACATATGAAACTTACGAATACCAAATATGATCGATAAAGCCTCACGATCAATCTGGGCGTAGTTTTTCTCACTGGGTCGGAGGGTCCGTGACGCATTGGCGACGGGCCGCTCTGGTTGGTTTGGGAGGACGTGCGACAGCACTGCCGACACTCCATACGATGATGCGTCGCAGGCGAGCACGATGGGAAGCGATGGATCGAAGTGCATCAGTACCACGTCCGATGACATCACCTGCTTAACATACGTCATAGCTTTTTCGTGTTTGTCGTCCCAACTCTAGGCTACACCCTTCTGCAACAGCTCATACAAGGGTTTGAAAATCTCTGCTTTACGGGGCAAGAAACGATCATAATAGTTAATATAACCCAGCAGGGACTGTAGCTGCTGCACGTTATTTGGTGATGGCATGTCCACTAAGGCTTCCACCTTCTCGCGCGTGGGACTCACCCCCTCCGCGGAGATGTGGTAGCCTACAAAGTCCAGTTCTGACACGGCAAAGAGACACTTTTTGAGATTCACCCGTAAGCCTACGGACTGAATCCGTTGTAGTACGGCTCGGGTCCTCTCCCATACCTCTTCCTTGGATTGGCCCTGAACTAGCACGTCGTCGTAGGAGACTCCGACGCCCTGCAGCCCTGCAAGCAATTTTTGCATGATCCTGAAGAAAATGGCAGGAGCTGAAGACAATCCAAAACAAAGCCTGGTAGGTCTGAACAGACCTTTGGTAGTGTTGATTGTGATAATTTTAGCTGTCTCCTCGTCTACAGTAATTTGTAAGTATGCACGAGCGAGGTCTAATTTTACAAAAAATTTGCCCCCAGCTAATTTGTCCAAAATTTGATTGACCGTGGTCATTGGATACACGTCTTTTTTACATAATGGATTGACGGTCCCTGAATAGTCCCCACACACTCGCACAGTACCGTCTGATTTTACGGCGAATACTACTGGCGTGCCCCACTCCGAGTTTGGGACGATGTGGTGCGACTCTTCATCAACCAGGAGGTCAAGCGCGGTGCTGGCGCGCTGCTCCTTGGCATAGGGTACCTGCCTCGGTGGTAGAAACACCGGCTGTGCTCCCTCCAGTAGCTCGATGTGGGCGGGCTCCCCCGTGTACTTGCCAAGACCCGGTTTGAAGACGTCCTCGTACCCGGCGAGCTCCACGGGTAGTTGTCTCTGGCTGCTGCTAACGAGATTGACGCTCCCTGGGAATTGAACAGAAATGTTTAGCATTTTGAACCAATTACGACCTAGTAGGTTCGGTCCAGGATGCTTCATTACGACCAATGTAAGCTCGTAATTTTTGCTCTGAAAGTTAACGTTAACTTTTAACACTCCTGCTATTCCGAGTTTTTGTCTAGACCAAGTTTGTAAGTTTAATTCACTATTTTTTAGTTGATTAAATGCCCAAAACTTTTTAAAAGTGTCTACACCTATGAGCGTGTGACCTGCTCCTGAGTCAACTTCAAATTTAATTGGATGTCCATCAACCAATAGAGACATCTTGTACTCTGACCCATCCGGGCTCAGAGTAGCATACAAATATGATGCTGGTGTGTCTTCTGTTTGCGAGGTTAAGGCTCGGGGCTGCTCCTCGCAGTAATGGGTGTTCTGTTGACGACCACGGCCTCCACGGCCACCCCCGCGACCCCTCGAGTTGGACCTGGGCGGCCCCTCCTTCCTCTTCTCGGGATTCTTGCTCCAACACACCTGATCTGAGTGCCCAGTCTTATTACAAAATACGCACGCTTTATCCTTGAAACGACATTTGTCAGACTTGTGATTATCTAAACCACAACGATAGCATGGCTTTCGCTTAGCTGGCTGAGACGAGCGAGCTGGCGTGACCACGTCACGCGCCGCTGCTGCATTCCCACGGTGACCCTGAGCTTGCTGGCTCAGCGCCACTCTGTGCACGTTCCTCTCTCCTGATGGGCCTCCCTGAAAACTCATCACGTCTTGCCTCGCCGCCTCCGCCGCCAGCGCTCGTTGCTGCACCTTGGCGAAGGTCAACTCTGGAATTAGAAGAATTTGTTCTTTTAGTTTCTTGTCCCTCAGCCCTTTCAAAACTTGTCCCAGTAATGCTTGCTCGAGGTTTTCGAACTGGCAATGCTCACTCATTCCGTTCAAATCTGCAAGAAACTGAGAAACTGACTCACTTTCCCCTTGCGTACGACCCCAAAATTGGTCTCTTTTAACCCACATGTTAGGTTTTGGGTCGTAAAACTTGGTAAGCACTTCTACACATTCAACATAAGAAAGTTCAGTTGTTTTTTTAGGCATAGAAAGGCTCCTGAGACGATAATAAGCTTCAGTCCCCATTACCGTTAATAAAGTACTTTTTTTACGTTCCGGATCACCAATACTATTAGCTTTGAAAAATTCTTCTAACCTCTCAATGTAAATATCCCACGTTTCTAGCCCCCCAGGAACGTACTCGTACGTTTTTCCCACCGTAACATTGGAATTCACAGCGGCTGGTTGCTGTGAGGGTAAGGAAACTGTCCCCAAATTGGCTAAAGCTAGAAAAGATTTCACCAAATCTGCAGTTGCGGCTTCCTTAGCCGCTTGCTCCTGTTCAGATTTCACGCGAGCATCGCGTTGTTCCGCGGTCTCGTTCTCCGGCGGTGACATTCTTGCTTGAAGATCTTCAAAACTTGTGAAGACGCGCACTGGAGTTTTTTTACTCATAAGCACCCAGCATAGTCACTTTAATCCTCGTCGCCACTGTAAAATATCTTATTGATATGTCTTCAGGTAGTTGCTATAATCCTGTCTATGAAATTAAACAGTGATTCACACTTAAATATAATATACTTTAATTATATGTTGCACACGTTACAGCAATAGAAGATTGTCACTTGACTTCTCCTCACGGAGGCCCAGGAGAGAGTGCTCCCGCCAGGTAAAAGGTGGGGAAACCAGGAACTGTCTCCGGTGAGGAGCGGGCGGAAAAGGAACTACGTCGAACGGCGAGAATTATGTAATACACATAATATACCATCATAAAGGAAGCTAGCACGCTAATCGACATACATGACAATAACTATACTTGAATTTAGTTTATTCATCATAGTTTTCATATAGTACTTAAAACTGCATAATTAGATAGGGTATCCGGTATGCATGAAATATTTCTATTTAAAAATTACGTCTTCAACTCATCCTTTACAAGTCTAAACCTACTATTCTTATCTCTAAAACACATTTTATTTCCTCTTCGCTCAAAGTGAGGATGAAATGAAGACATTATCATTTTATTCTAACATTTTATGTTCAAGAAGAGAAAAAAGGACGTAATCTCGTCTTTTTCCCTCTTTTTTTTTTACTTTTTACTCTAAAATGTTGCAAAATTCGAGAAAATTAATATAGGAGTGGAGACGAGGAGAGCGAATTTAAAATGAAATTTATTTTAACTCGGGTAATACTATATAATTAAATATAGAGTATCGTTACAGTATGCTAATGTATATAAAATAAAATACAAAACAAATTCCCACATTCGCTTGCCGGCCCATTTAGCCAACGAGCGGCGGCTATTTGTGCGTGTCTTGATGTCAACGAGTGATGGGACATCAAACACATGTAAAGAGCGACCCCCCCAGTGACCACATGGACATCCCGGGGACCTTGCGAACATCCCCGCAAGATCCCCCAACATCCCTGAACGTTTTACGTGCTAGTTTTTAAAACCCTTTAACTTTAAACATGTTTTCCGTGTTCTAAAAAAGGTTTTAGCTACACTTCGAAAATAAATTTCTAGGTTTTTTAATATTTTTATGAAAGTCTCTCAGAACATCCCCTAGGGATGCAACACGGCTGTCCCTTGAACATCCCCGGAGGACTTTGAAAGGACCCTTTAGTCAATGTTTTCATTAAAATCATAATTTGTGCTGTTCATTATTATGTACTGATTTTAAAAATATACAAATTTAGTTAATATTATTTAAAATATTATATGAAAATATTAATATTTAAAATAAGACGTGAAATTTTACTTAATATTAAATTGCGTAATTTGCACCGAAAAATAATTATTTTTAATAAAATATCCTCGTAGAAAAAAATATCTATGAAAAATAAACAAGGTCCCATCAAAGTCTCCTAGGGATTTTAGAGGGACGCTTGAACGTCCCACAAATGTCCTCGGAGGGACCTTTAAAAAATTCTAAAAAATTAAAAAAAAAATTTTTTAATGTCGAAGTCTGTTAACAATTAGAGATGCATTTGAGCGTTGCAATTTATAATTAATTAATGTATAAACATGTTTTTATTAAAATTATAAAATTTTATTTTAATTTATTTTTAAAAAAATTAAATCTCAATATATTTAACGTTGTATTTAATAATAACAATCTCCCAATGTACCAGTTTGCTTAAAAAAATAAAAAAAAGCAACTTCGCTCGTAATATTAAAATATTATACAACACCCAAAACTTTACAATTTATATACCTAACTAAACCACTCTTTAGTAACGAAGAGCAATATCCAAGTTGTCTACGACGTCGTCTGTCAACCAAAAGGTCCGAGTTCGATTCCCGACGGACCCAATTTTTATATTTGGTAATCTTGTAGTCCTCATTCTAAAAGACCCTAAACTTCTTTAAAATAAATTTTAGGATGAATTAATATATAATTGGCAAGTGAAAATTAGGGAACATCCCCGAGGGATGTCCACAGGACGTCCGCAGGGACGTCCTTTTTTGATGGACATGGGGGATGTCCTTGGGGATGTCCAATGGGGACCTTAGAGGGATGTCCCCGGGGCGTCCCGGGGACGTCCATGTGGTCACTGGGCCCGGGGAGGATTCATTAGCTGAGGACACGCAAGACAGGACATGTAAATTAGTACCGTGACAGTTTGTTACGAGGGTTGTCAACCCTTCTTATATACAAAGGCAGATAAGGGTCGTGGAAAGACCGCAAACAAAATATTCGAGAACTGTGACAGTTTTGTGCCCGCGGCCTCTCAGTATTTGTATAGCCTTTCAGTGGTGATTAATAACAACAAATCATTATAAATGGTGGTCTGGCGGGCGAGGTTATTTTTAGAAGCAAGAGAAATTTAAATAAACGCGCCCTTGTCATAATAAACATGATATTTAAATCTGCAGTTATCATTGCCTCCCAGTGCCAATAGTCTGTTTTAGAAAGTGAGAGACGCAAATATACAATTGGAATAAACGCACAGTCCTAGCTGTATTGCGTTTTATTTAGGGGGATTTTTGAGGAGAAATTCTGTGGACCAATAAAATCAAGTTAAAGATATTGAAGCCGTATATTAAAATCTTTAAGGGGAAGGTAACATGGAATGCCAAATGTTAAAAAAAAATTCCCACACATAAAAATTATATGAATTAATATATATCTTAAAATGTTCTCTATATCCCCTATCAGTAGCTAAAATATCAGGTATACAAATTCGAGCTAGTTTTTAATTGTCCAATTATTCAGTATCTTTTATATTGCTGTATATATAATAAAAGCAAAAGCAATTAAAATTCTTATGATATTGCAATTTTCAATTGTTTATAATTTAGATGAAAGAAATGAAACAAGCTAGGGGACAATTAAATACATTATGTGAGCATAGGACTAATAGTGCATATTACAGGAAAAAAAAAAGCCTTAAATGTGGTACCATGCAGTATGACATGTGCTTTATTACTTAACATGCGAGGTGTAAATTGCATTCGTCTTACTTTCTTAAAGTGAATTGACTTATTCTTTTTTATGGGTCTAGGATGTTTGGTCGCAGGATGTTTGGTCGCAGGATGTTTGGTCGCAGGATTTTGGTCGCAAGGATGTTTGGTCGCAAGGATGTTTGGTCGCAAGGACGTTTGGTCGCAAGGATGTTTGGTCGCAACGATGTTTGGTCGCAAGGATGTTTGGTCGCAAGGATGTTTGGTCGCAAGGATGTTTGGTCGCAAGGAAGTTTGGTCGCAAGGATGTTTGGTCGCAAGGATGTTTGGTCGCAAGGATGTTTGGTCGCAAGGATTTTTAACTATTAATTATAAGAATTATATGAATTATTGAATGGCAGTGTAGGCTACTTTTTTTTTCGTGATAAGTATGGTCAAATAATGCACCAATAATAAAGCCACGAATGGTTATGCTGTATAATAGCACTTAAAATTTTAAACTAGTATCGGACAAAATCATATATAGGCTACAAAGAGGCACACAATAATTTAAGTAAATAATCATTTAGTATAGATTTATTTATTTTTTTTACATGACATAGAAAATCCATCACAAATACTATCTTACAACATGAAAAAAATTATGTACTTTGTACCATCTACTTTGAAACTTATAACGTAATTTAATGAATTTAATCAATAAAAATGTAAAAAAATTTATGTTATAATATACTATATAATACGATAAGATAAATTATGTATTTTTTTTTTTGAATTAAACAAAAAAACAATTCACATAACATTAATATTATTTTTTATAAACTAAATACCAAATTTCACATAAAAAATAGTTTTTATTTGATAGAGAAAACAGTAATGACCATACTAGAAGGTGAAATTGTGGGCAATTCCTCGAAGGTAATGAATAATGTCATTCTCATCGAAATTACCTACGAGCTCATGCAACCTATGAGCAGATTGAACTGTCTTTTTTTTTTTTGGGCATTTGATGCCCTGCAGATAGTTGCTCGACCTTGAAAGCACACAGAGCTTCCTCTTTTTGCAAGATGACAATAAGTTTCCATATGTTAGGATGATCACAGTTTAAATGTGACTGCAGTCCTCTATAATTTGATAAAATATTCATTTAACAATAAAGAAATTCAAAAATTCAAAAGAATTTATTGTTAAATAGTTTAAACAATCTAGAATGCACCCTTATGAGCTTGCACAAAGAAAAAAGGGCAAAAAAAAAATTAATTTAAATTACTTTATTATGCGACCAAACATCCTTGCGACCAAACATACTTGCGACCAAGCATCCGGCCTTTTACGACCAAACATCCTTGCGACCAAACATCCCTGCGACCAAACGTCCTTGCGACCAAACGTCCTTGCGACCAAACGTCCTTGCGACCAAACATCCTTGCGACCAAACGTCCTTGCGACCAAGCATCCTTGCGACCAAACATCCTTGCGACCAAAATACCGCGACCAAACATCCTGCGACCAAATATCCTGCGACCAAACATCCGGCTCCCCTTTTTTATGTTTAAATTTAAAAGATGTGACAGTATTCTTCTTCAAAATGTCCTCTCCCTTCCACACACGGCCAAGAGCAGCCCGCACAAAGCCACGTGGTAAATAGAAGACAGTTTGTGTGCAACCCTTCAACTTGAGACGTTCAATTGAAATTTACGTTTGAATTAAATCAGACCCCTCGTCACAACAATGTGGTAACCATGGCAACAATGGTCTGCAGTGACAACAATCACCGGGACAACAACACTCTCTCAAAGATGTCCGTGATAAATATAATATACTGATGGAATGGTTACTTTATTAGGGCTGTCTCACACAGAATCGCATGATTTCTCAGCGAATGATACAAAAATTAAGAAACTATGTGATCAGGTATACGCGCACACAACTTCGTTACGTATCGCATGACATCGTAGGTTTCTCATTTGGAACCGGTTTTAAATTTTTATCATACGATACGAAGGGAGTGTATTCTTTATTGTATCTTGTATATTTTCAATAAAAAGGTCAAACTGACGAGCTGTTCATCACTAGACGAGGTCATTTGTTCTCCAAAACATTTCTCTAACAAAACGTTTGTTCAGATTGACAACCCTCCGAGCGACAAGCGGCGATGACGTGTTTCAACGTCTGAAGACCTCCAATTTGTAACGAGACGTGGGGCGGCACGTGGGGTGACAGAATTGTGAGATGACTGTAATTATTAATGAACCAAGACTGAAATAATATTATGTAACTAGAAATGATAATAAATATTATGAACGTTAAAGTTAAATGTTGAAGTATCACCACGTTGCAATTAAGCATAAAAAATAAACAAGGTCAATCAGGACGCGTGTTGATGTTCAGATTGGGTCATTTTTTTTTGGATTGGATCATAATTGAATTATATTGTATCACAATTTAAATTTTCAATTGTTATAAAAACTATCTTTATCGATCGAGGTGTCCGTCCTAATTGAGGTTTTCCACGGTTCCCTCAGTCTCATCTCAGTGAATGCTGGGATGCGTAACAGGCCGTGGCCACCATATGCATCCTTTCCCTCTCTTATCACTTATCAGTTATCACTATCCACATTACCCCGCCTCGAGCTACAAGCTCATAGGGGTATCTTGCAAATATTTTGTAATAATTATAACAAAATTATATAACTATATATTCGCATTGTTTGAAATCGGATGTGTCGCTCGCGGTTTGACGGCTTCTCTACACGTCAAGTGCCCTCAGTGACCGCTACAGTCAAATTTACAAGACATTCCCTCCGGAAGTAACCGGAAGTGTAATGATTCTGGTTATCCTATTCGTATTTTATTATTTATGTATTTCAATTTACCATGTAAAAATATTATAATTCATGTATTCAAATAACAAATATTTTCATTAACTATGTAAAATTCTATGGCTAAAGAGGGATTAAATTCCCTAAATAGCCTCAGCCCTTGAGGCTGAATGTACAATGAATAAATAAATAAATAAATTCGTATTTCAGAGTTACATTTTCACACATAGTTCAATATTTCTACTTCAAACCACTTTATAAAGTTTCAAAACTGAATTACTAACAGAAGAGCTACAAACTTCACACTTCCGGAAGGAATATTAAATAAATTTGACTGTAGAGACACGTGTACACGTCAAGTTGACGTCTCATGTCACGTCGGGGGTGTTAGTGGAGTGACAGCTCGAAGTAACGTCTCGGAGGTAGTGTGACGCGGCACCGCTAGATGGCAGGCAATCACTGATTTGAGCTTTATTGTGGTCTTGGGACGACGTTCAGCGAAATGTGGTAGCGACTAATCTTGCACGCATGAATCAATCAATGAAGGCATCATGAAATAGTTTATGATGCGGTGTATCTGTCGGTGGGATTATTTAGTGAACCCCCTTCACGAGCAAGTAAGCTACAAAATGACATGTAATTGACTTGTAATTACAATGAAATTACACACAAAATAATATTATAGCTATATATATAATTATATATAGTATTTGTTCAAGTATAGAACACGCTGACGACTGTATCTCGCTCGGACAAGATTTAGCGACCTACAGTGGTCGTCACATTTAAAAGACTCATGGTCGTGTTTGTAACGCTCTCAGTCATTGGTAGCCGGTTTGTAACGAAGGACATCACTGGCCGAGCCGAGCCGAATGACTCCCGAGCGCTTCCGACCATGAGCCAGTTAATTAAATGTGACGGTTACTATAATTGGTTAGAAGTTTTGGAAATTCATTCAATAGATCTTCTATATGTATGTATACGTTTTGAGGATCTTGCATTAACATTGTCCATCTTTTAATTATACCACGACAAAATATCAGGTGCATCAAAATATATATTTAAAGGGAAGCTAACACTTTACATGACTATGACGTCACATCATCTCTCTATTGAAAGTGTTACAAATATCCTGAATATAATCATAATACAATTATCTTGACAATTATTTGCACCACCAATTTGTCGTTTCGGTTCGATTGATGGGACCCCGTTGATTGGTTCTCAGGTCACGCCTAATCTGATGGCGTGGACGAGGCGTGACCTCCCGTCGATCTGGACTCACTCGCCACGTAACTTCAAATATGTACATCTCTGGACAGCACGAACGTTACTCCTGCCTCACTTGCTAGATCTGCAGCTCCAATAACAATATATAATAGAAGTTTAGAGGCCGATCTACAATTTTTTGATTTACAAATGTATAAAAAGAACCAGTACGTCTATCAATATCAATAGAGTTTTGATTCACCACGCTTCAATATTGAAACTATCTTGAATAAATATCACTTAATTGATATTTGCACCACCAATTTGTCGCTTCGGTTCGATTGTTGGTTCCCCAGGTCTCGTCTGAGTCACCCTGGGGAAGCCGCCCGCATGGTCCCCCGGCATGCTAATGAGAACTGATACATAAATTAGAGAGATTTGATCTAGGACGTGCCGCAGACTAATTTATCGACACCATCTGGTCATACATGAATATTAACGTGCAACCATTGCAATGAGAGAATGTAATCTGATAACGACGATTCATTTACAAATTGTGGACCGTGTATTTTTGTCTGCTGCTCAGTGAATGACACCAAGTCGGTTTCAAAGCACCACGTCAAGCTCGTACACACACTCGTGCAGCTCCAACCCAATTAGCCACGTCAGTAAAGTTGAGGAAATTAGACTAATTAGAGAGGACAATTAAACACGTTGGAATCTGTGCGGCTAATCTGGCTGCTTCACGTATTCCATTGTTAACTGAAGGGTCTACGTTTATAAAGTCGTCTTCACTTATTTTTGGTGTGACGTCACGAACCTTTTCCTTTGTCCTCCAATACGATTCTAATGGGAGGGTCACGTGACGTGACGAACCTTTTCCTTTGTCCTCCAATACGATTCTAATGGGAGGGTTGCGTAACGTCAAACCAAAGCTAAATGGAAACGGCTTTATTATTATGACGTGATACTTTTCAGCTTTCATTTTATAATGTTTGCATGATAGTATTATACCAATAACACTGTTTATAAATACAACCGGACTATACAGAACGTATGGTAATCAAACGGAGACAAAACCGTATTCACTACAGATCATTATCAGTGAAATGAGATAAGAAAATAACATTTACCTGCATTAATTGATAATTGCCGGGATCTCGTATATATTATAAAACAAGTGATATGGCAACGTGACTTTGATCAATTGTTGTGATTTTATAGTGGCTTGATAACTTAAAAAAGTCAACTAAAATTATTGAACATTGTTTATTAAGAGTAAAAGAAAAAAACATAATCAATGTAAATCATTCTTTATGTGAAATATATATATATATATATATATATATATATATATATATATATATATATGTGCTGGATCTTTGTTAACATTTTGTGTATTATAAAATCTTCCCATTTAATAAATAACAAATTTCTTATTCAATTGTTTAAAAAATTTCCACTCCACCAACTTATATTGATGTACAGTCGTCGCCTCTGAAAATTTCCTTTTTGCAGCCTTGTTAAACACCATAGAGGGATATATTTGGACAAATATATCCCTCTATGTCAACACTAATCACTTGCCCCGTAGGCCCGTAAGAATAACACAGGGCATGGTGATTAAACACGGCTGTAGAAGGGAAATTTTCAGAGCCGAGGAGTGTATATATATATACCATTATTTATTAACGACTGATTTAATCTCATAACTTTAACTGCGAGTCTCAATTCACTGGCAGGTGGCAATTAGAATGTTAACTCGTGCAAAGTGGGAGGGGCAGGAAGGAGCACATTACTTGGTCTGAACAATTTCCTCGCAATTCAGACAATTGTACTTCACAAGATTTGCATCGCTCCAACTTGGTCTGAGATAAGTGGAGGAACGTTTAGTTCGTGTCTTCTAATTGAGATCTTCCCAGAGCGAGGTGGTGCTACAGTCAAGTTAACGTTCACAACCGGAAGTACTGCCAGCTTCCGGTTTGTGTTACTTTGCAAGTTAAGACATCACTTTGGTAGAAAGTAAAAAGTAGAGGTATCCGTCCTAACTGAGGTTTTCCACGGTTCCCTCAGTCTCACCTCAGCGAATGCTGGGACGCGTAACAGACCGTGGCCACCATCCTTTCCCTACCTTATCCCTATATACCCATTACCCCGCCGCGAGCTGTAAGCTATTAGGGGTGTATCCTTGTAAAATAGAAAAAAAAGTCACTGCAGGACTGAAACCTTCCACTTCCGGTGCAATGTGACGTCACCACCTCGCTAATTGGTTGTTGACATTTATTTTACAGACAATATTTCACGGAAAAATCGACTCTCACTACTTACTAACAGCATACAACAAGGTCGCTTTTCCCTTGCACGCATCCTCAGTTAGATCTTTGGTACAGCTGCGTCGTTCAGAGTTGGTCAGATTTGCGATGGTAATGATTTACAGTGTAGAACACATTGAATGATTGTCGTAAGTACAATGTATCAGGAGGACCAATTGAACTGCATCACAAGATAATGTCTCCAAATTGAAGCCACTGAAACGTGACAATCGACTATCGCCGAGCGCCCAGGCAATCCTCGCGACGTTCGAAGGGTGGCCTAACCGCCAGGGGTGGAGCTTCTTCGACCAGCACATAGATGGCGCGCGTGTCAGAAAATAATTTATTATTTAATCCAATTAATATAATTTGATGTTAATTAATTAAGTTATTTCATCAATTACATTCCCATATTAAGCTATTAGTTTAATTCAAATGTATATTGATGTTGATGATAAAATCTGACGCTAACACTCACTGTGACTGCAGTTACATATGTGACTGCGTGCCATGAGCGGCTCGTTGAAAGTAATACCAACCGAAGGAGCGTGTGTAGCGGGAATATATATAATATATGGTTCTCTCACCATACGTCATAATACAATATGACGTCATGATTTTGTAGGCAAAACATTGTCAGCGGCATATAGCACATAGTGCTAAAGTTGGTATCGAAATTAATTTCTCCTGGCTATTCGCATAATTTTTCTTATAAATTTCTTTCATAATTAATGACAAGAAACAAGAAGAACCAATGATATTTAAAAAAAATATATTTGGTGACCAAAACTATTATTAAAAAAGAGATGTTGTGAGTTACGTTAACCCGCACAGCATAGGATTGTAGGGTTTTCTGCCTACATCCCGAAGATCTTCGGATGACTTCTGGCATCTCCGTGCTATCCAAAATTTAAACATGAAACTCCCGTATTGTGTTTCTTCCGACACCCTTGCATATTTGGACAGAGGCCCTTTCGTTGTGTATTATCAATATTTGTTCAGAATTTTTCGAACCCTCTGACATCCTGAAAATCGTGCAACAAAACGCTGTGACGTCATAGTCATGCAATTATTTAACACGCAAATATAGTGAAATACGATATATGACGTCACAGTGTTTTCCATTCGATTGATTAGAGGGTGTTAGAGGGTTTATAAAATTAGAAAAATATGGACAGTAACTCAATGTCCTCTGTTCAAATATGCAATAACAAAATTTCTGAAAGGTTGTCCAATATTTTATTCAAATACTATTCTTCCTACTTTCTCCTTTTACCCAGATTACTAAATCCATTTTTATTTGAATGCCTCATGAGCAGGGGTGATTGGACCCTTGCCCCCCAGAAATCCCCCCCCAAATATATTATTTGTGTTCTTCTCCCTCTCCCCCCTCCCCTCCCCTTCATTAGCGCCCCGAACTTGACATTTCGGGATGCAGTCCCCCCCCCCCCCCTTCCATCCTTCCAGATTTCGTCGCATTGACTTGGACATGAGCGTATACAAGACACAAAATAGTTGTGGACTTGTCAATTTTATAATTTATATTTAATTTTTATATTAAATGTGTGGTTTTAAAAATTAAATTTCAAAATTTAATGTTTTTAAGCCCAAACTTTATGCATGATGATTAACTCCTCGCCTCTGAAAAGTTCCCTTCTACATCCTTGTTAATCACCGTGTTCTGTGTTATTCTTACAGGGCATGATGATTAACAAGGCTGCAGAAGGGAACTTTTCAGAGGCGAGAAGTATGCTATGATTTTTTGTAATAAAAACCTTTTTGAAATAAACTATAGAGAGAAGGATTTTGTATATATTATAGCGCTCACTAAAGCTATATACTATATAATGTTTCTGACTTTGAGAGTTTGTGATTCAGACTCTCGGCGTTAAATAAGTTTTGTTTTTGGTGATGATGACGTCATCTCTGTGACTGACAGACCACGTAACCGGGTCTGAGTCACGTGGGGGGGGGGGGGGGGGGATCTGTTACAAAGCCTTCCAGTTTATTAACATATACATGCATGCATGCTAGTTATTCTAGTTACATTTAAAGACAAAATAAACATTAAAAGTCACCAAATTAATAGATGAGTCACCATGACTTGCTATTATAATGCCCGAGGTGAAATAAATTTCATCTTTTATGCACTATTATGCTCTCTCCTAGTCTGATTCCATCCTATTTTTCACCGTTTCAGAAGGAATAAGACAAGATTACGTATTTTTTTCCTCTTCTTGAGAACAAAATGTTAGAAACATTTTCTTCATTTCATCCTCACTTTGAGCGAAGAGGAAATAAGATGTGTTTTAGAGGTAAAATGTTTATGTTTAGACGTGTAAAGGATGAGTTGAAGACGTAATTTTTCAACTAGGGTTACATTAGCCACATTATCCTTTCCCTACCTATTACCCTGCTGCGAGCAGTAAGCTCTTCGGGATGTATCCCTGTGAAAAAAAACCTAATGTATCAATCCAACGATCCAATATCGTGTAATAGACTCGCGGCGTGTATGAAGCCCGCGGTCGATCTTCTCATTTCTGCTGACGTTTTTACGACGACGAAGGCCCCTCACACATACCTGCTGGTCCGTCTTTAAATCTGAAATAATGGTTTAACAATTTATGTGGTACATATCTCCTATCTTATTGCCAATTATAATTGTGGCTCTCTCAGTGGCATTGAGACGAAGAAGGCTGCGGGCAGTTCGCCCATATAAGGTCGAGCGCCAGGCGCCGGCTAATTAATTCCGGTCACGTGACCTCGCTCGGTGCTTTTGTGCACGACGGTACTCTCAAATTGCCTCCCGTGTGGTCCTCCGTGTGTACATAGCCATCAACACGTGCACAGGCTACACAAATACACAGAATTGGGTGGGCGACGTTCACCAAGCTTTTCGCGTGACATCAAAGGACCTTTTCCTTGATGTTCGCCGGTGACGTCACTCGCGTGAAGATGTTTGGATGTTAACAGCTGTAGTGCTATATAGCAGATTTGAATAAAATTATTTGAAATTGGTTTATTTTTTAAAAATTAAATGCAAAACTAAAGGTGCACCCAAGAGGTACCAATACGGCGCTGTGTTTGGTTCGCCGCTTTTCGTGATTTTCGTTAAATTTTACGATTTCTTATATATCTTTTGGAAATATAATATGTCCTCGGTGTTTTTGTTTTGTTTGAAAACTCTTGGTCGCATCATCTTATCTTATTTATTTATTTTACAAATTTATAGAAATTTCCTTGGAGGATTCACCAGACGTCACAAGTTCTCTCTCTTTGGACCACACAATATAACGTTATTATCAATTCAACAGTAAAATATAATGGAATAAACAAACATCAGAGTAACATGTAAGCTCTAATAAATTCTTGCGTGTAGTAAACAAAGCGCGCGGGTCATCCGTTGTATATAATAATAAGCATCTCTATTTCTATAATCTGATGCAACTTATTAATGCATGGTAATCTGACAAAACGTCCGAAGGGGACAGAAATAGCATTTAAACAAACCAAATAAAACAGCTGATATTTTACAGCCCTTACGAATGGCAAAAAAATCTACTTGGCATGTACACTCGTTGCCTTTCAAAATTACCCATTTGCAGCCTTTTTAAGGGTAAGACTAGGGTGGGGCTCCTTTGCCCCCCGCCCCCCCCCCCCCGCCGAGGAGGCACGGACGATGACATTGACAATGGGACTTTTCGAGGGCCCTCCACGGGCGCCGAGGGGGGCCCTCCGGGTCGGGGCGACCGGGTCTTTGGCCCCTTTTTACTCGGGTTTCGTGAATAAAAAACAAAAGTCTGATCGAAATTTCGAGGTCCGGCGCCCCCTTTCTCACCCTGGGTGGGCCTGGGGGTCCCCGAATCTGGCGGGTTGGAGAGTGCGGGGGGAGGGGCGTTTGCCCGCGAGAGAAGCCCTCGCTCGGTCGGGGTGACGCGCCTCCTTGGCCCCATTTTACTCTCTTCTCTTGAAAAGAATAATAGTCTGATCGATGAATCGTGGTCCGGCGCCCCCTCCCCCCCCGGGTGTGGGTTCGGGTGTTCCCGATCCGAGCGGGGGGGAACGGGAGGGCCGAGGGCCGGCGTCTGCCCGCGTGAGGAGCCCTCTCTCGAACGCCCAAACATCGATTTTAGCAACCTCATAATAATTCTGATTTTTTTTTTTTTTTTTTTGAGAGACAGTTCTTACAAGTTAGCACCAAAAAAATGTAAAAAAAAAAAAAAATCAAAACAATCGTACGAGCTGATTTTTTAAAATTAATTTTGTAGTTTAGTTCTCCATGGGAAAGTCCTATATACTGAAAAATTAAAAAAAAAAATTACGCAGTAGGAAATATATGTTAATATCTTGCGTAATTTTTATAAAATAATTGTTTAATTGGCGGTATTTGAACATGATCCGAGAGAGTAAGATGCAACTAAACATCAAGAAACACCTTCAATGCAGCCGTGACCATTGACGATGATAATTAACTTATGAGGAGCTGAAGGTTGAATTGGTGCAGAGTCCCACTCTTTCTGACCAAGACTGTACCACGCATATAATTCGCACGTTTCTGCAGCAGCCACAGAGCAAAAATCATGCCAAATTTGTCACGTGACGGTGCACGTTGTCACGCTTGTGATTTTACAGCTGATTATGTGTCACTTTACGACCAACGTGGGCAGCATGTCATAATTCTCCGACGATTGATATTTAACTTCATTGTGAAACCAATATGGAGGCTTCAAGTCAGCTGATTTTGTGGTGTTCCCATCGTCCTATCCAAACCTATGTAAAAAAAACTCGAAATTGCTTTTTTGTCGTAAGAAAAAAAAATTAGGGAAAAATGAGGCCTTGATTCATTATCAGAAGACCCCTAATTGGAGGGAGGGTAGGAAAAGTCTTCAAATTGATTGCTGTAATAGTTACTGAGAAAAAATTCAAATTTTCTAAAAATGGTGGCTTATTAGTGAGAATTATTTGAAATGCAGCTCCATCATGACGTCATTTGGTCACGTGATCGAAGTCCCCAAAAACTGTCCCGACTTATCACGAACTCGAAATTAGCGATGGTGTCGCCACTGTTTGCGAACATTTCCGCGGTTGAGTCACGTGGTCACTGAGCAGTCATTTGGGTCACGACCGCCGGAGATAAATGTGGGGAAGGAGCCGCACTTACATCCCGCCACATTCCACGACGTTCGTACTAAAAGCAATCTGCGAGTTAGCCGCACGATCTTAACACAGATTGAATTGTTCATTGATTTTCCATTCTGAGGTAAATAAAAAGCAATTTTATTATCTTTGTGAAAGTTGCTGCCGTCAGAAATTCCTTCAAGTCTCGTAAGATAATAAGCCGAGGATATTAAAATAAATTTACCCAGTCGAAGATTTCTCGGAGAGATTTGTTCGCCCCCGCAGAAATCGAACGGAGGAATCTTCAAAGTCAACCACGTGTTTATTTTCGAACCAGAGAGAGTGTACACTGTCGCTCGTTGGAAATGTCTTACCGCTACGTACACTCGACGTGTAGCCTGCACAAATAGAAGCTATGCAACTTTGTGGTCACGTTACAGAGAGGTCGTTGACCTTCACTGTTTGGACCACAACAATGTGATCAATGTAACCTCTCTGTTGGTTTGTGACAACAATGGCAGGTCATTATTTACATCATTGTTGTCACCGGTGACGTCACTGAGCACCAACATGGCGGCGGTGCGTCTTATCGACACTGGGACGTGAAAGACCGGGAGGCACAGTACAGGAAAGATAGTAGCCAAACTCCTATACCTGCGCTACGGGGGAGCTGAAGTCAATTTTTGACACTTTTTGAATATTGGGTTAAGAGCTTACTTTTTTTTTGTAAAAAATACTAGATTTTTTTTCTAATATTTTAGTGAAAGTTCCACTGTGCTAGCTTTAATAATTTCCGAGTTAGAGCAGATTATAGTTGATTCTCCTATACCATAACATTGCAGGATGCCCCATTTGGTCGTGCCCCTTTCCTATGATTTTAACATTGCGGCGGACAAACATGCCGTTGACGCGAGCAGTTTTCGACTTCGATTCTAACATACGACTTTCTCTACTATCTTCTCTATACTGTGCCGGGAGGTACTTTAGATAACATTGATGTTGTGTCCGTTCACCGCTCTCTCTCTCTCTCTCTCTCTCTCTCTCTCTCTCTCTCTCTCTCTCTCTCTCTCTCTCTCTCTCTCTCTCTCTCTCTCTCTCGTAATTTGTTCATTTATTTCCTCTATTGACTGAGAAGATTCGCCACTTTGACACAAATCCACTAGAATGTTGTAAGCTATAATATAGCGCTGTAGCTACTTTAACTGCCGTTTTATATTGCCATAAACCTATAATATATTACACACTTATAATAATATCTACAACTAATTTATGCGAATATTAATACAACTCCCTAACTTCTCAGACTTGGCTACTTCACAAAATAAATGTCCACGCTGCACTTAGAGGGACGCGAGTTATGTGTTTTTGTCAATACTTTTTTTTTTAACTTTCAAGACGTTTTTCCATGAAGCGATGTCACGCGAGGCTTGGCGCGGCGAGAAAAGCGCACTTGCAGTGAAACCGTATGGCGGCCATGTTGGCGAAGAAAAATCGCGTTGCGATTAAATCGCTGCGGGAAATCAATTTTTCCTCCCTAATATGGCCGCCATACGATTTTATTGCAAGTGCGCTTTTTTTACCCCGCCAAGCCTCGCGTGACATCGCTCCATGGAAAAGTGTCTCAAATTGCATTTCCATGGATGGCGACATCGAGCGGGGCTTGGCGGGGCGAGAAAAGCGCACTTGCTTCAATCTCGTATGGCGGCCATGTTGATGATAAAATCGCACCTCGTAAGACTAAGAAATCCCGAGCCTCTGATTGGCTGCGGCACGTGATTTTCTTGCTTTCTCCGCTTCATGGAAATGCACCTCTTACACTCTTAAAATCCTGCTGCAAAACGCTTTGACGTCATAGTAATGCAGCGACCACATGCAATCATATGGAAAGACGTTGCATGACTATGACGTCACAGCTTCTTCTCGATTTTGAGGGTATTAAGGATTAAAAAAATTGACAATATCCAACTTTGTATCCGAAATTCACGAAGGTTTCCCACTATTGGAATGACTTCATATGGCTGGAGAGGCGCGACGGTGAAGTCCCAGCTGGAAATGAACAAATGCAATGACTGCTTGGTCCCCAAGTCAATACATCAATGAATTCAACAAGTGATCCAACAGATAACGTTGTTTCAACCAAAATCAATATTTTCTCACATACCTCGTGAGGAGCAAACAAAAAACGAACTCAAATATCTTGGGGGGACGTCATGTGATCTGGTACCAGGCTTGGACTGGCCATAAGAGTTAGTGAGCGATCGCTCAGTAGGCTGAGAGACCCCTACAATGTTAAAATTAGGCCCCTACAGGGTAAAGTAGACCCTTGCTATGGGTCCGTACTCCTGTTTGCTCAGTAGGCCCTTTGAGCCCAGTCCGACCCTGTCTGCTGGTACCGACGCGCCGCTGAGGTGTTGAGCCTCCGCAGGGTCCCCTAGTGAGAGGGAGGGGGGAGGGTATATCTTGACTTGGGCTTCGAACTAACGTAAGTACATTACTACTTACAGTATCAGAACGTGAAGATAATGGAGTCACGTTTATGATTATTTTTCCCCAACAATACAAAAATAATTATAGATAAAATTCTTCCAGAATGATAAATGTAGGTTCACTTTTGTATCAAGTTTGAAATGATTGTTTACAAATTAGTTTTATAAATCGTTATATATATTACAAGTATAACAGATCTTAGTTTACTTGCGAACATTCGCGTAGACTAGACGGCGCGGGGGCGTGACTAAAGGGCGCCTCGGATTATCTCAGACATTATTGGTTGCGAATTTTTGCGAATATTCGCAACCAATAATGTCCGAGATAATCCGAGGCGCCCTTTAGTCACGCCCCCGTGTCGTCTATAGTCTACGCGAATGTTCGCAAGTAAACGAAGATTTGTTATACTGTATTCAACATTCATATACTGCATCTAGCTTACATTAGTTTAATTTAAAATTTGATTAATGCATGACGTATCGTCGTTCGGAATATAATGAGCTACCAAAATTCATACGCAATAATGAGTTATCTGCTATATCATAAGATTTAAGCAGACAGCTCATTATTGCATTTGAATTTTGTTAGGCAGATAGATCATTATTGCGTATATATAAATTTTGATAGTCTGATGGTTCTTTATTCTGAACGAAATGCGACTAAATCACGGTGGCATGCGACGGAGGGTTAATAAAGATGATATAAAGGTAAGGTAATACGCCTATATATATAATGTTAAAAAATCTCACACATGAAAAATAATAAAATGTTCTCTTCTACACCCCCTATCAGTAGCTAAAGTATCAGGTATACAAATTCGAGCTAGTTTTTTAGTTATGAATTTTTAAAGTTGACTAATTTAACATGGAAGTTCTATTTCTACATGTTAAATTAGTCAAATTTAAAAAATCATAACCAGCTCGAATTTGTATACATGATATTTTAGCTACTGATATAATAATATAAGGTATGTAGAAGAGAACATTTTAAATTTTTTTCATAATTTTTATGTGTGGGATTTTTATTTTTAGCAGTGGGCGTGTTACCTTCCTTTTATTCGAATTTAATTGTATATTTATATCCTCTGGAGGGATCTTCACTTGGTGCCCCCGGGCTGTGCATTAATATTTATCATGTAATCAGCAGTCTGAATTACTGAGCCCGAGGAAATGATGACGTCATCGCTACAAATGGTGTGAAAACTCCCGCGACTTTTAGAGTGCTATATAGCGAAGATCTAGATAATATCTTGAAACTTGTGTATGATTCATTCACAAGATCCATGCCTAAATATGGATTTACACTGCATGGTATATCCAATGACGAGGAGCATTAAGATTTCCTTTTCTAGTAATCTAGTCATCCAGTGTCTTCTTACTATCTTCGTCCTTAATTTGTCACCAAAAATGCAATAAATTTCATCTTTTATTCGTTATTAAGTTCTTCTCTCGTCTTTTGTCCTCTTATTTTGCATCATTTTAGACGAGATTACGTCTTTTTTCTCTCTTCTTGAGCTTAAAAAGTTAGAAATGTTTGGGATTCACGTAGAGTTAAGGAGCGTTTTAGGGAGAGATATTTTAAGAAGCGTTTTTCTTACCTGTTACCTGGTATAAAAAACGCTTCTTAAAATATTAAAACGCTCCTTAACTCTTCGTGAATACCAACCACTAGTATATTGTTTTCATTTCATTCTCAATTTGAGCGAAGAGGAAATAAGATATGTTTTAGAGGTAAAAAGATTAGGTTTAGACGTCTAAAGGATGAGTTGGAGACGTAATTTTTCAACTATAGGGCAGGCACCCTATAGTACACTGGGGTGTGAACTTTCCTGTCCGCCCTCCGTCCCTGTCTATAGATCATAGACAGGTTATAGACTACGAGAAAGTAAATAAAAAAATTAAAATAATGAATCAGCTGAATTGCATTTTAGCCGTTGGTTAACATTAAAACCATTTGGCCTGGTCTAAGTACGTTAATTAAACAATATGTTCATTAACTTGTACGTATAAGTTAAAGTAGTGCCTTTTTATAAGGGATTAAAGGATGGGTGAAATTCGACTTCTGACTGGAATGAGAGAACAATTTTCCACAAGGGTGTCGATGATAAGAAAATAACGATCGACAGAGCATTGGAAAGGGATTCCGATGCTGCGTGGATGTAGGACAGCAAGATGTTATCTGTGATAAGATGGTAGATCAAACAACCCCTTTGAAAGTCTACTTAGAAAAAGGCATAACATTATTTTATTTAATTTCTTTATATAATTTGCTTTTTAGCTTCAACTGAACCCTGCAGTTGTAAGGTACTGGTCACAATTAAGTGACTGACATTAACCTCCCTGCTCTTTCTTGATCCAAACCAGGGCGGCCATAGCAATCCATCTCAGCATTCGCCTGATTGTGGCTGAGGAAACCATTAAAAACCTCAGTCAGGATGGTTGGCAGCACCATCATCAATCACCTCCCGGATGCACGAGTGGGTGTTCTGTAGCAACCGCCACTTGTGAAAAGTTTGGTGCATGCCTGGGATCGAACTCACGACCATCCGATTATGAATCAGAGGTGTATACCACTGTGTCAAATTTAATGGTTTCGTGGGAACTCCGACCTGATCAGCTGATCGACCGCAGTGAACGTCGCCACAACCACACGGCAGCTACCGGGCACTTGACAGCAGTCGGTTTACCGAGCTGACTTTGGTTAAATAAATAGTTCGGTTTCCAGTCGTTTTAATGATCTCTTATTCAATTACCGTATAACCAAATACTGTGTATATCAAGCATTTTGATTGTGAAGTTGTTTGTTCTAAAAATGACAAAAATGTCAACATAAAAACGTAAATCAAGCAACTATTCTGAAAGTGAAAGTGAGGTCATGTCATTGAATTGAGTATGTATTTTATATTGAATGGTTAAGTTCAGTAGTCATGATCGTAAATATCTGATTAAGACAATAATGTATTAACCAAATCAAAAATATAAATACTTTTTATACTAATTAAGGTTCATATTTAACTTGAGTTTCGTCGGAAACGCTCGGGTGTCCTACGGCTCGGCTCTTCGTTACAAACAACACATCAGCAACAACTGAAGACGTTACAAAAATGAGGAGAACCAAATTAAATATGAACTATACTATATATTAAAGTATTATATAGCAAGTTCTCTGGTATACTTGATAAATGACCAACAATGTTTTTTGTTACATCAATAAAGTGCATGCAGTCGCGGTAAAATTGAGCTATTTTGATTGTTGCGAGGTATCATCGTTATCACAACAATGCGGCTTCACAATGACTCAGAAAGGAAGTTCTTGTTCCCTTCTACATTGTTGATAAATTATGATAATGTAAATAAGGTAAAAACATGGAATAGTTGTTGATACATGCTAATTTATGGAAAATTACCGGTCAAGTGGTATAGTGTCAACTAGCGCCAACAATGTCATTATATTCTCTACCCTCTGGTGGGCAATATCAAGTCCACGTTTAATAATGAAAAAGACTTCATTATAGCACAAATATTATAAACAATGGTTTGTTACAACCATTTTGCATGCGAGTTGAAGTGCCATGGCATGTGGCGGCGAGAGTTTCACGGATAAAGCAGAAGTTATATCGTCACAAAGTGCTCTACCAAGGTTTGTTGCGATTATAGACCTCTTCCGTAACATGTACACAAGGTCTGTAATCGCATATTTTATTCAGAGCTAGCACGTGGATTTGGCCGTCCCCACACTGTCATATTATGTAGTCGGACTAATGAAAAGTGGATTTGCGTGTCCGCCGTGGAACTCCACGAGAGTATATGTTAGACCTCTTGACTTGCAGCGTCAAATAATGTGAGGGGTCGCGGATTGTGTCTGCTTCTGTTTCTCTCTTTCTGCTCCTGTCTGGTACATCTTTTTTTTTATCGAACTGGCTACCTCTACTTGCTACTCACTAAGTTTGAAACCCGGCCCGAACCTTCCGAAAACCCTAACTTGAGCGTTTTGCGGGCTCTTCTGAAACAGGGGCGGCCACGGCCCTGCAATCCATCCCGGCATTTGCCTGAGACTGAGGGAAACGTGTAAACCTCAGCCAGGATGGACGCTACAGCTTTTGTCAATGAACCGGAAGTGCAATGGTCCTAAGTCAGGGAAACCACATAGTGGAAAAGAGTAACGATTTACCCCTGGATGGGAAACGTCATGGTTTCTGTTGAAAATGGTCACCCATCCAACTACTAACCACGCTCGGCGTTGCTTGACTTCGGTGATCTGGTACACCAAAATCAGTCAAAATGAAAACAATTCCATTGCACTAGAGAGGTTCTAATGTGACATTTTGCCAACAATGAAATGCGTGCTGAATGAACTTTATAATTAAACCTCCGCATATATTAATTTATTGAATTCAACACTCAACTTGCGTGGGTTTGCAAAATGATAGTGATGCAATTTTCTACCTCGGAGGGTAATTTAAATTGAATTTATAGGTTGTATTGGCTTGAGGAAACTCTCACACAGCCAGCTAAAATAAACTTAGTATATAGTGCTTGCTTATAATAATTGATTAATCAAATAAAGCATTACTTATTATTGAGAGTAAAATATTGTAAATAGAGGTAAAGGATTTTGGAAATTTGCATGTTGAGGCCAGGCAAGGATTTGGTAGGAAAACATCCACAAATTCGAAGGGGGGGGGTATCATCATATTTTATTATAGTTATTTATACAACTGTTCCGTGTTCTGGAAGTTTGTGGTCAAAACGTCCCCGCCTCCTGATGGCTCCACATAAGGTCTGTTATCCGCGTGGTGCAGTGTGGATTTCCATGGTCTCAATGTCAATTTTTGTTGTCCTTTTTTACGTCTTCTTGATGTCTTTTTTTTTTTTTTTTGCGAATTCTAAGAGGTCTGTTTTTTTTTTTAATGAAAGTTACAGCAGTTAACAAGTAAAACGGCACTGAGAACTTCTCACACTTGTTTGCATTCTCCGATTAGTCAATTAGTCACCGACTACTGAAAATACGTATAAACGCGGTATCTAAAAAAATCATTATTTAAGATGTTAAAATTTATCCCTTGAATTAAAGATGTCAAAAATTTCAGCCAAATTTTAATAATTTTACTATTAAGAATATTAAGACTGAAGTCATTATTTAGATAATTATTAAAGAGTCATTTCTGCATCACTATTCGTGTCAAAAAGTGAAATCCAAGTCGTGCCCAGGTAGTGATGGATGTACACAAACACACAAAGAATGCAGAAAAGTGGGCGGAGGTTCATTTAAGAGCGGGAACTCGATATCAAGTGGGCGAGAGGCGCCGGAGATGCAAAAGTCGTGTCAAAAATCTACATTCTGCACGTTCAGCCTCGTCACGTGTCACTTCTGATCATCTCGTCGAGACTTGAAGCATCGCGACGTTTTTCCATCGAGTCATTACGTGCAGCTCCATTACTTGAGATCGCGTTTCGTGCGTCGACTGTCGCTGCATTTGAATGTACAGTCCTTTACACTGACATCGAAACTTGATCAGGTGAACACCAACGTTCCTTTTAACAGATTAAGAATTTCGTGCGTCATTTTTTCCGGACCCATTGAACCGCAAAATTTTAAAAATATAGTATTGCATGATAGGCGCGTTCAAAGTTTCGCGGTACGATGGGGCCTAAAATACTTGAATCTAATTGGCTAAGCCTTTTAACATTGGTCAAATCGGTGGCTTAAGATAGAAAAAACACGCCCAATGTTAGTAAAAATCCCATTCATGAAAATTATATTGAATAAAAATTAAAGTGATCTCCTTTACATAATATATACCTTATCAGTAGTCAGGGGCGTAAACAAGGGGGGGGGGGGTTATAACCCCCCCCCCTTGAGAGCTGAACCTCAATAAATTTTAAGCGAAAATTAACAAAAAAATGGTACTCGACGGATACGATTTAGCTAAAATTTTATGAAAAATTTTCTTAAAAAAAACTTTAAAAATTTATATCCCCGAAACACATTGTTAATACATCTTTAATTTATTTAAAATCGGTCTACAGTATTATGATTATTTAAGTATGGTAATTTTATTACGATAATTATATTATCTAGTATTCATTATTAAGTTATTTATGTTTTTGTACACGAAAAGATAACAATTTAAAGTATAAAAAATGTTGAAAACATTCCCCGCATGATGTTCAGCATAAAAATATATATAGGATTTTATTATTTTTTAATTAATTATATAGATATATTACATCTTACAATTACTAGTTGCATTGTATACTGGTACCGAGTGGTACGTATATCTTTAAATTTATTATTGAAGTTAAAAAAATCTGATTTTTTAAATGAATTAATTTTACAGTTTTTATACTTACAATTGTTAATGTAATAAATTGATTTTCCTGTTTTGAAAATTTGAACATAAATATTTTTTCCGATTTTTTCTTGCTCGTACATCAGTACATCGTCTTAAAATGTGGTCTATTATATTTTTTTATTATAGAAAAAGTAGTAACAAAAATATTGTAACTACTGTACATAATTTACGATTTACAAATATAAGAAATTTGCTGCAACTTTTCATCGAAAAAAATTATATTCCACGTCCCTTTGTCAAAAAAATCGCGCACCATGAAACTAATAAAAATAATATAAAAGATGAATTACTTGATTTAACTAAAATTATTTACTCAAAGCTTTAGTTATTACGTTAGTGCACGTATAATATTGAAAAGAAATTAAAAAAATGGGGTGTTAAAAATATAAAATTTTAAAAATATTGCATCAGGCCATACATTCTCTATAATAGTATTTTTTCATAATTTTACCCTAAAAAATGGGGCGTGTCCTTAAAAAAATCGCGCCTGCGGTGGGCTATTGGGGGGCTATGCCCCCAAACCCCCCAGTGGGCTATTCTCAATCTTATTTATCTTCAGGACCCCCCCCCCCTTGGGCAAATCCTGGCTACGCCACTGTAATCATTTCACATCATACTATTTTATGCGTATAAACTAGATGTTGTTAAAATAATGTTTGTACACTGCAAATAAAAATAAATAATAAATAAATATTCGACCAAGAAACATAAATTATTCCTCTCCGATCATAAACTCTGAACTGCGCATCTATGAGAAAGATTTTTAGCACTAGATTTCTTTGTAAGTATATTGTATATCTGCTACATTATAAGGTAGATCGGGTGCAGAAAGAGTACAAAACGCTGCAGGGTATACAAACAGTATCTTATGGGTGTCGTAAATTTCAATAATCTTTTCTATTATATTGTGCATGGCGATTGAACTGGTTTAGAAGTCACTGTAGGTAAGGGTTGGTTTCTTATGTTGCTTCGCTGATAATGAGCTTTAGTGAATTTATTTATCAAATGTGAGATTATTCACACAACATTAATTTAAATTAGCTAAATTAAATACAAACATAGTATTTCTTATTATATGATACAAATTAAATACGCTACGTGTATTATTAAATATAAATGAACCACGGTTATTACGGGTAACTTTCGTTATGTTCCGAGGTGTACGATGGTTAACATTCCCCTTGACCGGCGATGTATTGCAATTTTCTTGTATTTGTACGCTACGTTGAAGGCGTTGTTGTTTATTATCCTCCCAAGCCTCCGGCTGAAATTTTATTTAAATTGAGTCTACAGAAAATTAAAGCGCGGTAATTAAATTTGACACGCGTGTTGTTGTTTTGATTTATCGCTCCACTTGTTTGGAATGTCAATGAACACCGGTCTGATGATGAACGTTCAATTAAGTCAGGGGGTACCTTGTGTCCGGATAACGTCCTGGACACCTTCCAGAACGTCCCGGACACCTTCCAGAACGTCCCCGGACACCTTCCAGAACGTCCCGGGACACCACGAACTTTACTCCTGTATCGCTTGCTATAGACGGCGAGATGCAGGTTTGTAATTTCGGTGAGGTAATTAAGAAGAGAACCCGGTCTATCAATATCGAAATAGTTTTGGTTCACCACGCCTCCATAGACTGCGTGGTAACAAAGCAGTGGTAAATTTTGTGATGTCCGGAGTGTACATGTCCTGACAAGTTGGTCACGTGACGCTCGTCTGCAAATTGTCCCTGTTTGTTTGAGCAGGACTGTACTCGCCAGAAAGGACCGAAGTTAATTCACAAAGTGATGTTCAGTGTTACCAAAATTTCTTGCAGTATGTAGTATATTTTGGTGCACTACATTCGGTTAGCATTGTGAACATACCGCAGTGTAGAAATGAAAATTTGTTGGAAATTTAATAAGGGAATGGTGGTCAGTAAATTTTGATTTATTTCGAGGGGAGATATGAAAGTATAAAATTTCACTGGTGGATTTATTTTCTGAGAGTTCCATCCAATATTCATGAGGATTTATGAGGACATAAAGATCGACTGCGCCGGCGCCGCTCACCTGTTAGTTGGCGTCTTCCCCGCCGCCCCCTCCCGGCGGTGCTGCTCTCGCTAGCTAGTCCGCGAGAACCGCCACTTGTCTGCTGTCTGTGCTCGCTGCTCCGTGTTCGCCGTGAGGTGTCCGGGAATTGAGGTGTTCGAGGTGTCCGAGAATTGAGGTGTCCAGGAATTGAAGTGTCCGACAATTGAGGTGTCCGGGAAATAAAGTATTCGAGAACTGAAGTATCCAAAGTGTCCGGGATCTGAAGTGTCTGAAGTGTCCGGGAACTGCGGTGTCCGGAGGGTTCTCCATCAGCCATGGAGCTGCGCACGTTGGCGCTCCTCGCGTTCTTCTTGTTGGTGAGTGTCCGATCATCAATTTGTGCTGACGTTTAAACGATCATCAATTTGTCCGGCAAGTTTTGAACGTCATGCGATAAAAGTTTTCGCTTTCCTCCATACGAACAGACACATTACGTGAAATTATTGAGTCTGTGCTAATTATTAAATATATATTTTTTAATGAAAATGTAAAAAATTGTGATATGCATATAAATAAAAATTACATGATTTATTTGTGTTTTTTTAAAATATATTTTGTTTTACTTACATAATTGTTTTAAAAGAAAATGACAGCCAGTTGATTGAATAAATGAATTGAATTGAATCAAAATATCAATTCATAACAAAGCATCCGTTAAAAGAGTCTGTAGTTCTTCGGAGACGAGTCAGTTAAGTAAAGACTGTCAAAGAGTCCTGCACGGTAAAAGCGCAGGATGAGGACGGAGTCGCAGACTTTTAAACGAGTCACTCGGGGCATTAACAAAGAGATATATAAGGTAATAATTTATCTAGATTTTATTACAAAATAAGTTAAGTGCTAAACATGATATTAAAAAATGTGGGCTAATGTAAAGTAACTTCAATATATATTATCTGTTTATAGTTTATAGCGTTGCTTAGTAGTAGCGATTTAGCCCTCCGCATTTTAGTACCATGTTTAAATAGTATACTCGATTTAACGTGAAGTAAGTGGGTCTTCAGTGCTTTATTGTAAATGCCTGCTGTACACCCGCAACAACAAAACCGTGTAAAGTCGTTACATGAAAATGTTGGGAGACAGATAACCCCCCTCCCCCCCAGGTTATTTTTATTGGCCCTGCACGTTTTCCAATCGGTGCAATATGCAAATTTTCGTGACGTCAGAGTATTGATTGGTGCAATTCCACGCGACAGATGCTACACTGGGCGTCTCCTTGATTTTATATACCTGCTAGACTTGTACAGTTTCCAATTTGAATAATTTAAAACACGTTTGAACCCGTCTTAGAATTTTTATTGGTCTGACGACTTAATTCTAACAATTTCTAACTCAATTTAATCACGACCGTTAATTTGTACCGACCGTGTTCACCCCCGCAATTAGCATTATTTGTCACTTAGCGTTTTTGTGCTGTGTTGTTTGTTTGTCCTTCGTGTAGTTCACTTGCCTGAGGTCGTGCCTTGAATACTTCCGGTCCCATTTGACTGTTGACGGGGGACAGTCAAGTGGGGCGCTCTACGGTCCGTCTGTCAACCCTCTGGCAGGTGAAAATAATCTCACACATGAACATTATGTGAAAAAAATTTAAAATTTTCTCCTCTACACCCCTTATCAGTAGCTAAAATATCAGGTATACAAATTCATAACTCAAAAACTAGCTCAAATTTGTATACCTGATATTTTACCTACTGATAGGGGGATGTAGAGGAGTACGTTTTTTTAAAAAAAAAATTATAATATTAATGTGTGGGATTATTTTAACATTGAGTCAGCTGATCCGTGTTACCTTACCTCCTTACCTTACCACGTTTAACTAGATAGTTTTACACGTAAAACAGGTATAGGTAAACGTGGTTAGAAACCTGGCTAACTTCTTCGTGATTCGCACCCCTTGGGTCTTATCCACTCAGCAAGAAAGGAGAAAATGCCGATAAAAGTGATAAATAAATAACAAGATACTTCCAGTTTAATATCGATTAGTTTATTGTAACCATAAATCAGCGATGAAAAAAGAGCTCGCATGTCGTGATTCATTTGTTCTGGGAACCCCCGCAGCAGTCACGTTTCCGGTCGGTGATCTGCGGTCAGCTGATTCATGTAAACAAAATGAGTAAATGACAGTCCAATTTAACAGTAAGGATGCCGATAAGCTATAAACTATTATACAGAATGGGGTACTGACCGAAAAAAAAGTTTCAAGTTTTTGTCAATATTTCAAAAGGCACGAGAATTTCATGAAGAACAAGCCCTATTACAGCATTCTATATAATACGACAATTTCCCGATTTTATATGAATTTTTAAAACCTCTCAAAAATGACGTCATAGCATTGAATCTTAAATGAGAAAATAGATCAGTTAACATTGCCAAATCCCATACTTAATATTGAAATGTAACCAAAACTTCATTTGCAAGGTTTTTAGGTGCTAGAATCACGATTATGAAGGTTTCAAATTCCTACCTCATTAATTTTTCATTTTAGCAATGTTAACTGATGCATTTCCCCATTTAAGATTCAATGGTATGACGTCATCAAAAAAAGTTTTAAAAATTCATATAAAATCAGCAAATTGTCGTAGATTCATATGAAATCAGCAAATTGTCGTAGAGTGCTCGTTCTTCATATAATTCACAGTACTTTTTACTAGTATTGCTAAATCAAATACCGGTCAGTACCCCATTGCCTGTGGAACGGGACGCAACGAAAATTTTGAATTTTATGATTGTCGCTGTAAAAACTTCTTAACAGTGAAATTATCCGATCCGACGATGCATTGGTATATACGTATAATTATATAAACTATATCAGTAAATAACTTTTTCGAGTATAAAGGGTATTTATTAAATGTATTCTATTTCACTTTTCGGACTTTCACCTTTGCCGGTGTTCGATGTAATCCTTCTTAATGTGGCGATGGTCACTTAGTGTTCGTGCACGTCACTAACACTTGCATGTACTACACATATCACTATGTTTCGAGAGTCAACCGCTCTCTTGGTTATCTGAGGACAACTTATAAGTGACCATCGCAACATGCGGTCCGAAACCACCGAGCGCCCATCAATTGATTGATTAATCCTTATGGAATAACTGTCATAATTATAATAGTTTATACTACATTCAGAAGGATTACATCGAACAACGGCAAAGGTAATAGTTCAAAAAGTGAAATAGAATTAAATTAATATATAAACTATATATATATATATATATATATATATATATATATATATATATATATATATATATATATATATAATTAAGCATTACTGTATCGTATTTAAACGTACAATTTTATTTCAATGGAGTATGATGGTCCCGGCTCTTAAAAGCATAGAGTTGCCTCCCCGAGATTTTCGCATTACATATTTGGCGTTGGGTACACCTTATATATCTATAGCTTTTGAGTGACGCTCGGCTTCCGTTTCAATATTCTCCATTTTCGCTGCTAATTTAATATTGTATAACAGTAAATTGTCAAGTTGTAGATAGCGAATGTTGAACTGACGAAAATAGTCTCGGACTAGAGGGAAAGTGATCACAAACTGTTAGGACTGTCGATTCCCAGCAGTCAATTAATCAAACGTGGAGGTAATTACAGATAATTAATTATCTCACCTTGTGATGACAAGTGTCCTTGCAACGACCGGACAAGGAAGGACACGTGCGGAGAAATAAATTGAGGATATTTCTGCCTCTGGAAAGTCCCCGAGATGAAATATATTTCATCTTTTCTTCGATCGCTATTAAGCTCTTCTCTCATCTTTGGTCATCTTATTTTGCACCATTTTAGAGGAAAAAAGACGAAATTACGTCTTTTTTCCTCTTCTTGAACAAAAAATGTTAGAAATATTGTCTTCATTTCATCCTCACTTTGAGCGAAGAGGAAATAAGGTGTGTTTTAAAGGTAAAAAGATTGGGTCTAGACATGTAAAGGATGAGTTGAAGACGTAATTTTTCAACTAGGGACACCTCTTGATTCACAGAAACTTGTCAGTTGAATTATCGGACACGTCAATCACCAATTCTGGAATGGTAATGAAGTCCCATCAGACTATAAGTCGGAACATGAGACAACTGCTAATTCTCTTGGTTCTCACCCAGGCGTGATCTTATAGTTTACGTGTGAATTCGACTGCGCGCAGCAGCCATCTTGAAATTTATATAAAGGCTCTTATAGATGGCGCAATTCGATCTAGACTGTCTGAAGCTTGACGCCATAGAATCGGGCGTAAACTTAGATTTGTTATACTGTACATGACTAAAATGTGTCAATTGCTCCATAATATCAATCAATCACCCAGGTGTGTTAGAACCTGTCACATTATTTTTCCTGTACCGCTTCTGAAATCTTTCCTGTCTTCCTTTAATCCTTATCAAATTACAACATTCCTCTTAAGAGCTATCATTTCCTTTATTTCCATCTTTCCAGGCAGCCGTACAATCCCATGATCCTCTCATTTTCACTCGCCCTCTCGGTGACGGACTGCAGAGTTATAGCCAATACGACCATTTGTCACCTTCACAATCGTCCTTTTGCAATTAAAAGATGACTTTTTCCGTTATAATACATCCCGAGAAGGTGTCTCGGCAGGATAGTTTATTTGTAAACTCGAGTCAAGGGACACACACCGGGACCTGACTCAACATCAATCAGTCAATCTTGGTTTCCACCTGTGATCAGTGACGTCACGTGGTCTCAAAGAGGGCGTTTTTCCAACAAAAGATCGCAAGTGACGTCACTGCTGATTATGTAAGCGAGAGTTACTCGTCTTATTAACTTGTCTGCTTCCTCGCAAATTTGTTAAGGTGCATTTACATGAGCCAGTTTTAGTTTGAGACGCTATAATAATGCGGGTCTTTCACCAAATGTCATAAAACACTATGACGTCACAATTTTGTAGGCAAAACATTATCAGCGGCATGCTAAAGTTGGTATTGAAATTATTTTCTCTTGACGATTCGCATCATTTCTCGTAGAATTTTCTAAATGACAAGAAGAACCAATGCATTTGAATATACTTAGTAGGCGACCAAAACTATTATTAAAAAAGAGATGTTGTGAGTTACGTTAACCCGTACAGCATAGGATTTTAGTTAGAGTTTTTCTGCCTAAATCCCGAAGATCTTAGGACGGCTTCGGGCATCTCCGTGCTATCCATAATGTAAACAAGAAACTTCCGTATAACGCGCACTTGCTGTAACATTCATTAGCGGCCATATTTGGAGATTAAAAAGAGTATCGAAATTCAATGAATATTTGGCAAATTCAGAGCTTTTGCGTCAAAATCGCGTCACATGTAAATACGCCTTGCCGCGACAATTAACCAAGGCGGTATAGCCCCAGGCGTGCTGCACAATTAACGCACAGTCAGAAAGAAGCTGGAGGAAGATTTTCATTGAGAGTTTTCTTGAGAATCAGCATTCTCCCGTGATGTGAATACGAAACGAGAGGCTTGCTTTTAAAAACTGGTGCTTTAAAATCCTAATATATTTGCATATAAGTAGCTCCATCTCCATATAAGTACCTCTACCCGCATGCATTATGACGTCACTAGGCGCCAGTACCTGTAGACTAATTAGTAATTAATATCATGTCCTAATTAATGCAGAAGATTCAATCGTTTCGTTAAATTTGGACCCGCCCGGCGTGAAAGTCTTGATGGGCAGTTTGCAGTCAAGGCTGCTGGAGGGATCTCCATTATAACACGCTGGAACCGTGCCAACAGTGCAGGACGCACGTGTTGGGAGAAGCAGGCCCTTGCACCTCACTCCCATGTTAAAAGGCGGATCCACATGGCGACAACGGCGATGAGTTTTGACGTAAAAGCTGTGAAATACTAGGCGGCGAGCGGTCTTTTTTTCAATGTGTATTAGACTGTACAGTATATAAAATAATATAATAAGTAATAAGCTACCACTTTGTATTATAAAAGAATTGTCAAAAAGTTTAAAAAGTCAGTGAGAACATTACTAATTGATAGTTGTTTTTACATACAATGTAAACGCTTAATTGCAATAACTTCTAATCTTGTGTAGTATTTTATTTATTATTAATATATATAGTTATGATTTATGAACATGCTATTTTTTAAGTGTCTAACCCTTCATTCAAAGTCCTACATTTTATAATTTTTGTGTTTGTATGTTTGGAAACAGTTGAATAAAAACAAAAATAAATCGAATTCGCCGGTTTGCGGCGGCGAATATTACGTTAATCCCTAATTACGATTATCTGTTTTTTTAATTGCCAAATATGATCGCCAAAGAATGTAACATCAAGTACGCATTATTCGCTCCGTGTTCGCTTGATAAAAATCGCCATGTGAATTCACCTTTAGAGACAGGTTGCGAATTTGGTAATTAATTGCGACGTGTTAATAAATTAATTTGCTAGTTAGAACAGGTTTGTAGCCCGCTGATAAATAAATTGGAGCTGTCAGTCACGTGACGGAAGTGACGTCATCAGCCACGCCTGCCAGTGTGTCCGCGATTTAGTTTTAGTGCTCTCGGAGGTTCAACTCAAACCATTAGAGCCGTCTGGACAATTTGCTGCAGCCGGCAGTTTGGCATGATGGTCCCAACTGATGCTTTTTTTTTTTTTAGGTATTTTGTTTATTGAATCTATAATCACAGAGTTTTACATACTAAGTCAGTATGTGGAACTCTGTGAATCTAATACATCAGTATATACATCAGCACAGCATTTCCGTAAGTTTGGATACATGATGTAATATAAATCTTTAGCTTATAACATAAAACACTTTTCAACATATACGATTTAAAATTTAAATAAACATATAATTAATTATACACACATATATTATATATACATGAATTATTATATTTATAAGCGGATTGCATATCGTATTAAATTATTCTGCTATTGTAGTTTAATATATTATTCAATATCTCTTGTAATGCTCTTGTTTCTGTTTGTAAGAAGGCAGTGCAATTCAGGGATATATCGTCCTTTGTCCGCAATAATGAGCCATCTGGTTATCACGATACTGTTTGCAATTATGAGCTATCTGCTGTATCACATGAGGTTTATTTTATTACGATTTTCACCTCATAATTATTTTGCGCTCACCTATATAGTATAGCAGATCATTATTCCCCCGACGAGGGATTATGAATACATACATGCTGATATTGCTGATACGTATACTGTTTTTATTTTAATTGATTTTGTTTAATTATATTAGAAGAGAATGTAATAGAATAATATATTTGACCGCATTCGATACATACAGTGACATTATTAAGTTGTCACAATACATCATTAATCTTGTCACAATATACAACAAAATTTATAGCAACCAGAGAAAAATGCAAGTAAAACATGGTAATTTTGTAACATATTTGATATAAAAATAACAGTACGGTTAAAAAATGTAGTTACCATTACAACTTTCACTTTCGAGGTAGCCGCGTTTTCTGTGGTGAACTGTACTGCAATGACTTCACCTCCCCGCGGGTTTTACGGCGCCACGTTGAGTACTGAGCGAAATGGCATTCCATTAACGTTCAATTCGGCCGGTAACAATTTCACCTCGTTGCTTGACGAATCTGAGACACTCGTCGATTCCAAAGTGTCGCTCTTAACATTTTCGTTTGCTGAATTCCAGTGTATTCTTGATGAATTATTATTTTTTTTTCATTCTGATTTTGTATTTTTGTTTCGTTTTCTTTCTCTCTGACAATTGACTTTTTTTTATTTTTTTCTTTTCTTACTTTTTTGAAAAATCATTTTTTATGTAATTCATTACCTTCCGCTATTACTGTATGATAATATATCCAATAAAATATTTTATGTTAAAATTTATATTATTATATAATGTCTGTTGTTTCATGTATCTCTGCTATCAACGCAATTTATTATAAATTTCCGTTTTTTTTTTCCTCTGCTCGAGCCAAAACTTATACCTTCTTAAACTGTATAATGTACTCTATAATGATAAAAAAAAAGACGTTTTATATTCAGGAGATTACGACTATATCATAAATTATTTTCAGGTGTTTCGTTTGATATATTTTCAGTAGTCGGAACAATGCTAAAATTGAGCAATGTTATCAAAGAATCTATAACAGGCACTAATAAATTATACTGATGAATATTATAGGATAAATTTTAACAGAAACCACTAACCTTCACTTTTTAATTTTCAGTACACTATAACACCTGAAACATCAAGAAGATAACTAATTTAGCTGTTAAGAATTAAAATTGTACTGAAAGTGAATTGAAAAAAATATATACTTAAAATAAATTCAGCCGAAAAATTCTGAGTGTAAAGCCTACAGAGGCCATCAGAGTTCTCCGTTTTACTGCCTTAAGTTTATGACACCAGACGGTTCGCCAGCACGTGCGGGGGTCATTGCTGCTGCGATGTATTGGCGAACCAAGCACCAATAAAACGGTGGTGCTCATTGCATGAGTCTGAATAAACAATAGCGTGGACTTCTGTTGCCAGCCCTGATATTAAGGTGCATTTCCATGGAGCGGAGAAAGCGAGAAAATCGCGTACCGCAGCCTCGGGATTTCCTCGTTTTACAAAGAGCGATTTTATCACCAACATGGCCGCCATACGAGATTGAAGCAAATGCGCTTTTCTCGCCCCGCCAATCCCCACTCGACATCGCTCCATGGAAATGCACCTTTATTGTTGGCCGCAGTGGTGAAGTTTGTGAGCCAACTGAAGGTACATCCCTCGGGGTCAGTCAAGGTCACTGCAAGGTCGGTGGACAGTCTCGGTTTTTGTGAGCAGTTCTGTATATGAGAGGAGGTGTTTTCATGTCCGCCAGGGTCCTCCAATTTGCCGTCTGTTTGGCGATGACCCTCGCGAGTCGTAAAACCTCGCTGGCTGATAGTCGACCACATGACGCGGCAAAAAGCGCGTGAGAAAATGTCATCGATCGTGGGTGGTGTTTAATTGAGATGGACGAGCTTTTGTAATATTTACCCCCCGGGACAACCTGACTTCTCATTTGCTGGCAGCGCCAGGAGACAAATATTCCGAGTTAAATAGAGTATATGGGCTAAGCATGGCATACTAAAAACTGTGGGTAACATCAGTGCTAACGTATATCTATTTAACGTTGCACTGATTTAAACCCCGTTTGTATCTTATATTTGTTTAGCCCAACTGGTTTAGTTCATGCTTCATGTGTACCAGATTTAACCAGGGATGAAAAATATGGGAGGTGCGGCGCAGTGCGCTTGACCGGGTCTCGTCAGATCACCAAAGTCAAGCAACGCCGAGCGTGGTTATAGTTAAAAGGGTGGCCATTTTCAACAAAAATCACGTTTCTCACCCAGGGTTAAATCATTGCGCTTTTCCACTATGTGGTTAATTCTCCTGGCTTTGGCTTCCGGTTCATTGACAAAAGATGTAGCGTCCATTCTAGCTGAGGTTTCCACGTTTCCCTCAGTCAAAGGCTGGGATGGATTGCAAGTCACCCTTGTTCCCGATGAGCCCACGAAACCACTCATCATGTTAGGGTTTTAGAAGGGTTTCAAACTTAGTGAATAATTAGTAAGTAGAAGTACCTAATTGTGTTTTAATTGATAAAAAATATGTAGGATAAATTGGGGCAAAAGTGCTTTCTGAATGTACAGAGATGACGATTTCAATTTTAGGGGCGATAAGAATAGCGTCCAGTCTAGCCATGCTAAACAGTTCACCATGTATATAAAATAGGCTGCGTGTCAACGACCTCAAACACAGCAGGGGTAAAGTTCGTGACGTCCAGTCGAACGCCCTCGTCACGTGACTGTGACGTGTACAGACATGATGTAACATTGCAACAATTTGCATCAGCCCTCGTCCCTCAAACAAAGGTGACTCGCGAGGACTAGTGACCTCCATGACATTGACTGTCACCTTGAGATCTAGGTGTGAATAATGAAGCTCGTCACTGCCGTAACATTGCATGTAACGTAGTTCACGTGACGTCCTCTTCAACGTGTTGTTAAATGTTGATGCACGCTTGCTGACAAACATCGTTTATTGTAATGATAATTGGTGCTCGCGGAAGGTTTAAATGGTGCTCAAGTTTGGTGCTCAGTTGGTGCTCGGTTCCCACCAGGCGGGTGTGTAGAGGGCGTCTCCCTCCACCCACTATCACTACGTACATAAATTAATGCGAGCTGATAAGCACGCGTGTGTACATAACAACAACACGTGCACGCCCTCCCTACTTCTGAATGAAGCTGGGAGGTACACTGAGGTGCAGAGAAAATGTCCTCAGACTTACCAAGCTCCACCAAAAGTGTTACACAAGCGACGTGGCCAGCAAATGTTTGTACCTCAAAGTTCTGCTCGAGAAATCGACTGTCCCATTATACCTAACGTATATAGCGTGCGAGTTGGCGGGAAGTAATTTGAATAATTAGACGGGTCACAATGGGAAATTATATACTGTGACCATTAAAGGGTTAACTCCATAATCTCATACCTAATAACAAAGATTGATGATAATAATTCAGCTCAATTCGTTCGTGAAATTGGACGAGTGTGGGAGGTCCCTCAGATTACATAATAACCTTCCTGGAACCTCAAGATTGCGATGTTGTACCGACGTTTACTTTAGTTTCTCTGACAAATCAATTTGCCGCTTATTTGGCTGTCATTAGCGCCACTTAGCGACCGTGCGGGCGCCACAAATAACATGTCTGCGTCAATAACAACGTGCCACGGGACGTTTCATCAGGCTTGCTAGCAGACCCCGCGCTTGTACCATCTTTGTGTTGGACGCTGCAGGCTGTGAAATATAAATTTAATAAAGATAATGAAGCAGGCGGTCGTCTCATTTTGTCTCGACGTTCGTAAACATGCTCACACACGTGAGGTTAATTTACGACACATAAATCACGGCCGTGTGTGCGGAGGGTCGCGAGACCGCGGGAACAAGATGGCCGCCGCGCGCACCGCTCTCTCGTCATTAAGTGTCTAATTACACAGGACTAATTAATGTAATGTAATTGACAATTGTCCGAACGTGCTGAGGCGCCGAGCGAGGATTGTTTGCTCTGATAAGGCTATCGTTGTGTGTTGTCAGTTGATAGTTTCCCAAACGATAAGGGACTGCATCTCGACGATTAAAGGGCGTGATTTACTGCCTGTAAACAACAGATTTACCAGCGTGTTTGAACTGCATTTAATTAATAACGTCTTTCTTGTGTGGATGCGATAGCTGCTAACATGCTCACATTGCCGAATTATAACACACCAACTTTGGGAGCCCTCTAAGAAATTGATAATTTACGAGCTATTTGTCCCCGACCCTTTTGACTCAAGTTTCCTGGTTCCCTCAGTCACGTGGCAGCTGCTGAGAGAGTTGGTGATCGAGTGCTGGAGCGGCCAGCAGAACCACTTGGCGTACCGAACGTAAAAAGCGCTCGAGTAAAAATAAATAAGAAGGCTGATGTATCAGTGACGTCACGTAAATAAACAAGAGATGCGCGGATAGCGGCGAGCGATTTATTGGCATGCCGAGCGCTGCCAATTAGGACGGTAGAACCGTGGGAGCGTTGGCCGCCAGTTGGAGTGAGGAACGACCAGTCAGGGTAGACCCTTTGGTAAAACAAGGGTGTTGTCACCTGACCACCCCAGGTCATCCCAGGTCAGTGAGAAGGTCGGGGTGTGACGTCACTCTGACGAGCTGATTGTCCGCTAATTAACGAGTGTGTGACAAAACGGTCCTGGCTACCTTCATGTGGAGTGTGATGATGTCTTTGGTCTCATTAACTTGAGATTATTTTTCACGTTATCATAACATAACATCTTAATCTAACTTAATCTTCATAATTATACTCTTAATATCTCTCATAATCTTCTTGTTATCTGCTTCTTAGATTACTCGCGGTTTAATTTTAAAAAAAACTGCGAAAACAGAGAGTTTCTTCATTATCAGATGGTATTTTAGAGAATTAAAAATACTTTACCCTGATGATGTAATTTTAAATGATAAAAAAAAAAAACGCTGGATCTATCGGAAGATAGTTTGAGCTGATCTTATCTTATTTAAAAAATATTTATCTAAAATTAAAGTCCACAACTTTACCAAACGGAATTTCATTAGTTCTAATGTAAAATGACGCACGGTCAGTCAGGTACGTTTAAAACGCTAAGTTATATTGTCTTGTAGCATCAGAAGTTGGCCGCAGATGTAGCAGATAATTCAACGATGTAATCTCGATCTGACGGACTTTTCGCCGTAATTTCCACGACTTATGTAACAACTATTATCTGCCAATGAAACAGTCCGAACATTCCGCAGAAACGCGGACAGTGCGGTGGGTTATACATCAACATCGGGAGGTTTTTCTCTTAGCCCTAGTTGAAAAATTACTTACGTCTTCATCTCATCTTTTACACGTCTAAACTTAATCTTTTTACCTCTAAAACACATCTTATATCCTCTTCGCTCAAAGTAAGGATTAAATGAAGAAAATATTTCTAATTTTTATGCTCAAAAAGAGCAAAAAAAAAAATACGTAATCTCGTCCTTTTCCCTTTTTTTTCCTCTAAAATGAAGCAAAATAGGAGGACAAAATTCGAGAGAAGAGCTTAAAAGTTGTCTAATGTAACTGCGGGAACCATGGAAACCTCAGTTCGCCGGTCGGCGAAAGTTCAAGGTCAGAAGTAGTCCTGCTCGCCCGTCTGGATATTTCGGTGGAGGCGCCGCCGGGAGTCGGGCCACGCCCCCCAGATAATCTGCCGGCGTTACGTCGTATATGACGGCTGTATAACCGCCGCTATATTTAGAGGAGGCCACCCAGCGCAGGCATTTCCACGCTCTTTATTACAGCGGTAATCCCCGCAATAACCCGCGGCCGGGACTTACGTCTTTGAACCGATTGTCTCCCAGATGGGACGTGGCGCCTCGTGGAGCTTCGTGACGTGCCTCGTGTTTCTGTCAGACCGCTAGAAGACTGGTGACTGAGGGAACCGTGGAGATTTGAGTCAAGACGGTCGTTTAACGTAATCGCACTCTTGTATAGGAACGAGCAATTTAGCCGGTCACCCATCCAACTGCTTGACGTCGGTGATCAACACTGACTATATGTAGTCCATATAGGTGCATGACAATCAACATTCAGTTGGTCACCTAGCTGGTATCATCCGTCATGGACTGCAGATGGAGGTAATTTGCTCTCGAGGACCTCCAAGCTAAGACATCATGTATTAAAGATAGTCATTAGACGGCAGCATAAATCATGACCTCAAGTAGTCGCCTGTGACGTCACACTGTTCTCCCTCGCCGGCAATAAATCTCAAGACGCTAGACGAGCTAATCGGAGGTAGCAGTGCGGAACGCCGCCATCTTGATGTCTAGCCTCGGTACAGTCGGCTGCACAAAACACGGAGCTGGAGGATTGACTTGACGTGGCCTCGTCACCTGACGTGACACAAGCTCGTGACAATGATTTGAGAACCAATTTATGCATAATTGTTAGGTTCGTTTAGTGTGCAACATTGCGCTCTATTAAGTGCGGCCACTCCGTGGTAACTAATTATCCGCGCTATCTGGCTGCCACGTTGAGAAGTTGTCGGGCCAATTCCCCGACGTTATCTGCGAGGTCCCACGCCCCCCGACAATGTGTGCTCCATTGTTGAGCAGTAAACTGATGGAATCACACCGGAGTTATTTCCCCGCTTGGAGATAAACCACGCGACCAGCTGTGCTGAGAGATGCAACTAGGGAGATCCCGAACGTTATTTAGTGATTTGTGGAGCTGCAGCTTTGTCCAAGGTCGTCATATCTGGAGAAATTCTCTGTCCATAAAACATGACATAACGTTCGTGTGTTCCAGAAGTGCTGTTGTCATTCGATTTAGCACAAACGATTGGTCTTCCGACATCGTGCCAAAGGGCTCAAGTACCTGCCACTAATTGCCAGGTATTCCACCGTTAAACTCCCATTTAGGTTTTAAAAAGAATTCGCATCAGTTACTAAAAATGACTTATTTGTTTCGTCTGTGTACGATGATTGGATAATGAATGTAATTACTACCTGGAGGTAATTACAGGTAATAAATTGCAATCAAGACAGTTTTCAATTATTTGCAAATAACAACGTTGGTGGAAATTCCACTGAAATCGGACCACCTATACAGTCGGATATCAATTAAACGATTATGTCGATAAGTGCGAGAGGTTTATGGCAGGTACTTAATTGATAAATGGAGCGGGGCCGCGTCCATACGAGCAGTGCTTAAGTGGTGCTTAAGGTACACGATACGAACGTGTAATATAATGATGGAGAAAAGCCAATCTTTGACATCATGTGAATGTTTATAACATTGTTTTCATTATACGGGTCTTTCACCATACGTCATAAAGCAATATGACGTCGCGATTTTGTATGCTAAACATTTTTGTCATAGCAGATACGTGCTAAAGTTGGTCTCGAAATTAATTTCTCCTGGGTATTCGCATCATTTCTCTTAGAATTTTCTTTCATAAATGGTGACAAGAATATCAAAATATGCTATTGATCGAAGAAAAATATTTGGCGACCAAAACTAATATTAAAAAAAAAAAGAGATGTTGTGAGTTACGTTAACTCGCACATCATAGGATTTTAGTGTTTTCTGCCTACATCCCGAAGATCTTTGGGCATCTCCGTGCTCCCAAAACATAAACATGATACTCCCGTATAGCGGTGAACCAACCAAATCAATCGCTGACAACATTGCATGGATTTTGCGTTGATTGATTGATGCAAATTTATTGAGTAAAAAATTCACCAGAAGTTTGCGTGGATTTTTAGCCCTCCAAAGAAATCAGCTGTTTCTGCGTAGCGTAGCGAAATTTTATTTTATTACATTTCCATTAATTATGAGTGCATAAATTATGAGTCAGAGGCAGGAGATTCACAAACAGTTCAATGAGAACAATTTTATTCACTTCCCAAAATAAATCAGAACTTGCATAGTGAAACTTCGCGTAAAAGGTTAGAGATATTTGTCAGCATCTTTGATTTGCGCCGGTTGTATTTTTTTTCTAATGTAGTTCATACTTCATTTTTTTTTAATGTATAGCAAAAAAAAACATTTTGATAAAGCTATTGCATAAAAGTGCTTTCAACAGGCATAATTTTAATGTAAGAAAAACTTATAGCTCTTAATATCAGTCTGGTTTTGCATCTGGTGGCATTCTCGACACTGTCTTTTTTTATATTTTTTATTATATTTCCCTCATGAGTACATAAATAGCAAGTCAGAGGCAAGAGATTCACAAACAGTCAATTAACGATTGACCTCAGTTACTACGCGAGTCAAAGGAAATTTTTGTCAGACGGAATCGACTGAAATAAATTTTAAAAACTCGAGAATGCTCTAAAACTTAATCGCTTATGGTTTGAGCAGATTCAAGAGGGCGGTTTCCTCACAATAGCTCCATTTCCGGCTTCCATCCATAAGGCCAATGTTAAACTTCTACCTCAGTTTTCTCAAAACTGATCAGACAGATCCACTTCAAATTTTGCATGCCACTTATTGATAAGGAGTTCTAAGTTCCCTGCTAGTCTTATTCAATTCAAGGGGCCGATTCCGAGATCTCAATCAACTGAGGTTGATTTTCTCGATACAGTACGGGGAACTATTTACAATCCAATTCCTGCTACAATACACAAATAAAATAATATTCGACTTTATTTAATTTTACATGTGCCGTAAGCAATAAGCTCCACCTATATGATGCTTTTCCGAATGGAGCGGTGTCAATTAAGCGGGGCGAGAAAGGCGCACTTCCAGTAAAACCGTATGGCAGCCATATTGGTGAGAAAAAAATCACTTTCCCGCAGCGATTTAATCAAGCTTTGATTTTTCCTCTCCAACATGGCTACCATACGGTTTTACTGCAAGTGCGCCTTTCTCGCCCCTCTCCATGGAAAAGCGTTCAACTTGCCGAATGTGGCTTCTAAATGGAAGCTCATTTCCTGAAGTTTGTCTACGTGCCGGTCTCTTGTGTCCACCAAGTGTCTCAGGTGGAGACTCGAGTGACGTCACGTGACGTTTATGGTGGGGCATTATTGGCCAGTTTGTAATTGCCGCCATAAAGTGTCGAGTACAAAACGCTGCTGTTTTGTTTTACCATTCATTGCACGAGCGAGGTCGTAAAACTTTATGAATGAATTTTTTACCTTATTTGAGCGATCACTTGACTTTTTTATACTTCTGCTTTCGGGTATAAAATTATTGACGTAATTTGCATATATAAAACGTTTTACCACCATGTGATGATGAGCCTGCAGACTTGGCATGTGTGTAACTCTGCCACGCAAATCCCCGCGCTGTCGTACATCAGAACACTTTTTGTCGTAACATCGCGGCGATATTGAAGTACATTAACAACTTTTTACCGCTTGTGGATGCGAATTTAATAAAAACGGAGGGACATTTGCGAGATTAAATCTTTCTCCTCTTCTACATTTTGTAATATCTCGTAATGTATCTTCGCAGAGTGCTTCTCGCCTGCTACTGCCTTTGTGCTGGCGACCGACCGACGCTCTCCACGTTGAATATGTTTTATATATATCACCACACTATGCATATATTTTAATTTTTATATACATCTCCACATTGTGTGGCTTGGAGGAAACTGTGGCGACGTTTGTAAAAAAAAAAAAAAATGCAGCATCTCGTCTTTTATTTGAACGTGTCTTTGATATAATACCTGCTGTATAGTGTATATACAATACATACATCTATATATTTATATATTAAAATTATATCACCTGGTATATATTTTTGTAATTATTAAAATTATATTAGCTGGTATATATTTTTGTAATTCGTCGGCTTAATATTAAAACCACACAACTACAACAAAATAATAACATATGATAATGACCCTTATACCCACATATAATTAAAGGTCATTGTCCCATCAAAAGCTATGAATGTAAGTACGGAGGTCAAGTCAGCTGATTTTGCGGTGTTTCCACGGTCCTATGTCCTATCCAAACCTATGTAAAAAAAAAAAGAAAAAATTAAATTTCTTTTTTTGCATTAAAGAATTTTTTTAGGGAAAAATGACTTCTTGATTTATTATCAGAAGAGTCCTAAATGGGGGGTAATAGAAGGTTTCAAATTAATAGCTTTTTATAGTTAATTTGTAGTTGGTTTAATTATAATTAATATTAAAGTTACGATATTACATATTATTACGTATATTATGATGTAATGTAATCCGTCGTCTCATAATTGAAATCTAAATATTACAGAAATAATAACATAACACATAAGTATTAATAATGAATCTTAACATTATATGACCCATCAAAATTGATAATATATCGTCCCTCGTCCGCAATAATGAGCTATCTGCTATTTCAGTTGAGCGCAATTATGAGTTGTATATCGATATATATAGAATAAAGCTCAAACTTGCGCTCACCTGAAAAAGCAGACAGCTATTGCAACGAGATCATGGTAGGCAGATATAGCTCATTATTGCGGACAAGGGACGAATTATCTTCCATGGGTTTGCTATAATGGGTGTTCTTCTTACATCTCCCAAAATTACAAATCTATACATCTCTCTGTCTATTGTAGCTGCAGCTGTAGCAAGTGAGGCAGGAGTAAAGTCCGTGATGTCCAGATGTGTATTAGTTAGCGCAGACAAGCTGCAATTGCCTCCCAAAAGTTGGGATACAAAAGGCCTGTTCGAATAATTACACAATGGATTTTCACGCATTTGATTAAATTTTCGAACAGACCTAATTCTCACAACTTGATTGGGCGTTAACAGTTCAAACTATCCCCCCTCCCCTCTCTATTCCCATTCACTCTGTAAAATTACATCATTACATAATATATGCAATTACAACACCCCGAGTTGAAATAAATGTCATCTTTTATGCACTATTAAGCTCTCCTAGTCTAATTTTCTTTTATTTTGCACCATTTTAGAGAAAAAAAATGAAAAAAGACGAGATTACGTATTTTTACCTTTCTTGAGCATAAAATGTTAAAAATATTGTCTTCATTTCATCCTCACTTTGAACGAATAGAGCTGATTTCTGTTTATGTTTACGTGAGGCGGGAGAGGGGTTTCCCTATAATAATACATTGCGAAGGAGGCGCAGGAGGGAGGGAAAAGAGAAAGTTTTGGCAGGCCAGATTATATACAGTGAGCATAGGCAAAATGACGAAAAAAAGTTATAAAAAATACTTTTAACGGTTTTTTGGCGGTGAGATTTTTTTTATGAGTTCTATCGTGTTCTGTTAAAGTATTATTGAAGTATTTAAAGTTGATTTATTTTATTAAGTTAAGTAAAAAATTATTGTACACTTTGTTTATATGCTAGTCCGTGCATTCTGGCCCTCCTCGCGTGACGTCAGCGCAATCCCCGAAATGAGATAAAAGAAGTAATAAGATTAGGTTTAGACGTGTATATAAAGGATGAGTTGAAGACGTATTTTTCAACTAGGACTATCCTGCTATATTGAAATTTGTAATTTAGTTCAAATTAAAGAAAATGTGACTGAGAGTCGTTTGTCCAACTTGACCTCCTGGTGACAAGGTCACGAGGTCAAGGTCACTGAAGTGTCCTTCACTGGTCAAGTTTGTGAATGAAGTGTCGAGTTGAGGTAGAAAGTGGTTCACCGATGACGTCATCGGGGCTAATTCTGGACGTGCAAACAAAGTTAACGTCTGCAGTCTAAACAATTTAAGTCTACACAGGCCGTCATTAAACTCCCTCGGAGCGGTAGTTCATTTTAATGTTATTATACGGCGGGAGGGGGCGTGGCCTCAGGTGCAGTTGGGCGATGTTGGTTTGTACCTGACATTTCTGAGCACTCAGGTCCGGACATGTCCAAGAGGAACCTCCGAAACACTCGGACGACAACGTGGTCTGAAATTTTATCGCAACGAGCGAGCTGCAGCATCGATGTACAGTTGTCGCCTTTGAAAATTTCCAACTTGCAGTCTTGTTAATAACCATGTTCTATGATGTTATTCTTACGGGGTATGGTGATTAACAAGGCCTCAAAGGGAAATTTTCAAAGGCGATGACTGTACATAGAGTCAATGGTAGCGTAGACGTGCGTTTTGGTTTCATTGGAATATTTTACTTGTTCTTGTTCCGTTTTATGTGAGTGGGACAAAATTAGCCATGTACCCAATCATGTTTATATTTTAAAGTAGTCATCATGACGCAGCAGTAAACAGTTTGTCACGTGACACTCGCACGTGCTGCCGTGACGTGGGGTGTGTGACGAGGAAACGTGACGAGACATTGACTCCCCGCATTAAGCCGGTATTATACACGATACAATTTTTCTAAATAACATAAAATTTTTCCTTACAAGAAATCTTTAATACAAGCAGTGTGGTGTATGCAAAATTTATCATGTAATACTTTAGGAATGGGAACATTAATTTGTTAGGTTAACATTGAATCATACAATACAATGAAGACCATTAAATTTGATGAAGTTATATCACATCTTATTTTATAGCAATAAAAAAGATAGAGGTGGCAAAATTACTAATTAACAGCCACGAGGTTTATTGATTGATTGACAAAACGTTGTATTAGAATGTCTGTTATGAAGCTCGTCTGACGTGGTGCCTGTTTCAGCACGTGGGGTGTGACGGCGTGGTGGGCTCGGACAAGCGGTGGGACGCGTGCGGCGAGTGCGGCGGCTCCAACTCGTCCTGCAGACTTTTCTCCGGCCTCTTCAGCAACCATGCCAGCCTGCAGGTGAGTCAAAGGTCAAGCAAGGTCACTTGAAGGTCGTGACGTGCCCTCTGGTTGCAGGCGGGCTACAACCTGGTGACGACGCTACCTCGCGGGGCCTGCAACGTGAGCGTCTCTGAGATGACTCCTTCCAGAAACTACCTCGGTGAGGACGGCTGGCAAGGACGGGGGGGGAATATTTCTCCAACATGTTCTCACTCGATGGTTTCTGTTCAGCGCTGCGACGGCCGGGCGGGCAGTTCTTGCTGAACGGCGACTGGCAGGTCGGCTCGGCGGGCGACTACGAGGCGGGCGGCGTCACCTTCGTGTACCGACCTCAGGACGCGGCGAGGGGAGAGGCGCTGACTGCCAGGGGGCCGCTCTCTCAGCCGGTCGACCTCATGGTAAGTTAGTTCGTGTACCGACCGCAGGACGTGGAGAGGCGCTGACTGCCAGGGGGCCGCTCTCTCAGCCGGTCGACCTCATGATAAGTTAGTTCGTGTACCGACCGCAGGACGTGGAGAGGCGCTGACTGCCAGGGGGCCGCTCTCTCAGCCGGTCGACCTCATGGTAAGTTAGTTCGTGTACCGACCGCAGGACGCGGAGAGGCGCTGACTGCCAGGGGGCCGCTCTCTCAGCCGGTCGACCTCATGGTAAGTTAGTTCGTGTACCGACCGCAGGACGCGGAGAGGCGCTGACTGCCAGGGGGCCGCCCTCTCAGCCGGTCGACCTCATGGTAAGTTGGTTCATGTACTAACCGCAGGACGTGGAGAGGCGCTGACTGCCAGGGGGCCGCCCTCTCAGCCGGTCGACCTCAGTTAGTTCGCGGAATGCTCACGGCAGCTCTCGTGTCGCAGGTGCTGTTCCAGCAGAGCCAGCTGGCCATCAAGTACGAGTACACGCTGCCCCTGGAGGCCGGGGTGCCACCCCTCGCCGCCCCCGTTCGTCCGCCCCCGCACCACCACGGGGGCCACCACCACCCGCCCCCAGCCCCACCCCTTCTAGGTACGTGGGGTAACTGTCACTTGAACCTAGGGGTGCTTTGTGAATTTTTATAGGTCTAACTTTTGTTCATTATTTGAGATTTTATATGGTCAAGTAAACGTAGCTTGTATAACAGCCAAATTTGGGCAAAGCTATAACAAGCAAAATATGAACTTATTATTTTTATATCGTGATTATGTTGGCAATCTTATGTTGAATCTCAGTTCAACTATTTCACGTCTTTCTCTATAAAATAAAAAATTTCTCACCCCAAAATCACGAATTTCAAAACGAAGAGAATTTCAAAGAGAATTTAGAGAATATTTTAATGTATCCAAAAATTATAGTTATGAAACAAGAAACAAAAATGCAACTATAACTCCTTCAATTAGCAGACTTGAACTATGTAACAAAGGACCTTTATCAATGTGCATTAGACTGTATAATAAGCTACCTCTTTGTATAAGGAAATTGTCAAATTACAAAGATTTTAAAAAATCAGTGAGAACGCTTCTAAGTGATTGTTGTTTTTATAGTGTGAAGGCTTATTTGCAATTTAAATTCTAGTGTATAATATGTTATTTAGTAATATATTTTTAAATATGTATTGTTTTCGACGAGTCTAACCCTTCATTCAAAGTGCTACATTTTATAATGTTTGTGTTTGTATGCTTGGAAATTGATGAATAAAATATTTGAATTTGAATTTGAATTTTGACAACTTTTAAATTATAATTTTATATATAAGTCGTGCACTTTATCGAGGTGAGATATTTCGACCGTGGCGCCACAGCGGTTCTCCGTGAACTAACGTGATGTTTGCTGCAGGGTTCAGCCCCGCTGATGACGTCACAGTGCGGGACGGACCGGCCCACGACGACAAGCCGAGGTGAGCGACTGACGAGACCTCTGGCGGAGGGTTTAAGAACTTTGTTCTGTAGACTTCAAAATTAGTATCTTTTTACTTTGTTTATGTTTCATTTTGGTTATCGACACGTGTAAATTCCATTTTGTCCCCCTAACGTGTGTCTTTGTGCAGGTTCCCGTTCTCCGCCGGGCCGGTTGGTGATCAGCCCCCCGTGGCGGCCCTCCGGCCCCGCAGCCGCAGGGTCCGCAAGTACGGGTGGCGCCTCTCCGGCTTGTCCGAGTGCTCCAAGTCGTGCGGTGGAGGTGAGCAGCTGCAGGCTCGTGGCCCCCCGTCACTCACCCCGCCAATTGTTGCAGGCGTGCAGTCCGCGGCAGCCACGTGCGTGCGCGAACACAACCAGGCGGCCGTGCCCGAGAAGAGATGTGCGGGCCAGGAGCGACCGCCCGCGCAGACCCTCCGATGTAACGTCAAGCCATGCCCTGCCATGTGAGTCCTTACTGACAGGGTCAGGGTACCTGAGTTAGGGGTGATCACTGTCAGGGTCAGGGTACCTGAGTTAGGGGTGATTACTGCCAGGGTCAGGAGGGTACCTGAGTTAGGGGTGATCACTGTCAGGGTCAGGGTACCTGAGTTAGGGGTGCTCACTGCCAGGGTCAGGGTACCTGAGTTAGGGGTGCTTACTGCCAGGATCAGGATGGTACCTGAGTTAGGGGTGGTTATACTGCTAGTCAGGGAGGACTGAGCGAGGGTGAAGATTGGGGCTAGTTTCTGTCAGGGTTGAAGTGACCAATAAGTCAGGATAGGGGAAGTTAATACCAAGGTCAGGGTATAAATTACCATCAGGGTGTGGTTATAAATATTTGTGATTTTCTTTAGTCAGCTGATGAAAAAGCAAATGGAACAAAAACATCGCAAAAATATTTTGAAGGTGCATTCTGTAAATAGTGTAAATTTAACTTGATTGGATAAAACTTAATGAATTTTTGTGTTCTTTCACACTTGGATAGAGAGCCTAGAGTTGTAATTTGTTATTATTTTAACTGTGCACCCTTAAAACCGTGCTGCAAAACGCTGCAGTTATGTAAAAATTAAGCCGAGAAAATATCTATAGGGAAAGACATGATCATTACAGCGTCTGCTATTATACTTCGTTTTTAAAGTTTTGTGTTTAAACAAATCAGAAAAATAATGGGTACAGTTCCATCATAATTTTATGTAACAGTTTAATGTTTATTTATTCAATTTTAAGTGCACTTATATTAATAGTTTTCATAGTACGTGTACGTACGTATCTTATGTTTGTGTCTATTTTTTTTTTTTTATGTTTAAATTGTTGACGTAATCCGAGTTGTTGTTTTATCCAAGAATTAATTCTTAAAACAATTAAAAAATTATTCAAGGTCCTCTATGACACTGCAACGTAATATAAAAATAAAAATTCACGCTGCTTGTCCATTACGTCTCTCATAATTAGAATTGAAATTTTCTTTTGCAGTACTTTATAATTCGCACTAGCATTGAAGAATTTAGAAAGATATTTACTTTATACGTACGGTATTTTAAATACATTGAAAAGTCAGCGATGGACAAATGAAGTTCCATTAACACAATCCGAGTACAAACAATAAAATTTAATGACATCTACACACAAAATATTTTAGCAATTCTCATTCAAGTGACCTGATTCCAAAGTTCGTTGACCCTTGACCCTGAGAATGACCTGGTGTGCAGGTGGGAGGCCAGCGAGTGGTCTTCTTGCTCGGCGACGTGCGGCGCCGGCGTGCAGAGCCGCTCCGTCGTGTGTCGTCAGCACATCTCGGCCTCGCTCACCATGAAGGTGGCGGAGGGCGCGTGTCTGGGGACCGTGCTGGAGCGCACGCGTCACTGCCAGGCCCAGCCGTGCTCCGGGGCCCGCTGGACGGCGGCCGAGTGGGGACCGTGCGCCGCGCCCTGCGGCAAGGGGGCCCGCGGGCGCTCGGTGCGCTGCGTGACCCCCGAGGGCAAAGAGCTGGGACTCGAGATGTGTGACCCCGCCGAGCGGCCCGAACTGGAGGAGTCGTGCGACGCGGGGCCGTGCGGTGGGCCCCACCTCGCGGCCACCTCGGCGGCCCAGTGGCTCGTCTCCGAGTGGGCCCAGCACTGCTCCGAGGAGTGTGGCACGGGCGTGCAGACGCGCCGCGTGGTGTGTTCGTCCGAGCACGCCTGTGACGTCATGTCCCGGCCCGAGGCCTCGCGAGCGTGCGCCAGTGACAAGCAGTGCGTGGGAAAATGGTTCGCCGGGCCCTGGGGGCAGGTGAGCCGTGTACCTGGGGTGACATGAAGAACAGTGTTTTTCTTATTTTTGTGTAATAAGTCAATGGGGTACTGACCAAAAAATATTTTTCAAGTTTTAGTCCACATTTCAAAATGCACGAGAATTTCATGAAGAACAAGCCCTATTTCAGCATTCTACGACAATTTCCTGATTTTATATGAATTTTTGAAACCTTTTAAAAATGACGCCATAGCATATTGAATCTTAAATGGGAAAATAGATCAGTTAACATTGCCAAATCCCATACTTCATATTGAAATGTAACCAAACCTTAATTTGCAAGGTGCTAGAATCACGATAATGAAGGTTTCAAATTCCTACCTCAATAACTTTTCTATATTTAGCAATTTTAACTGATGCATTTTCCCATTTAAGATTCAATGCTATGACGTCATCAAAAAAAGTTTTAAAAATTCATATAAAATCAGCAAATTGTCGTAGAATGCTTTAATAGGGCTCGTTCTTCATAGAATTCACAGTACTTTTTACTGGTATTGCTAACTCAAATACCGGTCAGTACCCCATTGTGTGCTACCCTGACTTTTTCTGTAACTCGGATAAAGTTACAACAATATTTATTTACATTGTTAATTGATACTTACAAATTTCATGCCGGTACTTTTTTGTATACTTACTAGAAACTGAGACACAGGGCCTTTATTTATTTTTACTTTTGTACAAGTTTCCTAATTGAGTAATGTAATTGAGGCATGTATATACTTCTGATTTACATATAGAGACACGCATATATTAAATATTTTTTTTACATATTTTGTCTTTAACAAATTTTTAAAATATCGTACAGTTGAATTAAGGATTTTTTTTATTTTACCACTTTTTGTGTAGTGAGTGGTGCTTGGTGCTCAATAGTGCCTTGTAAAATATCTCATTTCAACTTTCATAATCCATTGTATTCATTTTGCGTTTCAAATATACACTCCTCGCGTCTGAAAATTTCCCTCCTGCAGCATTGTTAATCACCTTGCTCTGATTCTTACAAGCATGGTGATTAACAAGACTACAGGAGAGAACTTTTCAAAGGCGAGAAGTGTACAACAATATAAGCACGTCAGAAGATTTAATTATTGTAATTTGTATCGGGTAATAAATTCGATTGACATTGTTGAGACCCTCGTGATGTTGCAGTGCTCGTCGTCGTGCGGCCACGGCAGGCAGTCACGTGACGTGGTGTGCGTGTCCTTCGTGCGCGGGCAGTTCCGTGTGGACGTCAACTGCCCGGCCAGCCTGAAGCCGCCCGTGGAGCGCGCGTGCTCGGAGCGGCCGTGCGGGCCAGACTGGTTCATGTCGGACTGGAGCCAGGTGAGACGTTTTGTCTTTTAATTTACACTAATATGTAGCAGTACGTCATAATAAGGGGACAATTTTTAATTCATTGTAGCAGATTATGTGATCGTATATAGTTTAAAGGAGTAGAGTCACGATTTTGTTTTCAATAAAGAATTAATATTCCTATTCTAATTCTATGTGAGATTCAAGTTTTTCTACCGAGTGTGTACAGTATTACAGATCTTAGTTTACGTGATGTAGTTTACTGCGCGCGACGATCGTCTTTTGCATTTTAACATGTCCAGACGGGACTGGTGACATTCAGCTGATCAGGCGCCGTTTATTCTACCAGTAATCTAAGATCCGTTGTACTGTAGCTATATACCCTCTCACAATTCTAATTTCAATTAAGCCGCATGTCTCACGATATTTTGTAACACGATCAGCCGTTATCGTTACACAGAAAGATAACGGAGGCTCGTGGAGAAATTTGCAGACTTCCAAATTTTTATCAACAAAATCCGTGGCCTGACACTGTGTGATGTTCCCCATTGCTCGCACATTTTTATCAACAAACTGACACTGTGTGATGTTCCCCAGTGCTTGCACATTATTATCAAAAAACTGACACTGTTGATGTTCCCCAGTGTTCGCACAGCTGCGGCTCGGGGTCTCAGAGACGAGACGTGCGCTGTCTGGACGAGGCGCAACGGCCCGCCTCGCAGTGTGCGCACGAGCTGCGGCCCGCGGTGAGAAGGGCCTGCAACACGCAGCCCTGCCAGACACAAGGTGGGTAGGTGCTGCCACCTGGCGGACGTGTCCTCAATGTGTGATGTTGACAGAAAGCAGCGCGGAGGAGGAACATAACTTGGTGGGCGAGGCGCCACGCGAGCGTCTGCACGCGCGAGGGAGCCACCAGCTGTTGGAGGAGAGCGGCGACCAACCCAGCAGTCCTCAGGACCACGAGGAGCTTGCAGGTCAGTCCACCCTTCACTTGACCTTGACCTCCTGACCTGACCTTTGACCTTGCAGGTGGTGCGTGCGTGGACAAGTTCACCAACTGCGCCCTCGTGGTGCAGGCGCGCCTCTGTAGGTACAAGTACTACCGCACCGCGTGCTGCGTCGCCTGTCACCGCAAGGCCGGCTAACTGCGCACAGCTGTGACGTCACACTGCGCATGCGTCGTAGAGTGAGACCCCTGCGCATGCGCCGTAGATTGCAGTGACGTCATCAAGACTGGGAGGTCACGTGACATTGATGTTCTCCACTTTGAGTAATTAGTCGGAGCTGAGGCAGAAATGCAAATATTGCCGAAAATCAGTTAAATTTCCATGTAGGAAATTCGCAATTTATTACAGATTGATTTTGTCGTGCCAATTGCTGTGATGTGTATAAATACTAGATTATATTCGATTGTTTGGCTTTATTGCTCAAAAATTGTACTAAAATTAACAATGTGTTCGGAATTTGTGTGGCAATATTTGCGAACCAAGCCAGGATCAGCGCGAAATGGAGGCTAGTTTAAACCTAAAAACCCAACGATGTGATGGAGTTTCAACTAAAATATCCCTTCTCATTATTTGGGCCATCACATTACAAGTAAATAATGAACCACCTTCATGAAATTTGTTAATTGTATATTTGGATAAAGGACCTCGAGTTATGTATTATCAATATATTTTTTTTAATCCTCTATAACACCCTTAAAATCGTACTGCAAAACGCTTTGACGTCATAGTCATGCAAGCATAGGGAAATGCGTCTTTCCCCTTGATTTTGAGGATTTTAAATCTTCAAAAAAATCTGACAAATATTGACAATACATAACTCAAGGTCCTCTATCCAAATATGCAATCAAAAAAAAATTCATGATGGTTGTCGAATTATAAATTGTACTTTTGTCCCCAAAGGGTTTGTTCTAGTTTGTACCAACTCCAACTGTAATTTAAATCATAAAATATATAAACATGGCGCAGGGTCATGTTAGGTATACATTTCTAGACACCACGAACTTTACTCCTGCTTTGTTTGTAGACGTTACCACGCAGTCTATGGAGGTGTGGTGAACCAAAACTATTTTGATATTGATAGACTGGGTGCTCTTCTTACATTTTCAAAATTTCAAATCTACATTTCTTTGTCTATTGAAACTGCAGCTCTAGCAAGTGAGGAAAGCTCGTGATGTCTAAAAGTGTACATTGCTTAAACGTGAGATCTGAAAATGACTGACAGAGACATGAATATTAAAGTCAATGAAAAATAATTTTATTGAATTTTAAAAGTCGTACGAGAGTGCATTTTAAAACTTCGTCAGTAGAAATGCTACGAGTTTTATCTCTTTTTAGTGTGTTGTATGTGTTTTTGTAAATATATAGCTTAATATAGTGTTTGTGTTTTTAGAATTGAAACTTTCAGTATTGGTATTATATGTTAACAATCAATCCGTATCTTCCACTTCCATTCATATTTTCTAAACGAATATTTCATGTAGCAAACAAGTTTATAACAGCCGCCATCTTGGTGGAACAACTCTATATGAAAGATAACGTAGCAACCACTCTTTGCTTCCTAACACGGTGTAGTCCTAGCTAGTCCTGGTCCTGTTGTATTTTCCCAGGTCATATATATAGGAGTACCTTTGGGCACTTTTTCATCAAAAATCATTGGCCCTATAGCATATTACCAAGGGATTTGTCGTCATACCAAGAGGAAAGGGGGTTAAAACGTCCCGCTATTTAAATTTTAAATCACATGTTTAAAAAAAAAAGTTTTTTTCTTCATTTTTATTTTTTTTTTTTTTTTTTTTTTTTTTGCGGAAATGCATTACTGGGTTACATTACAACTAAGAATTGCATTTTTTTTTTTATATAATTTTTGGAGCTTTATTTTTTCCAGACCAAAAAAGGTTTGGTTGGATGTGATTGCAGAATGTTTGAAGAGCAGGAGTGTTAAAAGTACGCAGTGTAATAGAGAATGTAGAAGGCAAAAGAGTGTTATGAGTATTTCTGAAGCAAGTGGAGTATGCAAGAATCGAGTGCTTTGGAGGGCAATTTGTAGTCGGCCGAGGTAATAATACTGCTGGCTTACCCCGTAAAGGGATATGGCGTCATGTTGTGTTATGTTACTTTAAAATAATTTAGGTTCGTCTCGACCCCTCCCCTCTTCCCTCCTATAGTAATGCCATATAATATATAAGTAATGCTTAGGGTTAATTATCACAACAAATCATCCTGACTTACGAACTTCTGATGTTGTCTCATTTGTACAGTACTTTGTAGTATGTACCATTGTAAGATATTAGAGCATGTGCACGTAGATAGTAAGATGTTTAGACAACGTAAATGGCTTATTTTATAATTTAATGTCTCAATGTAAGAAAACTTGTTTCCCGACCTACAAATCACAACTGTATGTAAATAAATGACGTTCTAGTGCTCTTGTTTTTAATTTATTGTCAGTTTTTATGTATCAGCTTTACCGAGTACTGGCAAGTTCTAGTTTTTACCGCCAGGAGCGCTGCTGCTCCCTGACTTTTGTTGTGGCTAGCATTGCGCGCGGGTATGTACCAAGAATTTTGTGAGGTTATACTATGCCGTCATACATACAAAATCCTTGGTATGTACAACGCCTTGGAAAATTTCTTACTTGCAGCATTCCCTGTGTTATTCTTACAAGCCATGTTGATTAAAACAAGGCGGCAAGTGGGAAATTTTCCTAGGCGACGACTGTACAGTTCTTAAAGTTAAAAATTGGAATTCATAGGTAAGATTCTAATGCATATGTATTCCAATTTTTAACTTTAAAAACTGTACATTGAAGGGCAAGCTAAACTTCCCATCAAACGATGCCGCGAGTCAATGAAAAAGGTGCGACGTTGCCATTTTGATGGCACACCTGGAGTCGAACAATTATTGCGCAGCACTATTTGACAACAACGCTTAATTCTGCATGACTTTTTACTTTCTTGGCTGGCGGCACTTACTATGTTTGATGGGAGGCCTCCAGTGTACGCTGGAGTAAAATAAGTAGCTTCTTATTACAATTTTCTGTTGCTAATGTTGCAAGCTTTGCGAGTCATGTGTTACTTCAAAGACCATGTAAGAAATCTCCGTGTCTTATGGACAAATTTTTTATCAAAATTAACAGCTGCGCGTGGACTGGTAGCGCTAGAATGTGCTACACTAGCGCCATCACGCTCAGATCACGTGAACCTCTTAAAATTTTGTTCAAATTTCTAAAAATCTTTTTATATCTGTGCATTGTTTAAATTTATTTTAAATTTGAAATGTTCCCGCGCTTGTTAAGCCACCAGTTTTAAGCACTGCCTATTTAATTGCCATTTTCATTATTTATAGTGAAACTTAATTTGCTGTGAGCAAAGTTAATTTCCAATTTATCATGTAAATAATTTATAACTTAATAATTAGTGTTGATGTCTTGACGATTTAATCGTTTTAAAATTAAAATTCGAATTATTTACAACATGTCTACTTTTATTTCTTTATCCTTTATCAAGTCGATGCAGAAAATAATAATATAATGATAATACGCATTATTTCAATTACATCATCTTCCCTTGTCTGGAATGATGAGCTGTTTACAGTATTTACCATGATTTTGTTGCAATTCCAGGTGAGCGCAATTATGATAGTAAAATTGGTATAAAATAAAACTCATTTTTTCACGCTCATCTCGAGAGACGATTACAGAATACCTAAAATCATTCTATAAAAAAAAAAAAAAAAAAAAAAAAAAAAAAAAAACATTTATATTACAGAAATGAATAGAGATTGCAGAGTTATGGCACTGGATTTTTTTTATAGATTCTTTAGAGGCCAGCTATTATATTAATATATATATGAGGATTGGTGTCTCTTTTGATCCTGCTTTCGATTTTTTTTATATAGCCATTCAATCAGATTTATATTTATTTACTTATTTATTTATATCCGTGATTTTTTTTCAAACGGTTCATATTAAAAATTAGAATTTAAAGAGAAATTTCTCTATCCTTAGCATTAAAATTCTTCACATGAAAAGATTTAAGAAAATCCACCCAGACATTTTTTAAGAGAAAAATTTAAGTTTGATTGAATGGAAATGTCAAAAAAATATAATTTGCATGATATTTTGATGTGTTGGAATCAATTTTTATTATACTAAGGGATGTTTTAGTTAATTTCAAAATGGCAGCAATGAGTTTATAAGGTCATTTTACCACTAAAATAAAATTTTGGTGCACATTAAATAATTTAACATTGAAATCCCACGGAAGAACAATTATTTGTGGATTTCACACCCTCAGACAGTAGCTAAAATATCAGCTACACAGATTCAAGCTTGTTTTTAAGTTATGAATTTTTATAACATGGAAGTTCCATTTCTATTTATTCTCCATATGAAAGTAGTCAACTTTAAAAATTCATAACTCAAAAACTAGCTCGAATTTGTAGACCTGATATAATAGCTACTGATAGGGGATGTAGAGGAGAACATTTTAAATTTTTTTTTCATATATAATATTCATTTGTGGGATGTTAGCATTGGGTCAGCTGATCCGTGTTACCTTACCCTTAATCGTCAGGATTTGGGGAAACTTGATAGTTTGCTGTTTCCAACGAAGACATATTACGTAAGAATTGTATAATTAGGCTGAATGAACGTAATTAGACATAATAAAGAGGATGTAACGTTTTATATGCGTGAATTGTATGCATAATGGAGTATTGACCTCAAATTTTTTTATTGCAGAAATGGATAGAGGGTGCAAAGTTATGCTACCCTGATTTTTTTCAGATTTTTTAGAGCTCGGGAACTATTTTTAAAAAATTATTGAAAGTTCTTTTTGTGACGTCACGGGACGCCGCTCCTTAAGAAAAAGATAGGACTTGCCGCTTCGTGACGTCACAAATAGGACTTTCAATAATTTTTTAAAAATACTTCCCGGGCTCTAAAAAATCTGAAAAAAATCAGGGTAGCATAACTTTTCACCCTCTATCCATTTCTGCAATTAAAAAAATTGAGGACAATACTCCATTCATGTAGAATCCTAGCTATAAGGACATTACAACAGATTGTAGATATTTATGTAATAAGAAAATTCACTTAAATTAAGAATAAATCGTGACTTCCTTAATAATTCTTTATCAAATATATAATCTTTCTTCGAGATAATCATACAAATTTAATATTGGCACTTAAAAATACCAGTCAATTTCTTTTAATACTTCTTGGAAGCAGCCGTGACTCCGGTCCAGACTGCACGCTGATTGGTTGCGGAAAGGCGCCACTGTGACGTCACACGGTGAACGAGAAGTTTGGAGACTTGAACGGACTTCTCGCGAGCTGTCAAAACGTCGTACATGAAAGCTATATAGCTATGCTTCGTTGCATGACGCCTTGGGTTCATTTAAATTAACTACATGGTTCAATGATGTGTGTACCCTTGGTTACAATTATTAACAATAGACAATAATGGTTGCATTTTTTTATTTCATAATTAAAAAATATACAGAAAATTATGCTTTTCCGAATTTTTTAAAATTTTTTGGAGTGCGGGAACTAATTTTAAAAAAATATTTAAAATCTCTGAATTCGGGTGGTACAACCTGATGGGACAACCGTGACGTAATCAATAGCCAATAACAGCAACCATGAGGTCATCAATAGCCAATCACAGCACGACAAAATGACGTCACGGTTGTCCCATCAGGTGTACCACCCTAATTCAGATATTTTAAATATTTTTTTTTTAAAAATTAGTTCCCGCACTCCAAAAAATCTGAAAAATTTTAGAAAAACATAATTTTATGTATATTTTCTAATTATGAAATAAAAAAATGCAACAATTATTGTCTATTGCAAATGAAACTGTATAATTCACAATTGGGGGGGGGGCTGCCTCCAAAACAATGTTAACAAAAAAATTTGAGTGGAAAAATGCCTATATTGCCCATGTTAAATTCAAAATCTCGGGGGGAAGGGAGACTGCAGCCCCCCGCCCCCCCTTCCCCCCTCCTGGAACCGCGCCTGTATGTCACAGACTTTAGTTGCATGCACATGGAGCCTAACATAAATTTGAACTTATATAGTACATATAACACTTTCGTGTAAAGGGTATTCATATTGAATGTATTGTTTTATTCCCATTTTTGGACTTTTACCTTTGCCGGTGTTCGATGCAATCCTTCTGTGTGTAGTATGTTGCGATGGTCACTTAAGCGACTTTGAGACTCTCAGATCACCTGAGGAAGAGAGCGGTTGACTCTCGAAACGTAGTGATATGTGTAGTACATGCAAGTGTTAGTGACGTGCACGAACACTAAGTGACAATCGCAACATACTACATACACAAGGATTACATTGAACACCGGCAAAGGAAAAAGTCCAAAAAGTGAAATAAATTTAATAATAAATTTGAACTGCTCCGAAATGAACCGAGGAGAGTCGATATATATAAGTCTTATTGGTGACGTCATAAAAGACGTTTGGCATCAAGGTATTATTGATAAGAGAAGCAGCATCGACCGACCTTCACTTCACGAATTTTTTTGTGAAATACAGTTGATGCTGTAACAATTTAATGCATAATCACTATACATTTACATGACGGTGTTTAATACGTATTTGTAGACGACGCCTCATAAGAATATTATTATCCGTCGTCAACGAATATCGTATTAAACACCGTCATGTATACGTAGTGATTATGTAACTATGTATTAAATTGTCGCAGCATCAACTGTATTTCACAAAAAAATTGTGAAGTGAAAGTCGCTCGATGATGCTTCTCTTAAACGTGCAGATCAGTTGTTACCGATACGATGTAAACAACAAAACACTTTTTACTTTTTAACCCTTCTTCGGTACGTGACACTAAATTATAGTGAACTATGTTTACTTTGTGCACGAGTTGCGCCTTTTTTCACTTGTAGCTCTGTGATCAGTATACATGTTATATATATATATATATATATACTGGCTGGTGTATTTATAATTTTATAAATGGTAAACAGAAGAACGGTACATGAAGTATGACGTCAGCTCGGTATAATTACATGTAAATACAAGTCGGACTGGACGTATCATTTGAAATTTATTAAAAATAGAGACTTTCAGGTCTTTGGTTAAAAAGTAGAAAGTTTTTTACGACGTGTTTGGAATTCTTTTGTTAGTATTTTTATCAGTGATGGGAATATTGTGTTTTTATCAAAGGTGTAAAACGTCAGTGGGCGTGGTCGAGCTCACACCTCAAGCGGCGCCGGAGATTACCTCAGTAATTACTGTGGTCTGCAATTAGACTACACTGAGAAATATCGAACGTTACTCATCATACCTTCAGTCATTTTTATATCCATGACGTCACGATGTCTCAACCAAGTTGAGTGTGGCGCAGTGCATTGACCGGTTCTCATTAATTTTCATTAGTCAAGCTACGTTGAGCGTTATTTATACTTGGATAGGTGACCGTTTCAAGTAAAAATTATGTTGCTCCCTCTCTGGGGTAAATTCATCTCATTTTCCACCCAGTGATGCACTTGTGTGTGGTTCCCCAGGCTTTGGACATCACTTTGGTCCATTGATAAAGAGTAGAGGTTTTTTACGGTTCCCTCAGTCTCACCTCAACAAAAGCTGGGACACGTAACAGGCCGTGGTCATAATCTTTTCCCTGCTACTTTATCCCTACTCCACCGCGAGCTGTAAGCTTGTGTACCGTGTATACTTGTGAAAAAAAAAAAAAAAAAATGCTTGAAACTCTTGAAAGAAATGGTCGTTAAACGGATCTAGCACAATACATTCACAAATCAGCTGTGCCCAAACTTCACGAGTTAGAAGTATACTCTGAATCATATTTCTTGGTTTTCGTCGTGTTTGTAACATCTCATCAGTCGACATTTGTGTGTTGTTTGTAACGAAGAACTTTACTGGCCGAGTCGAGCCGAAGGAGACCCGAGCGTTTCCGACGAAAACCAAGTTAAATATGAACCTCAGTGTAGTAACAACGAGTTTCTGAATTTGTATTTTGCAAAATAATAAATACTTAAGTCGTCCCAGGCTATATTTATATGACGTCACGAACTTTTCCCTTCGTTCTCCAATGAAAGGATCACGTGACGTCAAAGCAACGCTAGCCCGTGATACGTACCTTTATCCATGGCAGATAAACGTTGGAAGACATAATATATAAAAAAATTGATGCTGAAAACAATTTAGACCCAGCTGGTGGCGAAATTTTAGCGAGAGTGTAGGAAAATCCGCAATAACTTGCATGTGATTTTTTCAGTGTAAGTAATAATTATAAACGATGATTTTATAGTTAGCTCGAATCGTAAAATGATCTCGCGGTAATCAAACCGCACGTATACGTTCGAGACATAAAAGTTAATGTAATAAATCGTCGGGCGAATTACCGAAATGTTGTTTAATGAAAGCCAGTTTAGGACACACGGTGGTTTAATTACGTTACAGGTAATAGTTAAGCTAACTTTTATATAGTACAGATAATTTAGAGGTAATCAACATTGCATTGAACAGTGGTTCAAATTTAAAAATAAATACCTGGGCATATATGGACCACGTGAAACTTTATTGCATAAAGGATCGAGTTTTATGTATTGTTAATATTTTTTTTAGATTTTTTTGAACCCTCTTTCTTAAAAACGTACTACAAAACGCTGTGACGTCATAGTCATGCAAATATTTAACACACAAGCAAAGGGAAAGATGATACATGGCTATGACGTCACAGCGTCTTTCCCTTTGATTTTGAGGGGGTTAGAGGATTCAAAAGCATCTAAAAAAATTGACAGTTAATACATAACTCTAGGTCCAGCATTATCAAAATACTGTATGTAATACATGTAATAAATAAATTCTGAAGGTTGTCCATTATAGTTCATTAAGCATTAAGTTCATATTATATCTCGATCCCTAAAAAGGGCAAAAGTTTCTAATTGTTTTAAATTAAGTATCTGCTGATTTTGGGTTCTAATTTCTTTCTCACTTAGACAGATTTGAGTATTTCTGACTCTAATATCTCGAAGTTTACCAAGCTTTTTTTGTGGTTTTAATGCAGCAAATCTGCAGACATGTTCAGATATGTAAATTTAAATTATTTTATCCAATTCCTCAATAAACAAGATACAATATACATACTATATGCATGTGATATACTGAATGGGAAACACACGGCTTTAAAAATAAACAAACAGGCACAAGCTATAATATAATAGTCAAAATTAAAATAATCATTATTTATACTATGAAATCTAAAAACAATGCAGTAGCCAGGTTGCGAACGTACGTTGTACATATAAAGTTTAATATAATGATGCCACGTGACAAACGTGTATAGCTCAAAGTCAATTACTTGCAAGAATCAAATGAACAACGTGCACCAACCCACTCTTCAGGTTAATTTCGGCAAACAGGTTTGTGTCACCGTCCATCAATCAGCTGCCATGATCACGTCACCGACGGGCGCCACTAGAAATCACTGCAGCCTCCAGAAAGTACACCTCCGGAACGCTCGAACGTTATACCCTCTATTTGACCTTGAAGAGGACGTAAAAACCAGAAACTTTCTAAAGGGAAGGGAGGGAGGCGACTAGATGGAAGGTGGATACCTTATTTTATGGCGTCATAAAGTTAGTGCGAACTTAGTGGTAACTGCTGGAACTACGTGCGTCTGGCGAGGATTGCTGTATATGTTAACATTGTAAAATCATGTAAATGCTCTGTCAACAGTCACAGCATAATTTTACAGAAATGACAACACCATAATTAGTTGTCAAATACTTTCAGACAAATATAAAAAAAAATATTTCTACTTCGTAAGTGAGTTCTTTCCTAAAAATTTGATAATTTTTGTGATTCTTCCTATGCTATATATAGGTATTGCCGTATCCTCGATGCAAAGAGCAAAATTTTCAGACGTCAGCGCCATCTTTTGATCCTATATGTCCTCTATTCTAGACACCACGAGAAGGGAGGTAGCCCCTACCCCCTTCAGTCAGACGCAAATCTAGGGGTGGGTGGGGTCATCCTCTTGAAATTTGGATTTAATATGGGCAATATAGGTATTTTTTCCCACTCCAATTATTTAACATTGACCTTATGGAGATTCCCCTCTCCCTACCCACCGAAATTGGTTTCTCGGTCCATGGCTGCTTCTCGTAGCTACGCTCTTACACCCAGGCTCGGACAAGCTATATATAAGAGTTGCTGAGCGATCGCTCAGTAGTCCCCTTCGGCTGGGAGACCCCTACAATGTTAAAATTAGGCACCCATAGAGTCAAGTAGACCCTTGATATAGGCCCGTACTTTTTTTGAGCCCTTTTGATCCCAGTCCGACCCTGCTTACACCTGTCTGATGCAGCACTTTTGGAAGATTTTTAATATAGACGTCTCCAAATACTACGCCTCCATAAAGAGATGGAACGTTCGTGGTGTCCCGAGGTGTACGGTCTCTCGATGTTTCGCTCGGCGGTCACTGCAGCGCGCACGTCGATTCTCAACACTGACAGCCTCACACGCTCCCAGGCCGCCATGGCGCAACCCCGGATCATCTTCGCGCTCCTCGTTTGCTGCTGCTGGACCGGCGCGCACGGACACAAGGTAGGTCAAGTGAAGTACGTGACCCCTCGGTGTCAAGGTCATGGTGCATTGACCTTAGATCACCGAAGTCAAGCTACGTCAAGTGTGGTTAGTAATAAGATAAGTGACCGTTTGTATTAAAAATTACGTTGCTCCCTCCCTGGGGTAAATTCATTTCGTTTTCCACCCAGTGCAGTGATGCACTTTTATGTGGTTCCCCAGGCTTTGGACATCACTTTGGTCCATTGATAAAAAGTAGAGGTGTCCGTCCTGACTGAGGTTTCCACGGTTCCCTCAGTTTCAATGTATAACCCGTAACAAGTCGTGGCCGCAAATATTCATTCAAGCTCGTAGTATCATGTTAGCATTTTTTTTATCGCGATTATTTACCTGGCTTACGATTGACGACTTGGGATGTCTTGCGAGGGTTTGTCATTACCGAGCAATATGTCAGTACGGCTCCAGCTGTTTTATAATTGAAAATTTATTTGTAAAAAAGTTACTCTGATCCAGAAAAACGGGGGGGAAGAAAGGGGGACACTATATGAAGTCAAAAACAGTTGGTAATATATTGGGGTGAGAAATACCTAAATTCTGTTGAACTCAAAGATTTGCATATACAGAGACTGAGCGCTTAGTGCAGTGACATGGCGACGTCAGTCTCGTGCGTTTAAAGCGATGTTGACGGAACTTTCGTATAGCTACTTGCGAGTCACCTCCCATGAACTACACTTTTTACTAAGATCGCCTCGTGATTAATATATAGTAATATTAGGGGGAATTCACAAAGTACTTTAATCTCCACTTTAGCCTAAATTTTTATCCCTGGTGCTAAACGCCTAAACCAGGGGCTAATCATGTTAAGCTCCTATTTTAGCACCATGTTCAGCATGTTGCAACAAGGATAAAAATTGAGGCTGAAGTAGGGGTTAAAATGCTTTGTGAATGCCCCCCATTTTCTCACAAATATCAAAATTTATGTCTACCTTAATCTGGATAATATAATTTGTTTGTATAATGTTTATTTTTTTATTATTTTTTGTTGTTTCATACAATTTATTTTTGGTAAATTCGATGAGTCATGATCTCATGATACACCTTAAACGTGAATGTACTGATCAGAAATCTTTATCATTTATTTCACCCATGGTCTGTTTTTTATTTATTTTGACTTATATTGTAAAATATATTTAATGTGTGATGAAATAGATGATAAAATAAAATTATCAATTGCTTGGAAAATATTATCTCACTTCACTATATCACATTTTTGCAGCGTATGAATTAAGCGATCGGGTGCAGCCGAGCACACAGCTTCATTTTGCAATTGTACCATATTTATTAATATGATTGTACGTAGTTCTCACTGTCAGTTCAAACCGGCTCTAAATTTTTTCGTTTAAGAAGTCATACGATACGAAAGCAGTGGGAGACCGCCTAATTGTTTTTATAGACGATATTAGCTTCTTATATAACACAGCATAAATATATATATATATATATATATATATATATATATATACGTATATTATAACATGTTATCGTAACATGTGATAAATTTTATGATATGAAGCAACTGGAAAGAAGATGTCATATTATACACGTGAGACAAGAAATCAATTATCAGAGCCAGTATATATATAATATATTCGCGTCGCTTCGCATGATAAAAATCGCCATGTGAATCCACCTTAAAGTGAATTTCACATGGCGATTTTTATCAGGCGACGCGACGCGAATAATGCGCAGTTGCAAATGTTGCAATAACATCCATTGGCGGCCATATTTGGAGATTAAAAGAAAAAGAGCATCGTAATTAACGCGATTACCGGCGAATTCGCCACCGCGTAGGATATCAAAGCTTTTACTTCAAAATCGCGTCGCATCGCCGTTGTCGCCATCTGAATCCACCTTTATAATGTAATAATATGATTGTATACCATGCATGATGCAGCCACACCTACCTATATAATAAGTCTTCTGGCTTCTATAGGACTATAATATTATTTTCATCATATATAGGTTCCAGATTCAACTCCTGGCTTTACTCTTTTCTTTTGAACATTTACACTTGCATACAATGGATTTGTATGATACGTATCGATGACGAAAAAAAAAAAAAAAAAAAAACATTGGAATTAATTAAACAAAACCATCATTGATGGAGATAACATCTAGTCTACGGTCTAAAAATAAAAATATACATTAATTATTTTATACTGTATACATATTTTTTCTTTAAAATGGAGTAAATAATGTTTTAGCAGTCTGACAAACCGATGTTAACTTTAAAATAAAATGTGTTGTGTTTTTCCGTAGCCTTGTAATTTATTAGTTGTTGAAAACTTGCATCCCGTGTTGTTTGCTTTTCGTGGCCACCATGCAGGCGGCTGATTTGCATTCCAAATGCACCTTTAAGCTGCAGGCCATTTGCTTAACGATTAATCTCCGTCGGATGTTGCATTGGAAATTTCTGTCAGACGGAATCAAATGAAATTAATTTAATAATTCGAAAGTGTTCTGAAATTTAATCGCTTATGGTTTGATCACATTCAAGAGGGATTTCTCACAAAAGTTCCATTTCCGGTTTCCATCCATAATCCCATAAGGATAAATATCAGTTGATTGAGATCTCGGAATCGGCGCTCTTAAGGGTAAGGTAACGCCACCAATGTTAAAAAAAGTCCCTCACACAAAAATTCTGAAAAAAATTTAAAATGTTCTCCTCTACATCCCCTATCAGTAGTTAAAATATCAGGTATACAAATACGATCTAGTTTTTGAGTTATGAATTTTTAAAGTTGACTAATTTAACATGGGAATTCCATTTCTCCATGTTAAATTAGCCAACTTTAAAAAATCATAACTCAAAAACTAGGATCGTATTTGTATACCTGATATTTTAGCTACTGATAGGGGGTGTAGAGGAGAACATTTTAAATTTTTTTCAGAATTTTTGTGTGAGGGATTTTTTTTAACATTGGTGGCGTTACCTTACCCTTAAATGTAACAAGACTTGCAGGGGACCTAGAACTCGCCATCAATAGGTGGGCATGCAAATTTTAAAATGGATCTGTCTTATCAGTTTTGTGAAAATTGAAATGGGATATGGAGCCTTATGGACGGTAACCGGAAATGGAGCTGCTGTAAGAAAACTGCAAGACTGAATTTGCTCAAACTATAAGCGTTTAAGTTTTAGATCATTCTCGATTTTTTAAAATTTATTTAAATTGTTATTTATTTTATTTTAATTTTATTTATTCGATTCCGTCTGACAGAAATCCTTTGACTCGCGTAGTAACTGAGGTCAAATTATAAAAATACAAAATTTCAAAATTCAATTTTTTTTTTTTTTATTCAATCCATTTCTCCCACAATCAATATATCACAATTAATAGCTGTTGCGGTTAATAGGACAGGTCATGATGGCAAGACCAAGAATGAGTGGTTAATATGTACATAATAATTAAGCAGACAATAAGCGTGCATGGTTTACAGTTTAGATATCATCCCGGGTCTAGGAAGTTTTGAAAATGTTCTGAGGATCTTCAGTTTACAGTTTTCTAGGGCTGCTGTAGCTTGTATTTGATGTTTAAAACTAATTAACATTATAAGTAATCAAATTAAATAATTACTTTTTCAAACCTTAAATTGCTGCTGGTCTAAAAAGAAATATTCAAAAATGAAAAGAAATATTCAAAAATGGTAACACGAAAATCCTGTAAGTTGCAAAACTTATAAGTTTTGCAACTCACCGGATAATTTATGTACATAAATAAAAAACCAAATGGCTTATTCGTCAAATTCCACATATATAAACACAAACATTGATAATGCAAGCACTTTGAATATGAAGGTTAGACACGTCAAAAAACTTGTTTATTAGAACTTAAACTGTAAATAAGAGCAATAAGAGCTAACACTGCAAAAAACACAATCATGAAGTAACAGTTTCACAGAATTTTTAAAATCTCTGTAATTTGTAATTTCTTTTACACAAAGTGGTAACTTATTATACAATCTAATACACATTGCGAGGGGTCCTTTATTACAAAGTTCTAGCCTGCAAATTGATGACTGGAGTTATATTATTAAATTTTTATTTCTTGTCTGATAATTGTAATTTTTTTGTACATTAAAATATTCATCATATTGTTTTCTAGCAAAATAAATTGACAAGGTAGTGGTAATATTCCTTCCTCTGAGAATTTAGTAGAACATGTCTCACGTTTTTTTATGTTATACATAGTTCTTATTGCTTTCTTTTGTAGTATAAAAATTGAGTCTTTTGAATTTCCCCAGAATATTATACCATATCTCATTTGAGAGTGAAAATTTGCATAATAGAGAGTTTTTAAACAATTTTTATCACAAATATTTTTTAATTCATTCAATTCATATATAAGGTCGATTGGGTGCAGAAAGTGTACATACACCGGACAGGGTTTACGAACAGACCTATAGTTACATACACGTTACCAAAATATTGTTTTTATTTCATTTCAAATATTATTTGAGAATATTTAGTTTTTCATATTAAGACTCTGCATATTTTTATAAAAATACAACTCCCATTCATTTATAGACACAAAACAGCTGATATCACACCTTAAAACCAACACGAGACAGGTGGAGATTTGATATATTGTTGTCCTAAGTGAGATGTCTCTAAACAGGCTCGATAATTACGAGGACGGTTCGACAAAATGAACATGTTGGCTTGGAGAACATTTCCGCCGTGTGACAACCTCGCGACGGGCGGTCCTCTCACCCCAACATCTTAATTATCTAATGTTAGATACATCGTCCTAGCATGGCTCTTTGGGGACTAAGATGGATCACAGTGTAGGTGGGCAAGTGTGATTCGTATAACCAAACCCGAGTTGAAATAAATTTGATCTTTTGTTCGCTATTAAGCTCTCCCTAGTTGAAAAATTACGTCCTCAACTCATCCTTTACACGTCTAAGCGTAATCTTCTTTCGTCTAAAACAAATCTTATTTCCTCATCGCTCAAAGTGAAGATGAAATGAAGACAATATTTCTAACATTTTATGTTCAAGAAGAGGAAAAAAGACTTAATCTCGTCTTTTTCACCTCTTTATTCCCCTCTAAAATGGTGCAAAATAAGAGGACAAAAGACGAGAATAGCAAGAATAGAATAGCGAGAAACGAGAATAGTTTAATAGCGAAGAAAAGATGAAATTTATTTCAACTCGGGTCTCTCCTCGTCTAATTCCCTCTTATTTTGCACCATTTTAGAGGTGAAAAAGACGAGATTACGTTTTTTTTTTTCCTCTTCTTGAGCATGAAGTGTTAGAAATATTGTCTTCATTTCATCCTCACTTTGAGCAAAGAGGAAGTAAGATGTGTTTTAGAGGTAAAAAGATTAAGATTAGACGTGTAAAGGATGAGTTGAAGATGCCTCAGTACATGCTGTCGTCGCGGCGATGCGGCCCGCGATTGCCTGTATTTATTTAGACTAAAACGCCTGGCGGGAATCCTCTTTTCAACTTTAAGCTGTCACTCGGGAAATAACTCATCCACGACGAAACATCACGAGAATTTCGGATATGAGAGATTCAAATCTTTCTTAAAATAAAATTGTTGCTGAGTGAGTTAGATGTCTGACTTTCTTGTGAAGTACAATCGGATCGCCAGCTACTGCGGCTACATACCGTGCTACAATATAATTAATATGACTGTTCACATTGTGCTTGGGCTTTTGCCTTTTACACGTCACCAATGGAGTATCGACCTTAATTTTTTTTTTATTGCAGAAACGGATAGAGGGTGCAAAGTTATGCTACTCTGATTTTTTTTCAGATTTTTTTACAGACCAGGAACTATATTTTAAAAAAATATTAAAAGTTCTTTTTGTGACGTCACGAGGCGCCTCTCCTTAAGAAAAAGATAGAACCTGCCGCCGCGTGACGTCACAAAAAGGACTTTCAATAATTTTTTAAAAAATACTTTCAGGGCTGTAAAAAATCTGAAAAAAATCAGGGTAGCATAACTTTGCACCCTCTATCCATTTCTGCAGTAAAAAAATTTGAGGTCGATAATCCATTGAGCAACTAACAATTTTATTTTAATTTGTCATTTTTATTTTATATCTAGTACAATATTATGAATGTATATATTGCCATGTTTGCTCAATAATAAACATTTATTATTATTTATTAAATTATTATAATATCACGTCAGTAAAGGTGCGCAGAGATTTCTCCAAGAGGCGTCTTTAACAAATTCGTCACAATGGAGCGATTTAATTCGAACTTTGGCAGTACAAAATTACAAAATTTAATTTATTAATATTAGATATTACAATGCAAAGAGACCGCTGAATGCAAAATGACTTTTTATACGCGTGTGTTACAAAGAGCTATATATTTCACCTTTATAACAAGGCATAATGTATAAAATATAATAATCTACATGAATATATAAAAGAGAGATTCGTTTAATATAGGGATCACTTACAGAGTAAAAACAAAAGTTATAGTATTAGTCATCCCTTTAATAAATGTTAATCGTTAACCAAACATGGCTTCAATACTAAAGTCAACACAATGAATAAAATATAAATTAATTATTATTAGACTACAGAGACAAAATAAATGGTGTAGCTTTACTGCACTATGAGAAGAAAATTCCGTAAATAATTTTGGGGGCTTTACATAATATAGGTCTGCATGGAGAGAAATTATTAAACAATTATATTTCAGTATACAGCCTTCAGTAGCTTGCTATCTCGACATTAACACTTTTTTTTTTCGGTATTTTTTGATCTCATCTTCCGTCCGTAACTTATCAGATTTTCAAAATCAATGCTCAGAGAGGATGGCTTTGCACACTAGGCGCGGATTCAGAACAAAATTCGGGGGGAGGGGGTAACTGTCTCCATAAAGTCAATATTAAAAAAAAAAAAAAATAGATGGAAATTCCCATATATATTACACATGTTAAATGTGAAATTTTCAGGGGGATCCACAGCTTCCCCTTGATCCGCGCCTGTTGCACACCCCCACCCTCGTGTTTCTACCCCCAGTCATTCTCACCCCCGTCCAGACTTTTTGTCAAGTCTCTCCCCCCCCCCCCCTCACTCTATAACTGCTCAAAACTGAGGTAGTGTTCCTCAAACTCTTCCTGATTCCGCTCTAGTTGAAAAATTTCATCTTCAACTCATCCTTTACACGTCTAAACCTAATCTTTTTATCATTATTTCTATTTCCTCTTCGCTCAAAGTGAGGATGAAATGATGACAATAATATATTCTAACATTTTATGCTCAAGAAGAGGAAAAAATACATGATAATCTCGTCTTTTTTCCCTCTAAAATGGTGCAAAATAGGAGGAAATTAGACTATATAGGAGAGAATAAAAGATGAAATTTATTTCAACTCGGGACATAGCTTGACAAATCTCTAAAACTGAGGTTTCCACAAGCCTTGAACATTTCCTGACTCCAAGTCTTACATTTTACTAAAACTGTCACATTCTCACCACAATTAATTAACACGCAAAATTTATCCTAGATAATATTGCGAAATCTCATCGAGGTATTTTTGGGAAACGTTTTTTTATCGCGGTCGACATCGCGTGACGATCGTCACCTCAGTGCGGTGAGCTCGCAAATCAGACGTGACAGAGAAATCCGAGGAGCAGCTTCTGCTAGGACAGATGGTATCGCGCTAATCTAGTCGGGAACATAAGTTTGTGTCTCATTTCAGTGAATATCGTGCAGTGTTCTGAGCTAAGACAGATGGTATCGAGATAATCTGAAGTAAGGAACACTGGTTTGTGTCTCATTTGAATATGGGAACCGTGCAGGCGTGATGACTTGAAGAATTAACTTATGTCAGGGAGATCGTACTCTGCCTTTGAATCGCATTGTATGGTACCCCGAGTTGTGAAATAAATTTGATCTTTTATTTGCTATTAAAGCTCTATCTTCGTCTGATTTCCTCCTGTTTTGCGCCATTTTAGCGGGAGAAAAAAGGGAAAATACGAGATTTCGTCTTCATTCAGTATAAAATGTTAAAAATAGTGTCTTCATTTCATCCTCACTTTGAGCGAGGAGAAAAGATAAACTTAAGATACGTTTTAGAGGTAAAAAGATTAGATTTAGACGTATAAAGGATGAGTTGAAGACGTAATTTTTCGTATGATAAAAATTTAATTAGAATCAATTCTAAATGAGAAACGAACGATACGAAACGAAGCTGTGTGCGCTTACACCTGATTTTCACGGCTCTTAAAATATATTTTATCATAGACTGCGAAAAATCATATACGCTTTTGTGTGAGACTACTTTTTGAATTAAAAAGACTCAGAAATATCATGAGTTGAAGGCTGTCAAGGTGAATTTCTCGCGGTCACCTAGGTGTAGTTTGATATTAATGTTGGGCTTTTATGTAAGCCTATATTTCATTATATGACACAATTTATGGTCAGTAAAACCTCGTTTATGAATTGTTTGTTGTGTCGTAAAAAACTTCTCCAGTTTCACATGATGTGCACCAATTTTTTTTAACGTCTTTTTTCTTCTTGTGAGGTCATTTTGTCCCGTTAATGTCCTCCACAAAATTTACTACCCCTCGAGGTACCCTCATGTGCACAAGTGTTTTTTTTTTGACCGACAGGAATTAATAATTATACATGTTTTTATGCAGCTGTCGAATCACGAGCGTTGGAAATTTTCTCTTTTGTTTTGAAAGCCATGTTGGTACCTTTCTCTCGTCCCATAGTCATGTTTATTATATTACTATTATTACGCATTTTCATCGTTCTTTTGTAAAGACGTGACAAACAGAAATATAAACTGCAGGGGGGGGGGGAGGTCGTGCATCACAATTAAAAATGTGCCTTAAGTTACGCATTTAATTATAATACATATAATAGGTATGTTAATTTCTTAGTACAACGCGTATATCATTTTTGCGAATCACGTATAAAAAAGGTATTTAAAAACACGTTCAGATGAATAATGCTGCATTTCCACAGCTCCGTGGAGCCATGGATAGCAAACTGCTGCTAATTTCTTGGTCCATACTTTGTTAATCTACTTCAAACAAAAGTAAAATCATGTCAATCAATTGTAATTGTGGATTCGTTAGTTTCCACTGATAACGACCTGTAGTGAATATGGCTACTCAATCTAGCACTGATTCACTGACATCGGAAACCGGTACAGACAAATGATAAACTTTCAAACGACTGATGTTTAATTGGCTCTACAAGTGTGCTAATTACATATGAAAGTACTAATTAATAAACTCGCTCACTAATTTCGCATTGATTTGTCTCAAAGTTTGACGAAAGTATTAAAATACCCGAGTTGAAATAAAACTCATCTTTTATTTGCTATTATATCTCTCCTCTTATTTTGCACCTTTTTAAAGAAAAAGACGAGATTACTTCTTCTTTCCTCTTCTTGAGCATAAATTGTTAGAAATATTGTCTTCCTTTCATCCTCACTTTGAGCGAAGAGGGAATAAGATGTGTTTTAGAGGTAAAAATATTAAGTTTAGACGTGTAAAGGATGAGTTGAAGACGTAATTTGTCAACTAAGTACGAACACCTACATTAAAACCTGCATGGTGAGTGCCGATTTTTGTATTATATATTACAATAATAAAAAATGGTATTACATTATATAATGGACTGAAAGTAAATAACGTTGGTTCATATATAATTCTAGGAACACAACACCCAATATAAACGCCTTACATTTTTATTAACTTTATATTACCCAAACTAAATGACTAAAGATAATACGGTCGTATAGTTTTTGATCACGTGGGTTTATGCTTTTAAAGAGGAAAAAGGTTCGGTTTATTTTTTATGGCGATGCGAGGCTGCGTATCAATTTAGTGCTACCACCGCGCCTTGATTTGCATACCGGAGGGGGGGGGGGGTGACAGCCTCACCAACAATCGACGACCTCACTTACTTGTTAGTACTTTGTTGACAAACAGTAAAAAACAATAGCGCATCGACTTCAAATTTTTTTATTGTAGATATGGATGGAGGGTGTAAAGTTCCCTGATTGAAAGTACCCCTGTTTTTTTTCAGATTTTTTTTTTTTTTTTAAGTATTAGAATAATTTTTAAAAAATTATTCAAGGTACAGAGAAAGTGACGTTTTTCTTAGTAAAAGGATAGGACCTAAAAGGGGCGTGGGTTCAAACCTGACCTCAGTAAAACTTTTTAGCAATACTTCCCGGGCTGTAAAAAATCTGAAAAAAAAAAAAAAAAAAAAAAAAAAAAAATCAGAGTGGCGTAACTTTGCACCCTCTATTTATTTTTGCAATGAATTTTTTTACATCGATACTCCATTGTTGGTGACGTACACCTCGGGGCAGAGCGAACGTTACGTCTGATCTGAATGAGCTTCGTCACACACGCAGTCTATGGAGATGATCTTGAAGTTTTTGTAACTGAATGCTCCTCTTATTTATCTTAAAATCACAAATCGTAATCGGATGGTCGTGAGTTCGATTCCAGGTACCGCCAAACTTTTCACAAGTGGTGGTTGCTAAAAGGAATACCCACTCGTGCATCCGGGAGTATCCTTCATCAATTGCCGACCATCCTGACTGAGGTTTCCACGGTTCCCTAAGTCAAAACTAGGCAAATTCTGGGACTGATAGCTGGTCATGGTCGCCCCGGTTCGGAAAAGACCCACATGATCGGGTTCACGAAGAGCTGGGAAACGTAAGGCATAAAATGACATGTGACCACCAATACGGTATATATAGGGTTCAGTTGAGGGGACGCAAAATGCAAAAGTTTTATTTGCTTGTCTGTTAGAGCTGCTTAGGCGGAGTAAAGCCTGTATTACACGATACAATTCTGCATACAATTTTTCCTTGCAAGAAAATTTCATCTCCATACAAACAAATGGAGTAAAAGTTTTCTTGAAAGGAAAAATTGTATTCAATAGTTAGAAAAATTGTATCGTGTAATACCGGCTTAAGTTTGGTGCTGTAGCTCGGATCGTCACGAAACACGTCCTGCCCCACGTCTCACGTTATAACCATTATTATATTATAGTACATCGTCCCTCGTTCGCAATAATGAGCTATCTGCTATTTCAGGTGAGAGCAACAATGAACTTTATTTTATACTGATTTACAGCTCATAATTGCGCTCACCTAAAATAGTAGACAGCTCATTATTGCAACGAAATCGTGGTAAGCAGATCATTATTCCGGACGAGGAACGATATATCATTATTACATAACCTATAATAATAACCAGCTGAATGGTAAGGCAGAGCGATTGGAACGACGGGCACTTGGTCGTCGATTAGCTCCTCTTGATCTCGCCGACCAGTTTAAAGAGGATGCGCGTGATTTGGTGCTCAATGGTGACTTAATTCTCGCGAGCCGTGACCTCCCCTCCTCTCTATCACTCACACGGTAACACGAGCACACGTTATCGATCATAAACGAAACAATAATTGAGTACTATTAGACTATCTGTAATTTTCTTTTCATGCGCTTACTGATCAGATTTTTTTTTCTTTTATCACACCTATTAATTGAGCACTTGTACTCACTAAGTTTTCGAAACTTCAACTTAGGCATTTTGCGGGCTCTTCAGGTGCGGTACGGCCTTTCAATCCATCCCAGAATTTTCTTATGACTGAGGGAATCGTGGAAACCTCAGCCGGGAATAATGCAACCACTTTTGTCAATGAACCGGAAGTGCAATGTTCCAAAGCAAGGGAACCACATATAGTGGATAAGCGTAACGATTTATTCCTGGGTGGGAACCGTTGTTTTTGTTGAAAATGGTCACCCATCCAATTACCAACCATGCTCGGCGTTGCTTGTCTTTGGTGATCTGACGAGATCCGGTCAATGCACTGCGCCACACCTCTCATGGAGAGAGCATTGAACTTTTCCATTCAATTCAATATGTACTCATGAGGGAAATATAATAAACTAAACTGCATGAACTCGCTACCTCACAACACATGGTGCTAACAAGCCGCCTCTCAGACGAGTGTGCTTGCATAAAGTGCAGCTAATTACCGCGGTGACATGCATGTACCTGCACTTTAGCGTCGGTAATTGTTTCTTACTGCAGTGAAATTTATTCATTGGAATTGTCTGTTCAATAGCAACGACATTCAACGACATCACCGTGGCTCGTAGCAAAATTCTCAAATAAAATATTCAACAATCTAGGTACACTTGTCGCCTTGAAAATTTCCCTTTGCAGCCTTGTTAATCACCATTCCCCGTAAGAATAACATAGAACGTTACTAACATGACTGCAAGTGGAAAATTTTCCAAGGCGACGAGTGTAAATATTATAAGCAAATGAACTTTACCACTCCATAATTTGCTGGTATACAATAAAAAAGAGAGAAAGAGAGAGATACATATTTTCAATTTTGGAAGAGCACTCAGTATGTCCATCGAGTTCATCACGTCTCTATTATATATTAGGCTGCATGACAGCGCTGAGAAATAAAGCAGAAGCAGCATTTGTGATGTGTCGGAGTGTATACTAATTATATTATTAATAAAAAATATATATATGTTGCATGTCAACCTCTGCAATATAGGAGGGTACTCACACAAAGGACTTAACGTAGATCCGAGAAAATTTTAGTACTAAAAAGTGATATCAAATCAAGTGTAGTACCAAATATGGTATTAAAAATTTCTGGGATAAAATCTATGTCCGTTGTGAATACATCACTCTAAAGGTGAATTCACATGGTGATTAAATCATGCGACGCGAAATAATGCGCACTTGCTGTAACATCTATTGACGGCCATATTTGGCGATTAAAAGAAAAAGAGCATCATAATTAACGCGATTACCAGTGAATTCGCCGCCGCATATTAGGATTTCACAGCTTTTACGTCAAAATCGTTGTCGCCTTAAGGTGTACTAATGGAAGATTTACCTTAAAATATTAATTTTTAGATTTTCACGAGACCCACATAACTATATAAAACTCCGATGTTATCATCATACTTGTGTGTAATTTAAAACAACACAACTATTAGAGTCAACGCATTCAAATATCACCTGCACTAGATAGAAATATGAACACTACAATTTACGTTTATTATTTTCCACATTTCTGTACAAATTATTTACATTAAGTTAATTACATCTATGACGTCACAACATGGTAATTTGCTCGCGTGTGGTCTTCGGTTCGCGACCCTGCGGCGGCCTGCGGGGGTGGAGCAACAATACACTCATCTCAAACAACTGCCATAAAGTGCGGCTTCCTTATTGCTGCATTTAAGGCTCGGTCAGGTGAATTATGTTACGTTGTATATACTAAGATTCATATTCAATTTGTTTTTCGTCGGAAACGCTCGGGTGTTCGGCTCGGCTCTTCATTACAAACAACACACCAATGACTGAAGACGTTACAAACACGACGAAACCAAGTTAAATGTGAACCACAGTGTTGTGTTATAGACTGGAGATGTTAGCTGGCCCATCAGTGTAATAATATACTGTGTATTGTAATTCTATATAAAAATTCTAGGAAGATTCAAACTCTCTCTCTCTAATAAAATTTGTATTATAGTTGTTGATATACATGTTTTGATTATATATTATTGCAACTATTATAGACTCAAAAAAATCGAAAATTATAGCATAACATTGCACCCTCAATTTTTATTTTATTTTCTTTATTCGAACAACTGTTTGTACAATTAACAACATGGATCACGTCAAATATTTAATATAATAATAAAACACACACACATTATCACACATACACATACACATTATCAGATTACCAACAAGACGTACAATAATATTACATTTTTATTATTTATTTTAAATAATGATAATAAATTAAGGCTATATATTACTAATTATATTTTATCTTATTTTATTACTAAAATAAAGCTTAACAGAATAAAATTCTGTGTCTAAAAGTATATTTTTAAGTTGATTCTTAAAACTATTGTCACTCTGAATTTCTTTTAAGCTGTTAGGCAAAAAATCATAAATCTTTGAAATTTGATATGAACAAAACTCTTCTAAAAAAAAGCTGATTTACGTTTCTCAACCCTAATATGATTTTTGTTTCTAGTGTTATTCATTTCTGCAGTAAAAAAATTTGAGGTCGATAAACTCCATTGAAATGTACACTCGTTGCCTCCCAAATTTTCCCTTTGCCCAGCTTTCTTAATCGTAAGAATAACACAAGGCATGCGGGTGATTATTACATGAGGCTCGGACTGGCCACAAGAATCCCTGACTCTCCTCTCCACTTTTTAACACAAAGAAAATACAAAAAGTGGCCTCAGACCCTCTTCCAGATAGCCCCTGCTGCCTGTAATGCACATATGGGCCCCTAGCTTGCCAGTCCGAGCCTGGTGATTAACAATAAGTCTGCAATAAAGAGGGAAATTTTCCAAGGCGACGAGTGTACCTAAAAAGTTAAAAACAGAATGAGTACATTTTATGATGTTCTCTGAAAATGTAACGACATTATTAATAGCTAGTTATAAATACGGCTGGAATGTTCCGTAAATTTACGTCTGCTCGCGGACGATACAATCATATTGTTTGGTTTGAGAGCCGGCCAAGCCGCCGCCCTCGCGAATTGTTTGAAACTTGCAATTAATCTGCAGGCACCAACTTTTTTCTGCTTGTTATTTTTTTTAAAGGAATGCCGTCGTGTGTATATATTTTTTTAGTTAATTTACATGCCCGTTTATGGTAGTGCAAGTGAGAGAAGATTATTAACTATATTTATCCATATTTTATTTAAATTCAGCATAGCATGTTATTATAGTATATATAAATATATACATAATTTCAGTACAATAATATTTACACATAGCACTTAAGACACTAAAAGACAGTTCACATACAACAACCAAGTGTCCCGTATACATCATGATACCATAAGAACAAAGCCATGGACTCATAAGGTGCAACATTTGATTTGTTTCCATGATAAGAAGTTTTTAGTTCTTTTATCGAAAAGAAAATTATAAAACAGTTTTCAAAGCTGCATGGTAAAATTTTTACGCTCACTGTGCGTTATGGGAATATTTGCAATGGGTACAAAGGACATTTCACATCTTCTCTCGAAATACACGTCATTCAAGAATTCTGGGCAACACTTTGTCTGCACTCTGCGACATATATTATTATAATCTTGATTACTTAAAAAGTGAAAGTGCAGATATTGTGCAATTTTTAAAGAAGATAAAGTTGTATTTTCTGGCAATGAACATAATATAAAAGTGGACGATTACCTCTCAAATGAATATTTTATGTTGATTTCGAGAACTCCGTGGCGGGTGTTTTTCTTCTCTGTTGGTCTTGCGACGTTTCGCCTCGCATGTTCGAGGCATCTGAATATTAAATTTATTTCTGTAATTTTGTTGACATGTCTTTTAGAAGATAAATAAATTTATGTTTTTTTTTTTTTAATTTTGGTAATGTTTACCATCAAGGTAGAAATTATGATTTAAAAGACAATAGAAACCTTTATTCATATTTTTTTTATTGCATATTTGGATATAATTATCCTGAAATTATGTACTGTCAATTTTTTCAGATTTTTTTTACTCTTTAAACTCATGCTGCAAAACGCTGTGACGAGTCATAGTCATGCAAATATTTAACACACAAGCATAGGAAAAGATTTTGCATGACTATGACGTCATAGCGTCTTTCTCCTTGATTTTGAAGGTGTTAAAAGGTGTATTCATATGACGATTTTTTTCATAGGACGCGACGTGAATAAAGCGCACTTCCTATAACATCCATTGGCGGCCATATTTGGTGATTAAATGTAAAAGGTAATTAACGCGATTCCCGGTGAATTCGCCGCCGAATAGGATTTCACAGCTTTTACATCAAAATCGCGTCGCATCGCCGTTGTTGCCATCTAAATCCGCCTTTAAAGAGTTCAAAAAATCTGAAAAAAATTTATACATGATTTGAGGTCCTCTATCAAAAAATAAAAAAAAAAAACATGAAGCTTGTCCATTGACCTCGTAAAGCACCAAGAGATGGCATTGAAAACCTCCTCGATAGAATCAGTATGACTCAACTACATGTGCCAGTAGCACAACTCTGATATCAAAACAATGCCACTTAGAATCACTCAGGTAAAATCCTTCTGTTTATATTCATGTCTTTAATAAAGACTTATCTTGATATTATTGAAATGTATAATTATACCAAGAACTTGTTTTTCATGCAGAGTTTAATTTTATTTGATAATTTTACTTATATGGTCATTAAGTGATGAGTATGCTAAAAGATTCAATTACTTTTACTGGGAGTTACGTAATGCCATACTGTAATACAAGCTCACGTCGCCTTGTAAGGATAGGGCGGGCAATCGTGATTGCCTTTCAATCGATCAGCCGCCCAAAATTATACTGAATTAAACGGAGACGTCTTATTTTGGTATTGAATCAAGCGATCAAATTTTCTGCCGTGAAATTATAGAGTCCGTCGTAATTTGCCGCGCGCGTCTGTCTGGCTGGTAATTGCAAGGAAGGTGCGACGTGCAGGTAACCTCGTTCACTTGGGAGGTTCAGCGTGGCGCAGTGCATTGAACTGTTCTCGTTAGATTACCGAAGTCAAGCTACTTTGAGCTTGGATGGGTGACCGTTTCAATTAAAAATTACGTTGATCTCTACCTGGGGTAAATTTATCTCGCTGTCCCCCCACAGGCATTGGACATCGCTTTGGTCCATTGATAAAAAGTAGAGGTGTCCGTCCTGACTGAGGTTTTTTACGGTTCCCTAAGTCCCACCTTAGTGAATGCTGGGACACGTAACAGCAGGCCGTGGCCATCATCCTTTCCCTTTCTTATCCCTACCCATTACCCCTCTGTAAGCTCTTAGGGGTGTATGCTTGTAAAAAAAAAAAAAAACTTGTAAATTGCAGATTGCTTGAAACTTTTAGTTACAGAAATGTTACGACATATATGAGTCTCCTCGCTGACCTGACCGGCTCTTATCTCTCGGACACAACAGAGTGCTGACGATTCTTACAAAGATATCATGTTTACAATTTAGAAATGTCGTACGTGTTCTGTCGATACAAGGTTTCTTATAAGTTAATTAAAATGCCTTAAGGGTAAGCTAGATAACGCCATCAATGTTAAAAAAAAAATCCCTCACACAAAAATTATGAAAAAAAATTAAAATGTTTTCCTCTACACCTCCTATCAGTAGCTCAAATATCAGGTATACAAATTTGTTCTAGTTTCTGAGTTATGAATTTTTAAAGTTGATTAATTTAACATGGAAGTTCCAATTCTCTATGTTAATGTAGTCAATTTTAAAAATTCATAACTCAAAAACTAGATCATATTTGTGTACCTGATATTTTATAGCTATATACTGATAGGGGATGTAGAGGAGAACATTTTAAATTTTTTTTCACAATTTTTGTGTGAGGGATTTTTTTTAACATTGGTGGCGCTATTTTACCCTTAATAACGATTTGAAATCTATTTGTTTTTTGTTTTTTTTTATTGTTTATTTATAATGCAATAGCTTCCAGCCAGGATTGTGATTGTAATTAATAAAAGATCAAATGTCAAATTCTAATTGCTAAAAATATCAAAGCGCGAAACGTAATATTTATAATTATAAAATTAATAATGTATAGTAATTTATCATGGAGTTCAATGGTTGTATAACATCTGGATTGTCGTTGGTCATGCAGGGTTCATTTTCCAGCCCATCCTAGCTTCTACTTATCCTAACCCTGTGAGGTGCTAACCTTAGTCCATACCCTCGATAAGAGTATACATCATAAGGCTCCAACAGATGGCATCAGCAAGTGCAGATCTGGAAACAAATCTCGGGGGGAGTGGGGGGGGGGGCGTCTCCATAAGTTCAATGTTAAAAAAAATTGGAGTAGGGAAAATACCATGCACATGTTAAATCCAAAATTTTGAAGATTTCGGGAATGGCAGTAAAAACCTTATTTGAGTCATGCATTATCAATGATTATGTACCCGAAGGGACCACATTCAAATTCAATTTAATTTTATTCATTCAATTCCAATTAAATTTATGCACATACTAATTAATAAGTGTATATATATATTCATATTATAAATTGTAATTTATAATGCATTATTTATTTTTATTTTATTATATTTCGCTCATGAGTACATAAATAACAATTCAGAGGCAGGAGATTCACAAACTGTCCAATAAGAACAATTCACTTCCCGAAGGTTGTGTAGCGAAAATCTAATATTTATATGCATGGGTAAGACACGTCTAAGGGCAATTAACATAATATGTTATATGTATAATATTATATACAAAGCATCAACAATTTTTTACATCGCATCGGTTAACGATATGAATTGTCTTATGTTTTCTTCTCATCACTTGATGCCAAACATCTTTTATGCCTGTATGTAACATTTTATACGTTCCCTTGGGTGTCGTTAATTCAGTATGACTCGCTACTACATTTTGCAGCAAAAAGTTTCGATATATTACAACGATGACTCGCTCAGGTAAAATTTACCACCTGTCTTCATGACGTCAATATATCTGTTTGTTTTTTATAATAATTATATCTTATTTTACAATGTTAGCTTGTTATTGAATATGCAGCATTTTATGCCAACGTATATGTATTAATTTATGTACCCGAGTTGAAATAAAAGTCATCTTATATTCGCTATTAAGCTCTCCTCGTTTAATTTTCTCAAATTTTTCACCATTTTAGAGAGAAAAGACGCGCGAGATTACGTCTTTTTTCTTCTGATTAAACATAAAATGTTAAAAATATTTTCTTCATTTCATCCTCATTTTGAACGAGGAGGAAACAAGATGTGTTTTAGAGGTAAAAAGACGTTATAAGATTATAGGTTCAGGCATGTAAAGGATGAGTTGAAGACGTAATTTTTCAACTAGGGTAATTAAACATCTTATGCATTGTAGCTATTTAATTAAATATATAAATTAAAAGTGGTTTGACAAAATTAAAAGGACGATCTAAAAAAAATCACTCAACTGCGAGATGGGTTCTCATTGGCCAGTTGTGTTTTAATTAAACAGATTAATCATGCAGCCGCAACTTACAAACTTGGCTCAAAAATTGTAGTATCCGGTAACATGTGAACACACTTAAATATACCACTATCATATTGCGCCTATCTTGGTATTTTGCACACACATCATGAAAGGGTCACTAATGGAGATGCGACCTTTCCGATTATACGAACCGACATGTGACCCTCAACTTCAAAGACTTCAAAGAGCACTTTTGGTTTCCTCGGAGAAAAGATATTTCAGAATAACATTTTGTGTTGATAAACAGCCGTGATGACGCAGCGGAGAGAATTCCAACATCTGGGCTTCGTCAGTTCCATCCACAGAAAGGAGGTGTCCATAAGACTCAATGTTATCTTATGGCATCGATCCTTATGGAACGAAATTGTCACTTCACGTAAATTTTACAGACCAATTTCATTTTTTGAAATCAATGAATAAAGAGATAATACGCCCAATGTTAATAGAAATCCTATTCATAAAAATTATGATAAAAAAATAAAATGTTCTCGGTTGGTTGGTTGTCATTTTGGGGCAATTGACACATTTTGGTCATGTATGCCCCCCAGAAAAGTTCTCCTTTACATAGCTTATCAGTAGATAAAAATATATCAGGTATACAAAAACGAGCTAGTTTTCGAATTATTAATTTTTAAAGTTGACTACTTTAACATGGAGAAATGGAACTTCAATGTTAAATTAGTCAACTTTAAAAATTCATAACTCAAAAACTAGCTTGTTTTTGTACACCTGATATTTTAGCTACTGATAAGGTATGTAGAGGAGAACTTTTTAAATTTTTTCATAATTTTCATGAATTGAATTTTTATTAACATTGGACGTGTTATCTTTACCTTAAGTAGCAAGCTTTCAAAAGATATAGTGTCACAAAAATGTCATATATTAATTAAAATTTTCTGAAGTATTGACATCGTTCTTTTAATTTAAAACCATACAGATATTTTACGGTAAATCAATATATTAGTTCGTGCGCTCGTGAGCTCTAAATAAATCCAATAAACCTATAATAGACCTAAAATAAACCACACAGTGTAAAAAATAAATGCAATTTTCTACATGATCATACACTTCTCGCCTTTGATTCTTGGCAAATTTGTTGGAGAATTTCTTTGGCAGCCACGGTACTACCTCCTTTCACTCACCATCTTATGGAAAACTGAATCTCGTTACCTCAGGATGCAAATCACGTAACTACAAAAAATTTAATGCAACTCTAAACCTTATCCCACTAGAACATAAGGGTCAAAAGTCCATCAATTTTTTGTAGTTACGTGATTTGCATTCTGAGGTGACAATATTTTAAAGAGGAAAATATCCGTTGTAAAAAATGTACTACCTTCTTTTAATCCCCATCTTGGAAAACTTAATGTCTTGAAGGATGAAAATTTCTGTGGCGTCCTCTGTACTACCTTGGCGCCGCTCGGCCCACTCACTGCATTGTTGAAGACGCTGACTAAATTCCGCGGACCAGACGCCAACCCAAACAATCGCCGAGCGTAATGCGAGCTGTACCGAGAGCTCATTGCATTACCATACCGTATATATATCGTATAACAATCATCCCTGGCACCATGCGGCGTTGATTACGTTTGATTTGGTGCTGAATTAAACATGAGGCAATTATTGTGGCCGTGGTGTTGGCAGGGCGTGACGTCACAAATTATTTCAAGCGATATGTAAAGTGAGCATAAATTAATATTTTGTGTCTCATGCATGAAGAGTTGCGAGCGAAAGTTGGTCCACTGAAGCAAAATTGACAGTGTGGGGCATTCAAAGTTTATTATTATTTTTTAATCAAACTCTACTGCCCGAGTAGAATTTTTTCCTGTAGATACCCTGTAAAAACACTGTATCCAACCGGTAGAGGCCAAAAAACCCTGTAAATACCCTGTACACACCCAGTAAACTCAGTTTGACCCTGTAGGCTCTGATTTTGCTCTTTTCACTACTGGTTGCGATCCAGTAGTAACTAGGGCTGTAAAAACTCGTCATTTTTTTTAGCTCGGTCCGGATAAAAACAGACCGGTTTGACTCGTAGCTCGGTCTAAGCTTGAAAACGAGCTTAACTCGAAGCGGCTCGAAAACGAGCTGAACTCGAAGCGGCTTGAAAACGAGCTGAACTCGAAGCGGCTCGAAAACGAGCTAAACTCGATCGGAGCGGCTCAAAAACGAATCAAAGTATGAAAAAGATCATATTTTAATTCGACTTAAAGCTCATTTTCATTAGTTTGAAAAAGAGCTCACTATATAGCTATTTTCGTAACCTTTCCTGGTCATATCTAAAAAACGACTCGAAATTAAACGAGTCTACGGGAGGCTGCAGCGAGGGCGCATGGCATATCCTGAATCGAATTAACTAATAGTTTGCTTATATTTTACATACATGTGTGTGTTTATATATTTGTATACAGTAAAAAAATGGGAAAAATATTTCATCTGCACAACTGTGCTCTCTTCACACAAACACTTGCAGGTAAGGTAGGAGAAGGGGAGCGTCCCATCAACGCCACCAAATCTTTTATGTTAGAAAAAATAACTCCCTGAGCAATATGCAATGTCAATACATGAAACACAAAAGAGGGATTTTACTCTTCAAATGCTTTTTAAAATGGATAATTTATAACAACTATTCATTTAAAGAAGGGTTTCTAGGACTTTTTTATCTTTTTTTTTCGTTAAAATGTTAAAATATTCGCAACCATCGATACCTGAAATTTCCATTCTTTTTTTTTTTCTTAAGAATGACTATTATTGAAGTATTATTGAAAATGTTATTTGTTAGAAGAGAAGACACATCCGTTTTTTGATGAAACTTCATAAAATTAAATTTAAGACTTTTTTATATTTTGCACAGTAAATAATTTAATAAGCTTCTAGTGTGGCGCATTGCGTTTGACACGGTTTCGTCATATCACCAAAGTCAAACAACGCCAAATTTAATTAATTTATATATATAGATAGTTGCATCATCATTATCAATAATAAATACAATAATGATATTGTGTGATTAAATGTATATGGATTATATTATTTCATAAAAAAATATTTTCTTTTTGAATTCATCGAATTTGAATTAACTTATCCAGCTATCAACTTCAGTCGAGTGTAACAATATAATATCCCATGCAACGAGCTAGGAACTTAACATATTATGCTGGCTCAGAAAATTGCTATTTAAAAGAGGCACATCACATAATTTCGAGCAGTACTGAACCGAGGCTCGGTCTTGAATTTTACAAATATCAAAAAACGAGCCAGCTTGATTTCAGTCCAAAACTCGAAAAACTCAATCCGATGAGTCCAGTAAAAATCGAGTCCCGAAAAATTCAGTTCAGACCGAACCGTGGCTCGGTCTCGATTTAGAGTTCAGCTCGGTCAAAAAACGAGCCAGCTCGATTTCGGTCCAAAACTCGAAAACTCGGTCCGACGAGTCCAGTAAAATCGAGTCCCGAAAATTTCAGCTCGGACCGAACCGTGGCTCGGTCTCGATTTACAGCCCTAGTAGTAACCCAGTAACTATCCTGTAGCAATAAGTAAAAGTCTCTACTAACCAGTACACACTCTGTAAAACCCTGTACAACTCGATCCCGTAGCTTACAGGAACCTACAGACTCCGCTACAGGTAACAGCTAACCTGTAATATACCAGTAGCTTCCAGTAATCATCGGTAGATTTAGTAAATTGTTATCCTGTAGCGATTACGGGAACCTACAGACTCGCTACAGGTAACAGCTAACCTGTAATATACCGGTAGCTTCCAGTAATCATCGGTAAATTGCGTGAGTTTTAAACCTGTAGCTAGTACAGGAACCTACAGACTCGCTACAGGTAACAGTCATTCTGTAATATACCAGTAGCTTCCAGTAATCATCGGTAACTTGCATTAAATTTGAACCTGTAGCAAGTACAGGAACCTACAGACTCATTACAGGTATAGAGTTTAAAATCACACTGTAAGTACTCAGTAGTTTCCAGTAGTTGTGGGTAGCTTTCATCAGTTTTTAATCCATACATATAATGACACGATTGCCACAGATTCCACTTTAAAGTTTTTTTACATATATTTCTATAATTTTATTCATTGCTAGCATGTTCTATGATTATAAATTATGTGCATCATAAATATAGACATACATGAAGAATGATGCTGTATTTCTTTTAATTAAATTGATAACCTCATTCTCTTGCTATTAATATTTTATGGTTCCTTTCACCACCTACTCAGCTAATTTAAATGTCAATTATAGGAGTCACTGCAAAAGTGCTTGTATACCTGAAAACAGGCTCGGACTGGGAAGCTAGGGGCCAGTCAGGGCCATATGGGCATTACAGCTAGGCAGCAGGGGCCACTTTTCAGGGGGTCTGAGGCCACTTTTCCTATGCTCCTGTGTTAAAAATATGAGGGGCCAGTCAGGGATCCCTAACCCAGTCTTATATGGCCAGTCCGAGCCTGCCTGAAAAGAGTGTACTTCTCATAAGCTGAGATTTAATTTTTAATTGAGTAACCATTGAACATGAAAGTATTTCAACAAGAAAATAACAATTAAATAGCTTGTATTTTGAAATAATCTGACTTTAAAAATAAAATCGTATTACTGATTTTGAATTATGTGCAGAAAATAATTAATAATTTTTAAAAAATAAAAATTAAAAAAATAAAGTATCTGTTTTATTACCATTGATGCGTACAATTGAACAAATATTTTTATACGGCTGTAAATTCAATAATTGATTTTAGATTTTGATTGAAAATCTGAGAAACTCGAGTACGCCTGTCACGAGGACGGTGAAGCTTATATAGGCAATTCATAGGTAGTTCTTATACGCGCGCGTAACTCGTTAGTTAAGGCAGGTAGGATAGGCTAGGGCTAGGTAGGGTATATGGTAGGGGCTACTATATAAAGGCAGGATGTCAATACTACCTCATTTATATTTTTGCATTACTTTTTTCTATAATGCTACTGATACTTACAGGGTGTATACAGGGTAAGTTTACAGGGTAGCTACTGGTTCCCACTGACTACCTACAGGGTACCTACAGGAAGCTACAAGCTAGGTACAGGCTGCTACCGGAACCTACAGGTTACGACAAGGTGGATTTACGGAGTAGCTACAGGTTCTTACTGACTGCCTACAGGTTCTTACTGACTGCCTACAGGTTCTTACTGACTGCTTACAGGTTTTTACTGACTGCGTACAGGGTACCTACGGGCTAGATACTGATTGCTACCGGAACTTACAGGTTGTCTTACCAGTAGAAATTTTGAACGAACCCTGTAGGTACCCTGTAAAAATGTAACATCCACAGGGTGTGTACAGGGTTCTACAGGGTAAGCTACTGGTTACCTACTGGTTTAGAGCTACTGGTTGGCTACAGGGTATTTACAGGAAAGAATCGACTTCAATTTTGCACTAGGGTGGGTATACTTCAATCTACTTACTAGTTATATACACTTTGAAACCCCGAACCTTCCGAAACCCTAACTTTCAGCGTTTCGAGGGCTCTTCCGGAACGGGGGCGGTCATGACCTTGCAATCCATCCCGGCATTTGCCTGCGACTGAGGGAAACGTGGAAACCTCAGCCAGGATGGACGCTAAAGCTTTTGTCAATGAACCGGAAAATTAAGGGTCCAAAGCCAGGGGAATTACATAATGTGAAAGCGCAACGATTTACCCCTGGGTGGGAAACGTGGTTTTTGTTGAAAATGGTCACCTACCCAACTATATACTAACCACGCTCGGCGTTGCTTGACTTTGGTGATCTGATGAGACCCGGTGAAGCTCACTGCGCCACAATGGTTATTTTAGCCCTATTATACTTTAACTTCATATTTTTATCCTGGGTAAAATCGAGTATATATGTATATAATTAAACATGGGACCAGGGGCTATAGACATGATACTAAAAATGTGGACTAAAACGGTGCTAAGCAATGTTTAACAAATACATTAGCATCGATTAAGTGAACAGTTTTAGCACCATATTTAGTATATGATTTAGCCTAGGAAAAAAATTGAGGTTAAAGTAAGGACACTGTGAATGCCCCCCAATGTATTACGAAGAAGTGAGTGGATGAGAGAAAAAGGGAAAGAGATTTATTTTGCTTAATTCGGTGACTTCTTTAGGGGAGGACCCCCAAACTACCCATACACCATTAAGGATACACTTTTAAGAGTTTCTTAAATCTTTTTAATATGTGATCATATGTAATTCAATAATATTAATTAAAAATAAACAAAATAGATATTATTAATATTATATAACTTTATTTATATTTTGACAAAACAACTCGTTTCTCAAAAGTTTCCATGCAGTTAACAGATAAAATGTTAAATTCAATTTCATTATTTGAAAAAAGTTATTTTTTTATATACATAATTTATTTATCTTAATTATTTAATTAATGTATTTGCTGTTTCAAAACAGTTTTATCACCTCTTAACTACTTTAAAAAAGGCAAGTATTAGTAAATCAAGAAAATCCTCTTTGAAATTAACTAAATAAACATCTCTAGCAAATTGCTGCCTCTATATTTATAGTCGACTGATAAAAGTAAAAAGTAACACATTTTTTTGCGTGGTAATAAACCACAAAAAGGTTCAACTAATCCCCCGAGCGACGAGTTGAAACATCGAGACACTTAGCGATGTTGTTCACACGTTTCTCAGATTAGTCGCCAGGAGGATTATTTTGTCACGCCTGGTGGCGTGTTGACGTGCGACCACGATTATGTACTACAGAGGATGGTTTAGTCGAATTCAGGAATGTACAGTTTTCGTAGACCTTTTTTATAGGGATAAGGGCTTAATTTCAGCTTGCGGAGGGGCAATGGGGAAAGGATGGTGGTCACGGCCTGTTACGCATCCAAGCATTCACTTAGGTGAGACTGAGGGGAACCGTAGAAAACCTTAGTCAGGACGGACACCTTTACTTTTTATCAATGAACCAAATTGATTACCAAATCCTGGGGAACCACACACAAGTGCATCACTGCACTGGGTGGAAAGCGAGACGAATTTAACCCAGGGAGGGAGTAACGTAATTTTTAATTGAACGGTCACCCATCCAAGTACTAACTACGCTTGAGCGGCTTGACGAAGATGATCTAACGAGAACCGGTCAATGCAGCACGCTCAACTTTCGGTAAAATCCGCTTAAATGCTCGAACAGCTGGCGGTTTGTCTGTGTGGTGACATCACAGGTTTAATAGAGTAGTGCTGGTGGCTAAATAAATTAAGTGGCACCTTTGACAGCCAATCAAATTCACTAATAAAAGTCAGCGTCGTGACGTACTAGAGATCTGACGTGACGTCACTTTGGCGGGAAAAACGTCAAGTTTGAAAGTTAGGCCATCCTCCCAGTTTACACTTCTTGGACACACGCCAACAAGTGGCTCATTTGGCACGGCACCAAATTTCAAGTTGCTGACACGCGGGGTCCACAAATACACGTGGGGTGACTACCTGCACGTACTAATTAATTACCTCGATCTGTTAGGAAAGTAATGTTTTGTTTTGTCGGGAGCAAATTACTGAAGAGACTTATTACTTTTTTATTCTTAATTGAATAATTAATCGAGAGATAATTTATAAATTTTATAATACAAGCTCCTTTATAATTTATAATTTAACTTCCCGGCTCTTCGTGAACCTTAAGAATTACTTAGGATTTTTGTGGGTTCCTTACAAACTGGGGAGGCTATGATCCCTAGGATTAACCTATTTGTGAATGGGGAAACCATGGAAACCTCAGTCAGGATGGTCGTTTTTTTTAGAACTACAAAACTTTATTAATTAACAAGTTTATGTCGGTCGCAAAATGGCATCAGATTTCCTTGATGACATGAACCATTTTTTCTCACAAAGATACACCCCTATATGAGCTTGGAGCTCGAGGTGGGGTAATGGGAAGGAAAGGGTGGTGCTGGCGACGGCCTGTTACACGTCCCAGCATTAGATGAAGTGAGACTGAGGGAAGCACGAAAAACCTCAGTCCCCCGGCCCTATTTGTCACATAGAATTCATGACGATGATATTTTTCAGACGGTGCCCTCACCGTTCCTAACCCTACTGTTCTAATGAATGTTCCAGGCGGTTCCCCCGGTTCTCCTGACGAGCTGTGCCTCTTGCCGCTCGTCTCCCTGCGCGCTCCGCTCCGGTCTCTTCACTCGCGGCCAGCTGCCCACGGGCTTCAACCTCGTGGCCACTCTGCCGCGTGGCGCGTGTGGCGTCAACGTGACGGAGATGGCGCCCTCCGCCAACCACCTGGGTCAGTAGTCACGTGACCTAGTCAGTAGTCACGTGACCTGATCAGTAGTCAAGTTACCTGGTCAGTAGTCACGTGACCTGGTCAGCAGTCACGTGACCTGGTCAGTAGTCACGTGACCTGGTCAGCAGTCACGTGACCTGATCAGTAGTCAAGTTACCTGGTCAGTAGTCACGTGACCTAGTCAGTAGTCACGTGACCTAGTCAGTAGTCACGTGACCTAGTCAGTAGTCACGTGACCTGGTCAGCAGTCACGTGACCTGGTCAGTAGTCACGTGGTACCACACGTGTCAGTTTTGTTCTGCACCGTCTCCTCCCGAATCAGATGAGCCGTCTACTTGCAGTTCTTAATCGTGCTGTATAAAATGAACTGCAATTTTAATTTGCAAAAACAGCCAAGGGGGATTAATTTTCATGTAGTGATGTTGAGCAGTGCGGGAAAGGTGCAGTTCTTTCATTTTCATGTGGCATTGGTGAGAGAAAAGCACTGGGCGGGAAGCGATTTTATCGCCAACATACAATATTGAAGCAAGACGTGCGCTTTTCCTGCCACAGGCGCGGATCTAAAACCAAATTTCCGGGGGACTCCTCTCCATAAGGCTAATGTTAAAAAAACAATTTGGAGTGGGGGAAATGTCTATATTGCCCATGTAAAATCTGAAATTTGGTGGGTAGGTGCAGTCCCCCGGCTCCCTCCCCGGCCCCTGTATCTGCGTCTGCTTCCTGCATGCACGCTCAGCAACGCTTCTAAAACACCTTCAAACTTCATCAATCAGGGCTGTTTTGCCGTTCCACCATGCATGTTGCCAAACGCTTGGCCCACCTTTTCAATTTGTCTGAAGTTTCAGTACAATAAATTTTCAGTTCCCGCGACTTCTGAATCATTTTAAGTAACGTTCTCTCCCCAGCCCTCCGCACGCACCGCGACGGTCGTTTCTGGCTGAACGGCGCGTGGGGCGAGCTCGACTGGCCGGGAGAGTACCCCGCGGCGGGGACCCTCTTCTCATACAAGCACGGAGCTCGGGGAGAGGCGCTGTGGGCCGCCGGGCCCCTCACGGAGCCCCTCGACATCATGGTAAGGGAACTGACACAACAATTTGTCTAGCCTCGTTGAGGAATATGTATCGTACCTCGTCCGGAATAATGAGCTATATTTCAGGTAAGCGCAATTATGAGCTTTATTTCATCCTGATTTACAGCTCACAACTGCGCTCATCTGAAATAGCAGATATATTGTGCACTATTATGGATGGATATTTACAAAAGCCAATGGGCTTACGGGGTGTAATTTTTTTACTGGCTCAATCAAAAGGGGAGGTCAAAAAATATCCCTTAGATTTTTTTTGCGATTTTTTTAGCACTGCATCATACCTAGAATGGAGATTAAAAAACATCTCTTGACCTGGAGGCTCCATCCGCAACGCCTATGACGTCACTACATTCTTTGGTTCAACTATATAACACTTGTAAAAAATTATTGCATTGTTGCCTGTTTATTAAAATTAATCATTTGTTTCCATAGCAACGTGTTTGTTTAGAAACATTATATAGTTGACCCATAGAATGTAATGACGTCATAGGCGTTGCGGATGGAGCCTCCAGGTCAAGAGAAATTTTTAATTTCCATTCTAGGTATGATGCAGTGCTTAAAAAAAATCGCAAAAAAGCTAAGGGATATTTTTCGACCTCCTCTTTTGATTGAGCCAGTAAAAAAATGACACCCCGTATATATAAGCCCATTATATAAGAATTTATCAATATTTCTGATAAGGAATGGGTAACTTGTCTTTTTGGGTGTGAAGAGATAACAGTAACCCAGTATTGTCATAACAGTTAACATCTCATTTTGATTTTGCATGCATTCAACTTCATTGCTAAACTGTTAATGTTTATTACCTAATGATAATGTTATTCATGCCTGTATTACAAGATAAAATTTTAGTTTCAAATTTCTCTTACAAGAAAATTTCAATCAGATGTTTTTTTTTTTTTAAGCCCATATTACATAATACAATTTTACATACAATTTTTCCTTACAAGAAAATTTCATCTAAATATTTACAAACAAATGGAGTTTTATAGTTTTCTTGCAAGGAAAAATTGTATGCAATAATTAAAAAAAGTTCATAATTTAATATCAGCTTTATAGTTAACAGATTAGCAGTAGCTGTTTTTATCATCACCGGACAAATGACCTTGGGCCTCACTTCAAGGTGACTGAAGGTCATTTTTGAGGTAAATGAAAAGCCAGTTATGTCAGACGAGCAGTTCGTTTCAAATGACGTCACTCTTCACTAAAGATATATAGGGTAGGAGTGACTATATGAAGTTGCAATGACAGTTTGGAACTTTGGGGAAGTTGGGACAAAAATCAGTGCAATGAAATTGTTTAATAAACTTTAGTCATGAACAGAAATCACCATATCGTCACTTCAGAATATAAGTACCTTAAGTACCACGAGGTTTTGATACAAATGTGAGCCTTATGTTGGGCACTTCTACTTTGAGGCAACGATATGCATGGCATGTTCACAACCAGAAATTATATCTTATTATACTAACTTGAACACACACTAAATGGACAATCTACATTTTTATTGCAGAAATGAATAGAAGGTGCAAAGCTATGCTACTCTGATTTGAGTCAAAGCAACTATTTTTAAAAATTATTAAATATACAGAAAAAGTGACGCCTCTCTTAATAAAACGAATTGACCTAAAAGGGGCGTGGGTTAAAACCTAAACCCGACAAAACTTTTTAGCAATACTTCTTGGCCTCTAAGAAATCTGAAAATTTTCAGAATAATATATAATATGGTGAACGCTTTTCATTTATGCAATACATTACATTTTTTTTAATGCATATTGAACCATTATCTCACTTTCTTAATTTACAATGAAAAACTTGAATCTCGTCTTACTCATTCGCTTGTTTACTAAATATAAAGTTTTGTCAACACGGAGGCAGGACAAGCTAACGTTCGCCCCGTGTGGTCCGCAACCCGCCTTACATGAACTCATGCAAAGTTGCCGCGCTTGCAGGCGCTTAAGTCACCGAATAAAACTTTTCTATCGAACTATATGTCTCGCATCAATTTTTTATTCAATGTTTACTATAATATTTCGAAATATCCTGCAATCCAAACTTGTACTGTAATAACATATCTGAATCTGAGTCCATGACGCTTGTTTCAGCTGGTGGTAACGCAGCACAACCCGGGTATCCAGTATCAGTACCAGCTGCCACCAGCCACCGACGGTAAGTACTTGGGTGCATGGCTAATTATTATGGCCTATTCTCAAAATCAGATCAAGAACAAGACGGTAAGTAGCTAGTATTTGGGTGCATGCTTAATTATGGCCTATGGACAACTTACATGATTTTTTTTATTGCAGAAATGAATAGAAGGCACCTTATCTGAATTTTTTCAGATTTTTTTGAGTCCCGGAACTATTTTTAAATAATTATTGAAAGTTCTGTAAGTTAAGTTGGCACCCCTGAATCCTTAATAAAAAGGATAGGACCGAGACGCCTATTGACGCCTCCAGGGGGCGTGGCCGCACTTTCAATAATGGGGTACTGACCAAAAAAAAAAGTTTCGAGTTTTTGTCAATATTTCAAAAGGCACGAGAATTTCATGAAGAAATTACAGCATTCTACAACAATTTCCTGATTTTATATGAATTTTTAAAACCTCTCAAAAATGACGTCATAGCATTGAATCTTAAATGGGAAATAGATCAGTTAACATTGCCAAATCCCATACTTAATATTGAAATGTAACCAAAACTTCATTTGCAAGGTTTTTAGGTGCTAGAATCACGATAATGAAGGTTTCAAATTCCTACCTCTATAACTTTTCATTTTAGCAATGTTAACTGATGCATTTTCCCAATTAAGATTCAATGCTATGACGTCATCAAAAAAAGTTTTGAAAATTCATATAAAATCAGCAAATTGTCGTAGAGTGCTTTAATAGGGCTCGTTCTTCATAGAATTCACAGTACTTTTTACTACTCAAATACCGGTCAGTACCACTCAAATACCGGTCAGTACCCATTATTTAAAAATAGTTCTGGGTTTAAAAAAAAAACTGTAAAAATTCAGAGTAGCATAATTTTGGTGCCCTCTATTCATTTATGCAATAAAAAATTTCATGTATGTTGTCCATTGTCAAAAACAGAACAAAAACAAGATGGTAAGTAGCTAGTACTTGGGTGCACGGCCTATTCTCAAAATCGAGTAAGTTCGTGATATTCAGGCTGACCACATGACATCAACTATATAGGTAATAACGTAATAACATATACTCATGTACCAATGTTTGTCCAGGCACGTCCCTGCAGCCCGAGCAGTTGAGTCTGAGTGGCGAGGAGGTGTCATGGCGAGTGGCGGGCTTCACTCCGTGCTCGCTGTCCTGCGGCGGAGGTGGGACCTTGTGGCGTTACATTTCTATGGCCCACATCGAAACACTTATGACTTCCCTCTTTGACTTCAACAATGGACAATTATTAACATTTTTTTTTTTACAAAATCGAAAGAGGAGATCAAAAAATACGCCTTTGTTTATTTTATTTTTTTTTTTTTTAGTATTGCATCATGCCGAAAATAGAGATCTAAAGAAGTCAAGTAACCTGGACGCAGCGCCTCTGACGTCATTGAACTGTCGAGTGAAACAAACGATTGACTTTATAACGTTACTAAACAACCACATTGCTCTGGAAACGATCAACAATTAATTATTTTTTTTACAAGTATTATATTATAGAGTTATAGACGATCGTTTGTTTGACCAGACACTTCAATGACGTCATAGGTGCCGCCTCCAGGTTATGTGACTTCTTTAGATTTCTAAATTCAGGCATGAGATGCAATACTAAAAAATCACAAAAAAATCCACGGGTGTATTTTTCGATCTCTTCTTTCAATTAAGCTCATAAAAAAAATGATGCTGTAGTTGTCTATTTGCAAGTAATTTGAGTTGTGAAGATGGCGAGTTCTTTGTTTACCAAGTTCACTTAAATCTTGGTATTGACGTTTTCTCCCCCTAGTGTCTGTTTCCCCAACTTAAGTCCTCACGTCTCCAGGGGAGCAACAGACGGTGCTGGCCTGCATGAGGGGAGCCCACGTGACCCTGCCCCCCGAGCATTGTGACGCTCTGACTCAGCCGGACGAGGTGACTGTGCGATGTAACACCAAGCCGTGCCCCGCGCAGTGAGTTATACCTCCATCTCAATGTCTCTGAGTTGAATTTTTGAATAAGTTGACAACAGTCTTGAATTTTTTTACTGTATATTTGGAGTTATACAAATTAAATATTGTCAAACTTTTGTAATCCTCTAACACCCTCAAATTCAAGGGGAAAGACGCTGTGACATATCATTATAGTCAAGCAACGTCTATATAGAAAATATGCTTAGAAAATATGCCTACCATGTCAAGTATTCGCATGACTATGATGTCACAGCCTTTTCCAGCATGCACCATTTTAAAAGTGTTGGAGGGTTCAACAAAAAATTGAAGAAAACATTAAAAATTCATAAGTGCATCATGAAGATCTTCTATGTATTGAAAAAGTTTCATAAAGTTATTGTTTCAGCCAATGTAATTCTGGTTCAAAATTGTACGGAGGAAGTTTGGAACTTGTATTCTCTATGTGTAATAGAGACTTTATATGTCAGCTGATTTTTTGGCGTTCCCACCTTCCTATTGAAACCTATGTAAAAAAAAAAAACAAAACATGAATTCGATTTTTCACCAAGAGGAAGATTTCTTTACGGAACGTCGGTTCAAACTGAAAAATACAGTGGATAATTGAATATTTAGATTTTTTATGTTATTTATATCTGAGAAAAGTTTAAAAAAAAACATTTTGCTTTATTTTCAAGTACAAGATGGACCTTAGCGACACAAATGAGCATCGCGAGGCGCACCTACTTAAAACCTCTATTGAATCAGCACGTCCATTCACACCTCCAGGTAACACAGCAGACTTTCTATTTCAGGTGGGAGGCCGGCGAGTGGTCCTCGTGCTCCGTGTCTTGCGGTCTGGGCACGCAGACTCGCGGACTCGTGTGTCGCCAGCACATCTCCCCCTCGCTCACCGTGACCGTGGCGGAGGGCGCGTGTCTGGCCCCGCCCCCCGACCGTTCCCGCCGCTGTTCCCTCCGTACCTGCACCGAGATGCGCTGGTCCGTGGGGGACTGGGGACCGTGCTCGGCGGCGTGCGGACCGGGCCTGCGATCACGGAGGATCTGGTGTTCCGGGGACCAGGGGGTAGAGTTCCCGGACATTCGGTGCTCGGAACACGACCGTCCGGACCGCGAGGAGGTCTGTGACACCGGCTCATGTGCCACAAACACATGGTTCTTCACCGAGTGGTCCCAGCAGGTAAAAATAGAGTTGATTGTGCTGATGCCATGCCCCTGTAAGTTAGGCTGCCCTATGGAGAACCAGAATGTACAGACTAGTATAAAAACAAATTACATATTGATTTTTTTTTTCACTTTATTAAACATTAAAATAAATCAGGTTTAAAAAATTGTAAAAATACACCAAAAACGATAGATAGCATAAAAAAAAATTGCATCGTTAAAGATCAATCGAAACTCAAAACTATTTAATTTCAATTTATGTTGTCATTTCTCTTACTAATGCCATAGTAGTTGGACCTCCAATTTCTCTTTTCTACCCTCCTGACCATCCGTATACCTAGCTGCTATGCTATTTTCCCTCGTAAACAAAAACAGCAAACAACTCTATATGCATGGACAATACGGTGGAATGAACTTTTTATTCTATTTGTTGTTTTCTTACCTAAAGGAGTATTATAAATTATTTAAATAATAAAATATTAAACCCGTAAAATCATGTTTGGAGATCTCGACTATAATACACTCTGCTCAGTTTTTATCCTAATATATAAATTCATATGCCATGGTTCTAAATACTGGAGAGGAAAATATTTTTTTAATAATTAGCAGAAATAAAAATTGACCTTAAGGGCTTTGGGTGTAGCACCGGTAGTTGGCAACACTGACGTATCTTCACCGTGTTAATTTTTTATCATTGCTCCTCGGAGCAATTTTTATGCTAGAGCTAAGCTGATTGCTGTAGTATCAAGATAATCAGTAGCCCAAGTGCAGAATTTGGCTAAATAAAGCCTGATTTAAAGAAAAGTATTTTTTTTATATTTTAGAAAAATGCATGTAAATTTAAAAAAATTACTTTAAAATACTTTTCTTTAAATCAGGCTTTATTTAGCCAAATTGTGCACTTGGGCTACTAATTATCTTGATACTACAGCAATCAGCTTAGCTCTAGCATAAAAATTACTCAGAGGAGCAATGATAAAAAATTAACATAGTGAAGATACGTCAGTGTTGCCAACTACCGGTGCGCATATTTACAAAGTCTACGGTCTGATCGCAAAAGTTCTTTTCCGACCGCTAGGTGGTGACACTTCTTACCTGTGGGAGTCGCTGATTGGCTGCGAGGAGCGAGCGCGCGAAAAAGAGAATTGAACGATTTAAAAAAGTATTTATTTAACATTGTAATTGTCCTATTTTATTAAAACAAAATTTTAATTTTCAGGACATAAATACTAAATAAATATATTTAATAATTATAAATATTAAATTGTAAACTATTGATACGTTAATAAAATAAAATAGCAACTTTTATTAATATAAATAAATAATATAATATATATCAAAGTGGAAAAAAAATAAAAAAAAGTAAGTGGATCATACGTGACAAAAGCAAAACCTGAAACCAAAACTACCACGTTTCATTTTTTCCCAAGATTTGTTGTGCCAATTGCCTAATTCAAGAAAACAAATAGCGAAATAACTTTAAGTGGATACTGAAATTTATAATTCTAAATTCAGATGACTTTTTTTTTTAATTATTTTATTATTGTTTTATTTATACAATGCATTTCATGTAATTTAAATTATATATTTATTTTCAATTTCCTTTCATGCTTTTATACGTTTTCGTTTTAATGCGTATTAAACGATCATAATATATATATATATATATATATATATATATATATATATAAAATAAAATGAGTATAAAAGAAAAGTATACTATACAAGTAAAGATAACATAATATAGCATGCAATATTTATCAATTATAATTATGGAGTGCATGTGTCTATATTGAAGTCTCTGGAACTTCAAGATATTGTGTTAATGTATAATGTCTTTCTTTTTGGAGAAGATGAAAATTATTATTTATTATGTTACAATTAATATTATACTAAATAAAAATAACGTGCAAATTTCAAAGAAATTGTAATTTCGATGAAATGATTATTATAAAGAATTATTTATTGATTTTTGCTTACATACAACAAGTTAGGGAAGGCAATCATATAATATATATATTATTATATTCAATTATTACACTATAATAATATAATTTATAATCACAATTAACAATTATGATCGTTTAATACGCATTAAAACGAAAACGTATAAAAACATGAAAGGAAATTGAAAATAAATATATAATTTAAATTACATGAAATGCATTGTATAAATAAAACAATAATAAAATAATTAAAAAAAAAGTCATCTGAATTTAGAATTATAAATTTCAGTATCCACCTAAAAGTTATTTCGCTATTTGTTTTCTTGAATGAGCAAATTGGCACAACAAATCTTGGGAAAAAATGAAACGTGATAGTTTTGGTTTCAGGTTTTGCTTTTGTCACGTATGATCCTTGCTATTTTATTTTATTAACGTGTCAATAGTTTACAATTTAATATTTATAATTATTAAATATATTTATTTAATATTTATGTCCTGAAAATTAAAATTTTGTTTTAATAAAATAGGACAATTACAATGTTAAATACTTTTTTAAATCGTTCAATTCTCTTTTTCCCGCGCTCGCTCCTCGCAGCCAATCAGCGACTCCCACAGGTAAGAAGTGTCGCCACCTAGCGGTTGGAAAAGAACTTTTGCGATCAGACCGTAGACTTTGTAAATATGCTACCGGTGCTACACTTAATGCCCTTAACCTCCTGCTTTTAGGAACCACCAATGGACAACATACATGAAAAAAATTTATTGCAGAAATGAATAGATGGTACGAAATTATGCTACTCTGAATTTTTTCAGATTTTTTTGAAACCCGGAACTATTTTTAAATAATTATTGAAAGTCCTGTGATTTCAGTTGGCACCCCTGCAGCCTTAATAAAAAGGATAGAGACTGGACGCCTATTGACGCCTCCAGGGGGCGTGGCCGCACTTTCAATAATTATTTAAAAATAGTTCTGGGTTTCAAAAAAATGTAAAAGAATTCAGAGTGGCATAATTTGGTACCCTCTATTCATTTCTGCAATAAAAAAATTTCATGTATGTTGTCCATTTGAATAAATTTTTGATTATTAGCTGATAAAATTCTTCTAAATGGTGAGTTAAATATCGTGTCCATGCCGCCACCTCGTTTTGGCTTGACAGATAGTAGCAAGCATATAATACTTTATCGATGGTAGATATGACGTTTCAGCCAGCCAGGTACTTTATATAATTATATTATGTCTTAAATGTATATATGAGGAGATGCATGGTATTGGTCTACGTCTGACAAATTTTGAATTTGAACCAGTGGGCAACTTACCTGGCAGCTATAATGTCGATAATTATTTGTCAAGCAGTGAACTGACGAGCTGTTATTTGGAAGAATACCATTGAATCTTAATTATAAAAGTGATCTTTTCAGCAATACATGAGTTTTCATGGAGAAAAGCGTTAAACTGAAACCCCACGTTCCTCGTGCACAGTGCTCGTCCTCGTGTGGCCCCGGCTCGATGTTGCGACGTGTGCACTGCTCGGGGGGCGGAGACAATGCCGTGCAGCCAGATGACGAGGCGCACTGCGACCCTCGTGCCCGGCCTGACGAGGCGCGGCCCTGCCACGGAGACAAGGGGTGCGGAGGAGCCTGGTTCCACGGACCTTGGGAGCAGGTTTGACCTGGTGCATGATCCAGTTAGATGTGCATGCAGCAACTGTATACTTGGAGGACGTCTTAGGACGTCGGATTGCATGAGAATACTCGACAATGTGGAAATAAAAGTGCTAATTTTCAAAAACTACTTACATATTATATATGTTAAGGCTTAACCTGAGAAATTTGGACGAAAAATTCGCTACAACAGATTTTCTTTAAATTAATTTGGTGGACTCACAACAATCGTCAAATTAGCTCTGAATTTTTTCGGAATTTTTTAACCGTTGGTTTAATTATAATTAATTTATTTAAATGAGAATTTTGTATCCTTCCAATGTTAAATTTTTTAATTAGCATTGCAAAAAAACTATACAACAGATTCTTTTACTTTTTTTTTTTACTAAAACCTAATTTTTTAGACTATTTTTCTGAGTTGTTTTCATATATTTTGAACCGTGGCGATGATCGTTTCCTATATGTGATGAGAAATGTGGCAACGTTCTCAAGGACTGTTGTCACCACCCCCTCCTAAAAATTTATGCGCATTCCAATGCAAACAGTGTTGCCACTATAGCCACGCCTCTTGACCTTGACAGACAAATTCTCAGGTTATACCTTAAGTCTAATTGAACTGATCATAACGTCGTTTATTTTACGCGGCGTTCACGCGATGATTTGTTGATTTTTAACTAATTTTTTAACGATCAAAGTTTTAAAACGCCCGATAAGAAAAGGCAACATAGGCAACCTGCCTTATTACCGTTATGATGTAATTTTCCTGTACGTAAACAAGCTTTGTTCCACATCGCCTCAGGCTACCCACAGGAAAGTGACATCTTATCACAAGCATGTCTTATCGGGAGTTTAAAAACTATCAGATTTACCGCTTTGATCTTCAATAAATTCACAAGAATTAACAATTCATCGTAGAAACGTAAAACAAAACAATTTTACTATCAGTATCTGGGTTCCGACATGGCGTCGCGTTAGCGACAAAAGCGGATGATTTAAATCCGTCCTCTTAGCAAATACTTCTTGATGTATATGTTATACTTGAATTTATACGTGAATAAAACACATCACCTTTGACTGTACCACGAGGTGCAGTTAGGAAACTCGATGTCATTATAATCTCTTCGGTGAGACGGACAACAGCGTCGGTTTCTCGGGATGTGTCGTACGGTTCCCGGGATTCAGGTGGCTAATATAAGTGCAGAGAGACTGGGGGGCGACTGAAGGAGGTGGGGTCAGTCATTAGGAGATGGTGGGTGGGACATACTTATTTTTACATAGTGTCATTCAAATTGGGCTTTTAGTCCCAGGCACTTCATAATTTGCTTCCTTTTTATTCCGGGTTAAATTGAATATAAATACTATACATGGTGCAAAATCAATCATTATAACGTTTTTTTTTTTGCTTATATAGCATTGATTTAGCCCTTAATAGTTGATGAAATTATAATCTTTGGTATTAAATGTCCTATTGAAGCAAGTGCTTCTCCGCTCTATGTGCATGATCGCTCGCTTATAGATGTTTTTACATGGAGCAATGTCGAGCGAGGCTTGGCGGGGCGAGAAAAGCGCACTTTGCTTTATTATCGTATGGCGGCCATGCATGTTGGCGAAAGAAACGCACTTCCCGCCACGCGGGAGAAATTTTCTCTCGCCAAATGACTAATTGAAGCCCCGCTGGACCTCGCTCCATGACCTGACGCCCTGTCTGCCTACAGTGCTCGGAGACGTGCGGTGCTGACGGTCAAGCCGCTCACCAGCGCCGCAGCGTGACGTGTCTTCAGTTCTCGCGGGGTCAGTTCAGAGTGGTGCTCGAGGCCAGGTGCAGTGCGCATGAGCGGCCTGCAGACCGGAGGCCGTGTCCCCCGTGCCCCCTCGCACAGTGGTTCTTCTCGGCCTGGACTCAGGTATGTAGCGCGGCCCACATCAGTTCTCCTTCACCAGGACCTCGCAGCAACCTCAGTGGCTCTCTTCCACCTGAGATCAGGTTCCTTTAAAATGAGCATCGTCATAAGTGAGCACTCTCAAAACACACTATCTCTGATCTAAATAATTGAAAGTCTTCAAATAAGTAAAACCCTGCAGTACAGGTGGTTTTCAAACAAAGGAGAGGAACCGCTTCAGCTTTTATATTTGTAACGTTTTATGAATAATGTCAAACTTACTTGTGCACCAAAAAAATTATAGTCACCACCCTCAGCCTTCTACCAGTTCAGCAGTTAACATTCAAGAAGCGCGCCCAAAAAAAAAAATGGGGCTTATGACGTCAAGCGCCATAATAGGTCAAGCACAACCAATCGTTGATGTTGACGTCATAAGCCCCACTTTTCTTCAGCATGCTTTTTGAATTTCAACTGCTAAACTGGTGGAAGGTGGAGGGTGGTGACTATTTTTTTAGTGCACATGATGTAAGTTTGATATTATTAAATTTATAAAATGTTAAAAATATAAAAAAGCTCAAGCGGTTCCACTCCTTTAAAGGTGCGTACTAAAGTGAATACTTTTTTACATGTTCGGGCAGCTACGAATTATTCTAATAACCCTGTGGCTCAATATTTACGTACGATGCCTAGTTATTTTACAGTTAATTGTTTAGTTTGAAAATTGAGTTTAAAATCCGTTGGTTGATTCAAGTCGGTGCGCTCCAGCAGCGGCCGGTGATACGACGAGAATTTCCCGCAAATCAGGGGAACCTCCTCCCGCCCCCTTCTTGTCTTATCACCGGCTGCTGCGGCCGCGGGCATGCTTGAATCATCCAACAATTTTCAAACTCACTTTTCAAACTAAATAATTAATTGTAAAGTAACTAGGCATCGTACGTAAATATTGAGCCACAGGGTTATTAGAATAATTCGTAGCTGCCCGAATATGTAAAAAAAGTATTCACTTATTAGTACACCTTAAACCTAAACTTATCCTTAAACTGTCAGTGCAAGAATGAAGAATACTTTAAGACCATCTTGGTTTTAGGATAATTTAATTAATTGTTATTTTGTTTTTTAAATACCCATAGAGTCTTGTTGCTGAGAGTGCATGCTAAGTTCAGTGACTTGTTTATACTGTCGAATTAATTTAAGAATCCCTCTGGAAGTAGCTATAATCGGAAGTGAGAAGTCCCCTGCTTGTTCTCAGAATTACCCCATGTGCAACTTTGCAGACAAGTTTTGACTATCGGGGTGAAATTTGTGTACTCTTGTAGCTAGTTCCGGAAAAGAATTCAAAAATGACTGTAATAGTTGACAAAAGGTCCTGAGCCCTTGGGTTTGCTCGGATGGTTGTCCACACAAATTTAATAATGAACGAAAGGTAAAACTTCTACTTCCCGCAGTGCCAGGGTCCGTGCGGCGGGGGTCAACGTTCGCGGGAGGTCCGATGTCTGGACCTTGGCCACGCCCCCTCGCTCGATTGCGCGGAGGAGACGCGGCCCCTCGGAGTGGAGAAGTGCGAGCCGGAACATTGCACCGGTCCGAGACATCCGGCCAAGGGTATAGGCTTCATTTTAACTCGTGATTTGTTTAATATTTGCAATAATTAACTTCCATCTTAACCTCAAATATGTACACCTCTGGATAGCACAAACTTTACTCCTACCTCACTTGCCAGAGCTGCAGCTTCAATAGACAGAGAGTTGATGTAGATTTGCAATTTTGTTAAGAAGAGCACACATTCTACCCATTTGAAAACGTTTTGGTTCACCACACTTCCATCCATAACGTCCACAAACAAAGCAGGAGTAAAGTTCGTAGTGTCCAGATATATGCAGTCTTTCAAGCCTTGAATTACGTCTGGATATTACTGGAAAATCGTAAATTTCGCAGTTTAATTGTCTTATAAAATTGATTAAACTGTTTACATTTCTGTGACGTCATACAATGTGTAAATGACCAGAGAAAGGTCGATAACAATTTGAAAAGAAGGCTCTGATTATCTGTATATAACAGATCTTACAAAAATGTTAGTTTACGTGTGAACATTCGCGTAGACTAGACGGCACGGGGGCGTGACTACAGGGCGCCTCGGATTATCTCGGACATTATTGGTTGCAAATATGCACGAATGTTCGCAACCAATAATGTCCGAGATAATCCGAGGCACCCTGTAGTCACGTCCAGGTCACGCCCCCGCGCCGTTTAGTCTACGCAATTGTTCACACGTAAACGAAGATCTGTTATTCTAAATTTGAGGTAAAAATCAATTGGAAGAGCAACAATCCACGTGTTTGGATGCTAATTAGTTGTGACTCCGCAGGTACTCCGCCCGCCGCAGTGACGTCATGCGCAGGGGACAAACTGCGCAACTGCGGCCTGGTGGTGCAAGCACGCCTCTGCCAATATCCCTACTACCAGCGGGCCTGCTGCGGCGCATGCGCAAAGAAGCACGAGTGACGTCACAAGATTTGATATTTTTGTAGCTTGGTGTCGAGAAATGAAGAGGACAAATTCAGTTTTGGAAATTATAATTTATATCAACAAATCCGTCCAAGGTCACTCCAAGGTCACTCGGTGTCATTGTATTCAAGTTCTTCAACTGTCCGTTTGAATCTCCCGCCTTTTGAATTTTGCAGCCAGTTTTGCATCGGTGAAGTTTATTTGCAATTTTTTTATGTTGGAACACGTGGTGTTACTGCAATTGGTACTAGGTGACCACGTCACGATACTGCCAGGGGCCCACTCTGTCAACCAGGCCCCGGCGGCCCACAATTTACGCTACTGGCTGCACCAGACACCCTACAGAGACCTCCGTGTCTTATGGCCAGGGATTTGATCAGAGCTTCACTGTAACTGCGAGTGCGGCAGTGCTGCTAAATGATCGGCACGGCCCGGTTCTTGCTGGCTAAAATTGCCCGCGCAGCCAGCTAGAACCGAGCCGTGCCGCTGCTATTCAGTGGCGCCACCACTCTCAGTTACAGTGAAGCTCAGCCAAGCTGGTCAAGTCTCTGGACATAAGACACGGAGGTCTCTGTGGCTGCACCTTGTCGGCCCGTCAAGTACATTCACGAGGAGTGTGCAACTGGTTGCATAGCCACCAGGCGTGACCACACGAAATCAGTGATCCAAATTATCTTTTCCTGGTTTTAATGTACCAATTTTTATTTCGTTGACTCAGAATATGTGTCGTATAAACCAGGGAGTTTTGAGGCGATATCTACCTTATCTACTTACTTGTAGCGTAAGGCCCTGTTCATTATAATTGCAACAAAACATCGTAGTTTATAAGACATATTCTTGAGTAAACGATTTGTAAACAAAGGTAATTTTGTTATCATTTCTGCCAAACGTCATACTGAAAACTCATAAGTGCTGCAAAGATCACAACGAACATTATAGGAGCTATGGCACTTTTTTATTTTTTTTTTTAAATCGAAGTGCGAATTTTTGCGTAGGTTTCTGCTCCTGATTTTCTTATTTATGCATTTGGACTTAAGGTTGACCGAGTGCATAAAAAGTACACTGGTAGGGTTTACGAGCAGTCCTATAGGATGGTGTTTTCAAACTTGGAGAGGTATTTTTTAACTCTCCGATCAACAGTTATTAATTATTTGTTTAGTTTTTATTTATGTGTAATGATGATCAAAATATGTGAGTTATTCTCGCAAAGTCTGCTAATTTAAACAATAAATAATTTTCTATTAAATAAAGATTTTTATTACTTTAAAACCTACCTACTTTAAATATCAAATTTATATTATTATAAATACAATATATTATTGATATAATATGTTGATAGAGATTTAAGATTGCATGATTTTATCCCCTATAGTTTCAAAAGGTTTGCTTTAGCTGTCAACTCAAAATGATATATAATATATAATAATATAACAAAAAGTCATGATATAAACCGATATTCTTGTTTGAGATGCTGCTGATTACATCAAAATCCTCATATAAAACTGATATATATATATATATATATAATATATATTTTATATATATGCAATTGATGGTATAGTATATATACTATCTCCACTATACTGACGTAGACTGTTTTAAAAAGTTTAACAGCACGGGGATAAAAAGAATTAGCATGTGCCTCACTATTAAGGCGGATTCAGATGGCGACAACGGCGATGCGACGCGATTTTGTCACACATGCAAGCTTTGAAATCCTATGCGGCGAGCAAAATCGCGTTAATTACGATGCTCTTTTTTTAATCGCCAAATATGGCCGCCAATGGATGTCACAGCAAGTGCGCGTTAATTCGCTTCGCGTCGCATGATAAAAATCACCATGTCATGTGAATCTACCTTTAAGGCAGATTCAGATGGCGACAACGGCGATGCGACGCGATTTTAACGTAAAAGCTGTGAAATCCTATGCGGCGGCGAATTCGCCGGTAATCGCGTAAATTACGATGCTCTTTTTCTTTTAATCGGCCAATATGGCCGCCAATTGATGTTACAGCAAGTGCGCATTATTCGCGTCGCGTCGCATGGTAAAAATCGCCATGTGAATCCGCCTTTAGGCGTTGGAAAAAAAAATAAAATAAATAAGGGTTACCTCTCCCTCTCGTCCTATGCTGTAATTTCAGCCTCTACACGGCTCAAATCTGTTTTACCATTATTACAAACCTTCAAGAATTTCATTTCAATTGATTTGAACAAAATAATTCCCTCATTGAAGGAAGATTAGGGAGAGTTAAACGATCCACACGATTCAATAGAGTTGTTTGTTGTTTTTGTTTACGAGGGAAAATAGCATAGCAGGTAAAAGGACGGTCAGGAGGGTAGAAAAGAGAAAGTGGAGGTCCAACTACTATGACATTACATAGGAGAAATGATAAAAATAAATAAAAAAAATAGTTTTGATAATTATTATTTTGTATGCTATATATCTATCGTTTTTTTTTTAAATTTTTTAAACCTGATTTGTTTTGTTTAATAAAGTGAAAAAATTTCAGTACATAATTTGTTTATATACTAGTCTGTGCATTCTGGTCCTCCATAGGGCAGCTTAACTTACAAGAGAATGACGTCAGCGCAATCAACTCTTTACTTTATCCATAAGTAACTTTTTGCGTTATAAATAAATAATAATTGCTTAATTGATATTAAACATTATATCCTTATAATATTACCAACTTGATATCAATGAAAACTTGTCGCCTTGGAAAATTTCCCACTTGCAATCCATATGCCCTGTGTAATTCTTACGCGGCATGACCGGCGCAGAGAAATTTTCCGAGGCGACGAGTCACTGTACAAGATTTTAAAATACCATCAAGTTAATGTAGTTACGTACTTCCTTGCACATATTTATTTCTTTACTGAAGAAATAAATATAAGTGTGTAATAAGAAAAAGAAAACTAGAAATAAGAAATAAATAAGAAATTTATAAATCTTTTTAAAAGACAAGTCATACATACATTTTGCATACAAAAATTCGAGTAAAAATAATGATGATTAAAGTTCAGTCCTTGTAAAAGTCGTCAATTTTATACACATATTTTTCAAATAATTACACTTTCACATTTGCCTTAAAGTTTTTCAAGTTCATTTCACTTTTTATATTATATCTATCTTTTTATTTCTTAAATTTTTTTAATCTATAGATTTGTATACATGAGTATAGAAGGCTTATTAATATTCCCAGCCTTTGCTGCTGTCGACATTAATTTCATATACATAATATTTCATATGAAAATAAAACAGATGCTTTATTATATCATAAATTATTTTTCATTTTTTTAACGTTTCTACACTCTCAAAATCAACGTCTTTCTCTATGCTTGCGCGTTAAATATTTGCATGACTCTAGGCGGATTCAAATGGCGACAACGGCAATGCGACGCGATTTTGTCACACAAGCTGTGAAATCCTATGCGGCGAGCGAATTCGCCAGGTTGCGGCAGCGAAATCGCGTTAATTGTGATGCTCTTTTTTTTTTTAATCGCTAAATATGGCCGCAAATGGATGTTACAGCAAGTGCGCAGTTTTCGTGTCGCATCGCATGATAAAAATCGCCATGTGAATCCACCTTATGACGTCACAGCATTTTCCAGCATGATTTTAAGGGTGTTTAAGGATGCTTTTCCATGGAGCGATGTCGCGCGAGGCTTAGAGAGATGAGAAAAGCGCACTTGCTTCAATCTCGTAAGGCGGCCATATTGGCGAGGAAAAGTCACTTTCCTGCAGCGATTTAATCGCGCCGTGATTTCTCCTCGCCAATATGGCTGCCGTATACGGTTTCATTGCAAGTGCGCTTTTCTCACCCCGCCAAGCCTCATGCAACATCGCTTCATGGAAAAGCTACTTAAGGCTAACTATGAATACTATCATGACCTTGAGGGGTGTTAAAAAAATCTGGAAAATTGTGACAGTGGACTCAGGTCTTCTATCCAAATAAATAATAAACACAAATCTTGAATGTTTTCCACTATTCGAGATTTTAGCAATAAACAACCCGCTTTAGTTTACATTTTTATTGTGAACGAAGCTCCAGTTATTAATTAGAATATTGAACGTAAATAAAGGTTGCTATAATGTATGAGCTTATATTACTTTTAATATGAAGCGAGTTTCATGATTATGTGCTGTTCTATACACACACATTAAATTATGCAATAATAATTCCAATTTCATTTTCTTCTATAAACCGGATAATTGATTTAAAAAAATATAAATATTTAGATTACAGAAAAAATGATATCTCGGTGTGTTTTCCAAGTTCCTGCCTCTTATTTTAAGACGTCAGTAATAAATAATTAATTTCTCGTACAAGGAAGTCAGGAAACCTTCTGATCAGAAAATTTAAAGTTCTGTGCAGTGAAAATGTGTCGCCTGTTCGCTCTAGTCATCTTCGCTTACTTCTTTGACTTAATTAGTTGTCAACTCCTTTGTAAGTACATTTCAAATATTTAGCATAAAATTTATTTCTACTGCTTGTTGTTGGGAGCTATGATGTGTCAAGCATTGATTTATTAAAATAAAAACAATCTTAAAATCTTTTAAAACAACAAAAAGTTGTATGTATTATCAGAATTCCGTTTTTTTATTATATTTATATTAAACAAATTTTTATTACTTCATATTTATAAATATAAGGCAAAGTGTACTAGTTTAATTTTATTTAACGTTAAAATACTGGAAAATGATTTTTTATTCTTATAAAATAAGCTTGTTTCAGCTTGTGACGCTCCTAATCCTAATTCTCAATGGGTCACAAACTGTCAATCAACTACAGGAATGTTTCCTTCTCTCTTCGCCACTTGTGACTGCAGACATTGTACCAAGAAAGTCACGATCACGTGTGGCTGGAGTTCGTCTCCGAAAGAAAACACATGGTTTTATTCTGGAAACGATCGTTGTGGTAAGAGTTTATTCCTCGTCACACATTTTAATTAATATTCATTGCACACAGGCAAATAAAATAAAAATATATTTTTTTAAAAATATTCGGCAAAAGTTAAAAATTACATTTTTAATTTTTCTGCAGAGCCCGATCAATCTCCTTGGTGTGGACAATGCTATGTATCCACGCTGAATCAGAAAAAAGAAGTAAAATGTAATATTCCAAATAATATTAATCATAAAAATCCAGCCGAGGAAGTTTCATGTCGTTGCAAAAAAACGTGCCTGGATGTAACTATGAAATGTGGTTACAATGGAGAATGGCAATACAGCGGAGCAAATTGTACTGCAGGTTTGTCAAGTTCAAAACACTAAAGAATTTTTGTAATCGACAACCTACATGAAAATTTTTTATTACGGAAATGAATAGAGGTACCAATTTATGCTACTCTGCATTTTTTTAGATTTTTTTGAAACACAGAACTATTTCTTAATTATTGAAAGTGTGGTTACACCCTTTGGAGACGTCAATAGGTGTCTCGGCCCTATCCTTTTTATTAAGGATTCAGTGAGGAAAATTTATTATACAGAACTTTCAATAAATATTTAGAATAGTTGCGGGTCTCAAAAAATGTGAACAAATTCAGAGTAGCACAATTTGGTGCCCTGTATTCATTTCTGCAATAAAAAATTTTCATTCAAGTGGTCCATTGTTAAACTGATTAACTATGATATGCATGACACTTTATGTTTTTCATTTAAAGAAAGTAATTAAATCATGCCATTTATTGATATATCCTATCAACATTGCTTTTCTGATTTTTGTGTTTTCTGATTTTCTCTTATTTCAGTTAATTCAGTTGAATCAATTGTGGACAATACATCGAACATTGTGTATTATAAACATTTTAACCAAACCACGCACACATATTCCTTCTCATGTGATGAGGGCTACACTCTGCAAGGAGGAGACAGAAACTGTAACGATGGAACTTTGGAAGGTCCGGAACCTCGGTGTGTGCCACAGACAGGTTAGTGCAAAACATTTTTTATCGAAAATTGCATCAAACATTTAACACAATAATGGCAAAAATTTAATTACCTTACTTTGAAAATAAAATCACATATAATAATTTTTTAAAAAAAAAGGCAAATAATAAAAATAACAATTCATGTTATACTTTTAATGTGAGAGCCAAATATGGAAACCTTGAGTAGAATTTAATTTATTTTATAAAATAGCTTTTAGATTACTTGCAAAAAAATAAAATCAGAATTTTCAACTAATTCCGACATAAAAAGCATATAGTTTAAAATTAATCTGAAATGAAATGTGTGCGCATGTTTGTTCTCATAGGATATAAAATTAATGTCAAAGTTTTTCTGTTGCAGTCTCACCAAAGTTAGTTGATGTAACAGAAACTTCGCAAACTAAGGCAAACGTGTCCTTAATAATTTACATTACGGTACCATTTGTCTTCGTCATCTGCTGCTGGGTCATACTGCTGTGTGTTTTCCGTTACAAGTACAGCAGAAGACTCAACGAAGGGACCGTGACAATCAATGACACTCAGGATGTACCGATGGAGAACCGTTCGCCTCAGAACTCGTCACTATTGCGCCTTGGTGGTGAACCCGCGTACTTAGAGATACGCGAGAACTGCGAGTACGAGGAAATCAACCCTCAGTTAGCTAATCAACAAGCAGGACCATCCGGGATTCAGGAGAACGTGAACCCTCCTGGTGGTGACCAAGTGAACCTCGAGGGTACCGAGTACGAGGAAATCAATCCTCAGTTTAGACCTTCCGGTATGATGTCTGGAGATTACGAGAATTTCTTCGCCAGGTCCGGAGAGAGGGTGTCATATGATGACGTGGGACCACCCCCGCAGAATTGAATTGAAAGATTTTTTATGGGTCAACTTAAATTGAATGGAAGCGATTCACGAAGCAATTAGCCAGGTTTCTAGCCACGTTTAGTTAAACCACATTTAACTATACCAATTTTACACGTAAAAACACCTAGTTAAATGTGGTTAAGCTAAACGTGGTTAGAACCCTGGCTAACTACTGCTTTGTGACTTGCTCCCAATATCTTGAACTTAAATTAACAAAATAATTTATATAGCTCATATAGATTGCATTTGTTCCAGAGGGTTGGAAATTTAATTTTATGAAAATTTTAACGAATGATGTAATAAGTACTTTTTAATATGTACGTATAATTCAACATTTTGTTTGTTTTTTTAATACGTTGTTGTATAATTATTTTACGTTTTATAGTTTAGTATTACTTTCTTTCTTCTGGAATTTTAGTTTCAGTTTTAAAATGTTAACTTTTGAATTTTTAAATAAATACACCTGGTACTTTTTAGTTTCATTTATATTAAAATTTATGTTACAAACTTGATATCGCTTTGGAAATTTCCCCATTTGCAGCCTTGTTAATTGACATGCCCTTTGTGTTATTCTTATAATATGACATGGTGATTAACAAGGCTGCCAGAGAAATTTTATGAGGTGACGAGTATACACCAGATAGTTCTAGTACGTACTAGCTAATAAATCTTTGAGTTGACATAGGTTATAGTTACAAACTTCCTTGCACATCAGGAAAAACTTTATTGCAGAGATAAAATAAATGTGTTATTATAATAAGATAAACACAATACTCTATCTAATTTGTACATTAGTATAATATGAGACAGTTAAATTTCCTGTTTTATAATTATGATATACATATAAAATAGTTATATAATTATTCTAAATGATATATAACATGTTTTAATTTTCATATATATTAATTTTTTAGTACGAATAATTAAAATATACAATATATGCATGTTGAACCATTGTAAATAAAGCTGATATCTCTGTCAATCTGTAAAAAGAGAATCCGTTTTATTATTAGATCAGCACCGCAATTAGTTTTACTATATATTAATAATTCATAATTCCTTGCTTTTAGATTATATTATAACAATATATATATATATATATATATATATATATATATATATATATATATATATATATATATATATATATATATATATATATATATATATATATATATATATATATATATATATATATATATATATATATATAAGCACTTAAAATCATATTATACAAAAACAAAAACAAAAAATGTGTCATTATTAGGAATAACAGTTAAATAAAAAGAAATATTAATTCAGTGATATCAATCAAAACTAATCTCGACCTCAATTACAGAGCAATCCAGTAAAAAAACATAATTATCATTAGAAAGCCAGATCATGCTTATCAGAGAAACTCATTAGAAAGGTATTACATTTTGATAGAAATATTTGAAGTATATTATGTTCTATATTTTCACTCATATATTAAATCAAAGAATTAACAGGTGATATACTTTAATGATACAATAGTTGACTAGCACATAATTACGGGTGAAGGAACACTTACAGTGAAATGGACTGCTCCATCTTTTTCATTTGCCTCATGGGCTATTTTTTATTATTTTGACTTGTACATTCTAATATATGTATATTTTTGCCCATGAAAGAGATAAATGGGCGCAATTCACAAAACAATTAGCCAGGTTTTTAACCATGTTTAGCTTAACCACGTTTAACTAGGTGGATAAACACGTAAAACAGGTAAAGTTAAACGTGGTTAGAAACCTGGCTAACTGCTTCTTGAATCGCGTCCAATAAAAGAAATGAATTATGAATAAGACATACTAAAATTTAAAGTTGACTTAATTTGTTTCATGCACTGCACTTCGTATTTTCTTTACGGTCCATATCATATTATAATTAATAGCTATAAGAAATTCAATAAAAAAAACATTGCAAGCACCGTCATATTTTTAAAGCTATAATTATTATTATATAATATATAAAACAAGTTATATACAGTATAACAGTAAGTTCTCATTAAATTAAAAATGAGATGTATTTTTCTTGTTCAAATAATTAAGCCCAGAAAATATTGAATTTGACCACTCTCAATTCATAGTATATCTGACGTCTGATATATAATGCATGTTCTTGGCTCTATTACACATTATTTGGAGGAGTTGAATATAATTACTGTTTTTTGTTTATTTTTATTGCATAAACAGGATAATTAATTTAAATATATAAAGTATTTACATAAGAGTATATAACAATGATATCTCGGTGTGTTTTCCGAGTTCCTGCCTCTTATTTTAAGACGTCAGTAATAAATAATTAATTTCTCGTACAAGGAAGTCAGGAAATCTTCTGATCAGAAAATTTAAAGTTCTGTGCAGTGAAAATGTGTCGTCTGTTCGCTCTAGTCATCTTCGCTTACTTCTTTGACTTAATTAGTTGTCAATACCTTTGTAAGTACATTTCAAATATTTAGCATAAAATTTATTTCTACTGCTTGTTATTGGGAGCTATGATGTGTCAAGCATTGATTTATTAAAATAAAAACAATCTTAAAATCTTTTAAAACAACAAAAAGTTGTATGTATTATCAGAATTCCGTTTTTTTATTATATTTATATTAAACAAAGTTTTATTACTTCATATTTATAAATATAAGGCAAAGTGTACTAGTTTAATTTTATTTAACGTTAAAATACTGGAAAATTATTTTTTATTCTTATATAAAGTTTCAGCTTGTGACGCTCCTAATTTACGATGGGTCACAAACTGTCAATCAACTACAGGAAAATTTCCGTCCGACTCCGCCACTTGTGACTGCAGACATTGTACCAAGAAAGTCACGATCTTTTGTGACTGGAGTTCGTCTTTGAAAGAAAATACATGGTTTTATTCTGGAAACAATCGTTGTGGTAAGAGTTTATTCCTCGTCACACATTTTAATTAATATTCATTGCACACAGGCAAATAAAATAAAAATATATATTTTTTTAAAATATTCGGCAAAAGCTAAAAATTACTTTTTTAATTTTTATGCAGAGCCCGATAAATCTCCTTGGTGCGGACGATGCTATGTATCCACGCTGAATCAGAAAGAAGAAGTAAAATGTAATATTCCAAATAATATTAATCATAAAAATCCAGCCGAGGAAGTTTCATGTCGTTGCAAAAAAACGTGCCTGGATGTAACTATGAAATGTGGTTACAATGGAGAATGGCAATACAGGGGAGCAAATTGTACTGCAGGTTTGTCAAGTTCAAAACACTAAAGAATTTTTGTAATCGACAACCTATATACATGAAAATTTTTTATTACGGAAATGAATAGAGGTACCAATTTATGCTACTCTGCATTTTTTTAGATTTTTTTGAAACACAGAACTATTTCTTAATTATTGAAAGTGTGGTTACACTCTTTGGAGACGTCAATAGGTGTCTCGGCCCTATCCTTTTTATTACGGATTCAGTGAGGAAAATTTATTATACAGAACTTTCAATAAACATTTAGAATAGTTGCGGGTCTCAAAAAATGTGAACAAATTCAGAGTAGCACAATTTGGTGCCCTGTATTCATTTCTGCAATAAAAAATTTTCATTCAAGTGGTCCATTGTTAAACTAATTAACTATGATATGCATGACACTTTATGTTTTTCATTTAAAGAAAGTAATTAAATCATGCCATTTATTGATATATCCTATCAACATTGCTTTTCTGATTTTTGTATTTTCTGATTTTCTCTTATTTCAGTTAATTCAGTTGAATCAATTGTGGACAATACATCGAACATTGTGTATTATAAACATTTTAACCAAACCACGCACACATATTCCTTCTCATGTGATGAGGGCTACACTCTGCAAGGAGGAGACAGAATTTGTAACGATGGAACTTTGGAAGGTCCGGAACCTCGGTGTGTGCCAGGTAAGATTGTATCTTTCATTGATGTAACTTAATTTACATTTTTACTGCAAGCTTTTCTTTGTAATAAATTTGTGATTACTTATTAAACACTTGATGACAATTTTCAATTTAAATTGGACAACATGCATGAAAAAAAATTATTACAGAAATAAATAGAAGGTACTAAATTATACTACTTTGAATTTTTTCAGATTTTTTTGAGACCGGGAACTATTTTTAAATAATGATTGAAAGTTCTATAATTTGAGTTGGCACCCCTGAATCCTTCATAAAAAGGATAGGACAGAGACGCCTATTGACGCCTCCAGGGAGCGTCGTGGCAGCACATTCAATAATGATTTAAAAATATTTCTGAGTCTTAAAAAAATCTGAAAATCAGAGTTGCATAATTTGGTACCTTCTATTCATTCCTGCAACAAAAAAAAATCATGCAGGTTGCCATTTTTGAGATTTTATTTATCTTAAATCATTTTCTAACAGTATTTTTAATTATAATTATTGAAATGTGTACGCCTATTCGACTTTTATGTACATATATATCGCTATAACTGCAAAAGTATATGTATTTTAATTTTTAGATGAATGCCAACGCAGCTAAAAAATATTTTTTTTTCCTAATATCTGCTTTATATACTGTATATTATACTTTTGGCTCTTATAAGCAAAAAGGCATGATTTTAATTTTATACACTACACCTTATAATTCATTATATCCTTAATTAATTCCAATGTGCTTTTTCCGTCATCGATACGTATCATATAAATTAAATTCTTCTGCTCGTTATAAGTAAATAAAGTATTGTTGTGTAATGTCTGTTGCGTGAAGAAAAAAAATGGGACAATCGTTGAATAACATGCTAACTTGTGGAAAATGACCGTTAATTATGAAAGTTGTTGTGTCTACTAGCGCCAACAATGCCATTACGTTCTCTGCTCTGGTTGGCGAAATAAAGTACTTATACGTCGTCCGATGTGACAGACATTATTAACATTAACAATGGTTTGTTATACCCATTGCGAGTAGAAGACTTTTACTTGGATTCATATGCTACACGTATCGATGACATTAAAAGCACATTAAAATTAATTAAAGAAACAAACGGCATCTGATAGAGATAACATCTTATCTACAGACTATAAAAAATATTTGAAAAGAATATTATTTAAGCATGCATCCAATTTGTTATAGCTACACCAACTATTTCTTCAATAGTCCCGGACACATCAACTGATCAACAAAACAACTTACCATCCGACCAGTTAATTCTGTACTCCTTGATCGGAGTTGCATCATTCTTCATCTTCTCCCTGCTCTTCTACATCTGGTTCAAGTTCAGACCGTGCACCGACAATGTTCAGCCCGACCCCCCGGAGTACAACATGAATGAAATTCACCAGGAGGAGCAGATGGAGCAAAACGATCTGTACATAGCGTGTGATGTGCCGAACAGGCAGTAGTCGATATCGCAACGAGAGGCTAATTCCCAAGAATTATTTTTTATTAATATTTGGCCAGTACTGTAGATATTCTAAAATTTTGAGCGTTCTCTATTCAAATCTGGACGCACTCACGAGAGGGGCTTTCTAAGTAGATAAGCCGGAAAGCGAAAAGAAAAAATAAATCAACCTAAATAAAGATATGAGAATAAAATAATGTATCATAATTACGCATTGTAAAAGGATCATGGGACTGGGATCGATCCCGGGCCACCGGCGTACGAGGCCAAGCAATTGCTGCTGCAAATCGGTACTGCTTAGCAGCCTTGCAGGAAAAAAAGTTTATTTAAACACAGGGAAAAATGAACGAAGATTATTCTTGTGGATTAGTCGCTCATTTATCGAACGGAAGTCTTTATCGTTTTATAGATACAATAATTGTTATCGTTTTGGGAGTTTTAACAAGTAAACTAATTTCTTTTTCTATTCCCCTACAAGTCCTGTGCAATGTATCAAACGGCCAAAATATATGAACTTCTGGCAAAATGCCTAAAAGATTGTAAATTAAATTATTCCGTTAGAAGCTAAAAAATGTCCTTATAACTTATAAGTAAAGATTATTTTTTTTAATCAAACCCTATTGGGTACTTCTATTTACTAATTACAAACTACTTTGAAACCCCGAACCTTCCGAAACCCTAACTTGAGCGTTTCGCGGGTTCTTCTGGAACGGGGGCGGCCACGGCCTTGCAAATCCATCCCGGCATTTGCCTGCGGCTGAGGGAAACGTGGAAACCTCAGTTAGGATGGACGCTGCAGCTTTTGTCAATGAACCGGAAGTGCAATGGTCCAAAGCCAGGGGAACCACATATGGAAAAGCGCAACTATTATTTACCCCTGGGTGGGAAACGTGGTTTTTGTTGAAAATGGTTACCCATCCAACTACTAACCACGCGCGGCGTTGCTTGACTTCGGTGATCTGAAGAGATTCAGTCAAGCGCACTGCGCCACACCTCCCAGATTTCTAATCAGTTAAAGCTTGTTAGAGCAATAAATTGCCTAAGAGTATTGTATCCTTATAATTTGAAAGCTTGCTTTAATATTTTTTGTTAATATTATGGTTAATTTTTTTTTACTTATTATTTTTTCCTTGTTTTGTTCAAAAAAGTCTTGAATATTATATTGTGTTTTGATGTTATTGTTATGCATTTTTGTTAACATTAAGTTTCTTTGACATGAACATATGTTGTCTTGTACAATCGAAAAAGTTTGAATAAAGAAAAATAGATGAAATAAAATAAAATGTGTATTTTTAGCGATTTTTAACTTTTGCCAAATGTTAAAAAATTATGGAGAGCAATCCCTCCTAATTATTAATATCTCCAAGAAAAATTCTATTCCGAGATACCTCCTCTTAATAAAAAATAAAGAATGCAGATACCATCAATATTAAATTTAATTCGTTTCAAAATTCAAATTCAAATTATTTATTTTATCTCATTCCAAATACAAGGTACACACATAAAATACATGGTATCATGCATGGGTAAGACGCGTCATTTTAGAACAAAGAATATATTAACACACACACAAAACAACAACAAGAAAAAAAATTATTACACATCTAAATCTGTCAAAATTTAGCATTTAAATATTCATCTACACTATAAAAACAATACTTATTAAGGGCATTGGGTGTAGCACCGGTAGTTGGCAACACTGACGTATCTTCACCATGTTAATTTTTGATCATTGCTCCTCGGAGTAATTTTTATGTTAGAGCTAAGCTGATTGCTGTATGTAGTATCAAGATAATTAGTAGCCCAAGTGCACAATTTGGCTAAATAAAGCCTGATTTAAAGAAAAGTATTTTTTAGTAATTTTTTAAATTTACATGTATTTTTCTAAAATATAAAAAAAATACTTTTCTTTAAATCAGGCTTTATTTAGCCAAATTGTGCACTTGGGCTACTAATTATCTTGATACTACAGCAATCAGCTTAGCTCTAGCATGAAAAATTACTCCGAGGAGCAATGATAAAAAATTAACATGGTGAAGATACGTCAGTGTTGCCAACTACCGGTGTTACACCCAATGCCCTTAAGAAACAATTTTACAGCGTTTTTAAATTCCATATAAAATATGTGTAGATATCTTTTAATGAAACAGGAAGTTTATTGTACATTTTAATACATGAGCACATAGGACCTTTGTCTAAAAGTTTAAGTCTGCTTTTTGGAGGTAATATAGTACTATTTAATTTCCTAGTATTATGGGCATGGACTTTCTCCTTATGAAAAATATCAAAAATACTCTTAACAAAACAAACACACTCTAAAATAAAAATGCATGGTAATGTGAGAATACATATGAGATTGAAAATGTTTTTTACATGATTCACGGTAGGGTAAGTTTAACATTGTTCGAATTACCCTTTTTTGCAAAATAAAAATCATTCCTGAGTCATTAGAATTACCCCACATAATAACCCCATACTTCAAAATGGAATGGAAGTTTGCATAATACAATATCTTCAAGCATTTCACATCACAGGCAAATTTCAGTTCATTAATTCCAGATATAACGGATGCTAATCTCATTTGTATGCTTTGCCCATTTTAGATTACAATCCACATAAACTTCAAGAAATTTTGTACCCTCCGTTGTATTCACTGTTTCATTATTTATATTTATATCCTTTGTAACGATGATGTGTAAAATTAATATTGATTACTGGAATAATATAGTGATATTACTGATATTATTTTATTTATTTTATGTGCAGTTTACAAAAATTAATATGAACAAAGAATCTTAAATCTGTCTTAAAACGATTCTTCTTTTTCAGTGACTTCTTTTGGATACAATTTTCTTAACTATTATATATTGTACACTATAATACTAAATTAAAATGTAAACAGGTTTATTACTTTTTATAGCAGAAACCTATAAATTATCAATTGAATCCACATTTATAATTCATTTAACTGCAACTTTAATTAGTGATGCTCGAAATGTGCGAGTTAGTCTCGCAAAGTCAGCTAATTTAGACATTAAATCAAAATGTTAATATATATAAAGACAATATGGTTTCAACAGATATGGTTGAAACCATGTCAGATCAACAATAAGGAAATGGAGGAGGTCAATAGATTTTGATGAATATCACATATGTTACACATCTGACCTAGGTTGATGAAGTTTGGATATTATTTTTTTTTTTTTCAAATTTCGAAAAAACAAAAAACAAAATAAATAAATAAAAAATGAATAAAAAGTCAAATCTTGAGAGATAAAAAAAATAATGTGGAACAAAATTTTATATATATATATATCAAATTTTGTTCCACATAAAATTACAAAATAAATTTATTTGAGTTTGTTGTAAAATTGCTAATTTTTTTTTTTTTGCATTGACGATGTTGACCTTGAAATTTTATTAAGGTCACATTACAAACAGCATATATTTTCATATAGCAGGGCCCCTAACTAAAATAAAATTTAAGATGAAGAGTGTTTATCCTGCTTCTATAAGATAATGCATTCAAAGTTATGGAAAGTTTCGAAATTTCGAAGTTACGATTTTTTTTTTAATAATTATTCAGAGTTTTTTTTTGACAAATTTGAATTTTTATTTTTTTTTTTTTTTTTAATCTGAAAAAATAATATTCAAACCTCATCAACCTAGGTCAGATGAGTAACCTATGTGAAATTCTTGACGAAACTTGAAATTTTTTAATTTAGTTAATTAGTATAGTAAGTATAGTTGTTCAGTTGTTCAGTTCTAACCTATGTGTTTAATGATGGTCAAAATGTGCGAGTGAGCCTCACAAAATTCTGTTAATTTAAACAATAAAACATTTAAAAAAAAAATATATTTTTATTATATTACATTGTAAAGAAAGCAACAAATGACACAAAAAAATAAAATTGTACAAATAAATAGCACACGGGAACATGCATGATTATCCTAATAGCAATTCCACAGTCTGTAATATACACTGAAAATGTATATAGAGACAGCGTGGTAGCGAACAATTGTCCGATCTGCTTTCGGAATAGTTCGGATTTTAATTTTTTTTTTTTACGCTATGTAGAGCCATTTTTTGAGTGAATTTAAAAGCTCCATCTATGCTCTACTAGCGCATCAGTTGATTTTACTACTAAAATTTGTAAAAGATGTCTTTACATGGTGTAAAGAAATTAAAATCCGCACTATTCCGAAAGCAGATCGACCTGACTTCTTTGATGACGTCAGTGGCGATAGAATTGCAACTTCATAATAAAATAAAATTACAACACCCTTTGTGGGCTTTAATAATAATTAAGATTAAAACCCTCCCCCTCCTCCCCAGGTCTTGCTCCACCCCTTACTCCTCCCCCTCCTCTCCCAGGTCTTGCTCCTCCCCCCTCACTCTTCCTCCTCTTCTTCCTCCCCCAGGTCTGGTTCCTCGCCCGCCTCCCCTCCCGGCAGCTCCTCGTGCTCCGCCTCGTGCTCGTGCGTGTCCCCGCCCGCCTCGAGCAGCTCAAGCTGCTTCAGAATGAGAGCCTCCACGTCCACGTCATTCAACCGTTCCTGCAACACGAGAGTCAGTTTTCAGTCTTGTATGAGTCAAACCCAGGCTCAGACTGGCCATAAGAGTTGGTAAGCGATCGTTCAGTAGACTCCCTTGGCTGAAAGACAACTACAATGTTAAAAGTAGGCCCCCACAGGGTAAAGTAGGCCCTTGATATGGTCCCGAACTCCTGTTTGATCAGTAGGCCCTTTGAGCCCAGTCCGACCCTTGTCAAACTATTGTTTATTTTTCTGTCCCGTGAAGCCTTTTTCATTGTTCAACGTGGGGCTAATTTCACCCAATAGAGCACAGAGCGTAGACTTTAATTTAGGTCATGAATCATTTAATAGATAAATATATAAAAAAGTAGATCTCTGTTAATAATGTAAATGAGGCCTCTTATGTAAAACGTATATACAGTCATCTACCTGATGCAGCCCCTTGACCGAACACCGTGAGCTTGTCCTAGCGACAGGTAGATCTCTGCCAGGAAGCATCTCTCAGGTACCTTTGAGGTTACGACCTCCAAAGGGGTTCACTTGCAGCAGAGATCAGGCAAGGTCAAACTTTGCTTGGTCTCTGAGGTTATACAGTGGACATTCGATGGCGGTGCGTCGGGAGGTACGGGGCAATGTCAAAGTGCCGGCCACTTTACAGGGAGAAGGTGGTGGGGCCAAGGGGGTGCAAACCCTCACAGGGCCTCGAAACTTAACAATGTAGTCCCATTTTATTAATATATATGCAAACCTTAGCAGACACAAAAATTCTGAAATTTTTTTAGAGATATAGATTCTAGCTACTGCATAGAAGTTACAGAAAAAATTCCAAACAATTCTTCGATCCATTTTTTTTTTATTTTTTAGTTTGGTATCTCGATGGAAAAGCCCTATGCTAAAAATTAAAACAATTAATTAAAAAATGGATTAATTAAATGAATTTTTTCTTGTGACTTTTAGGTACTAAAATCTGTCTCAAAATAAAATTCAGAATGTTTGTGTGCAATGTCTTCTCATATTTACATGTCAATTAATCAAATGTGACTACATCGATCAGCTGATTCGTGTTACCTTTCCTTTAACGATTAATCTCAGTTACTGCTGGAGTCAAAGAAAATTTCCCTGCAAACAAATCGAATGAAATAAATTTTAAAAAATCGAGAATGTTTTAAAACTTAATCGCTTATGGTTTGAGCAAATTCAGTCTTGCAGTTTTCTTACAACAGCTCCATTTCCGGTTTTCATCCATGAGGCCAATGTTAAACTTCTACCTCAGTTTTCACAAAACTGATAAGACAGATTCGCTTCAAAATTTGTATGCCACCTATTGATGGTCAGTTCTAAGTCCCCTGCAAGTCTTGTTGCATTCAGGAGCTACGATTGCGAGATATCAATCTACTGAGATTCATCGTTAAACAGTTCTTGAGATCACCCACCTGTACCCGCTGCTTGAGAGGGTCCTCGGCCAGGGCCACCAGCTGGTACCTCAGCACGTTGGGCAGCACGTTGAGGACCAGTTCTGCCAGGTAGTCGAGGGTGCCCGCCCCGTTGACCCTGGTCTGGATATTGCCGACCTTGAGGGCCAACTTGTCGATCCTGGGGCGTCGCTGGACGTTCAGGGGTTGGAGAACGGAGACCCCCGCCTGAGCGTAGTCCACCCAGAACTTGGCGGTGCCTGTCCGGGACATCCAACCGAGGGAGATCTCCCAGTGGCAGCTGCCCTGAACCCGCTTGGTGCCCACCTGTCAGGTAAACCAGGTCTTAATTGAGATGGACTTTTTAGTGAGTAATCGTCGCCGGGCACAAACAGACATATATATACAATATTACAGATCTTAGTTTACGTAGATTCGACTGCGCGCGGCGATCGTCTTTTGCCTTATCTTATCCCATCCATGCAGACGTACGGATAGACAGTCTCGAATGTGGCACCATAAGTGTACAGGTATTAACCTAAGATCTGTTAGGCCGTAGTTACCTCACTTCTTATCTTTCGTGTAAATAAAGCAGTGTTAACATATTTTTTGTTTGAATGGCAGTGTTTTATTATTAACATCTTATATTCAGGGGATTTTAACAGCATTTTAGCATGAAATCGTGATTTTTCAGGTATTTATGACGTATTTTCAGTATTCAGTTTCAATTTCAGTATGTGTAGAATATGCTCAAATATAAGATGGCGATAATAATACACTTTGACCTTCAACCAAAAAAATATTAAGTATAGGAGAATCCCGAGAATCCTAAATACCTCAATATCTATAAACATATTTATACATAATAAACAATCCACTTCTCAACGCGGAGGCTTTGTGTGTATATTAGGAGAGGTCAAATTAACGCTAAATTATTCAGTAAATCTATCATTAAAAGGACATGGAAACCTTCGTCAGGATGATTGTTAATGACAGTTGATTTAATTAAATTAATACAATAATACGAGTATCGACCTCAATTTTTTTTATTGCACAAATGGATAGAGGATGCAAAGTTATGCTACCCTGATTTTTTTTCAGATTTTTTAGAGCCCGGGAACTATTTTTAAAAAAATATTGGAAATCCTTTTTGTGACGTCACGAGCCGGCAAGTCCTATGGAGTGGCACCTCGTGACGTCACAAAAAGAAGTTTCAATATTTTTTTAAAAAATTGTTCTCGGGCTCTAAAAAATCTGAAAAAAAATCAGGGTAGCATATAACTTTGCACCCTGTGTCCATTTCTGCAATAAAAAAAAAGGTTCATACACCATTGTATTGATTTAATTAAATAATTATTTCCGTCAAATAAAGACAAACTATATGACACATTCAAAAGTAAATGTACAATTATTTTTTAGTTTTTTTGCCACCTTTAATGTTTATAGGTCGGCCGCCAGCTCGTCTGTATAGATACACTCCTCGCCTCAGAAAATTTCCCTTTGCGACCTTGTTAATTACCATGCCCTGTAAGAATCATGGTGATTAACAAGGCTGCAGAAGGGAACTTTTCAAAGGCGAGGAGTGTACATTGATGTCGGAAAAAACTTCCGTTCGTTAATATTCGACGCACTACCCAGATTGACGTACAAATTGGCCGAGCACCCCAGACTCATACATACGGAGGGTTTTGTTTTTAAAATATCGGGTATACATGATAAAGCATTAATATTATAACCTCAATATGACCCCACGCAACCGCTAACGTTACAAATCATAGCGCACCCAGTGACGGGCTAAACATTGCAGATAGGGCTAGAGGAGAATTTAATGAAAACGGATTCAATTTGACTTTACTGAAATAATTTGGATACCTTTAAAAGTACCCCTTACTGCAGCCCCTACCTGCAGGGTGGCATTCGCCGTGTTGTTGAGCACGGCCAGCGAGATCTCGCCCACTCGGTAGAAGGTGGCCAGTCCGGTGACCCAGATGTGAGACACGACGATGGTGGCGCCGCCCCAGTCCTGCGTGATGTTCTTCAGGTGGTAGGGGTCATAGCCCCGCGCGCGGACGTCCGCCCTGAATCCCGCCACGGCCATGTCGAGGGGCGGGATCGAGTTGGGGAACCGCTGGGGCACCTAACAATAAAAATAATGTTACCGTATGGTGGCTCGCAAGGGGTCATCCATCTAAACAAATCCTTGCTGCGTCAAGACTCAATGGTAATCGGGGCTGGTAGTGAGTTGTGACGTCAGCAAGGACCTTCTTTACAGCAAAACTTTGCACGTTCGAACCGCGCGTGGAAAAAAGAATGCGAATGTTGATTATTAACTCGAGGAACACTTGAGGCCTGTTCGTAAACCCTGCTCGGTGTACACTTTCTGCACCCAATCCACCTTATGTACATGGAATATAAGGTCGATTGGGTGTAGAAAGTGTACACCAAGCAGGGTTTACGAACAGGCCTTTGGTGTCTGTCTACATAATTTGTAATTTGAGGACTCGTAACAAACTTCAAACAGTTCTAATTTTGGACAGGCGCAGATCCAGAAACAACTTTCGGGAGGGGCTATCTCCATGGCATTAAGTCAATGTTAAAAAATAAAACAAATTTTATTGGGGGAAATGTTTTATATTGCCCATGACAAATTCAAAATTTTTGAGGGAGCTGCAGCCCCCCCAGCCACCCTCCTGGATTCTGCGCTTTTAAAAGTGACGCAATTTGATATACCTTGTCTATATTCTCATTTATGACGGTCAGTAGTCGCGTGTTAACCTCATTCAGGATGAAAGGTTTGATGCTATCGAACAGGAAGGTGCCCACCGAGTTGATCATACCCTGGAAAAGGTACGCCATGCCCCCCAGGTTCTGGAAGGCCAGCTGGATACCCTGGAAGCGAATGTCCATGTGGATGTCCTCGGCGGTCAGTTTGCCTCCGCGGTCAACCTCGAGGGAGGCCACGCCCTCCACGAGCACGCCAGTCAGGGTAACCGTGAAGGGACCGCTGGACTTGGAGAACCAGCCGCCCAGGGTGTAGTCACCGGCGATCAGGAGCGTCTCGATCCGAACACCCACTGCCATCTGTGAGATACAGTGAAAATCAATGTACACAGAATATGCGTACGTTTTTCCGCATAAAGTTTCAGTGATGTCGAGAGGGGCTTAGCGGGAGGCGAGAAAGGAGCATTTGCTTCAATATTATTTGGTGCAATGGCCATGTTGGCGATGAATTCCCTCACCACCACGCGAGAAGCAATTTTCTCTTCTCAAGATGGCTACCATATGATATTAAAGCAAGTGCGCCTTTCTCGCCCCGCCAAGCCCCGCTCGACATCGCTCCATGGAAAAGCTTCATCCACATGCGACAACGGCGATGCGACGTGATTTTGAAGCAAAATCTATGCAGTCCTAAGCGGCGAGCGAATTTGCGAGGTTGCGGTGAATAATTGTTAAATATATGGCTGCCAATGGATGTTACAGCAATTGCACATTTTTCACTTCGCATCGCATGATAAAAATCGACATGTGAATCCACCTTATGGGAATTAATGGATAACCTTTATTAATTTTGTCATTGTATATTAAAATAGAAGACCTGACAATTTTTTCAGATTTTTTTAAACCTCTAATTAAGACCCTCAAAATTGAAGGGAAAGACGTCATAGTCATCCAACATCTTTCAATATGGGTTTATGTTAAATATTTGCATGACTATGACGTCAAAGCACAAATCGCACTAACGGATGGAGCATGCAGACAGTAATTATTTAATATTATGTGACCTTTGTTTCTTGAGAACTGTTATGCAAAATACGTCAAACTTGAGACTTGTTGATCGATTTTAATCCACGAATATGATTTTTTATTTTTTAGTGATGACTTAAATACAAAATAGTGACGTTTTGAAGTTAATTTAAGCTTAGGATCTTTCAAATGTGTTAGAAAAGTATATTGGCTCAGAAAGGACGTGTGTTCAAAAATCCAGATTTCTGGCAATTTTGTTATGTAGTGAAAACTGAATTTCCAAAATTTCGGTGGAGGGGAGGGGGGTCTACAGCTCCCTATAATAGCTGCCCTTGATCCACCCTTAAATAATATAAATTAGCACATTTTCTTTTTAAGACGTCCAATTTGAAATTTCACTTAACATCAATCTCGTATTACAAACATAGTGTGGGACGTCTTTATTGCGGAATAAAATTATAATATTATATCCTATGCAATCACTTTGTTTGTATGACTGTGTTAAATACTTATTCGTTGGCGACGCTTCATGTTGCATAAGAATAATATTACCCGTCGTCAACGGCTACATAATTATATTATTAAACACCATCATTTGTATATAAGTGAAGTTGTTGTCAATGGGGAATTCTCTTACAACTCAAATTTTAATTTAACTACTATATTATGATATGGTACATATTAACAATAAGTTTGACTTCAGTTTCAACTTTTTTAACTCAAATTTAGGGACTCTGAAGGGATTATTAGAATTGGGGCAAAGTATGCAACCTGCGCGCAAACCTGAAAATTGTGACGTAGAAACTCCCTAGTTAACACACAACAACTGCCTGATATCATAGTTTGAGCGTCAAGTAGTGATTGGCTATAAATTTTATTAACACGATCGAAATCAGCGGGTTTTTCTACCCTAGTATCAATGGTTATGTCTCTAATATCAGTTTACTTTAAGAGTGATAATCGAAAATATAAATTTATTGCAGGAAAATTTCACCTGATAGGCAGTTTCTACGTCACGTTTTGGCGCTAAATTCAAAAGAAGGGAGATTTTTAAAAAATTCCCTTGTCTCCAATTTTGAAAATTGAAACTTTTTTGTTTTGGGACATTTAGTTTCAAGGCATAGAACGTCTGAAAAAAAATTAAAATAAATGTAGGAGAATTCCCCATTGATAAGTACAAAGAATAAAATAATCTTCACAGTGTTTCTAAAAGCATCACATTCATTGAGCGAAGTGACGCAAAAATCTAAACGTCTCAAGATTCAACGGGCATCACTTCGCGGAACTGTCTTATCAGCTGCGACCTTTGACCCTAGCATGTTGTGTGTGTCATGACTTCAGACTATGAAATAGATCACATTTATATTACATTATGTAGTCCTTTGTGGTTTTTAATAATAACAATGATGTTAATTATCTTATAGCTTATAGCCATTTGCAGGTTTAAAAAAAAGCAAGCGTAGTAATTACATAGGGTTTAACAATTGACAATTAAATGCATTACATAATTTTTACATAATATTTATAAAACATTACCAAAATGTTTGAGAAGTATCTAAAAAAGTTTTCGTGCTACTTCGATCCAATGTAGGTCACTAGAGTAATATTCTATGATTTTTTCCACAGCATAAGGGTAAGATAACACGAATCAGCTGATGTTGTAGTCCCATTTGATTAACATGTATATAAATCTTAGCAAGTTCATAAAATTCTGAAAAAAAAAAAAAAAAAGAGATAGAGTTTAGTACCTAAAAACCATAAGAACAATTCCAAGGCAATTATTCGAGCCATTTTTTTTTTCAGCATAGGGCTTTCCCATGGATCCGCAAGAGCCAAACTAAAAACTTAATTTAAAGAAATTGCCTCGAATAATAATTTTTTTGAATTTTTTTCTAAAATATTTTTCTCAAATTTTTTTTTCAAATTTTTTGTGAATTTGCTATAAGGTTTATATTTTAATCAAATGGGACTACAAAATCAGTTGATTCGTGTTACCTTTTTTATGCACCTGCTATCTCCTATGTTTTTTTTTATTATTTCTTACGGATTATCAATGCATCAAGATATGTTTGCCAGTTGAGAAATTATCTTATAATGCTAATTTTAGGTCCTTAATTACATAATTAGGTATGTTCGTAAACCCTGCTCGGAGTACACCTTGTCTACACCATGCAGCTCAGAGGGTGGAGTAGGCAGTGCAAATGACGTCACAGATTTTGTTCGTAAATCCAAGAAGACCCTGTTGTGACCAGGGTTTAATAACAGACCGCCAAAGGCGGATTCACATGTCGATTTTTACCATGCGACGTGACGTGAATTAATGCACACTTGCTGTAACATCCATTGGCGGCCATATTTGTCGATTAAAAGTAAAGAGCATCGTAATTAACTGGATTACCGGCGAATTCGCCGCCGCATAATAGGATTTCACAGCTTTTACGTCAAAATCGCGTCGCATCGCCGTTGACGCCATCTGACTCCGCCTTTACCTAGTACAAAGGGTTGGTACCTCTAGCTTGGCGAGGTCGGCCCGGATGTGTTGGAAGCGGAACTTTGAGAGTCCATGGACCTTGATCTTCTTGAAGGTCATGGAGGTGACGGCGAACGACTGACGCATGTCCGGCACGTCCACGGGGTCCGGGATGGGCGCCCCGGGGAGTCCCACGGGGTCCGCCTGCTTGTAGTGCTCCAACACCGCGCGCAGCTTCTCACCCACGTCTTGCTCCGCCTCGCGCCGGGACCGCTCACATCCTGTACATTGTGTCGAGTCAGATCAGGTGTAATCTAGGGATGGGTCGTCGTAAGGGGGTCGTACACTGCCTCCGTATCGCATCGTATCGCATCGTATGATAAAAATTTTAAAACACGTTCTAAATGAGGAACGTATTACGCGTATAAGATCACATATGATGCGATACGAAAAACGAAGCTCTGAAACTGTGTGGCTGCCCCCCCCCCCCCCCCCCCTCACGAAATTTTGTATTTAACATAGGCAATTTAAGCATTTCCCCGGTTCCCCCACTCTATTTTTTTCAACATTGGTCTTTTGAAGACCCCCCCCCGTCCCCCCAAAATTTGGTTCTGGATCCGCGCCTGCATGCGAGATGAATTAAGGGGCTTTCACATGATCGAAATTTGCTACGGAGTTCAAACCGCAGAAAATAATTATAATCCATAAAAAAATCCAGACGAGCTTTATTTTTCTGTGGCGTAGCAAATTTCGATTATGTGAAACGACCCGAGTTGAAATAAATTTCATCTTTTATTCACTATTAAGCTCTCTTCTCGTCTAATTCTCTCTTTTTTCCACCATTTTATAAGAGGAAAAAAGGCGAGATTACGTCTTGAAAAAAGACGAGATTACATCTTATTTCCTCTTCTTAATTAAGCATAAAATGTTAATAGAAATATTGTCTTCATTTCATCCTTACTTTGAACGAAGAGTTAATAAGATGTGTTTAAGAGGTAAAAATATTATGTTTAGACGTGTAAAAGATGAGTTGAAGATGTAATTTTCAACTAGAGGAGTCACCTTCCCCCAGGTCTCACCTGAGTCACACACCCTCACACTGAAGGGTTGCACGTCAAGCCTGGCCCTGGCGAGCGCGAGGAGCAGCAATTGTAACACGAGCGACCGCAACCACATTCTCAAGTTTTCTGATAACGACTGCCGCCGAGGTCAGGGGTCACCGCTGACGTCACTACATGGTGCCACACAATCACAGATAGACGGTGGTGCTACAGTGGACAGACAATCGAACTAAATCAACACATATATACAGTGGCGCCGCAGTGGGCAGACAATGGAAGTAATTTTACTATTATAGTCCAGCAGCTCCGATTTTTACTGTCCATTGAAGCATGCCGTGCGCTCTAAGCTGCTTACTCTCGATGAATGAATTTTTAAAGTGCATTGATAATCGCTACCCTCTCACTTTGACCTTATCTGGTACAAAATTCCATCGAAATCACTCAAATATACATTAGCGGAGATAACGGTTCGTAAACATTACTTTTGTTAGTCGATAACTAAGATAAATAGTTTAATATTTAGATTAAAGTTAAATGATTTTCAGCGCACAGTAACAATAAATAATATTTTCAATAGCACTGTTCGTAAATATACAATAAAAAAGAATCCAGTTTTATTTATGAACCTTATATTCCCTGTAAATAAGGTTCATCAATAAAAATGGATTCTTTCTCATGATTGTGTATGTACGAAAAAAGCTTATTTCTTTATATATCTTCTCTCTCATTTATAGATCCGCAGCCTCTTTCTACATGCATTTTCTTTTTTGAAGGACACACCCCTAAGAGCGTATACAAATCGTGGCGGGGTAATGGGTTATAGGGATAAGGTAGAGGGAACGGATGGTGGCTACGGCCTGTTACGCATCCCAACATTCGCTGAGGTGAGACTGAGGGAACCGTGGAAACCTCAGTCAGAACGGACACCTCTACTTTTTCTCATTGGACCAAAGTGGTGTTCAAACAACAAAAGTGCATCACTGGGTGGAAAGCGAGATGAATTTACCCCAGGGAGGGAGCAACGTAATTTTTACTTGAAACGGTCACCCATCCAAGTATAAATAACGCTCAACGTAGCCTGACTTCAGTGATCCAACGAGACCCAGTTAATGCACTGCGCCACACTCGACTTTTGATTGGCCGCAGACAAAATCAGCAGAGCAGAGCACCCAAGAAAAATGATTTTTGCTCACATGAAGTTTTGAGCTTGTATCTAAAATCTGCTCTGACCGCTCTCAACCTTGACTTTTGCAAGAAGACAATAGAAACTGATTTTGTTCCGAGAGCAAAACCAAAACATTTCAATTGTGGCCACGGCCAAAGGGGCAAATTATTTTGCTGAAAATATAAGTGATTCTTATAGGCTTTAGAAAAGTCTCGTATTTTAAAATTTTATTTTATTCGATTTCTTCCTCCAGCAGAAATATCCAATCGACTCCGTGCTATGTTAAGGTTGATTCAGCACATGGCGATTTTTATCATGTGACGCGACGCGAAAAATGCGCACTTGCAGTAACATCCATTGACGGCCATATTTGGCGATTAAAAGAAAAAGAGCATCGTAATTAACGCGCTTCCCGGCAAATTCGCTGCCGCATAGGATTTTATAGCTTTTACGTCAAAATCGCGTCGCACCGCCATTGTCGCCATCTGAATCCGTCTTTAAACGTTAAAATAAAATTTTAAATAAAATTAAATTTAACATGTTGAGCTCCAATAGTATATACTTAAAACCGATTTCGCAAAATTAATAATTGTGCATCTTAATTTTCACTCGCTAATAATTCTGCCTTCTTCAAAACATTGTATCTTAAATTTATTAATAACATAATAGGTCTGTTCGTAAATACACAATCAGAAAGAATCGATTATTTATGATGAACCTTATGTTCCATGTACAGAAGGTTCATCACAATTAATCGATTCTTTCCGATTGTATATTTACGAACAGACCTATTATAGTTAAAAAATTGAAAAACTATATCTCATTCTGATAGATCGAGATTTATAATGAATGACTCATTCATTATAAATCTCGATCTATCACAAATCATTTTAATCTATAATTGATTACCTCTAGCTGATCGAAGCATAAATTTGACATCAAATCAACCGAATTTAAGGGGAAGGTAAACGCCCAATGTTAAAAAAAAAATGATAAAATACCACACCAGAATCATGAAAAAAAAAATCAAAATGTTCTTCTCCCTCTGTCAGTAGCTATAATATCAGGTATACAAATTCGATCTAGTTTTTTGGTAAGGATTTTTTAATGTTGACTAATTCAACATGGAAGTTCCATTCCTCTATGTCAAAGTACAGTCAGTTTTAAAAATTCATAACTCAAAAATTAGTTCGTATTTGTATACCCGATATTTCAGCTACTGATAGAGGGAGGAGAACATTTTGATTTTTTTTTTTTTTTTTTTTTTTTTTAACATTGGGTGTGCTACCTTACCCTTAATACGCTTTATAACTATTATACTTACAAATTGATCGCTTATCTACAGACAACCACCCATGCATTTATTACCCAACAATGTATATATTTTTAAACAATTGAACATTGAATTATGTCCGAATTTCTTAACCTGATATTTAATTTACCAACAGCAATATTTAAATTATACACTTATTTTATCTAACATGTCATTCTTTGTTTTCACTCTATGTATTATAGCCCCTATTAACAGATTTAAATTATATACAGTATATTATATACTATGGAGTATCGACCTCAAATTTTTTTATTACAGAAAGAGATAGTTATGCTACCCTGATTTTTTTCAGATTTTTTTGAGCCCGGGAACTATTTTTTAAAAATTATTGAAAGTCCTCCTTGTGACGTCACGCGGCGGCAAGTCTTATATTTTTCTTAAGGAGTGGCGTCTTGTGACGTCACAAATAGAACTTTCAATAATTTTTTAAAAATAGTTCCCGGCATCTAAAAAATCTGAAAAAAAATGAAGGTAGCATAACATTGCACGCTCTATCAATTTCTGCAATAAAAAATGTTGAGGTCGATACTCCATTGCTCAAGATCTCAAATGTAAAATTCCCCATACTTAAATAAAATAATGGGGGACATTCACAAAGCACTTTAACCCCCACTTAGGCCTCGATTTTTATCCCTTACTTTATACTTCCTATGCGCCAGGGATAAGCCAGGGTTAAGCACCAGGGATAAAAATCGAGGTCAAAGTGCGGGTTAAAGTGCTTCGTGAATGTCCACCAATCTGACTAAAATGACAATGGACAATTTGCATGACATTTTTTTATTGCAGAAATGGATAGAGGGTACCAAATTATGCTACTCTGAATTTTTCCAGATTTTTTTGAGAGCGGGAACTATTTTTAACAAATTATTGAAGTCAGTTTTATGACATCACGGGCGTTTAGCGCCTATCCTTTTCTTAAGGACAGACTTCTCGTGACGTCATAAAATTGACTTTCAATAATTTTTCAAAAATAGTTCCCGGTCTCTAAAAACTCTGAAAAAATTCAGAGTGGCATAATTTTGCACCATCTATCCATTTCTGCAATAAAAAAATGTCATGCAAATTGTCCATTCTAACACTATTTTTATAATTTAATGTCAAATTTAAAATGTTATATTAGCTTAAAATTTTGTCTGTTGTAATTAAAAAAAAAAAAAAGTTTCAAAGATATGAGAGAGATGGGAAATAAAAAGACATAACAGCAACTTTATAACAGTTGCTTCACCACAAATGACCTGATGGTCCATTTTTTTTTTCCTTTTTACAAAATGCGTACATAAATTGTTGATATCACTTGACGCCTCCTCGATCTCGGCTGCTGCCACCTCCTGCAACATACAGACGACAAAGGTAAATAATGCACCTTACCTCAAACATTAAATTTATATCCTCTTATTGTAAGAAAACTTTTACACGCTCCTTAAATGCTCCTTAAGTGTAAGGCAACACGCCCATGTTTAAAAAATCCCTCACATGAAAATTATGAAACATAATCTAAATAAAATGTTCGCCTCTACATCTCCTATCAGGTACACAAATTCGATCTAGTTTTTGAGATGTTATTTGATGGTATTTTTTAATCCATCCATTATTCATAATCTTTATTGCTTTTCGATTGATTATACAATATAAGCAAGTCAACAATATTAAACTCAAGACATAACGTCGATCGTCCATATTTATACATAAATAACTTATATCACTATGCACAACAAAGTATAAAATACACATCACAGATCACAAAATAGTTTGTAAATCCTGCCACTACAGAACAAATAAGATACCATATGTTGTGAATTTCATGCTATTTTTGTAAATAATTAAAATTTGAATGCTTAAATTATACAGATGCAAGAACCAATCATGACAAAGAAAATTTGTAGCATATAATAAATATATTCAAAACACCAAGTTGTGAATACATGAGATGTATGATTTATGAGTCATTCAATTAACCAAAAATTACATAACTTTATGAACAATACATAAAAAGGATCTAAGATACAAATATAATAAATAATATCAGTTATATTATCACCCTAAAATTAACATAGTATACAAACTCAAGCAAACTTAATAAAATACAAATTAGCCATATACTTAATATATCCCTAACTCAAAATTATATAAAATATAAACTGAAAGGAAGTCAAGAATCGTTACAAAATCATTACAAAGCAGTATACCATAGTACTAATTTACGTGATAAATCTCTCATTTAGATAATCTTTAACATTATAGTAGCATTTCTCAACAAGAAATTTTTTCAATAATTTTGTAAAATTACTCTGTTCAGATTTTTTCTTCAACGATCCTGGTAAATTATTGAACAGTGATGCACACATAAAACGCGGATCGCTATCAGCGAAAGAGTGATTATGTCTCACGATAGATATGTCATTCTTGTTTCTAAGGTTGTAATTATGATTATCATGATTCATAACGAGACGGCAAAGTTAATATATCTAATTTAGGGAACAATGTTTTACACGAGAATTGACTGGGCTTAAAACACATAGTCCTTATTACTCTTTTCTGCAAGATAAAAACACGCTTAGCATGAGTAGCCGCGCCCCAAAAAATAATCCCATATGACATTAGAGATTGAAAATATGCATAATACAAAGTACAGAGAGATTTGATATCCAGAATTGGTCTTAATTTAAAAATTAAAAAACACGCTTTGACCAATTTAGAACTAAGTGATGTTATATGAGCTGACCAATTCAACGTGTCTGTTAACATTAGACCAAGGAATTTCGTCTCCTGAACAACATTTATGCTGGCGTTGTTTAAGTAAATTAACGGTGACAATAAAATCTCAATACCTGGGCTATGAAATACCATTATTTTTGTTTTCTTCACATTTAACTTTAGCGTGTTATTAGAGCACCAGTGTGACATTCTGCCTACTTCATCACGTATTTCAGGAATTATAGAGAAGTCATGAGGTTTATGTAAAGGAATTGAGTGCGAAGTATCATCCGCATATTTGTCTATTTGGCCTAATGAAAAAATGTTGAAGATGTCGTTGGAGTCAACTATATAAGGAAAACCATCCTTTTCCCGCTTCGAGCTCCCCAAGCTTTTAGAGGTGTATTCTTCTAAAAAACTATACTAATAATATTTTTATGTAATTAAAATTATATTAATATTATAATTAATTTTATTAATACACTTATATTACTCAAACAGAATAATTTTTCTATTGTCGAGGGAAATTTTCCAAGGTGAGGAGAGTACCTTGATTGTCCGCACGGGCCGAACTCCTTCCTTCGATGCCTTTAACTCCTGCAACAACATGCAGAGAGAAAATGTCAGGAATACTCGTATAGACATATTATATAGAGGATAGAGGTTTCAAGTTAGTACGCTTCGCGATGCTCATTTGTGTCGCTAAGGTCCATTTTACACTTGAAAATAAAGCAAAATGTTTTTTTTAACTATTCGCGGATATAAATAACGTAAAAAATTTATTTTTAAATAATAAAATGTATTTTTCAGTTTGGACTGAAATTCCATAAAGCAATTTTCTATAGAAAATTTTTGGGTGAAAAAACGATTTCACATTTTTTTTACATAGGTTTAGATAGGACGGAGGGAACACCTAAAATGAGCTGACTTGAAGCCTCTATTGACGTAGACAAGGGGGCGGGGTGGTGGCGGGGAATGCATAGATCCACCTTATCTCCTTTTTTCATTTATTTTCATGCAGTGAATACTACTCTGGTCGTAGATTAAGTGATTGAGGATATATTTATATACATTGCAGAGACTGCTACACAATAGGTCTGTTTTTAAACCCTGCTCGGTGTACACTTTCTGCACCCAATCGACCTTATGCACATGGACATAAGGTCGATTGGGTGCAGAAAGTGTACTTTGGGCAGGATTTATTATACGAACAGACCTAATATAATATCATATATTTAACATCATATGTTTGATGTTTGGTCAAACAAACAAATAAATCTATTCTATTCTATAATATACTTTGCTTCATTTAAATCAATAAATATAACATTTTTGCATGCTATAAATTTGTATTCAATAAGTAAATTTAAAAAGCAACGGAGAACCTGTATGTAATTTTTTACTGTAAATTGTGCAATAGACCTCGAATTGTGCTGCATGTAAACGTATTGTCATTATTTTTTATTATTTCTAAGAAATCTAACAGTTTGGTCTTTCTTATAAATACACAATATTTTGACCCTCCACTCAAGGTGAAGCAAGCACGTGACGTACTGACCTCTTTGATCTTCACGAGTAAAAATCGTTCCCGAAGGTTCGTTCGATCGACGGTACCCTCCAGTTTCTCGGCGACCACGAGAAGGGGCGTGCCAAGTGTTAGTCATCGCCAGGTCACCGAGAGGTCAAATTGTGTTCTCCAGCACCGCCGGTGGTTGATCGACCTGAAGGAGACACAAACTTTGTGGAATCACACAAAGTGCATGATTTTTTTTTATTTTTTTTTCAAAAGCAATGTGATGCGTGTCTTACGCACTTGCCGTGAATTTGATAAAAGACGCTGTGAGACGTCATAGTCATGTAACGTATTTCTCTTTGTTTACGTGCAAATTATTTAGATAATGACGTCACATAATCAGCTCGATTGTGCTAGAGGATTAAACTAAACAAATAATAATTACATAACTATCTCGATATTCTGTAAGTATTATTTGCAATTAAAAAAGTCATAAAGTTTAACTCTAGCATTACCGAGGACTTTTTTATCACACGTTTTATCAAGGGAGAAGGGAGGGGGGGTCGAAATGAACCGTTATTTAAATCACAAATATGGCATATCTTTTCTTAAAGTTTCTTTCTATTTCATGTTTTTTCTGGGGAAATACTCTTTGGCCAAGGATCACAAATTTTTTCACGATTTTTGGAGCAGAATTTCACATTGTTTTCCCGCGCTTTAAAAAAATTGAGAGTTCGTTTTGCCGCCCCCCCCCCCCCTTGGTAATGGTATGGTTAAAATAAATTAATGCTTGTTCCCGAATTTTTCTCGTATCAAAGAATCATTTTCGCTGTAAAGTAGGCAACTATCTAGGCACTTAAGTATCGCAGGTTGTATAAGTTACATGCTGAAGGGAATCGATTAAATTGAACTTTCACGAAGAGGTGAGCCAGATCTCTCACTAATCACTTTCATTGTAATTATTGTTGTTTAGGTTGACGCTATATAGCCGTGGTATATTGAGATATCTGGTTATTTTTATTCGTAAATCACGTCTCATGTACACTCGTCACCTCAGAATATTTCTCTTTGCGGTCCCGTAAAAATAACACATGACGTAATGATTATGTGATTAACAAGGCTGCAAGTTGGAAATTTTCCAAGGCGACGAGTGTACATATTATTGGGTAAAATTTTAGTGAAGAATGTACGTGTTGCAAATTTATATCACTTAAATATTCATTCAAACTGTTTAAAAATCTTTCCACATTAAATTTAAAATAATTATCCCTTTAAGAAATTTTGTTTCTATGAAGTTAGAATATCGTTGGGCTGAAAAGTCCCATAAATATATATAATATACCAAAGATTCTACCAATCATCACTCTCCAAACAAATCTTGCCACTGGTCAAAATTTTGTTATATAACACAAGTAAACATAATACGCCTCTATAGTTCCAATATTTTTACATTTTTAATAATATAGCTATAAATATCATCCTGTATATCGTCATAACTGTGTGTAATTCATATTAGCATACTAAGAGTATAGGATAACGTTCGGCCTGCTCAGAAGTGTACAATATACCCAACCTGGAGAAGACACGTGTGATCCTTGCAGAACGAATGGTCGTGGTGACGTGGGGTCTCTGACCGGCGAGGAGTCTTTGCTGGGGGGTTTCGTAAATTGTCCACCGCGCGTCTGGTGGGGCGGCCTCTCGAGCGATCGTGAGGGTGGACAGACGAGTGCTAGGAGGAAGAAATTAAAATTAATTTGCCAGTGGTGATATAACTTTATAGGATATATTTACAATAGTACTTCCTAAAAAAAATAAGAAATTAAAAAAATATATATAATACATTAGGGATTCATAATCAATGTTCAAATTAAAGAACATTTAAAATGTGCACCCAGGGGTAAAACGTTGCGCTTTTCCACTATGTGGTTCCCCTGGCTTTGGACCATTGCACTTCCGGTTCATTGACAAAAGCTGTAGCGTTCATCCTGGCTGAGGTTTCCACGTTTCCCTCAGCCGCAGGCAAATGCCAGGATGGATTTGCAAGGCCGTGGCCGCCCCCGTTCCAGAAGAGCCCGCGAAACGCTCAAGTTAGGGTTTCGGAAGGTTCGGGTTTTCAAAGTAGTGTGTAATTAGTAAATAAAAGTACCCAATAGGGTGTGATTTAAAAAGAAAAAAAATATTATTAATAATGTATTAAGCGAGGGACTCCATTTTGATTATTGTTCAATTTTTTGTACCGACGTTAAAAACCTCCATGTCTTAATATGGCCAGAATTTTTACAAACATTTTCATAATTTAAGTATCTGCAATAAAAATTACGTTTGTCTTTCGATAAGTTCTGTTTGACATTCCCCTGCTTTTCGATCAATGCTGATGGAGAATCGACCTCAATTGTTTTATTGCAGAAATGGATAGAGGGTAAAATGTTATAATGCTACTCTGATTTTTTTTCAAATTTTTACAGACTGGAAACTATTTTTAAAAAATTGATGAAAGTTCTTTTTGTAACGTCACGACGCACCGTTCTTTAAGAAAAAGATAGGACTTGCCGCCTCATGACGTCACAAAAAGGACTTTCAATAATTTTTTAAAAATAGTTCCTGGGCTCTAAAAAATCTGAAAAAAATCAGGGTAGCATAACCTTGCACGCTCTATCCATTTCTGCAATAAAAGATTTGAGGTTAAAGGCCTTCTGAACCTTTTCACAGTATTAAGTGCACGGTTAGCTTTGCTTCAGGGTGATTCGGCTGCATATTTTTTTTTTGTTTCAGTAGCACAAATATCAGAGATAATAGCCGATGAAGAAGCACCAGTGACGTCACTCACGCTCATTCAGCGGCGACAATATAGGGAAATCCCTGCAAAAGATAGGTTCACTCCCGCTGCAACCATGGCCACAATTTTACTTCTAGAATTTTGAAACTTTACCAGGGCAGTCTTGATAGTATTTGTCAAATAGACTGAAAGAATTTTTTTGGTGGCGTGTGTACAGATTGAGTTATTGCGGTTGCAAGATAAGCTAAAAATTTAACATTGTTTTCCTATACAAAATTTTCGCTACTCTTTCTACCGCAATAACTCGGTTTGTATGAATGTCATAAAAAAAAAATCTTTCAGGCTATTTGACAAATACTATCAAGACTGCCCTGGTAAAGTTTCAAAATTCAATGTAGGGTTTTTATTATCAAAATTCACATTACATTTTTCACAATATGGGTAGGATACAATTAAGTATCAAAACACCCTCTTTACCCTATTTAATTAAAATAAAAGCAATTATTAATGCTGTTCAAACTACTTTTTGAATATTATAAAGACACATATAACATATTAAAATAATAAAAATTACAAAATGCACTGTAATATAAAAAAGAAAAAAATAATGAATATAAAACTAATATTATAAATCGATTCTTATATTGTGTAAAACAGTTTAGTCTTTTCAAACTAGTCTTAATTGATTTCTTGCAAATAAAAATACATCTGCTTGCCAGGTCACCTTTGATGCTAGACAACTTGTCTAGCATTGAAGTGAAGCATTACAGGGGCGATGACTCGTGAAATTTATTTGTCTGATACTTCATTTATAATCACTGCATGGATGCGATTCACGAAGAAAAATATCCAGGTTGCCTGATAAAAGGTTAATTTCTGGAAATAGTAACAAAAGAAGACCTTGTTGACCACTATAGTGAAAAAAAAGTGTATACATACACGAACGTATAATAGTAGCCTTATATTGCATCATTAATTACCATAGGCCTGCTGTGTTATTTTTACGTGACATGGTGACTAACAAGATTTTCAAACGGAATTTTTCAGAGGCGATGACAATACAATCAGGGGTGGATCTCGGAGGGGAGGTGTTTTATCCCTCAATAATTAAATTTGGAGTGGGAGGATGGGGGGGGACTGATTTAGCAAAAGAAGAACGGTTATGGTCCGATTTTCTTCTCGCCTGAAGACTGATGGCCTGATTGCACGGCTTCATCTTTGAACATATTTGTTCCCGCCTGCTGCATGTAGTGTATTTTTTTGTAAATTATTTGAATTTGAAAATTGGGTGCGAATTTAAGACGTTATATACTATACCCAAAATGAATATATACATTCATCCAAGTATCATCTGAAACTGTGAGTAGAGAAAAACTACATTTTCAAATTATATATATAATAAAGTACAGAATAAAAATAAATAAACATATACTGGGTGCGATTCACGAAGCAGTTAGCCAGGTTTCTAACCACGTTTAGCGTAACCATGGCACGTTTAACTATACCTATTTTACGTGTCAAACCACCTAGTTAAACGCGGTTAAGTTAAACTTGGTTAGAAACCTGGCTAACTGCTTCGTGAATCGCACCCATTATACTGTATATAATATGCGTATGTGATATATGACTAAATTTATTACAAAATGTTAGGCATATAAGACACATCACAGAAACAGGCAATGGGATATATTAGAATGTGAAAATTTCTTAATAATCGAAAGAAGGGGTAAAAAATATGGTACTGCGAATTTTTTAAGGTTCCTCTGAGACCGGGAACTATTTTTAACAAATTTTTTATTGTCTATTTTTTAAAAATAGTTCCCGGTCTCAGAAAAATCTGAAAAAATTCACAGTACCATATTTTTACCTCTTCTTTCGATTAAGCCACTAAAATTTTCACATTCTAATTTCTCATTGAAACGGGTTTTTTACCATACGTCACAAAATAATATGACGTCACGTTTATGTAGGCAAAACATTGTCAGCAGCATAACATATACGTGTTAAAGTTAATTTAATATTTTTCCTAGCAATTCGAATCATTTTTCTTACTGTTAGTTTTAATTCTTTCATAAATGGTTTCAAGAAAAATAATTAATGCTATAATAGAAAGAAAAACAGTTGTTTTTCCTATGTTTCAGTCGGTTATGTTGTTGGTTCTGACCGTCATGGTCACTGCTACCACGCACACTAAGTCTTGACATTTACAAATATCCAGCCAACTTATTTCACTATTTTTGATATTATGTGAAACTTTAGTTCAGCTTAGAAATTTACCAAATTATATAAAATTAAACTCGGCGTGGTAAATGAACCAAACACATTGCAATAAATATTAAAATATCATATATTTATATAACATCATGATCAGTTTAACAGAAATGGGTTACAGCGTGGCAGGGAGATGGGTACCAACTCGAGGGGTCACGTGGTCGCGCCGCGTGGCACGTCCTCTCGATTTGTACTCGGCACACGGCAAAACGTCACCTCCTGCGTTCACGAACGACGGGGACGGTAACATGCGTCTCTCGGGAGGCGTCGGGAAGTCGGGGGACGGAAACGGTTTGTCCGGGGACTGGAAACATTTGTCTGGAGACGGGAAACTTTTGTCCGGAGACGGAAAACTTTTGCCCGGGGTCGGGAAACTTTTGTCTGGGGTCGGGACACTTTTGTCCGGGGACGGGAAACTTTTCTTTGGGGTCGGGAAACTTTTGTCTGGGGTCAGGAAACTTTTGTCTGGGGAAGGGAAAATTTTGTCTGGGGTCGGGAAACTTTTGTCTGGGGTCGGAAAAATTTTGTCCGGGGACGGGAAACTTTTTTCCAAGGAGGCACACCGCTTGTGTAGGGACGGGAAACTTTTGTCCAGGGTCGACAGCTGTTTGTCCAGTAGCGTTTGGGAGACAATACCCGTGAGCCCCCATAGGCTGCCGTTCACATATTGCCACAGGCTGGAGTCGCCACTGGAGGGGTGACGTTGATCCTGAGAAAGAACAAAATCAGTTATCATCTTATGAGTCCATTCGGCCTTTAGGGCAATCTCACACAGAATTGCATGATATCGCAGTGGATGATAAAAAATATAAGAACTATATGCGATCAGGTGTACGCGCGCACACAGCTTCGTATCGTATCGCAGCTCATGACATCGTAAGTTTCTCATTTGGAAGCGGTGATAAATTGTTATCATACGAAGTCATACGATACATTATGAACGCAGTGTGCCACCCCCTTATGCTGATTAGAGAAGGCTATAGCTATCTTTATACAATCTTTACTGTTTAGTAAGCATTGTCTAAGACACTAATCATAGAGCCTGCTCTAACGTTGCCATATAATATATCTGTTGTACAGTACATGGGTAAATGCTTATACCCCAGCGTTTAATTACGTCAATGATTATATACTGGAGGATGGACGAAGACGTAGAATTGAGGAGTCTCGATACTCGACAATGTCCGTCCATCTTCGGGAAAGTCCGTCCAATGATCCGCGTGACCAGCTCATTGGGTCATTGGTGACGTAGCGCTGGTGGCTAAAGTGGCACCTTTGATAGCTAGGCTTGCCAATCAAATATTCATATCAAAGTCGTGATATTCGACATGGCGTTGATAGCAAAAGCGATCGGTTTGAAAGTAAAGCCATATATCCTACCAGTCTATAATCGTTGAACTTTTATGATAAATAAATTCGGCAAGAATGTCGAAAAGTCGAAAACTGACCTTGGACCAATCAGCATCCACCTCCTTTTGGGGCTTTGTAGTCAGCGCATGCGCGCGGCGAAGTTGTTCGTTTAGCGCAGTCTCCTGGGCAAGCTGTCGCTCCAGTTCGCTGCTGAAACACGATCGAGTGTATTAAGACGATTGTGTCACGTCAGCTAGACGATTGAGGCCACGTCACACCGAGCGCCACGTCACACCGAGAGTCACGTCAGCAAGACAATTGAGGCCACGTCACACCGAGCGCCACGTCACACCGAGAGTCACGTCACACCGAGAGTCACGTCAGCAAGACAATTGAGGCCACGTCACATATAGCGCCACGTCACACCGAGCGCCAAATCAGCAAGAGAATTGAGTATCACGTCACATCGAGAGTCACGTCAGCAAGATGATCGAATATCACGTCAGTAATTGCCACGTCAGCAAGACGTGCCACACGAAACCTGAGGACTTACATTTGCTTGTTCATTTTTGAGGTCCGTGATCGTGCCGCCCTTAATTCTTTGTGTACTGCCTTGACGAGCTGCTTCAGTTCGTGCTTGCTCGCCTCGTGCGCATCGTCAGCGTCCGACGTGGGCGAAGGTGAGGGTGAGACCAAGACCTTCTGCTGGCCAGGGTCGACCTGTCACCAGGGTGGTAGGTTCATTATTTGGACTTCAAATTATGTATTGTCAATTTTTATCAGTTTTTTTGTTAAACCTATAGTAGGCTATAGTACCCTCAAATTGAGGGAAAAGAAGAAAGATGCTGTGACGTCATAGTCATGCAACTTCTTTTTCCTAAATATATACTTGTGTGTTAAATATTTGTATGACTATGCAAATCCTATGCAAATGGAGATCCTTTATCCAAAAATGCTACTAAAATTTCATGAAAGTTGTCCACTATAATTGCTAAGCCCACGCAGTCAGTAGAAAGCCCCAAATTTGATACTAAAGTTTCTTTATGGTATATTTTATAAAACACATGTAGCAAAAGCTCTAAAATTATTTTTCAATTAATTATTAAAATGGTAATTTATTAGTAAAGTTCGCAAAAATAGTCTTTCGGCTATTTTTAATTTTGAGACTATTGATGTTTTTATTGCAGATGTTCACAGATCCCATGTAACTGAATCAATAGAGCTAATAAAAAAGAGCCAACTATTTTCCTATTTAACGACTATTTTAGAAAACCCCGAATATTTTGCGACTTTTCATGATTTTTTCTTGTCCTGAGTCTAGACATTGTTGTTCGAGTAGTAATAGTCTGTGGTGCCCTGTAAAAGACTAAATTCTAAAAAAAAAAAAAAAAAAATTCACTTCTTAATTTCTTCTTACTTATTACCCTGACCAATTCTCTTTCAACCCCCCCTCACGTTTTTTGTTTTTTTGCTTAATTTGTTGCAACAATACTTGATTTACGTCCCAGAAACTTCTCATTGCAATTTCATGGACTCCTAGACCCATATGAACCGTTAAAGACCCAATTTCATCATTTTTGGGCCGACTTTTTGAGAGACTATTTTGCAAAAAATAAGCGACTTTTTAGGCGACTATTTTGTTAAAAATATAGAGTCTTTTTTTGCGAACTCTATTTATTAGTTTTAAAGATGTTGATATTGAATTTATGATTTGGATGCTCGTTATTATACAGAATCAGTTAAAATATTTACTCAAAGCATATTTAAGTTTTACTTAGTTTTGCATGGGCTGCATTACAGAGCAATAACAAGAAAATATCTCTATTCTTAAATACACAATAAAAATGAATTAATTTTGATTGTGTATTTACGAACAAAGCTAAAAAAAATGTCTGCACGGACGGTACAGCTAGTAGACTGTCTATATTATATTTGTGTTGTCACACCACCTTTCCAAGGATTCTTTACATATAGGTTTAAGACACGTATGGACTTTGTGCGTTAATTTTTAGGTCCATTGCACCGCGAAATTAAAAAAATAGCATTGCATGACGTGTGCATTCAAAGTTTCGCGGTACGATGGGGCGTAAAATACTTGAACATGATTGCAAAGCCCTTTAACATTGGTAAATTCAGTGGCTTAACCTGTATAAAGTCAACCTCTTGCCTTCTTTGCTGACTCAAGAGAAGTAGCAAAAGGCATTAGAAAGAAATAAACAAAAAGCCTGAAGGGACATTGAATAGCGCACTTGCTTCAATCTCGTATGACGGCCATGTTGGCGATAAAATCGCTCCCCGTAAAGCGAGAAAATGCCGAGCCTCTGATTGGCTGCGGCTGCGATTTTCTGACTTTCCTCGCTCCATGGAAATGCACCTTTACTCACCACTCGTGCCCGCTGCGCCTCGTCCACTGCGGCTCGTGCCCGCTGCGTCTCGTCCACTGCGGCTCGTGTCAGGTTTTGCAGCTCGCGCTGGGAGGCGGCCGACAGACGCAGGAGTCCCAGCAGTTCCCCCAGCCAATCCGTGGCCCAGTCGAACTGCATGACGACCGGAAATAGAGGCTTCAAGTCAGCTGATTTTTGTGTTTTCCCACCGTCCTATCTAAACCTATGTTATGTTAAAAAAAACGTGAATTCGGTTTTGCACTAAGAAGAAGATTTTATAGGGAATATTCCTTTGCGGAACGTCGGTCAAGACCGAAAAATATAACAGTGGATGATGCAAGATTTAGATTTTTTATAACTGAGAAAAGTTAAAAATAACACTTTGCTTGTCCATACATTATTGCATTATTTTGTCAATATTTGTTCGCACTAAATATGGTTTTAAATTTTCTTGTCATTTAGTTTGCTGTTTGCATCGGCACACAAAACTTACGGCACAGCTCAAATACTCGGGTGTTCCCTCTCCAAATTCCGTCCTGAGCTGTTTTCTCTGCGTCTCAATTAGAGCTTCTATTTGGGCAACCAATTCTTCGTCCATTTTTAATAAATTCATCTAAAAATTGTGTCCTCCAAAACTGAATTCAAAAATGACAACAATTTGTTTACACCATTGTTGGGACTGACTAACGTTTATTTTGAAAATGAAAAAAAAAAAAAAAAAAATCAATGCTATAATATATTTGAATCATATCGAAATTGGTGCAAAATTTTTTTGAGACTTCAGAGTAAAATCGTCTATTGAACAGGGTACAGTCAATACCTCCCGGCTTATATGGCGACTAATTCTGAATTTTGATAAAATTGAAAAAAACTCCTATTGGCTAAAGGGGGGGGGGGATTTGCTCGTTGTTTACAAATTTCAACAATAAAAAAATTCTTTGCAGCCAATCAGAATTCAGAATTGGTCACCAAAAGCTAGCAGAATTAATAGAGTGATTATACCCTCTGTTCAACAGAAGTTTAGCCCTGTGTAGGCTTTGTAATTGCGTAATTGCCCTCTATCATGTATTATCTATAAATAAAATTTTGTTGTATTAACTTTTGTCTCCATATAATATTCTGAATCAAACAATACACAAGTGCGAATTAAAAGTCTTAAAATAATACTATCGGCCATGTTATTATGTTATTAATATATAGGAATTATCATAGATTTTAGTACCCTTTGAAGCTTTGCAATCGCCATGCTCAGTAAGAATCAAGAGTTATACTGGGAGGACGGCCTAACTTTAACGCGCTGCCATTTCCTCAACCAGTGACGTCACGACCTTGACTTTTCTAGCCGGCCGAGCGCGCGTTATAGTTAGAGTTTCCGAACTTTACCGAGTATCGAGGTTTCTCAATTCGACGTTCTAGGCCGTCCTCCAGTACATAGTCGTTGTGTAAGAATAACACAGGACATGATGAAGAACAAGGCTGCAAGTGGGAAATTTTCCAAGGCGACGAATATACAATATTCTAGATACTATTAGAATTTTAGAGATTTTTAGTTTTAAATGTGATCATATTATATTCAAGTAAAGAGAAAAATGTAAAGAGAAAAAAGGTACAATTGTCTTAACTCTCGCCATGTAAGGATGTTTAAATATTGTTGATAAAAGCCATGCTCGATTTAAATTATTGCAATAAGCTTAACCGTTTATATTTTACTAATATATTTTGTGATCTCTTTTACAGTGACCACGATCGATATATTATATCATGTTCAGCATGCTTGAGGTTTAAGGAGAACAGATCAGCTGATCGATGCAGTCCCATTTTATCAACATTTATAAACCTTAGCAAACACAAAAATTCTCAATTTTTTTTTTTTCGAGAGACAGATTTTAGCCATAAGAACAGTTTCAAAACAATTTTTCGATATCATTTGTTTCAATTAATTTTTTAAATTTTTAATTAGCATCCAAGGGCTATCCCTTGGAAAGCTAAAAACTAAAGATTTAGTTTAAATATATTGGATCGAAGAAATTTAAATTTTGAAATTGTTCTTATGGCTATAGCTTTTAAGGGTAAGATAACGCTACCAATGTTAAAAAAAATCCCTCAAACAAAAATTATGAAAAAAATTTGAAATGTTCTCCTCTAGTGAAATAGTGCCTTTGGTGCTTTGCTGGTTATCCGCATCCTTTTTTACTTGTATTTTTCTTTTGTAATTTGGATGGAATAAAAATAAATAAATATACCCCCAATCTGTAGCTAAAATATCAAGTATACAAATACGATCTAGTTTTTGACTTATGAATTTTTAAGGTTTACTAATTTAACATGGAAGTTCCATTTTTCCATGTTAAATTAATCAACTTTAAAAATTCATAACTCAGAAACTAGCTCGTATTTGTAATTGTATACCTGATATTTTAGCTACTGATAGGAGGTGTTAAGGAGAAAATTTTAAATTCTTCTTATAATTTTTGTGTGAGGAATTTTTTTTTAACATTGGTATATAACGTATCTTACCCTTAAGAACTAACAAAAAATTTTAAGAATTTTTGTGTGTGCCAATTAAGGTTTCCATGTAAATCAAATGGGACAACATCGATCAGCTGATCCGTGTTACCTTCCCCTTAATATTGTGTTACATAATTTTGCAGTAAAAATAAATCTAGTTCTCATTTAAATAAAAAATTCTATTTTATTTGATATTATTACATAACTGTATATTATTATAATTATATTATAATACATATTGCATTAATTAAAAAATTCAGATCTCATTACAGAATAATGAGATTAATTTTAAATTATAATTTAACGTATTGTAAGAATCTTAAGGGTAAGGTAACGCCACCAAAGTTAAAAAAAAAACCCTCACACAAAAATTATGAAAAAAATTCAAAATGTTCTCCTCTACACCCCCTATCAGTAGCTAAAATATCAGGTATACAAATTCGATCTAGTTTTTGAGTTATGAATTTGTATACATGATATTTTATATAGCTACTGATAGGGGGTGTAGAGGAGAACATTTTAATTTTTTTTTTTCAGAATTTTTGTGTGAGGGATTTTTTTTTAACATTGGTGACGTTACCTTACCCTTAATGGAAACTTGTCCAATTTTTTGTTTTTCCTAATAAGAAACTTTGGTCCTAGATATAAAGACAAACACATACAGTTTTGAGATTAAAGATTTTATTACAGTTAAGAGACAGTACAGTATGACACATACTCTAAATACAAACTAGTAATACGTACAAATAATAATAATAACAGATATAAAAATGAGGTTAGTTCACGGGTTCGCCGCCAGGGCTAACTTGACGACCTAATACGAACTCTGGAAGAAATGCATGGGAAGTGAATACGATAATACATGATCAAACACGATTTTCCAACTCAAGTACCTTTAAAAATCGGTAATACAATTTTACATGAGAATTCCAATGCGTATTATTAGAATGGACACAAACTTGATGTTTTTTTATTGCATATTTGGAACCTAGAGTTATGTACTGTTAAATATGTTTGCAGATTCTTTTGGAACTCAACAAAATCTTAAAATTGTGTTGAAAAATGCTGTGACGTCATAGTCATGCAAATATTTAAAAAGCAAACATAGTGAAAGATGTTGCATGACTATATGACGTCACAGCGTCTTTCCCCTCGATTTTAAGGATGTTGGAGGATTTAAAAAAAAAAATGATAATACATTACTCGAGGAACTGTATCCAAATATGTAATAAAAAACATGAAGGTTGAAAAAGAATGAAATTAGGCATCGTCAAACGAAGCGCATCAGACATAATATATTATATACCTCTGGATATCACGAACTTTACTCCAGCCTCACGCAGCTACAATAGACAAAGATTCAGATTTTTGGGGATGTAGTAAGAGCACCCAGTATATCAATATCAAAATAGTTTTGGTTCACCACGCCTCCATTGACTGCGTGGTTACTCCTACAAAAAAAAAAGCAGTTCGTGGTGTCCAAAGGTGTACAAAATAATTGAACTTACAATATTGATAAATAAATAAATGGTGAACACACTTGTCACTAAATAGCACAACAAAGAGAATTACCGTCAACTAGAATTTGGATGACCACGTGATTATTTTCATTGCAAAAAAATAAGGGAAAAGTTATTTACATTTTCTGTGACATCATAATGAAATCAAATTTTATTACTGACATTACAGGCGTTAAAACGTTTTATTTTATAACTTGACACCGAATATATCACATGAAAATGGACAACCTGCATGAAATTTTTTATGCATATTTGGATAACCTCGAGTTAAGTATTGTCAATTTTTTTAAAATTTGTTAAATATTTGCATGACTATGACGTCACAGCGCGATTTTAAGGGTTTAAGAGTGTTCTTAAAAAATATTAAATAATTTAATCAAACTCTATTGGGTACTTCCTACTTACATACTACTTTTGAAAACCCAAACATTCCGAAACCCTAACTTGATCATTTCGCGGGCTCTTCCAGAACGGGGGCGGCAACGGCTTTGAAATCCATCCCGGTATTTGCCTTTGAGTGAGGGAAACGTGGAAACCTCAGCCAAGATAGAACTTACAGTTTTTGTCAATGAACCGGAAGTGCAATGGTCCAAAGCCAGGGGAACCACATAGTGAAAAAGCGCAACAATTTACCCCTGGGTGACAAAAGTGGTCTTTGTTGAAAATGGTAACCCATTTATTGAAAAAAAAAAAAAAAAAAAAAAAAAATGGACAGAACATAACTCAAGGTCCTCTATCCAAGTAACCAATAAATGAAGGTTGTCTACTAATTTCTTAAAACTCTGAAAATCTGAAATAATTTTCTATTGAATGATTCCACAATAACCAAGCCAGACATCCTTCGATATTGATTTCTTGTCAATCTCTTGGATGCTCATCGTAAACAATATTTTACATTATGTTACACATTAAAATATTTTTACACTATTTACACCACTAGGCAGGCCAAGCTTCAGTCCCCACTCACTGGGGGCAGCACCGACTTGTCTAGTACGTTTTATTTTAGATTTACAAGCGCACTTCACGTGAAATCTTATGATAGCCATCTTGCGATATCGCCTTCAACAAATATGGCCGTTATATCATTTCACAGCAAGTGCGCATTACTCAAATTTAAGAGATGGGTGAACAGTGAGATTCATTTGAATTATAATGGACAATTTGCATGACATTTTTTTATTACAGAAATGGATAGAGGGTACCAAATTATGCTACTCTGAATTTTTTAAGACTTTTTTGAGAGCGGGAACTATTTTTAAAAAATTATTGAAAGTCAGTTTTATGACGTCACGGGCATTTAGCGCCTATCCTTTTCTTAAGGACACACTCCTCGTGACGTAATTAAATCGACTTTCAATAATTTTTTAAAAATAGTTCCCGGTCTCTAAAAAATCTGAAAAAATTCAGAGTAGCATAACTTTGCACCCTCTATCCATTTATGCGATAAAAAAATGTTTTGCAAATTGTCCATTTCAACAATACAGAACATTGAGCAGAACATTGAGAAGTTATATCTGCTACAGTTCAATAATTGAAAGTTTACCATCGGAAGTATTCGGAAGTGTGAGGTTCATTGACGTACTACAGTCGAATTTACATGACATTCCCTCCGGAAGTAGCCGGAAGTGTAAGTTTTCTGAACCTCCAACTCATATTTCAGCGTTATAATTTCACACATGTGGGTAGGTCAGTACTTCCGCTTCAAACCACTCTGTAAAGTTTCAAAAGTAAATTACAAACAAAGGAGCTGCAAACTTCACACTTCCGGCTACTTCCGGAAGAAATGTTAAATTAATTTGACTGTAGTTCAGTATCGTACTTGCAATTTTGCTGAGAGATTAATATGATGAATTTCAACCTCTCTGCAAAGTTAGGTACTTTTCATGTTCATAGTTCAGCCAAAATCCTTCCACTTCCGGCGGAAATCTTAACTTTGTTGAACTGTAGGATTTACATTGCCAAGTCGGTGGAGCTGCTGGCCTCTCTAGTCTGCCAACATGGAACAAGATTTCTACTGACATATTTTGAGACAAAGATTTGATGGAAATGATGCAACAAAACACATACAATTAAATAATGCAAAACATTATTTACCTCAACATTTTTTATTGCAATAATGAAAAGAGGGTGCAAAGTTATACTGCTCTGTTTTTTTTTTGTTTTTTTTTTTTTTAGATTTTGTAGAGACCAGAAAGTATTGCTAAAAAGGTCGGGTTTGAAACCACACCCCTTTTTAGATCCTATCCTTTTATTAAGAGAGGCGTCACTTTCTCTGTACTTTCAATAATTTTTTTAAAAATAGTTCCCGGTCTCTAAAAAATCTGAAAAATATCCTAGTATCATAACTTTGCACCCTCTATCCATTTTTACAATAAAAAAATTTGAAGTCGATACTCCATTCTCTTTGACTTTGCAGTGGCTTTTCAATTTAAAAATTGCACTTGGTGCATTGTATCTCAAATTATACAAACATCAAATCACTGATTGTTATTTAGAGTCAAACACTCCACTATAATATAATAGCCAAATAAGCTACTCATCGAATATTATCAAACAGATGTCAGTGTTTTCATGATTTTTGTCTCAAACAATTTATAAACTTGTCAAATGCAACAACATTTCTTTAAAATGTATAATACTATACATAATATTACCTTGCAATCTATGTAACATCACAGTGAATCAAATATTAAAAACTATTACATCGATTTATTAAATAATAATAATAATAATTATATCGGCTGCAGTCATCATCTTTATGAACTGTCTGACTAACAGCAATTCGTTAATTACCACGTGGAGTCAATGTTCGTGACTAGGTCACGTGACCTCCCAGTCTTGATGACGTCACTGCAATCTATGGCGCATGCGTAGGGGTCTCACTGTACGACGCATGCGCAGTGTAACGTCACAGCTGTGCGCAGTTAGCCGGCCTTGCGGTGACAGGCGACGCAGCACGCGGTGCGGTAGTATTTGTACCTACAGAGGCGCGCCTGCACCACGAGGGCGCAGTTGGTGAACTTGTCCACGCACGCACCACCTGCAAGGTCAAACGTCAGGTCAGGAGGTCAAGGTCAAGTGAAGGGTGGACTGACCTGCAAGCTCTTCGTGGTCCTGAGGACTGCTGGGTTGGTCGCCGCTCTCCTCCAACAGCTGGTGGCTCCCTCGCGCGTGCAGACGCTCGCGTGGCGCCTCGCCCACCAAGTTATGTTCCTCCTCCGCGCTGCTTTCTGTCAACATCACACATTGAGGACACGTCCGCCAGGTGGCAGCACCTACCCACCTTGTGTCTGGCAGGGCTGCGTGTTGCAGGCCCTTCTCACCGCGGGCCGCAGCTCGTGCGCACACTGCGAGGCGGGCCGTTGCGCCTCGTCCAGACAGCGCACGTCTCGTCTCTGAGACCCCGAGCCGCAGCTGTGCGAACACTGGGGAACATCAACAGTGTCAGTTTGTTGATAAAAATGTGCGAGCACTAGGGAACATCACACAGTGTCAGTTTGTTGATAAAAATGTGGAAGTCTGCAAATTTCTCCACGAGCCTCCGTGATCTTTCTTTGTAACGATAACGGCTGATCGTGTCACAAAATATCGTGAGACATGCGGCTTAATTGGAATTAGAATTTTGTGTCAGGTTAGAGCTTTGGTTTGTAGTCAGTAGAAAAGCTTGAATTGCACATAGAATTAGAATAAGAATTTTTCTTTAAGGCAGATTCAGATGGCGACAACAGCGATGCGACGCGATTTTGTCACACAAGCTGTGAAATGAAGTGAAATCCTATGCGGCGAGCGAATTCGCCAGATTGCGGCAGCGAAATCGCATTAATTGCGATGATCTTTTTTTTTAATCGCCAAATATGGCCGCCAATGGTGGTCACAGCAAGTGCGCATTTTTCGTGTCGCGTCGCATGAAAAATCGCCATGTGAATCTGCCTTTATTGAAAACAAAATCATTACTCTACTCCTTTAAACTATACGATCACATATTCTGCTATAATGAATTAAAAATTTTCCCCATATTATTATGACGTACTGCTACATATTAGTGTAAATTAAAAGACAAAACGTCTCACCTGGTTCCAGTCCGACATGAACCAGTCTGGCCCGCACGGCCGCTCCGAGCACGCGCGCTCCACGGGCGGCTTCAGGCTGGCCGGGCAGTTGACGTCCACGCGGAACTGCCCACGCACGAAGGAAACGCACACCACGTCACGTGACTGCCTGCCGTGGCCGCACGACGACGAGCACTGCGACATCACGAGGGTCTCAACAATGTCAATCGAATTTATTATCCGATACAAATTGCAATAATTAAATCTTCTGACGTGCTTATATTGTTGTACACTTCTCGCCTTTGAAAAATTCCCTCCTGTAGTTTTGTTAATTGAAAAATTCCCTCCTGTAGCCTTGTTAATCACCATGCTTGTAAGAATCAGAGCAAGGTGATTAACAAGGCTGCAGAAGCGAAATTTTCAGACGCGAGGAGTGTACATTTGAAACTCAAAATGAATACAATGGATTATGAAAGTTGAAATGAGATAATTTACAAGGCACTATTGAGCACGAAGCACCACTCACTACACAAAAAGTGATAAAAAAAAAATTCAACTGTACGATATTTTAAAAATTTGTTAAAGACAAAATATGTAAAAAAAATATATATTTAATATATGCGTGTCTCTATATGTAAATCAGAAGTATATACATGCCTCAATTACATTACTCAATTAGGAAACTTGTATAAAAGTAAAACTAACTAAAGGCCCTGTGTCTCAGTTTCTAGTAAGTATACAAAAAAGTACCGGCATGAAATTTGTAAGTATCAATTAACAATGTAAATAAATATTGTTGTAACTTTATCCGAGTTACAGAACAAGTCAGGGTAGCACACAATTGACTTACTACACAAAAATAAGAAAAACACTGTTCTTCACGTCACCCCAGGTACACGGCTCACCTGCCCCCAGGGCCCGGCGAACCATTTTCCCACGCACTGCTTGTCACTGGCGCACGCTCGCGAGGCCTCGGGCCGGGACGTGACGTCACAGGCGTGCTCGGACGAACACACCACGCGGCGCGTCTGCACGCCCGTGCCACACTCCTCGGAGCAGTGCTGGGCCCACTCGGAGACGAGCCACTGGGCCGCCGAGGTGGCCGCGAGGTGGGGCCCACCGCACGGCCCCGCGTCGCACGACTCCTCCAGTTCGGGCCGCTCGGCGGGGTCACACATCTCGAGTCCCAGCTCATTGCCCTCGGGGGTCACGCAGTGCACCGAGCGCCCGCGGGCCCCCTTGCCGCAGGGCGCGGCGCACGGTCCCCACTCGGCCGCCGTCCAGCGGGCCCCGGAGCACGGCTGGGCCTGGCAGTGACGCGTGCGCTCCAGCACGGTCCCCAGACACGCGCCCTCCGCCACCTTCATGGTGAGCGAGGCCGAGATGTGCTGGCGACACACGACGGGGCGACTCTGCACGCCTGCGCCGCACGTCGCCGAGCAAGACGACCACTCGCCGGCCTCCCACCTGCACACCAGGTCATTCTCAGGGTCAAGGGTCAACGAACTTTGGAATCAGGTCACTTGAATGAGAATTGCTAAAATATTTTGTGAAGATGCCATTAAATTTTATTGTTTGTACTCGGCTTGTGTTAATGGCACTTTATTTGCCTATCACTGACTAATGTATTCAAATATAATATACAATACCGTTTGTATAATGTAAATATGTTTCTAAATTCTCCAATGCTAATGTGCATAATGTACATATTATAACGTATTGCAAAAGAAATATTTAATTCTAATTATGAGAGACGTAATGGACAATAAGCAGCGTGAATTTTTATTATGTTGTAGTGTGGAGGATATTTTAATAGTGAACCTTGAGCAATATTTTATTTGTTTGAACATTTAGCTGTTTGAGCAAATACACGGATCACGTCAACAACTTTAATAATATAAAAAAATAAAAAAAACACGCACACAAACATTTTACATACAAATTAAAACACACACAAATATAACATAAATAAAAATATCATCAAAAAAATACTTCACTCATATTTTAATAAACATTGAACAGTAAAGTTTTGGAACTCACTGTATTAATATCTTTCTGACTTTTTGGAAATTTCTAACATATTTATAGTCGAAGTAGCAGACGCTGTAATGATCATATATTTTCCCTAGACATTTTCTAGGGTTAGTTTTTACATACCTAGCGTTACAGCGTTTTGCAGAACGGTTTTAAGGGTGCATGTTTAACAGTTAAAATAATAACAAATTACAACGGAGTATTGTCCTCAATTTTTTTTATTGCAGAAATGGATAGAGCGTGCAAAGTTATGCTACCCTGATTTTTTTCAAAATTTTTCGAGCCCGTGAAGTATTTTTAAAAAAATTATTGAAAGTCCTTTTTGTGACGTCACGCGGTGGCAAGTCCTATCTTTTTCTTAAGGAGCGGCGTCTCGTGACGTCACAAAAACAACTTTCAATAATTTTTTAAAAAAAGTTCCCGGGCTCTAAACAATCTGAAAAAAATCAGGGTAGCATAACTTTGCACCCTCTATCCATTTCTGCAATAAAAAAAATGAGGTCAATACTCCACTCTAGGCTCCCTATCCAAGTGTGAAAGAACACAAAAATTTATTAAGTTTTATCCAATCAAGTTAAATTTACACTATTTACAGAATGCACCTTCAAAATATTTTTGCGATGTTTTTGTTCCATTTGCTTTTTTATCAGCTGACTAAAGAAAATCACAAATATTTGCAACCGTAGCCAGACGCGACCACTTGGCAACCAACCATACCCTGATGGTAACTTATACCCTGACCTTCGTGATAACTTCCCCTACCCTGACTTATTAGTCACTCCAACCCTTACAGAAACCACCCCCAATCTTCCCCCTCGCTCAGTCCTCACTGATTTGCAGTGAGAACCCTTACCTCAGGTACACTAACCCTGACCCTGACAGTAATCACCCCTAACTCAGGTACCCTCCTGACCCTGGCAGTGATCACCCCTAACTCAGGTACCCTGACCCTGGCAGTAATCACCCCTAACTCAGGTACCCTGACCCTGACAGTGATCACCCCTAACTCAGGTACCCTCCTGACCCTGGCAGTAATCACCCCTAACTCAGGTACCCTCCTGACCCTGGCAGTAATCACCCCTAACTCAGGTACCCTGACCCTGACAGTGATCACGCCTAACTCAGGTACTCTGTCAGTAAGGACTCACATGGCAGGGCATGGCTTGACGTTACATCGGAGGGTCTGCGCGGGCGGTCGCTCCTGGCCCGCACATCTCTTCTCGGGCACGGCCGCCTGGTTGTGTTCGCGCACGCACGTGGCTGCCGCGGACTGCACGCCTGCAACAATTGGCGGGGTGAGTGACGGGGGGCCACGAGCCTGCAGCTGCTCACCTCCACCGCACGACTTGGAGCACTCGGACAAGCCGGAGAGGCGCCACCCGTACTTGCGGACCCTGCGGCTGCGGGGCCGGAGGGCCGCCACGGGGGGCTGATCACCAACCGGCCCGGCGGAGAACGGGAACCTGCACAAAGACACACGTCAGGGGGACAAAATGGAATTTACACGTGTCGATAACCAAAATGAAACATAAACAAAGTAAAAAGGTACTAATTTTGAAGTCTACAGAACAAAGTTCTTAAACCCTCCGCCAGAGGTCTCGTCAGTCGCTCACCTCGGCTTGTCGTCGTGGGCCGGTCCGTCCCGCACTGTAACGTCATCAGCGGGGCTGAACCCTGCAGCAAACATCACGTTAGTTCACGGAGAACCGCTGTGGCGCCACGGTCAAAATATCTCACCTCGATAAAGTGCACGACTTATATATAAAATTATAATTTAAAAGTTGTCGTTTTGAAATTCGTGATTTTGGGGTGAGAAATTTTTTATTTTATAGAGAAAGACGTGAAATAATTGAACTGAGATTCTACATAAGATTGCCAACATTATCACGATATAAAAATAATAAGTTCATATTTTGCTTGTTATATCTTTGCCCAAATTTGGCTGTTATACAAGCTACGTTTACTCAACCATATAAAATCTCAAATAATTAATGAACAAAAGTTAGACCTCTACAAATTCACAAAGCACCCCGAGGTTCAATTGACAGTTACCCCACGTACCTAGGAGGGGCGGGGCTGGGGGCGGGGCTGGGGGCGGGTGGTGGTGGCCCCCGTGGTGGTGCGGGGGCGGACGAACGGGGACGGCGAGGGGCGGCACCCCGGCCTCCAGGGGCAGCGTGTACTCGTACTTGATGGCCAGCTGGCTCTGCTGGAACAGCACCTGCGACACGAGAGCCGCCGTGAGCATTCCGCGAACTAACTGAGGTCGACCGGCTGAGATGGCGGCCCCCTGGCAGTCAGCGCCTCTCCGCGTCCTGCGGTCGGTACACGAACTAACTTACCATGAGGTCGACCGGCTTAGAGAGCGACCCCCTGGCAGTCAGCGCCTCTCCACGTCCTGCGGTCGGTACACGAACTAACTTACCATGAGGTCGACCGGCTGAGAGAGCGGCCCCCTGGCAGTCAGCGCCTCTCCCCTCGCCGTGTCCTGAGGTCGGTACACGAAGGTGACGCCGCCCGCCTCGTAGTCGCCCGCCGAGCCGACCTGCCAGTCGCCGTTTAGCAAGAACTGCCCGCCCGGCCGTCGCAGCGCTGAACAGAAACCATCGAGTGAGAACATGTTGGAGAAATATTCCCCCCCGTCCTTGCCAGCCGTCCTCACCGAGGTAGTTTCTGGAGGGAGTCATCTCAGAGACGCTCACGTTGCAGGCCCCGCGAGGTAGCGTCGTCACCAGGTTGTAGCCCGCCTGCAACCAGAGGGCACGTCACGACCTTCAAGTGACCTTGCTTGACCTTTGACTCACCTGCAGGCTGGCGTGGTTGCTGAAGAGGCCGGAGAAAAGTCTGCAGGACGAGTTGGAGCCGCCGCACTCGCCGCACGCGTCCCACCGCTTGTCCGAGCCCACCACGCCGTCACACCCCACGTGCTGAAACAGGTACCACGTCAGACGAGCTTCGCACTCACATAGCAGATACAGTTATTGACGTAAAATATAATGTACTGAATTGGTCCTGGTCAGCTGCAATATTAACCAAACTAATTAACATTCATTTAATGCGGAAAGTCAATGTCTGAGCACGTTTCCTCGTCACACACCCCACGTCACGGCAGCACGTGCGGGTATCACGTGACTATTTACTGCTGTGTCATGACTGCTGTGAAATTTGAATATTCAACTTTATATTAACAAATTGCACATCTATACGCTAATTGCAATTGACTACATAATACATCGATGCTGCAATGCAGTTAGTAGTTGTAATAAACCGACAGGTTCAGATGTGACCACGTGATCATGTCAGAGATTTACCCTGGACATGTCCGGACATGTTGTCACAGAAATGTCCCACTGCTCGGCTGCAACCAACATTGTCCGATTTCACCTGAGGCCACCACGATCTCGCATACCGCCGCATAAAGGTACATTTCCATGGAGCGGGGAAAGCGAGAAAATTGCGTGCCACAGCCAATCAGAGACTCAGGATTTCCTCGTCTCTTGGGGAGTGATTTTATTGCCAATATGGCCGCCATACGAGATTGAAGCAAATGCGCTTTCCTCGCCCCACGAAGCCCCGCTCGACATCGCTCCATGTAAATGCACCTTAATACGACATTAAAATGAACTGCCGCTCCGAGGGAGGTCGATCGTTAATGACGACCAATGTTTGTGTAGTGATCGACTTGTTTAGACTGCCCATTGACTGCAGGCCCAACAGACGCCGTGTTAACTTTGTTTGCACGTCCAGAATTAGACCCGATGACGTCACCGGCGAACCACATTCTACCTCAACTCGACAGTCCATTCACAAACTTGACCAGTGAAGGACACTCCAGTGATCTTGACCTCGTGACCTTGTCGTCAGGAGGTCAAGTTGGACATTCTCTTTAATTTGAAAAAAAAAAAAAATTCAACATATCAGTATATACGGGAGTTTCATGTTTACGTTTTGGGTAGCACGGAGATGCCCGAAGCCGCCTGACGAGCTTCGGGATGTAGGCAGAAAACCCTAAGATTCTATTATATGCTGTGCGGGTTAACGTAACTCACATCTCTTTTTTTATAATAATTTTGGTCGCCAAATATTTTTCTTCAATAGCATTGGTTCTTCTTGTCACCATTTATGAAAGAAATTTCTAAGAGAAATGATACGAATCGTCAGGAGAAATTAATTTTTAGACCAACTTTAGCACGTATCTGCCATGACAATGTTTTGCCTACAAAATCGTGACGTCATATTGTTTTATGACGCATGGTGAAAGACCGCCGTTATATACTTGGATATTTACGTACAAATTATGTAATGATGTAATTTTACGTATATAGTGAATGGGAATAGAGAGGGGGGGGGAGAGAATTTGATATGTTAACGCCCAATCAAGTTGTGAGAATTAGGTCTGTACGCAAATGTAATCAAATGAGTGAAAATCCATTGTGTAACTACAACAGACCTTTTGTGTCCCAAATCAAAGCTTATGTGTCCGCTCTCTATAATTAGGCGCGATTCACGAAGCAGCCAGGTTTCTAACCACGTTTAACTTGGTGGTTTAACACGTAAAACCTATAAGGTATAGTTAAACGTGGTTAAGCTAAAACGTGGTGTTATAAGAAACCTGGCTAACTTCTTCGTGAATCGCACCCAATATATAATATAAAAAATATACTGTATATTATATTATATACGAAATACGAAAATACAATATTTGTCATAAATCGTCGATTTAGAATACAATTCAGATAACTACATGATTCATAGCTTTTGATAGGACAATGACCTTTAATTATATGTGGGCAAAAGGGTCATTATCATATAAATATGTTATTATTTTGTTGTATAGTTGTGTGATTTGAATTTTAAGACAACGAATTATAACAAAATACCACATGCAATGATGTAATTTTAATAATGTATATATAAAAATATAGATGTACCGTATATACATATATTAGAATAATACATTGTATATATATATATATATATATTACAGGTGTGTTACATCAAAGGTATAATCAAATAAAAGACGAGATGCTGCATTTTTTTTTTTTTTTTTTTTACAAACGTCGCCACAGTTTCCTCCAAGCCACACAATGTGGAGATGTATATAAAAATTAAAATATATACATAGTGTGCATGGTGATATATATAAAACATATACAACGTGGAGCGCTCGGTCGGTCTCCAGCACAAAGCCAGTAGCAGGCGAGGAGCACTCTGCGAAGATACATTACGAGATATTACAAAATGAAGGAGGGGAGAAAAGATTTAATCTCGCAAATGTCCCTCCGTTTTTATTAAATTCGCATCCACAAGCGGTAAAAAGTTGTTAATGTATTTCAATATCGCCGCGATGTTGCGACAAAAAGTGTTCTGATGTACGACAGCGCGGGGATTTGCGTGGCAGAGGTACACACATGCCAAGTCTGCAGGCTCATCATCACATGGTGGTAAAACGTTTTATACATGCAAATTACGTCAATAATTTTATACCCGAAAGCAGAAGTATAAAAAAGTCAAGTGATCGCTCAAATAAGGTAAAAAATTCATTCATAAAGTTTTACGACCTCGCTCGTGCAATGAATAGTAAAACAAAACAGCAGCGTTTTGTACTCGACACTTTATGGCGGCAATTACAAACTGGCCAATAATGTCCCGCCATAAACGTCACGTGACCTCACTCGAGTCTCCACCTGACAGACTTGGTGGACACAAGAGACCGGCACGTACACAAACTTCAGGAAATATGAGCTTCCATTTAGAAGCCACATTCGGCAAGTTGAACGCTTTTCCATGGAGAGGGGCGAGAAAGGCGCACTTGCAGTAAAACCGTATGGTAGCCATCTTGGAGAGGAAAAATCACAGCTTGATTAAATCACTGCGGGAAATGATTTTTCCTCATTTTGCTTCGTTCTGAATTGAACATTACACTTCACAAATAAAATTACCAATGATTGAACTTTTGTAAACTGTATCTCAGTTGTGAAGCAAGTGTTGAACTTATCGAGTTCCCAAGCTGTTAAGAGCCGCTAGTATTAGAGACAAAACCAGGAGGAAGGGAGTGAGTGGTGTTTCCATAATTTTACATTCGACTTTCTTCAATTAATGCACATTCGACTTTCTTCAATTAATGCAGTAAAATTTTGCACGCAATTTATCATTGCAAGAAAATTTCAACTCCATATAAATAAAAAATGGAGTTCTTGTGATGAAAAATTGTTATGTATAATACCGGCTTTATTTTGAGTAGCGAGCGCTTTGCATAATATCTTAAAATAGTGGACTTGATTATCCTGGTTATTTAAGTACTCTATTATTTAAGTTAGAGCTCAATGTACATGCTGTAACGATTCACGTTCCCACTTATTGTCTATTTTTTTTATTCACCCAATTTCGCCAACAGAATAATACATAATATAACATACATATTAATTATAATACATAAATAATTATAATCCATGATAAACATTGATGGAGGTGAGAACATTATGTGTATTACATGGCATCAAATATATAGAAGAACAATATGTGGTACTTGTAACATAACAAGATTATTAGTTAAAACATGAATTAAGTAATAAAAAGCATCGTTTCAAATGGTGCACCTTAAGTGAGGTTTTGACTTAAGAATCGCTCGTGTGGACGCGGCCCCCCTCCATTTATCAATTAAGTACCTGCCATAAACCTCTCGCACTTATCGACAAAATCGTTTAATTGATATCCGACTGTATAGGTGGTCCGATTTCAGTGGAATTTCCACCACCGTGTTATTTGCAAATAATTGAAAACTGTCTTGATTGCAATTTATTACCTGTAATTACCTCCAGGTAGCAATTACATTCATTATCCAATCATCGTATACAGACGAAACAAATAAGTCATTTTTAGTAACTGATGCGAATTCGTTTTAAAACCTAAATGGGAGTTTAACGGTGGAATACCTTGCAATTAGTGGCAGGTACTTGAGCCCTTTGGCACGATGTCGGAAGACCAATCGTTTGTGCTAAATCGAATGACAACAGCACTTCTGGAACACACGAACGTTATGTCATGTTTTATGGACAGAGAATTTCTCCAGATATGACGACCTTGGACAAAGCTTCAGCTCCACAAATCACTAAATAACGTTCGGGATCTCCCTAGTTGTATCTCTCAGCACAGCTGGCCGCGTGGTTTATCTCCAAGCGGGGAAATAACTCCGGTGTGATTCCATCAGTTTACTGCTCAACAATGGAGCACACATTGTCGGGGGGCGTGGGACCTCGCAGATAACGTCGGGGAATTCGCCCGACGACTTGTCAACGTGGCAGCGAGATAGCGCGGATAATTAGTTACCGCAGAGAGACAATTGCCGCACTTATAGAGCGCAATGTCGCACACTAAACAAACCTAACAATTAACTTGCTTCTCAAATCATTGTCACGAGCTTATGTCACGTCAGGTGATGAGGCCACGTCAGGTCGATCCTCCAGCTCCGTGTTTTGTGCAGCCGACTGTACCGAGGCTAGACATCAAGATGGCGGCGTTCCGCACTGCTACCTCCGATTAGCTCGTCTATATAACGTCTTGAGATTTATTGCCGGCGAGGGAGAACAGTGTGACGTCACAGGCGACTACTTGAGGTCATCATTAATTTATGCTGCCGTCTAATGACTATCGTTAAATGTTTGGCGGTCCTCGGGAGCAAATTACCTCCACCTGCAGTCCATGACGGATGATACCAGGTGACCAACTGAATGCTGATTGTCATGCACCTATAATTAAAAAATTACGTCTTCAACTCAGTCATCCTTTACACGTCTAAATCTAATCTTATCATCTCTAAAACACAACTTATTTCCTCTTCGCTCAAAGTGAGGATGAAATGAAGACAACATTTATAACATTTTATGCATGCATGCTCATGGCAATAAGAGGGAAAAAACGATGTAATCTCGTCTTTTTCCCTCTAAAATGGTGCAAAATTAGAGGAAAAAATACGAGAGGAGAGCTTAATAGCGAAGAAAAGATGAAATTTATTTCAACTCGGCTGGGGTACCTATACCATATGACCATATATATATATATATATATATATATATATATATATATATATATATATATATATATATCAACGACGTCAAGCAGTGGATGGGTGACCGGCTAAATTGCTCGTTTTTGCAAGAGTGCGATTGCCTTGCGTTAAACGACCGTCTTCTCAAATCTCCACGGTTCCTTCAGTCTTCTAGCGGTCTGATAGAAACACGAGGCACGAAGCTCCACGAGGCGCCACGTCCCATCTGGGAGACAATCAGTTCAAAGACGTAAGTCCCGGCCGCGGGTTATTGCGGGGATTACCGCTGTAATAAAGAGCGTGGAAATGCCTGCGCTGGGTGGCCTCCTCTAAATATAGCGGCGGTTATACAGCCGTCATATACGACGTAACGCCGGCAGATTATCTGGGGGGCGTGGCCCGACTCCCGGCGGCGCCTCCACCGAAATATCCAGACGGGCGAGAAGGACTACTTCTGACCTTGAACCTTCACCGACCCGCGAACTGAGGTTTCCACGGTTCCCGCAATTACATTAGACAACTGCCAGTGACAGACTTACATCCACACGGGTCGATAGAAGATTGTGGCTCGGACACAGTACGAAGAAGTCGTTAAAAGAATTTATTACGTATTTTTTCCTCTTTCTGAGCAAAAAATATTATAAAATAAATATTGTCTTCATTTCATCCTTACTTTGAGCGAAAAGGAAATAAGATGTGTTAAAGAGGTAAAAAGATTAAGTTTAGACTGCATGTAAAGGATGAGATGAAGACGTAATTTTTCAACTAGATCGGAGAGAAAAACCTCCCGGTGTTGTATAACCCACCGCACTGTCCGTGTTTCTGCGGAATGTTCGGACTGTTTCATTGGCAGATAATAGTCGTTACATAAGTCGTGGAAATTACGGTGAAAAGTCCGTCAGATCGAGATTACATCGCTGAATTATCTGCTACATCTGCGGCCAACTTCTGATGCTACAAGACAATATAACTTAGCGTTTTAAACGTACCTGACTGACCGTGCGTCATTTTACATTAGAACTAATGAAATTCCGTTTGGTAAAGTTGTGGACTTTAATTTTAGATAAATATTTTTTATACAAGATTAGATCAGCTCAAACTATCTTCCGATAGATCCAGCGTTTTTTTTTTATCATTTAAAATTACATCATCAGGGTAAAGTATTTTTAATTCTCTAAAATACCATCTGATAATGATCTCCTTTTTTGCAAGTTTTTTATGTACGAGTAATTCAAGCGCGAGGTCCGCGAGTAATCTAAGAAGCAGATAACAAGAAGATTATGAGAGATATTAAGAGTATAATTATGAAGATTAAGTTAGATTAAGATGTTATGTTATGATAAGGTGAAAAATAATCTCAAGTTAATGAGACAAAAGACATCATCACACTCCACATGAAGGTAGCCAGGACCGTTTTGTCACTCGGTCGTTAATTAGCGGACAATTAGCTCGTCAGAGTGACGTCACACCCCGACCTTCTCACTGACCTGGGATGACCTGGGGTGGTCAGGTGACAACACCCTTGTTTTACCAAAGGGTCTACCCTGACTGGTCGCCCCTCACTCCAACTGGCGGCCAACGCTCCCACGGTTCTACCGTCCTAATTGGCAGCGCTCGGCACGCCAATAAATCGCTCGTCGCTATCCGCGCATCTCTTGTTTATTTACGTGACGTCACTGATACATCAGCCTTCTTATTTATTTTTACTCGAGCGCTTTTTACGTTCGGTACGCCAAGTGGTTCTGCTGGCCGCTCCAGCACTCACCAACTCTCTCAGCAGCTGCCACGTGACTGAGGGAACCAGGAAACTTGAGTCAAAAGGGTCGGGGACAAATAGCTCGTAAATTATCAATTTCTTAGAGGGCTCCCAAAGTTGGTGTGTTATAATTCGGCAATGTGAGCATGTTAGCAGCTATCGCATCCACACAAGAAAGACGTTAATTAAATGCAGTTCAAACACGCTGGTAAATCTGTTGTTTACAGGCAGTAAATCACGCCCTTTAATCGTCGAGATGCAGTCCCTTATCGTTTGGGAAACTATCAACTGACAATCACACAACGATAGCCTTATCAGAGCAAACAATCCTCGCTCGGCGCCTCAGCATGCACGTTCGGACAATTGTCAATTACATTACTGTAATTAGTCCTGTGTAATTAGACACTTAATGACGAGAGAGCGGTGCGCGCGGCGGCCATCTTGTTCCCGCGGTCTCGCGACCCTCCGCACACACGGCCGTGATTTATGTGTCGTAAATTAACCTCACGTGTGTGAATGTTTACGAACGTCGAGACAAAATGAGACGACCGCCTGCTTCATTATCTTTATTAAATTTATATTTCACAGCATGCAGCGTCCAACACAAAGATGGTACAAGCGCCGGGTCTGCTAGCAAGCCTGATGAAACGTCCCGTGGCAGGTTGTTATTGACGCAGACGTGTTATTTGTGGCGCCCGCACGGTCGCTAAGTGGCGCTAATGACAGCCAAATAAGCGGCAAATTGATTTGTCAGAGAAACTAAAGTAAACGTCGGTACAACATCGCAATCTTGAGGTTCCAGGAAGGTTATTATGTAATCTGAGGGACCTCCCACACTCGTCCAATTTCACGAACGAATTGAGCTGAATTATTATCATCAATCTCTGTTATTAGGTATGAGATTATGGAGTTAACCCTTAAATGGTCACAGTATATAATTTCCCATTGTGACCCGTCTATGGATTATTCAAATTACTTCCCGCCAACTCGCACGCTACGTTAGGTATAATGGGACAGTCGATTTCTCGAGCAGAACTTTGAGGTACAAACATTTGCTGGCCACGTCGCTTGTGTAACACTTTTGGTGGAGCTTGGTAAGTCAGAGGACATTTTCTCTGCACCTCAGTGTACCTCCCAGCTTCATTCAGAAGTAGGGAGGGCGTGCACGTGTTGTTGTTATGTACACACGCGTGCTTATCAGCTCGCATTAATTTATGTACGTAGTGATAGTGGGTGGAGGGAGACGCCCTCTACACACCCGCTTTGTGGGAACCGAGCACCAACTGAGCACCAAACTTGAGCACCATTTAAACCTTCCGTGAGCACCAATTATCATTACAATAAACGATGTTTGTCAGCAAGCGTGCAGCAATATTTAAAACAACACGTTCAAGAGGACGTCACGTGAACTACGTTACGTGCAATGTTACGGCAGTGACGAGCTTCATTATTCACACCTAGATCTCAAGGTGACAGTCGAGGTCATGGAGGTCACTAGTCCTCGCGAGCCACCTTTGTTTGAGGGACGAGGACTGATGCAAATTGTTGCAATGTTACAACGTGTCTGTACACGTCACAGTCACGTGACGAGGGGGTTCGACTGGACGTCACGAACTTTACCCCTGCTGTGTTTGAGGTCGTTGTAACGCAGTCTGTTATACATATATACATGGAGAACTTTTTAGCATGGCTAGACTGGTTGCTATTCTTACCTCTCCTAAAATTGAAATCGTCATCTCTGTACAGTTAAGTGTTAAGTGGAACTCAGAAAGCCACTTTTGCCCCACTTTATCCTATATATTTTTTATCAATTAAAACACAATTGGGTACTCCTACTTACTAATTACTCACTAAATTTGAAACCCTTCTCCTAACATGATGAGTGGTTTCGTGGGCTCATCGGGAACAGGGGTGACTTGCAATCCATCCCAGCATTTGCCTGTGACTGAGGGAAACGTGGAAACTTCAGCCAGAATAGACACTACAGTTTATTTCAATGAACCGGAAGTGCAATATCCAAAGCTTAGCCAATGGGGAACCACATGGTGGAAAAGCGCAACGATTTACCCCTGGATCAGAAACGTCGTTTTTATTGAAAATGGTCACCCATCCAACTACTAACGACGCTCAGCGTTGCTTGACTTCGGTGATCTGACGAGGACCGGTCAAGCGCACTGCGCCACACCTCCCCATTTTTCATCCCCCTGGTTAAATCGAGCATGCACATGATCTAAACCAGGTGGGCTAATAGAATACATGTGGTAGAAAAAAAAGTGGGGTACATCAGTGCAATGTTAAAAAGATACGTTAGCACTGATGTTACCCACATTTTTTAGTACACCATGTTTAGCCCATATACTCGATTTAACTCGGAATATTTGTCTCCTGGAGCCGCCAGCAAATGAGAAGTCAGGTTGTCCCGGGGGGTAAATATTACAAAAGCTCGTCCATCTCAATTAAACACCACCCACGATCGATGACATTTTCTCACGCGCTTTTTGCCGCGTCATGTGGTCGACTATCATCAGCCAGCGAGGTTTTACGACTCGCGAGGGTCATCGCCAAACAGACGGCAAATTGGAGGACCCTGGCGGACATGAAAACACCTCCTCTCATGTACAGAACTGCTCACAAAAACCGAGACTGCCCACCGACCTTGCAGTGACCTTGACTGACCCCGAGGGATGTACCTCCAGTCGGCTCACAAACTTCACCACTGCGGCCAACAATAAAGGTGCATTTCCATGGAGCAATGTCAAGCGGGGCGAGAAAAGCGCACTTGCTTCAATCTCGTATGGCGGCCATGTTGGTGATAAAATCAAAAGGCGAGGAAATCCCGAGCCTCAGATTGGCTGCGGTGCGCGATTTTCTCGCTTTCCCCGCTCCATGGAAATGCACCTTAATGTTAAGGCTAGCAACAAAAGTCCACGCAAATATTTAATTAATTCAGATTCATGCACCACCGTTTTATTGGTGCTCAGTTCGCCAACAATATCAATACATCGCAGCAATGACCCCTGCACGTGCTTGCGAATATAAAACATGCAGCAATTTAACCGTCTGCTGTCATAAACTTGGGGCAGTAAAACCAGAGGACCCTGCTGGCCTCTGTAAGCACTTTGGAATAATCGCGGATTTGTCGGACAACGAGCTGGAATTGTCACGGCTGCAAGTTCAAGTATTTATTAATCTTGCATGCACACTCCATTCGAATGCAAAAAATAAAAGTTATAATATTGTGGAATTTAAAAAGAAGATAAAGGTGTATTTACTGATAATGCGAACATATATGTATAAAGTGGACGATTACTTCAAATCAATATTAATATTAATGTGCTTCGGTATTTTTATTGACATGTCTTTTAAGAGATGAATAAATTTTTGATTTTTTTTTTTTTTTTTTTTTTTTCTATTCGTACGAAATTTACACCTTCTAGACAGCACGGACTTTCCTCCTGCCTCATTTGCTAAAGCTGCAGCTCCAATAGACAGAGAGATGTATAGATTTGTAGTTTTGTGAGATGTAGTAAGAGCACCCAGTCTATCAATATCAAAATATTTTTTGTTCACCACACCTACATACACTACGTGGTAACGTCTACAAACAAAGCAGCAGTAACGTTCGTGGTGTCCAGAGGTGTATACTTAATTCGAATAAAAATGTCCGATCCGGCCATGTTAAAGTATAGACGAATAGGACATTTTTAATCGAATACAGAGAAAATAGAGTGCATTATACACGACAAGTCATGCAGTATACAATAATATATAGCATACGATATCGTGTTATAAAAATATCAAACTTACTTGTAAATTAATCGTCAATATTATAAACATTATTATCAAATAAAATTTTTTTAGGCTCTTCTTAAATGCACTTAAATTTTTTATTGCTTTTTATAACACTATAGGGACTCTTATATGAAGGTTATATTAAACAGAGATTGGAAGCTAAACACAAGTCCAATTTTATGTATTAGTTCTAGGTCGTTGTAATACAAATTTCTTTTGACGAGTACCATCAATCATTGCGAATTTAAAAATATTGAAATAGTGAGGATGTCAAGTTGCACTTTTGAAATATATAATGGGCGCGATTCACAAAACAGTTAGCCAGGTTTCTAACCACGTTTAACTCAACCACGTTTAACTATAGGTGGTTTAAAACGTAAAACAAGTATAATTAAACTTGGTTAAGCTAAACGTGGTTAGAAACCTGGCTAACTGTTTTGTGAATCGCGCCCAATGCCGGTACACGCAGAAAACATAACTCGAATCTTCACTGAAACTTTGTATTACAGCTTGTCCTTTGTGAACATTTGCCATGCAGTAATCTTGCAGCGAATTTTTGTGATCTAAAAACTCCGTCAATTCTTTTTGCAGCATTACATCACATCAAATTGAAAATTTGATGGAACACAATTAAGGGGAAGATAACGCCACCAATGTTAATAAAAATCTCACACATGAAAATTATGAAAAAAAAAAAAATAATAATAATAATAAAATAAAATGTTCTCCTCTACATCCCCTATCAGTAGCTAAAATATCAGGTATACAAATTCGATCTAGTTTTTAAGTTATGAATTTTTAAATATGACTAATTTAACATGGGGAAGTTCCATATCTCCATGTTAAAGTAGTCAATTTTAAAAATTCATAACTCAAAAACTAGCTCGAATTTTTACACCAGACCTGATATTTTAGCCATAACTGATAGAGGATGTAGAGGAAAATATTTAAAAAAAAAAAATCATAATTTCCATTTGGGTGATTTTTTTTTTTTTTTTTAAACATTGGGCCTGTTAACTTGAATGAAAATTTTACGAAGCGTTTTTTTTTATTCAATGCGGGAGAATAATTCTTAAAAAAAAACTCCTCGAGCTGTGTGACGTCACGATCTTAAAAAACACCCTCTTTGGGAGCACGTGACGTCACAGCTGACTGATAGCAGGTGAGAAGTGAGAACCAAGACGACATGTCCCCACTTGTCTGATGGGAATGCATTACCAGAAGCGCTGATTGACGCAATCGTTCAGACCGACCGATAAGTTCCGTGTGAATCAAAAGGAGGAGGGGGCGTGGCGACGATGACGTCATTGTGATTAGTCGCTGCTGAAATATCCACGCTTTTTCATCAGCTGGAGTACCGACTGTGGCCAAGGATTTTGTATGTATGGATAGGTTATCTCTATACCAATAGCATTAGAGCTACTGAGGCAAATCTCCAACGTAAGATGGCGACCGAGCGCAACCATCTGCATTGTAAACTGTATGGAAGTTCTCCAACGTAAGATGGCGGACATCCCATTTGTTACTGTTGTAATCGCCACCCACCACCCACTTCCTCCTCACGACTGTGCCTCACCGACGGAGTACCATAACCTATCCATACATACAAAATCCTTGACTGTGGCACACAAAATCTCCAACTTTGAACGCAGCGTGGTTAGTACTTGAATGGGTGACCGTTTCAAGAAATTACGTTGCTTCCTCCCTGGGGTAAATTCATCTCGCTTTCCACCCAGTGCACTTGTGTTGTTCCCCAGGTTTTGGACATCACTTTGGTTCATTGATTAAAAGTAGAGCTATAATATAATAGGTATCCGTCCTGACTGAGGTTTTCCACGGTTCCCTCAGTTAATACTGGGACGCGTAACAGATCGTGGCCACAATTATTTCCCTCCCTTATCCCTACCCATTACCACACCTTGAGTTTCATAGAAAAAAAAAATGGAAGAAAAATTGTAATGGCTATACAGCGGCTTGGTCAATGCTTGCCTTAAATTCGTCCTATCTTGACCGTGCTGCATGCAATTAAAAGACGTTACAGAGAATGACAATGAAATAAATAATGTATCGCACTCATGGACCGACGCGGGATTTAAAAGTGTGAAAGTGTTTTGTTTACATGGTATCGGCAACGATGTGTATTGAGTTTGTGGAGTGAAGGTTAGTCAATACATCTCTTCTTATCATACCTTGATGCCAAACGTCTTTTATGTTATCACCCACGCATATTAATAAAATCGTCTTTATTATGGAGGCGGGATTTAGGCCAAAATTATACCCACTCTTCCATCCAACCGCATAAGTCTATGCATAGACAAATTTAAATCCCTATATAGCCAAAGGGAACGTATAAAGTGCTTATTTGTTTACATGGTATCGAATGAATTGAATTAATGGAAGATCTCTTATGTCACTCATATTGATGCCCAACGTCTTTTATAACGTACGGACATTTTATACGATCCCGGGAGTACAACATTCGTACTATTATCAACATCAGTTCAACTCTGTTATTTTACTTTATTTTTTATATATAATAGAGTATTGACCTAAATTTTTGTTATTGCAGAAATGGATAGAGGGTGCAAAGTTATGCTATACCCTGATTTTTTTCAGATTTTTTAGAGCCCGGGAACTATATTTTTAAAAAATTATTGAAAGTTATTTTTGTGACGTCACGAGACGCCGCTCCTTAAGAAAAAGATAGGACTTGTCGCCGCGTGACGTCACAAAAAGGACTTTCAATAATTTTTTAAAAATACTTACCGGCCTTTAAAAAATCTGAAAAAAATAAGGGTAGCATAACTTTGCACGCTCTATCCATTTCTGCAATAAAAAAAATTGAGGACAATACTCCATTACTCGTAAATACATCATAAACAAAAAGTCAGAGACACCAAACAGTATACACATACAAACATATATCTTTTCAAATAAATCATAAAGAATGTAAAATTTCTTTTTATTTGTTAAGAATTATCCTGAACTACAATATTTTTTTCAGTGTAAATTTTTTCACCAATATTATACTCGACAGTATTGGAACGTCATAAAAAAAAAGCTCAATTATGTATGTCAATTATTATGAAGATGGACTAATGTATACTTCCAAAGTGTTTTGTAATTATCTCCCAGTCAATATTAGAAGGGAAAATAATGTGTTCGAGTTTAAATAAGAGAAAGAATAAAATAATTTATTCTTCAAGCGGACGATTTTACTAAATAAACTATAATAAAAGACTTATGACTGCATGTATTGAGAAATATACCAATATAATATGACCAATAAATTTTTTATGTAAAAAGTTTCAGTGCAAAGTATCCCTATGAAATAATAAAATAAAAAATAAATCAATTAATAATTAATTTCATATTGAAACACCTGTAATACTTACTGGCTTTCCTATATTGTATGAAATTATACCGCTGTGCAGTGCCGCCGAAAGTACTGAAATTAAATCGCCGGCGGTTACTTGCAGTTTTCAACTCATTTCACTTTCAAGATGAGTTTCTATGACCTTGAACGCCCTCTGTCGCTTGCCGGCCTTGGTGCTGCATGATTCGTACCATCATAACATCTAGCCATCCCTTGACTTGAAAACTCGTAAAACTAATGATATTATAATATATTATAACTGCTAGAAGCTCATTTTTTTGGGAGGTTTCAGCCTCCGACTCTCAGGCAAAAATTAATTAAAACATTGTGGAAAATTTTTAAGTATTTTAAGTTTACAACATCCATGTGGTACTGAAGGGGGCATACAAAAATTCCAACTTCTAAATGTAAAATGAATTACGATATGTTTAGATGAAAGTCAAAAGTAGCACGACCTGTTTCGACCGAGAGAGATAACTAGGTCTCAGATTCGTATAAATATTGCAACCATATATGGAGCTTTTTTTTATTTTAATTAAACCCTATATATTGGGTTATACTTAATAATTACATATTATACTACTTTGAAACCCCGAACTTTCCGAAACCCTAACTTGAGCGTTTCACGGGCTCTTCCGGAACGGGGGCGGCTACGGCCTTGCAATCCATCCCGGCACTTGCCTGCAACTAAGGGAAACGTGGAAACCTCAGCCAGGATGGACGCTACAGCTTTTGTCAATGAATGGAAAGTGCAATGATCCAATCTAACTGCTAACCACGCTCGGTGATTTGACGAGACCCGGTCAAGCGCACTGCGCCACACCTCCCATATATATAGAGTTGTGTGGCTGTGTTTGCTACATTTCTGTAATTAAAAGTTTCAAGTAGTATGCAATTTAAAAGTTCCTTAGCCCCCGTCTGTACACCCGATCCAACTGTCCAGCACGTGTCCTAACTTGTCCGGTCGTTGCAAGGACACTTGTCATCACAAGGTGAGATAATTAATTATCTCTAATTACCTCCACGTTTGATTAATTGACTGCTGGGAGCAAGTCGACAGTCCTAACAGTTTGTACTCACTTTCCCTCTCGTCTGCGAGATCCTAAACGTTCGCAGCGTATGATATAAAAAAATAAGAACAGATGTACGCGCGCACACAATTTAGTTTCGTATCACATTATTTCTCATTTATAACCGACTCTAAATATTTATCATACGAAGTCATATACAATACGATACGAAGGTAGTATATGCCTACTTCGTCAGTTTAGCCCAACATTTGCTGGAAATATTATATACTCGAGACCGTATACTTTCTTTCACATAAATGTTAACATCATACACTGTAGGTATGGCACATGCCAGGATTAATGTTGTTAGCATTTTTGTGAAGGAAAGTGTACGCCTTACAACACGGCGGGAAACAAGAGGAACATATTATTATATAATAAACGGAAGCCTCACTGTTGATTCAATACCGTCGTTTTGTTTACATGAATCAGCTATCAGCTGACCGCAGATCATTTGTGAGACATCACCGACCGGAAACGTGACTGCTGCGGGGGTTCCCAGAACAAATGAATCACGACGTGCGAGCTCGATTTTCATCACTGATTTATGGTTACAAGAAACTGATCGATATTAAACTTGTTATATATTTCTCAGCATTTTCTCCTTTCTTTTGCTGAGTGGCCGGTATTAATGATAAGACTCACGATTCCCACTGGACACGTGACCACTCTGGTGCTGCCACCTGCCAGGGGGTTGACAGACGGACCGTCGAGTGTCCCATTTGATTGTCCCCCGTCAACAGTCAAGTGGGACAGGAAGTATACATGCAGTGTTAAAAGGTTAAAATATAATCTTCCGTTTGGCGTGGATTTGTAAGTCGTAAAAAGTCAGCACGCGCGCTGATCAACAGGGCCGTAAGTTGCAGCCACCCTATCCTAGGATAATCCGACAATTATCCGAGAATTTTAATGTTAATTAGTAAATAATCCACGGATAATCCTTGGATTATTCTTGGATAGGTGGCTGCAACTTACGGACAAAGTTAAAATTTTAGGTCCAAGCGGCTGAGTTTTCTAGACCCTCATGAAAAAAAAAAAAAAAAAAAACAGGGCATAGTAGGAATGCGACTTTTGCTAATGGAGGCAAGACGATTTTTAACCAGTCAGAGAGCGCTGATTTCACTATAAGGTACAATACAAAAAAAAAGCTTATATTCTAACCTTCTGAAGGTCTGTACACGACCTGAGGCAAGTGAACTACACGAAGGACAAACAAACGACGCAGCACAAAAACGCTAAGTGACAAATAATGCTAATTGCGGGGGTAAACACGGTCGGTACAAATTAACGGTCGTGATTAAATTGAGTTAGAATTAAGTCGTCAGGCCAATAAAAATTCTAAGACGGGTTCAAACGTGTTTTAAATTATTCAAATTGGAAACTGTACAAGTCTAGCAGGTATATAAAATCAAGGAGACGCCCAGTGTAGCATCTGTCGCGAGGAATCACACCAATCAATACTCTGACGTCACAAAAATTTGCATATTGCACCGATTGGAAAACGTGCAGGGCCAATAAAAACAACCTGAGCACCCCCCTACCCCCCCAGGTTGTTTTTATTGGGCGGGGGGGGGGAGGTCTCCGATCAACATTTTCATGTAACGACTTTCCACGGTTTTGTTGTTTTTACAATAGAAACTTTAAGTGTTCCCCGGCGGAAAAAATTTCTCCATATTAAATCACCAAGTTACAAAATTTCATTTATTATTTTTTTCAGTAACTATTGAAGCAATCAATTTGAAGACACCTCCTACCCCCACCCCATTTAGGAGTATTTTGATAATCGAGTCAAAAACTTATTTTTCCCTAACAAATTTCTTTAATGCCAAAAAAGCAATTTCGATTTTTTTTTTTTTTTTTTTTTTTTTACATGAGTTTAGATAGGACGGTGGTAACAACGCAAAATCAAAGCCTCCATAAAGCAGTGAATCGAGTACCAAACATAGTACTAACTACCTAAACATGGTACTAAAAATGATCGAGGGCTAATCTAGTGCTATATAATGTAAAAAAAAAAGAAGATAATACCATATAATAAATAATGATAATACTTTACAGCACTTATATTAGCCTACATTTTTTAAGTGTCATGTTTAGCCCCTAGCTGGTTTAGTACCATGTTTAGCACTCAATTCATTCTGTGATAAAATCTAGATAAAGTATTACTAAAGTATATATTTTGTGAATTAACGAGTCCGCCTGAGAAATTGCTTCTCCGTCCTCACTATTCTGCGATTACCAAGACCGTTTGATCGTGGAATTTTCACTGACTCGTCTTTCAAGATCATTCTAATGTGCAAATGTATACGAGGTAGCGGAAAAATATTCTAATTACATTGGTAAACTGAAAAAAAAATATCCTTACTCCATCTAGCTTACCATAAATCCTAGCTATAATATTGAGGATATGCTAGGATAGCTTAGGATATTTTCCCGCTATATACCACGTTGATATTATGTATACTTGTTATAAATTGATAATTTCATATTAATGTTTTCTCTATTTTTCAAATCAATTATATATGTGGTTGAAATAAATCAATTTAAAAAAATACGGACAAGGAATTCGATATGCAGTTTTTTCCTAGATAATTTTTATTTTTATCACTTTTTTAACCCTTCATCCATTTAACATTAATAGTATAATATATATATATATATATTATATTATAAAGCTTTATGATACAATCAGCACAGATTCAATGACAACGCACGTAATGTGTCTGTTCGTATTATAGCGGAGAGCGAAAACTTTTTATCGCATGACGTTACCTCAAAACTTGCCGGACATTTAAGACACAAATTGTTGATCGTCGTTGAAACGTCTACACAAATTGGTGATCGGACACTCACCAACAAGAAGACCGCGAGGAGCGCCAACGTGCGCAGCTCCATGGCTGGAGAACAATCCGGACACCTCAGTTCCCGGACACTTCAATTCTTGGACACCTCAATTCTTGGACACCTCAAACACCTCAGTTCCCGGACACCTCACTTGTCGGACACCTCAGTTCTCGGACACCTCAGTTCCCGGACACCTCAATTCTCGGACACCTCAATTCTCGGACACCTCACGGCGAACACGGAGCAGCGACCACAGACGGCAGACAAGTGGCGGTTCTCGCGGACTAGCTAGCGAGAGCAGCACCGCCGGGAGGGGGCGGCGGGGAAGACGCCAACTAACAGGTGAGCGGCGCCGGCGCAGTCGATCTTTATGTCCTCATAAATCCTCATGAATATTGGATGGAACTTTCAGAAAATAAATCCACCAGTGAAATTTTATACTTTAATATCTCCCCTCGAAATAAATCAAAATTTACTGACCACCATTCCCTTATTAAATTTCCAACAAATTTTCATTTCTACACTGCGGTATGTTCACAATGTTAACCGAATATAGCGCACCAAAATATATGCATACTTCACATTGCAAGGAATTTTGGCAACACTGAACATCACTTTGTGAATTAACTTCGGTCCTTTCTGGCGAGTACAGTCCTGCTCGAACAAACAGCGACAATTTGCAGACGAGCGTCACGTGACCAACTTGTCAGGACATGTACACTCCGGACATCACGAAATTTACCACTGCTTTGTTACCACGCAGTCTATGGAGGCGTGGTGAACCAAAATATTTTGATATTGATAGACCCTCTAACCTCACCGAAATTACAAATCTGCAACTCCTTATGAGACAAAAGTGGTGTCCAAATATATACTATTACATACAGGTGTTCCGGGACGTTCTGGAAGGTGTCCCGGGACGTTCTGGAAGGTGTCCCGGACGTTCTGGAAGGTGTGTCCCGGACGTTCTGGAAGGTGTCCGGGACGTTCTGGAAGGTGTCCGGGACGTTCTGGAAGGTGTCCGGGACGTTCTGGAAGGTGTCCGGGACGTTCTGGAAGGTGTCCCGGGACGTTCTGGAAGGTGTCCCGGGACGTTTTGAAAGGTGTCCAGGACGTTATCCGGACACAAGGTACCCCCCTGACTTAATTGAACGTTCATCATCAGACCGGACTTCATTGACATTCCAAACAAGTGGAGCGATAAATCAAAACAACAACACGCGCGTCAAATTTAATTACCACGCTTTAATTTTCTGTAGACTCAATTTAAATAAAATTTCAGCCGGAGGATTGGGAGGATTATAAATAACAACGCCTTCAAACGTAAAGTACAAATACAAGAAAGTTGCAATACATCGCCGGTCAAGGGGAATGTTAACCTTGCCAGGGTATTCACAACGAAAGTTACCCGTGGTTCATTATAGCCTGCATGGTTAATATTAACCGTTTAAGAAAATGTTTATAATATATTATGGATCTTTGAACCAATTTTTCGGTACGCAATTTTTACTACTAATTGGTTTTATCAGTAATATGTTATTGGCAAAAGGAAGTTCCAATTATCGTTAATAATAAAAAGAGAGATAAGTATAATAGATAACAAATTTTATATATAGATGAGTAATATACAAGACACTCGCTCAATAATAAACTGTCATATAATATAGGACACATTCGTCAGTGAGTTGTGCAGACATTATAAACATTGTGGGGGACATTCACAAAGCACTTTAACCCCAACTTTAGCCCCAAGTTTTAACCCTGGTACTAAACATGGTGCTAAACCAGGGGGTAACCATGTTAAGCTCCTAGTTTAGCACCACGTTTAGTACCAGGGATAAAACTTGGAACTAAAGTTGGGGTTAAAGTGCTTTGTGAATGCCCCCCTGTATGTTTTATAATAATTGTAAACATCAACAATAATGTTATACGATCAAGTGATAATCTGTTTAATGTTTTCTGTACATCGTCTGATTCTTGAGGACTTGCACAGCTCAACCATTAAGCTCTAACACATAGAAAGGGCTTTTCCATGGAGCAATGTCACGCGAGGCTTGGCGAGACGAAAAAAGCGCACTTGCAATGAAATCGTATGGCGGCCATATTGGCGATCGAGGAAAAATCACGGTGCGGTTAAATCGCTGCGGGAAAGATATTTTTCCTCGCTAATATTACTGTCATACAATCTTACTGCAAGTGCGCTTTTCTCGAGCCACCAAGCCTAACGTGACACATCTCTCTATGGGAAAAGCGTTTTTATCTCTCTCGGACACAAAAGCTCGCGTTGCTGCCGATGTGATGTTCTTACAAACTTAAAATATCATGTTTTTAGAATTTAGAAGTTCACCTGATCAAGTCTCGGTATCAGTGTCCGCCACTGTACAGTCAAATGCAGTGACAGTCGACGCACGAAACGCGATCTCAAGTAATGGAGCTGCACGTAATGACTCGATTTGCATAATGGAGAAACGTCGCGATGTTTCGAACACGGCACGTCACACAGACTCACGAGCCGTCGTGATCAGAAGTGACACGTGACGAGGCTGGAGAAGTGCAGATCGTAGACTTTTGAAGATGGGTATTAACATTTATTATATATGCGTAATTATATCACTGTATTATTACTGAGCGGGAAAATGAACCCTAACCTACGACCACCCTGATAACACCGTAACTTCCATTGAACTACATCGTATATTAGTGTACTTTAAAAATTCAATATTGCATTATCGGTTAAATATATTCTAAAAAAATATATAGAGTTTGATATTTTTTTCTTTCATTTATACATTTATTGCAATTCGTGAGTTGTTAAGAAATTTGAATTAATAAAATATATTGTGAATACCAAGCAATTTTACAAGCGAACAAATCGTAATGAAGAATAAGTCAAATAAAATCGATTTCTACACTTTTTTTTTTAATAAACCACTTTGTATTTCTTACAAAAAAAAAATCAAAATTATGAAGCAATTTGTTTAAGCTCAGTAGATATTTCTAAAGATTCTTTACAAATATTTAGACATAATCCGACTTTGTAAGTTTTTCAACAGTGGTTTTATTGCGGAACTCCATTGTTGGTCATTCCTCCTTAATCCTGGCAGACCATTGTTGCGATGGCGCCTCTGCAGGATTTGTCCGCCCACTTGATATCGAGTTCCCGCTCTTAAATGAACCTCCGCCCACTGTTCTGCCTTCTTTGTGTGTTTGTGTTCATCCATCACTACCTGGGCACGACTTGGGTTTCATTTTTTGACACGAATTTGTGTTTGTATGACGGCCACAGCAAAATTTACATACCCTGATTTGCGTAGAGTATATAACAATGACTTCAGATCTTCGTGGAAAAGTAATGACACTTTTCTTTTCTTTTTTATTTACAAGGATACATAAGAGCTTACAGCTCGTGGCTGATTAATGGGTAAGGAGCGGATGGTGGCCACGGTCTGTTACGTGTCCCAACATTCACTGAGGTGAGACTGAGGGAACCGTTGAAAACCTCAGTCAGGACGGACACCTCTACTTTTTATCAATGGACCAAAGCGATGTCCAAAGCCTGGGGAATCACACACAAGTGCATCACTGTACTGCATGGATGGAAAGCGAGATGAATCTACCCCAGGGAGGGAGAAACATAATTTTTACTTGAAACGGTCATCCATCCAAGTACTAACCACGCTCGACGTTGCTTGACTTCGGTGATCCAACGAGAACCAGTCAACGCACTGCGTCAAGCTCGACCTCTCGTTGTCCCAACGAAATATATATAGCATAGGGATAAGCGATAAGCAGACCGTCAAATCTTTAGCTATAAATAACATGCATGTAACATGTACAGTATAACAGTACGTTGGCGCAAAATGATGTAAATTTCAAAAAAAATATCTATTGGAATGAAAATATTTAATTTTTAACAGATTTAATAACACAAAAGGAGATTAATAATATAGAAGTAGACACAATTTAATAATATGTTGGTGTATTGTGGTGGCATTTATTGCAATGGTAAATAATTACAGCATTGAAATTGAAGGAGTTATACAGGCAATTATATTTCTTTGCTGCGCTACTTCACTTGATAAACGATTGGTAAAACGTGATATGACGCTGCACCCTTTACTTCAGATCAGATGTGACTCCTGTATGACTCAACGTCGTGCGGTCGAGTGACACAAACATCACAGATCTGCGGTGCGTGACGTCACAATCCTGAGTTTGGATCGAAGCATATGTGTATTTTTGTTTATCAAACCCTATAGGGTACTTCTACTTACTAATTACTCACTAAGTTTGAAACCCCGAACCTTCCGAAACCCTAACTTATATAAAGCGTTTCGCGGGCGGTTTCGGAACGGGAGCGACCACGGCCTTGCAATCCATCCCGGCATTTGCCAGCGACTGAGCGAAACGTGGAAACCTCAGCCAGCTTTTGTCAATGAACCGGAAGTGTAATGGTTCAAAGCCAGGGAAAGCAGTCGTTACATTTGTTCATCTCCAGCTGGACCTTCACCGTCGTGCCTCTCAGAGCCGAGTCAGTGACATGGAGTGCATCCCACAATGGACAAAATGCGTGAATTTGTTATTGCATGCATGCATATTTGGATAAAGGACCTATATAGAGTTATGTATTGTCAATATTTTTGAAGATTGTTCTTAATATGCTTTAACACTCTCAGAATCGAGGGGAAAGACACTGTGACGTCATAGTCATGCAATCTTTTCCTATGCCTGCATATGTGTTAAATATTTGCATAACTATGACGTCACAGTGTTTTGCAGCATCATTTTAAGAGTGTTAGAGGTTTAAAAAAAAACTAAAAAAATATTGACAAAGACACATAACTCGCGTCCCTCTAAGTGGGGCGTGGACATTTATTTTGTGAAGTAGCCAAGTCTGAGAAGTTGTAGAGGTGTATTACATTCGCATAAATTAGTTGTAAATATTATTATAAGTGTGTAATATATTATAGGTTTATGGCAATGTAAAACGGCAGTTAAAGTAGCTACAGCCAGCGCTATATTATAGCTTACAACATTCTAGTGGATTTGTGTCAAAGTGGCGAATCTTCTCAGTCAATAGAGGAAATAAATGAACAAATTACGAGAGAGAGAGAGAGAGAGAGAGAGAGAGAGAGAGAGAGAGAGAGAGAGAGAGAGAGAGAGAGAGAGAGAGAGAGAGAGAGCGGTGAACGGACACAACGTCAATTAATGTTATCTAAAGTACCTCCCGGTCTTTCACGTCCCAGTGTCGATAAGACGCACCGCCGCCATGTTGGTGCTCAGTGACGTCACCGGTGACAACAATGATGTAAATAATGATCTGCCATTGTTGTCACAAACCAACAGAGAGGTTACATTGATCACATTGTTGTGGTCCAAACAGCGAAGGTCAACGACCTCTCTGTCACGTGACCACAAAGTTGCATAGCTTCTATTTGTGCAGGCTACACGTCGAGTGTACGTAGCGGTAAGACATTTCCAACGAGCGACAGTGTACACTCTCTCTGGTTCGAAAATAAACACGTGGTTGACTTTGAAGATTCCTCCGTTCGATTTCTGCGGGGGCGAACAAATCTCTCCGAGAAATCTTCGACTGGGTAAATTTATTTTAATATCCTCGGCTTATCTTACGAGACTTGAAGGAATTTCTGACGGCAGCAACTTTCACAAAGATAATAAAATTGCTTTTTATTTACCTCAGAATGGAAAATCAATGAACAATTCAATCTGTGTTAAGATCGTGCGGCTAACTCGCAGATTGCTTTTAGTACGAACGTCGTGGAATGTGGCGGGATGTAAGTGCGGCTCTTTCCTCACATTTATCTCCGGCGGTCGTGACCCAAATGACTGCTCAGTGACCACGTGACTCAACCGCGGAAATGTTCGCAAACAGTGGCGACACCATCGCCAATTTCGTGACAATGGTTGTTTATTATCCTAAAGAAGCCACAAAAATTCGGGCAATCAAGGGAACGAATGACATTGAAGGTGCTCTTTCATGGAGCGATGTCGAGCAGGGCTTGGCGAGGCGAGAAAAGCGCACTTAATATCAAATGGCGGCCATGTTGGTGTGAAAAAATCAAGGCGGGATTTAAAAACTGTGCATTTCCATGGAGCGTGGAAAACGAGAAAATTACTTGCAGCAGCCAATCAGAAGCTCGGGATTTCCTTGCTTTGCGGGGAACGATATTATCGCCAACATGGCCACCATATGAGATCGAATCAAGTGCGCTTTTTTCATCCCGCAAAGCACGTGTATATAACTTATGACATGCACCGATGATATTTTATGTGAGCTTCATCTCAATGTTATAATAATTAATTAATAAAATGGTCGGAGGCGATGCACGTTCGTCGTAAAGTGGCAATCAGCTGTTGAATCACAAGCGTGACAACGTGCACCGTCACGTGACAAAGTTGGCACGAGTAGTCCGCGCATCGAAATATTTGGAAAAGAAAGTTTTGGCACCAAATTTGGTATACTTTAGCACCCTGTCCTATTCAGGAGTTTAATGTTATATATAACGTTTTGGGTAGCACGGAGATGCCCGAAGCTACCCGAAATTTTCGGAATGTATTATAGACAGAAAACCCTAAAATCCTATACTGTGCGAATTAACGTAACTCACAGCTTCTCTTTTTTAATAATATTTTTGGCCGCCAAATATTTTTTTTTTCAATAGAATTTGTTCTTCTTGTCACCAAAAAGAAAATTGCATGAAAAATGATGCAAATAGACAAGAGAAATTAATTTCAAGATCAACTTTAACACGTATCTGCTATGGCGCTGACAATGTTTTGCCTACAAAATCATGACGTCATCGTGAAAGACTCGTATTGGACGACCAAAGGAATGCACCACAGTGGCTTGCAGACTTCATTTAACGTTGTGTTTATAACAAACATTGTCAAGTCTCGCGGAGATCTGCTCACGAGCCGTCTCTTCTACTCACGGTTAATTAAGAACGTCCTGCGAGTGGGCGGGGCCACGAGGTCACATTAGCGCTTGTTAATGGCGAGATGACGGTGCAACTTTGTGCGAGTTTGCACACGTCCCCTCGTGGGTGGCTGCTGGAATCTTAACTGTTTTTATTTTAAATTTTTATTTTTATTAACGTGAATAAAAAATTCAATTATCAACATGGAACGGTAAAACTTAAAAATCATAAAGGAGAAGCAATGCTCTTTAAAATAAGGTATAAATATAAATATTTTAAAAATCAAACTTCAATTCAAAATTTAGTACTTATTTAATGAATATCAGATCTGATAAATGTAATATATGCCAGATAGCTTATTTTGTCAAACTGCAGTACTCTCGTCACCTCGGATAGTTTCCCATCTGCAGCCTTGTTAAATCCCCATATCTCGTACTAATAACACAGGGCATGGTGATTAACAAGGATGCAAATGGGTAATTTTCCAAGGCGATGAGTGTACATTACCAAGTAGACTTTTTTTAGCAGACGCCCACTATAAATTTTTAGATGCTAAATTGGTTTCAGTACTTTATGTCAGTACAAAATTGTTCCAATTTCATCTTACATCCAGCACTTTTGACCTATAAAATACTTAATCCATGCAAGTAAAATTTGTTACTGAAAAAATAATTAAAGTAAAAAAAAAAATGACTATTTTTTCAGTACAAAATTTGTACTTGGATTAAGTGTTTTATAGGTCAAAAGTGCTGGATGTAAGATGAAATTGGAACAATTTTTTTATACTGACATAAGGTACTGAAACCAATTCAGCATCTAAAAGTTTAGTGTGCATACCCGAGTACAAATATTTGCCTTATAAGTGATATATAAGTGTAATAATGTTGCAATTACGCCGAAATTTCACCTATAACTGTACTGAAATTGCAATGCACTGCCATAACTTGAGTTGGCTTCAAATTTCTCATTGCACTTTATTACTAAATTCAACATAATTTTGCAATATATTTGCTATACCAATCAACAATGACAATATAGCACTTATAGGCTAAAATAATATCGCAACGAGGTGAATATTATCAACTATTCTTGCCATTTTTTCGTATGTATTCCGTGTGCCAAGTCTCCTAACTATAGTGCAGAATTATTTGTGTTTTAGACAGAGTCAATAAATAAATCAGCTATATTAGTGTCATAAGTACATGTTGCGTTTTATTTACGAATATTGCACATTTAGTTAAACATTATGTAGTCGCCCAGTGTACTAAAATTGCAATTATTTTGACTTAAATGTTATTGGTGGCTAAACTATAAGTAGAATAAAAATATTCCATCAGTATATTTTTATTGTAAGTATATTACATCTATAGTCATAAAATATACACGCTGTGTGTAATGAAAATGCTATATTTCTAAAATAATTAATTACCCGAATAAAAATATTTGCCTTATGCTTAATATCTTGTGCACTATTGTTGTCATATATAACCTCAAAATTTTACCTATAACTGCACTAATATTGCAATGCACTGCGTTACTGGATGGAGCTTTATGAAAAAATATTCATTTCACGATGCAACTAAATACAGCATATTTTTATAATATGTTTGCCATACGAATTTGCAATTACAATATTACAGTTTTAGGGGGAAAATATTAATAGTGCTGGAGTTGAATGTAATGTTGAATGAATGTTGTTGAATGTTTTTGCTATATTTTTGTATTATCCGTGAGTCGAATCGTCTATCTAACAGTTATATACCTGCATACTTATTTCTTATTACATAAAATAATTTCAAATAATCGTGCGAGCTATGCACAACGATTCTCTATGTAATACGTGTGTGATTTTGATTTGTTAGTGATTTTCACTTAATATGCATGATCCTCATAGGCATTTTCTTTTTCCAGCAACAATTAAGCTATTTGAATTTAAACTCAAGTACTGCTTCAATACATTGGCATACAGAATAACGTTACTAAAATTTATGCCATGATAACTATAATATAGGTATTAATTAATGATTGATTGATTGATTGATTGATTGATTGATTGATTGATTGATTGATTGATTGATTGATTGATTGATTGATTGATAGTTTGGGGCAGTTGAAACGTTTTGGTCAGTTATACACCCTTTATTAATGAAAAATACAAGTTTTGCAAACTCAAAATATCGATGGTATCTGTTTTACGTATAATATTGAGATAGTGTATAAAAAGAGCACTATTAATCCAAGCGTGTATTAATGGATTTTATATTTAAATCTGAATTTTCTGCAACTCGGGTACGCTTGCATTGGGATTCTGAAGCATATATACGGTTATAGCTCCTCCTTTTTCTCACGTGCGTATAGGCGTCTAGTATTTCGATAGGCAGGTAGGCTAAGCATTCGGTAAAGAGAGGCAGGTAGGCTTAACTGTAGGTAGGTAACGACATAATTCGATTTCTCGTTTCTGCTGCCCGTCTCTAAAAAACTTTTTGCCTTGGACCAGGTACCAGGGACCATATACTTGTTATGTGCGTCTATTAAATATATGCCATAAATATAGCATAGAAAGAACAAAAATAGTTGATAAATATTACATTGCTTATATTTTTATCTCACTTTATTACAGAAATAGTACAATAATATACCACTTTTAGAGCATGCATTCTATATTCACTATATTATATTGCAAAAATATAGTTAAAATAGATTACATGGAATGCGGTATTATAAAAATATGTTAGCAATATGTGAAAAATATTGAAGTGAATACCGAGATATAGCAAATATATAACAGCTGTTGGTATATTTCTACCATATCACTACCACTATAAATGTCCTAAAAGCGACAGATTAACGACACTCTTAGTACACAACTATTGCAATTATAGTTCATTTTTCATTTCAGAAATATGCTATTTATATGGTGTTTTTTTTGTACTAGGGTAAAGGCTGAAAAACATCAGCTGGTGGGTTTGTTTACATGCTACTTCTTAGAGTGTTCTGAGACCAAAAACCTTCAAGGACATGATAGTCTAGTACAGTACAGTAAAATAATAAAAAAACGAAAATAGAAAATTGTCCTTTATATACGTTTTGTCAGATCACCATGCATAAATAAGTTGCATCATGCAGATTATAGAAATAGAGATGCTTATTATTATTTACAACGAATGACCCGCGCGCTTTGTTTACTACACGCAAGAATTTATTAGAGCTTACATGTTACTCTGATGTTTTTTTTTTCCATTATTTTACTGTTGAATTGATAATAACGTTATATTGTGTGGTCCAAAGAGAGAGAACTTGCGACGTTTGGTGAATCCTCCGAGGAAATTTCTATTATTTCTTAAAATGAATGAAGGTAACCTAAAACTATGCGCCCACAAGAGCTTTCGAGTCTCAAACAAAAAAGCCTCCGCAGAAATATATTTCCGCGCCAAAAGATAAGAGATCGTAAAATTTACCGCGGCGGGGAAAAAAAAAAAAAAAAAACACGAAAAGTCACGGACCAATCACAGCGTAGTATTGGTACCTCTTGGGTGCACCTTTAGTCTCATTTTTAAACAATAAACCAATATCAGATACTTTCATTCAAATCTGCTATACACCACTAGCTGTTAACATCCAAACATCTTCACGCGAGTGACGTCACCGGCGAACATCAAGGAGAAGGTCCTTTGATGTCACGCGAAAAGCTTGGTGAACGTCGCCCACCCAATTCTGTGTATTTGTGTAGCCTGTGCACGTGTTGATGGCTATGTACACACGGAGGACCACACGGGAGGCAATTTGAGAGTACCGTCGTGCACAAAAGCACCGAGCGAGGTCACGTGACCGGAATTAATTAGCCGGCGCCTGGCGCTCGACCTTATATGGGAGAACTGCCCGCAGCCTCCTTCGTCTCAATGCCACTGAGAGAGCCACAATTATAATTGGCAATAAGATACGAGATATGTACCACATAAATTGTTAAACCATTATTTCAGATTTAAAGACGGACCATCAGGTATGTGTGAGGGGCCTTCGTCGTCGTAAAAACGTCAGCAGAAATGAGAAGATCGACCGCGGGCTTCATACACGCCGCGAGTCTATTACACGATATTGGATCATTAGATTAATACATTAGGTTTTTTTTATTGTTTTTACAAGGATACCCCTAAGAGCTTATAGAGCTCGAGTTGGGATAATCGATTATATAGGGATAAGGTAGGGAAAGAATGCTGGCCACGGCCTGTTACACGTCCCAGCATTAGCTGAGGTGAGACTGAGGGAACCGTGGAAAAGGACATTTCTACTTTTTTCAGCCTGGGAACCCACACACAAGTGCATCACTGCACTGGATGGAAAGCGAGATGAATTTACCCCAGCGAGGGAGCAACGCAATATTAAATACAAACGGTCACCCATCCATGTACTAACCACGCTTGACGTAGCTTGACTTCGGTGATATAACGAGATCCGGTCATTGCACCACGCCTGACGTATTGAGTGACTAACGTTCTCATGGTATCATCTTTAATTTGGTGACTTTAAATTCACAGGAAGTTCATCTGGAGTCTCATATGAACGCGTGTCTTCACTTGTAAATGTAACAGATCCGTCCAGTCCCCCCCTCCCCCCCCCCCCACGTGACTCAGCCCCGGTCACGTGGTCTGTCAGAGATGACGTCACCAAAAAAACTTCTTTAACGCTGAGAATCTGAATCATTACATCAGCTATATTAAGTGCTCTGTACCGACGGGAAAGTATAAAATGCCCACATTGTTTACAGGCACGAATCCAGAACCATATTTCTGGGAGGAGAAGGGGGGGGGGGGGCTCTCCATAGGACCGATATTAAAAAAATAATTGGGAGGTGGGAAAATGCCTATATTGCCCATGTTAAATACAATAATTTCCCCCTGGATGCGCGCCTGTTTACATATGGTATTGGCAACGATGTGTGCGATGTGTACTGAATTTGTGGAGTGAAGTTCAGTCAATGTGTTTCTTCTTATCACTAATACCTTGATGCCAAACGTCTCTTATGAACGTCACCCATAAGGCCTAGACATTTTATTCGAACCCGTCGGTATAAATAATACCCAAGAAAAAGTAAGAAGTGTTATTATTGTTTATATCTTATATTGGCAGAAATCATTTTGGATCCGTATTCAATGGATGCGTTTTCAACAAAACCGTTTTCATCAACTCTGTTTACATGATAATTTTCGATCCGTATTGAACGTTGAATACGCATTGAAACAAACGTCGTGAATAATTAAAGCACATAGGATGAATGTGGATCAAATACCTGTTTACATGAGTCTTTAATACGTTATCCGTTAAATACGTATTCGCCTAATACGGATCAGACAACTCATGCAAACGTACTGTATAATCCATCGTAAACGAATATGTATTAAACACCGTCATGTAAACAGAGGCTTATTTGCCTGCCATAAAATTTGGTGAGCGATCGCTCAGTATAATAGGCCCCCTCGGCTGGGAGACCCCTACAACGTTAAAATTAGGCCCCCACAGGGTCAAGTAAGCCCTTGATATGGGCCCGTACTCCTGTTTGCTCCCTTCAGTATAGGTCCTTTGAACCCAGTCCGACCCTTTAGTAAACATGGTGTATGTGTATTGAATTTGTAAAGTGAAAAAGTGAATGTCAGTCGATGCTGCTTCTCTTATCACTCATACCTTGATGCCAAACGTCTTTATGACGTCACATAAAGACGTTATAAACACTTTTAAAACCTCTTTGGTACGTCGAAGTCTGGTCAGATCTGATGTTTCCATGAGGCGTTGCCAACGAGCCGCTCACACAGCCACCATGTAACCGCAGTCACAGTTATTGTCGTTATTATGTAGCGTCAGATTTTATCATTAACATCAATATTCATTTGAATTAAACTAATAGCTTAATATGTGAATGGAATTGATGAAATAACTTAATTAATTAACATAAAATTATATTAATTGGATTATATAATAAATTATTTTCTGATACGCGCGCCATCTATGTGCTGGTCGAAGAAGCTCCACCCCTGGCGGTTAGGCCACCCTTCGAACGTCGCGAGGGTTGCCTGGGCGCTCGGCGATCGTCAATTGTCACGTTTCAATTTGGAGACATTATCTTGTGATGCAGCGGCTTCAATTGGTCCTCCTGATACATTGTACTTACGACAATCATTCAATCTGTTCTTCACTGTAAACCATTACCGTCGCAAATCTGACCAACTCTAAACGACGCAGCTGTACCAAAGATCTAACTGAGGATGCGTGCAAGGGAAAAGCGACCTTGTTGTATGCTGTTAGCAAGTAGTGAGAGTCGATTTTCCCGTGAAATTTTGTCTGTAAAATAAATGTCATTTCAACCAAGGTGCTGACGTCACATCGTACCGGAAGTGGAAAGTTTCAGTCCTGCAGCGATTTTTTATTCTTTTTTACAAGAATACACCCCTAAGAGCTTACAGCTCGCGGTGTGGTAATGGGTAGGGATGAGGTAATAGGGAAAGGATGATGGTCACGGCCTGTTACGCGTCCCAGAATTCGCTGAGGTTAGAGAGGTGAGACTGAGGGAACCGTAGAAAACCTCAGTCAGGACGGACACCTCTACTTTTTATCAATGGATTAACGTGATGTCTAAACTTGCAAAGTAACACAAACCGGAAGCTGGCAGTACTTCCGGTTGTGAACGTTAACTTGACTGTAGCACCACCTCGCTCTGGGAAGATCTCAATTAGAAGACACGAACTAAACGTTCCTCCACTTATCTCAGACCAAGTTGGAGCGATCCAAATCTTGTGAAGTACAATTGTCTGAATTGCGAGGAAATTGTTCAGACCAAGTAATGTGCTCCTTCCCCCCCCCCTGCTCGAGTTGACATTCTAATTGCCACCTGCCAGTTAGTTGAGAATCCAAGTTAAAGTTTTGATTTTGTAATTCGTTAAATAATAGCCCATTTAACGATTAATCTCAGTTATTTCGGGAGTTTTAAGAAACATTTTTCTACGACGGAATCGAATGAAATATAAATTTTAAAAAACGAGAATTTTGTAAAACTTAAATCGTTTATGGTTTGAGAAAATTCAGTCTCTCAGTTTTCTCACAACAGTTCCATTTCCAGTTTCTATCTATAAGGCTCCATATTAAATTTCTACCTCAATTTTCACAAAACTGATCAGACAGATTCGCTTTAAAATTTGTAATGCCACCTATTGATGGTGAATTCTAAGTTCTCTGCAAGTCTTGTTGCATTCAGGCGGTACGATTGCGAGATATCAATCCACTGACTGTGAGATTGAATTTTTATACATAATGAAATAAAATTAAGTTAGTTCATACAAAACAGAGAAGAAAATACACAGCGCAAAATTGTTTTTAAAGACCGTTTCATATTATATATATAGAATTAAGTAGCCAGTTAGTAGTAATTTATTTATTGTATTCATACTGCGATTTATCTGAATGAATGCTATATAATCACTGTGGAAACGTCATGGTGCCTTTAATAGATTAAAATAATCATGATAGCATAAATTATAATTATCAGATTACTTATTTACTTGCTAGTTCACCGCTCTCTCATTGCAATGGTTAATTAATATTCATGTATGACCAGATGGTGTCGATAAATTAGTCTGCGGCACGTCCTAGATCAAATCTCTCTAATTTATGTATCAGAACTCATTAGCATGCCGGGGGACCATGCGGGCGGCTTCCCCAGGGTGACTCAGACGAGACCTGGGGAACCAACAATTGAACCGAAGCGACAAATTGGTGATGCAAAGCATATTATTAATTTATTGAGGACAGTTTCAATATTGAAGCGTGGTGAACCAAAAACACTAAATAATATTAGATATTAGATAAATAATAGCTTACCATGTATACAAAATTGGTTCAGTTGTAATGGATTGGCAATGAATAAAAGTAAAACTGAAGTAATAGTTTTTCAACCAATTCAAAATAAAGACAAGTTTGATTTTAACATTACATTGGATGGTGATATTTGTGATACAACAGATAATACGAAGTTTCTTGGAGTTTTCCTCGATGCAAATCTTAGATGGACAAATCATATTCAATATTTGCAGAAACGGTTGCCATGCCATTAATGAACTGAAATTTGCATGTGATTTAAATTGTCTTAAAGTTTTGTATTATTCAAATTTTAATTCCTTTTTGAAATATGGCATAATTTTTTGGGGGGATTCTACTGACTCATGTAAGATATTTATTTTGCAAAAGAGAGTCATTCGAGCCATGTTAAATTTATCACGTTATGAATCATGTAAAAAGCATTTTAAAAACCATGAAATATTGCCACTTCCATGTATGTATGTATTGAAGTGTGTTAGTTTTGTAAAAAAAAATTACAATAATATTTTTTATGTTGAGAAAAAGCATTCATACAGTACTAGAAATGTGAATAAAACTATAGTCCCTCCTAAAAGTAGAATTAGACTTATTGACAATGGACCTATGCATAAATGTATCCAGTTGTATAATAAATTACCAGTATCACTAAAAAATGTACAAAAATATGCAGATTTTAGGAATATGGTTAAAAAGTTTCTGCTCAATGACTGTTATTACTCTGTTAAGGATTTTTTACTGTGATTTTTCTTCTGTATTGGTTATGTATTTTGCCCTTTGACGTGTCTTACCCATGCATAATGCTTTGTTTCTGCTTGACATTAATATATGCATAAATGTATTTGGAATTGGACGAATAAAAATGATTTGATTTGACTTTTGATATTGATAGACTGTGAGTGATCCGATCTTCTTACATTATTATAGATCTTAGTTTCAACTGCGCGCGGCGGCCATCTTGATCTTGTAAATTTTATAAAAACAGATATAGACGGCGACAGTCTTTCTGGCCCTGTGACATCATAGACTCGGACATAAACTAAGGTTTGTTTTACTATGCATGTCCCAAAATTGCAGATCGACCTCTATCTGCATGTCTATATTATTGAAGCTACAGCTCTAGCAATTGCCATGAGGCAGGAGTAAAGTTCGTGCTGTCAAGAGATGTATATTATAATTATTATATACGTAAATGAAGTTACGAGGTGAGTGAGCCCAGATCGTGGCACCTCGTCCACGTCACCAGATGGAGCGCCACCCTCGTCGTGTTCGTCAAGGTACGGCTATTGGACCTGAGAATTTAAATTTTCTAATTTGACTCGACATCAAGGTAAAATATCACCCGGTTATAAAATCTTAAATTCTTTCGTCTTTTCTCGAGGAATTTTAATGTCCTTAGAATGTGGCATCAACAAATTTGTTCTAAGATAAGACGAGGAAATATAATCAAGATTGTAAATTCCACGCCAAGAATTCGCGAGGTTTATAATTACTCTTACTATTATATGACTCATTTACTCAGGACGTTGAATGAAAACAATAAAATATTAATATATATAATAAAATTATTTACATATTTATATATTAAATATTAATGCAATTAATTTAAGTGCATTATATCGCTAAATTCGCCATATATACGATATACGACGGGCCGATTTCTATCGCTTCCATTTCTCCAACACACTTGTGTATATTACATTTAATACGTACTTGAAATTAATAATTGCTTCAACCTTACAGTTGAGAAATTAACATGCAATCATGATCATGAATTAAATTGAGATCGTCTCAAAATTTCATTAAAAACTCTCTGCAAAAAGCCTCTACAACATCAGGTTCTCGATCGGATCACAGATGGCACTGCAATCAGCACCGGCCCGCCATCTATCGACGCCAGACCACACTAACACGTGACAGACACCTCGTCTCGGCGGACGTTTCTGTCACTGGAGGCGCCGGCATTGTCAGAGAGAGGCGCCGCAAAATCTGACAAGTGGGCGTCCCATCAAACTGTGGCCTTGAAACGACACCAACGTTTAACGGTCTCCTCAGTTTTCTTGCTGGAGAATAATCAAAATACAAGTCACAGCAATTAAAATACACATGAATATGGGAGCCATATATGCATGCGCCATGCACTAATATAAAAATCTGAAGTCTGTGTCAATAGTCACAATTTGCTAATATTCTAATAACTATAATCTTGTAAAAAAAAATTTGTTGTCATTTATGTTATCTTGTCTAAATAAAATTTACGTTCCCCGTTTACGCGAGTTTTCGAAACTCTTGGGATGTATTGTAAAATAGTCTATATATGTAAAGTGTCATAATATATGATTTTTTGAATAAACAAATTTGAAAAAAAAGCCTGATTGACATATATTGTATACATGCAAAATAATTCAAACCGCGAGCGAATTATAGTCTGAATATTAAAATTCCGTTTTATTTAATTTGTTTTTCAACAAACTCAACCACGATCGAGTTTTTCATAACTAACCCTAATTGCCAAGTTCAAGGATTCTTAAAACAATATATATTGTATATATGATTTTAAATTAAATAATTAATTAAATTAAAACACGAACTTTATAATCGTTTTAATGTTATAAAAAATAACGTAAAATGTAATGTTTTACATTTAAATGTTAATTATTATTTTTCGCATGCAATTTATCTTAATTGTTTTCGTCCAGAACGAGCCCCTCCCACGTGCCGCCCCACGTCTCGTTACAAATTGGAGGTCTTCAGACGTTGAAACGTCTCCACATCATCGCCGCTTGTCGCTCGGAGGGTTGTCAATCTGAACAAACGTTTTGTTAGAGAAATGTTTTGGAGAACAAATGACCTCGTCTAGTGACGAGCATACAGCTCCTCAGTTTGACCTTTTTATTGAAAATATACAAGATACAATAAAGAATACACTCCCTTCGTATCGTATGATAAAAATTTAAAACCGGTTCTAAATGAGAAACTTACGATGTCATGCGATACGTAACGAAGTTGTGCGCGCGTATACCTGATCACATAGTATCTTAATTTTTGTATCATTCGCTGTGAAATCATACGATTCTGTGTGAGGGATGGCCCTAATAAAATAACCATTCCATCAGTATATTATATTTATCACGGACATCTTTGAGAGAGTGTTGTTGTCCCGGTGATTGTTGTCACTGCAGACCATTGTTGCCATGGTTACCACATTGTTGTGACGAGGGGTCTGATTTAATTCAAACGTAAATTTCAATTGAACGTCTCAAGTTGAAGGGTTGCAGACAAACTGTCTTATATTTACACGTGGCTTTGTGCGGGCTGCTCTTGCCCGTGTGTGGAAGGGAGGCTGAGAAAACATTGCAGACATTTGAGTTAGAGACGATTACGACCCTGCGAGGGTTTGTAGCACAACAATGAGAAGTAACAATGACAACAATAACAAGTAAAAAATTATATTAACAATGGAAGTAACAATGACATTTACTACGTTTACATGACGGTGTTTAATGCGTATTCGTTGACGACGGATAATGTTATTCTTATGAGGCGTCGTCAATGGATGCGTATTAAACACCTTCATGTAAACGTAGTGATTGAGTACACCTCGGGACAGCACGAACGTTGCCTTGACTGATTGTCTCCAACAGAAAAATAAAAAGAGATGCGCGATTGAAATTTTAGAACAAGAACACTCACTTTTCAGTATGATAGGCGCTGATCCAGAATCAAATTTTAGGGGAGTAGGGGGTGCTTTTCATAAGGCCATGTTAAACAATTTGAAGTGGAAGAAATGCCTATACTGCCCATGTTAAATTTGAAATTTCGGGTAGAACACCCCTCTCCCCCCTAGATCGGCGCCCCCAATGTAAAAATCTCATAAAAAAATCGAATAAAAGCTTCAAGTCAGCTGATTTTGCGGTGTTTCCACCGACATATCTAAACAATACATGTAAAAAATAATCATGGCTTTAAAGAAAGAAAAGAAATTTGTACAGCTCTTTTTATTAAGGTAGAGATAACACGGATCAGCTGGCCCAATGCTAAAAAAATCCCATTCATGAAAATTATGAAAAAAAAATTAAAATGTTCTCCTCTACATCCCCATTTCTCCTGCATGTTAAATTAGTCAACTTTAAAAATGAATTACTCGAAAACTAGCTCGTTTTTGTATACCTGATATTTTACCTACTGATAAGTGATGATCGAGGGATGTAGAGGAGAAAATTTTATTATATATTTTTTTTTAATTTTCATGAATCATGGATTTTTTTAGCATTGGGCCAGCTGATCCGTATTATCTCTACCGTGAAGTTCATTATCAGAAAACTTCTAAATGGGGGGGGGGGAGGTGGAGGGTTTCTTAGTATTCAAATTTAAAATTGATTGTAACAACAAGGTGGCTTATGGGAGATAATTTTCCCGCCGGGGAACATTTGAAGCCTCTATTCTTCACGCCTCAGACACTTCTACACGGATAATAATATTGTCTGATCACGCTTCTATTCAATTGCTTGACAAAATATTAACATGCATAAATAATATTGGCGGTCAATTTTGTGGTACCCCGCACGTGGTATATAATGTGAGCGCATATATTGCCGTCCCTTTAAAATACATCGAACGATTTCATCGCCATGCAAATTTATTTCTGGCAAATTTTATTTATGTTACAAACAGACTATTGGCACTGGGAGGCAATGATAACTGCAGATATAAATAGCATGTTTATTATGACAAGGGCGCGTTTATTTAAATTTCTCCCGTGTCCAAAAATAGCCTCGCCCGCCAGACCACCAATTTATAATGATTTGTTGTTATTAATCACCACTGAAAGGTTATACAAATGCTGCATGACAAGCCGTGACACAACCACCGCGGGCACAAAAACTGTCACAGCTCTCGAATATTTTGTTTGTGTTTTTTTCACGACCCTTATCTGCCTTTGTATAAGAAGGGTTGACAGGGTGACAACCCTTCTTATATAACAAATTGAGGGGTGCCGCAGCACTAATTTACATGTCCTGTCTTGCGTGTCCTCAGCTAATGAAACCTCCCCGGGGGTAATTAGATGTCGCTCTTTGTCCCTCGCTGACATCCATCAAGAGACGCACAAATAGCCGCCGCTCGTGGCTAAATGGGCCGTCAAGCGACCGACTGGCGGAATTACCTCAGTGACGTCACAGTCATGAAATTGAAAGAGACATAAAGGAATTGTGTGGAATTTTGTCTGCTCGTATGTATACACTTCTCGCCTCTGCAAAGTTCCCTTCTGCAGCCTTGTCCCGTAACAATAACATTGAGTATGCATGGTGATTATACCAAGATTGCAGAAGGGAAGTTTTCAGAGGCGAGGAGTGTACATGTTGTGTATAGGACCTATGAAAATAAAATAAAAAATGTACCTACTCGTACATATTGCATTACTTTTGTGATAGGTTGGAAGTTATATTTGTTGTTATATTTGTGCTAAGTTTGTTATGAAATGGAACGACACCGAAATTATATTATATATATATAAGCAGCATAATAACAAGCATACAAACTCTATTCGATAATGTCATGCATGTATTCGCATGCATTGTTAAAATTTCCCGCCGGGAAACATGTAGAGTCTCTATTTACAACTTACCCGGCTTACCTGAGATTAAATTTATAGCAGGTATCTCATTATTACATCGAAATCGTGGTATAGGCAGATAGCTCATTATTCCTGACGGATGTGCTGAGAACGTTGAAGGCAAAAACGGGGTAAAGTTTGCGTCGACCGAAGTGTATATATGCAGGACATAATGTGTGTAATAATATCAGAATGGAGACTCGATGACATTCATAAAAATTAATTGCTAAATAATATTGACAGTCTTAAATGAACAAATGCTGGTAATGCTATAATATTAAAATTAAGACTTATGGCCGTAAGTTGCAGCCAACAGCTATCGTAATAGAAAAATCCTACAATTATCCGGGAATTTTAATGTCAATTAATAAATAATCCACGGAAAATCCATGCACGGATTATTCTCGGATATAGGTAGCTGCACCTTAAGCCTGTATTACACCATACAATTTTGCATACAATTTTTCCTTGCAAGAAAATTTCATCTCCATACAAACAAATGGAGCTAAAGTTTTCTTGAAAGGAAAAATTGTATGCAATACTTAGAAAAATTGTATCGTTTAATACCGGCTTATACGGTCAAGAAGTATTCGCGTGCACTTTCCAACGCAGAAAAGAACAGTAGTGTTGCTTACATGATGGTATATTATGATTTATGTGTTACTAAAAATAAATGTACTTTACTTTTAGAAAAGTACGTTTCTTTTCAAACGTATATACGCATTTCTGTTCGGTTTTCTGTGGACTCGAACATAAAATAAGAGCAGTAACATTTACAAAACATTAAATTTACATTTCCATTACAAAACCACTTTGCTACTCCACCGTGTTCCGCCACGACACACCAAATTTATATGTGCTTATTACCAAGAAAACCACAAAGTTATGTATATGGTACCGAGAAAACGACGGACGGACGAACGTTTTACAACCACTGGGATGATTTACGACAGTGCGAGCTCTGGTCAGGTTAATTAGATCACCTGAGCTACTACCTGAAGGTGATTCGATGATCTCGCGGGATTTTTCTCTGGATGACTTCCGAACAGCTGTTGTCTGCGGGACAAAGACGTGACTCAATGTCAGTGTAGACCAATACACATCGATACATATGCATGAGCTTTTGCTCGGCGTGGTTTCTAAGTCGTAAAAATTCGGCTCAAAAGCCTGCAAGATAAAATTTTTACGTTTGGCAATCCAAGCAATGCTTTTTTTTTTCTTTGGCTTGCACCAAGTTTTTTAGACCCTGGCAAAACCAGGGCATAGCTTGAACGCGCCGAAGCTACTGAGCGCAAACCAAGTTTTCATATCCCATCAAAGCGCCGTATATACATGGCGTAAAAGTTAAAACTTAAAAGATCATATATTTATACTTTTAAATTACAGTTGAATCATAATTATGTTTTCATACGTTATAGTAATGGGAGGATGAATTAGTGCTCCGTGTCAGTCGCCAGGTGGCAGGCGGAGCGCCCACCTTTCAGGTGTGCTTTGCTGCGTTGTGCCTATAATTTATTAACCCTACAAACTGAAAATACCGAGTGATTGGGTGCATGGCTGATTATTCTCAAAATCAGAACAAGAATTGAAAAGTCTAATTTATTAGCCATGATGTGTGGACACGCCCAAAATACATGACGGGGCTGATATTAAGACTGACATTTTAACATCAGTAGAACGAAAAAAAGTTGGCGGGACACGCTCTTTAACCAATCAGAGTGCTAGATTGCAGAGAAAGAAAAGAATTTTATTTAATAATACTGACGCCGGAGCTAACAAACGGCGTAGACCTTTATGTATTTTCAAATTCGACAAATAAATCGCAGCCGGTTATAGATTCTTGAACATTATCGTCTGCAATATCATGGAAGTCTCACCACAAGAGTTTTTTTATGGACGGAGATGGAGAGATGATATCCTTGTTTATTGCTCGTCTTTGATAAACTATATGCACCGGCCTGGCTGTTATTTCACGGCCTCATTAGTCTGATTTATTATCACGTGACATCTCGCGGCTCGTTCGTCTTTTGTTCGCAGACACAACAAGTTCATGTTGCAAAAATTTGAGACTTCGCAGACTTAACGAGCGGTGGTATTTCTAGGAACGTCCGACTTGACTGAGGTCCTCGGTCCTCGAGTGTCCGCAAAGGACCGTGACGACGCACCACGTGTCTACAAGAAGAAGTCACGTGACCGCCGAGTCACGAACATCAAGTCGGACAAATCAACGGGAGTCAACTTGGCGGGTTAAATTCAAACGACAATAAAAACTCGCCTTGTTAGTGACTTCCATTTAGGCACGCGAGCGCTACAAATTTATGCATTTTCCAACACTTTAATTGGTGTTCATAAAAAGTTAAGTACGCGGTACTTAATCATAATTTCTAAAGACACGAGTAAGTTAATTTATTTGAAAGCCTCGTTGAGAAGTGAGTTATGGAATTCTGACAGAGCATATCAATCTAATATTAGCTGCACAAAAAACAACGTTCGCGGGGAAGTCATGAGCTGATTGGAGGGTCAGTTTGACTTACTGGGGAACTGGGGGCGCCACCATCGCCCCCTTAATGACGTCATCAGCTGTCTGGTGTAAACAAAATGCAGCTTCAACAGCAGACAGTGCACCTCGGGAAATGACGAACGTTATGAAAAAGTTCTCAACTTAAATCTGTAATGGCTATAAGACGATGCTCTTCTCGGACAAAGTTATACTGTGGTTCACATTTAACTGATTTTCGTCGTGTTTGCAACGTCTTCAGTCATTGGTGCGTTGTTTATAACGAAGAATTTCACTGGCCAAGCTGAGTCGAAGGACACCTGAGCGTTTCCCACGAAAACCAAGTAAATAGTATAATTATAGATATGTCTTCGTCTAGCTCGTCAAGTATCCATCACGAGCTATGAAAACAAATCCGTCACACCAGAATGTAGTCATTGTCTCCACGGCTCATTTTCAACTAAAAACACACGCAAATTGAGCCTTGTCACCTGTCCAAAGAGACAATAATATGTCATTGAAACAATCAACAAGATCGCGATCGTTTTGTACGAGCACGTTGGCTCCTTGCCGAGAGGCCGAGACATACAACAACAAAGTGGTACATTGTCATTATTTATTACATGTAACACAGCAGTACATGTTAGTGTCATTACACATGTAGTACACCACGTGGTGTAAGCACGCGACGTCGACAAAAAGCGGACGACGCGTGTCCACATTAATAACGAGATACGTGACAAAATGTTACTTGTTTTTTTTTGTTTTTGTTTTTTTTTTTAATTTTTTATTATCCTCCCCCCTCCACGCCGCGCATGCCTCTCGCGGACCAAACGATAATCACATTACGCTTATGAGAAGCTGCGAAGCAGATATGAGCGAGAGATTAAAAAATAAGCAGCCCTAGTTGAAGAATTACGTCTTTCCTTTACACGTCTAAACCTAGTCTTTTTACCTCTAAAACACATCTTATTTCTTCTTCGCTCAAAGTGAGGATGAAATAGAGACAATGAGCACGATTCACGAAGCATTGCAGTTGTTATATAGCCATGCAGGGTTTTAACTACGTTTAAATTAGGTGGTTTAAATAGTTGATATATTGATTGTAGGAGAAATGGATTAAATAAATAAATAAATAAATAAATAAATAAATAAATAAATAAATAAATAAATAAATAAATAAATAAATAAATAAATAAATAAATAAAGTTTAACACGTAAAACAGATGGTTAGTTAAACGTGGTTAAGGTAAACGTGCATAGTTAGGAACCTTATGGCTAACTTCTTCGTGAATCGCACCCAATATTTTAACATTTTATGCTCAATAAGAGCTACCTTATCCCTACCCAGTACCCCGCCGCGAGCTGTAAGCTCTTAGGGGTGTATCCTAGTAAAAAAAAAAAAAAAAAAGAAGAAGACGTAATCTCGTCTTTTTTTCTCTCAAATGGTGCAAAATAAGAGGAAATTAGACGAGGAGAGAGCTTAATAGAGAATAAAAGATGACATTTATATCGGAAGGCGATTGATTACAAGATCTCGCTGGAGTTTCACGACCCCCGACGCCCCCAGGTCAGCTGACTGCACAGTGACTCACCATGCAGCCATTGTTACGAGAATTAATTTTTTTGGTGAGGTTTATGCGCTCCTCCCTTCCAATGCATCAATTTCAGCAGCCACGTTTATGTTAAAATTATAATCAATTTGGCTGGTATATCGATGCAGAGTTATAACATATAATTACCTACAGCCACACTACAATGAAAGATCATCCACCTTGTAATTATCAACAAACAGATGGTCCAAATCTTCATGTTTTCATCGTACAATATATAGTATTTCATGTCTAAATTACTCGTGACTCAATATTGGTTAAGTGCCAACATAAAAGTTTGAAAATCGAATAAACTCGACGCACTCAATATATAGTAAGATATGTCACATTGACGTCATCAGCCTTTGTCCTATGCCATTTACTACCAAAAAAAGATTGGGGCGCACGTCAGAGCCTATATACGGAACAATTTTTCGAACGCGAATTGTTAACTCCTAATATATTAAGTTCTGTATACAAGAGTTTAAAATTAAGACAATTAAGTTAATTACGAATTGGCACTGACCTTTTATGTTTTGCTGCATGTAATAAAAAAGTTATTAAAAGTCTGCGCTGTTTTTCAATGACATCACTTCCGGTTCCGAACACGTCGTCAAGGCACCTTGAAACGGTCACCCATCTGAGTATAGTCCTCGTGCACATGAACACCATCACTTTCTTGTACATCTTTGGACACGACGAACTTTACTCCTGCTTTGTTTGTGCCATGGACGTTAATTACCAGGCAGTCTAATGGGGGCGTGCTGGTGAACCAAAACTATTTTGATATGGATAAACTATAATTCATTTAGGAATAGATTGACGTCACGAACTTTTTCCTTTAATTGTCCTCCAATACAATCAGATACAATACTAATGGGAGGGTCACGTGACGTCAAATCAGTCCTAAATGAATTTTAGTTTACACTGCATGGGCTTTCATCTTACCTCCTCCAAAATTGCAAATCTAGGCACTTGACGCAGTGGTATGCGTCTCTGATTCGTAATCGGATGGTCGTGAGTTCGATCCCAGCCATGCACCGCCAAACTTTTCATAAGTGGCGGTTGCTAAAGAACACCCACTCGTGCATCCGGGAGGTGATTGATGGCATCCTCTATCAATTACCGGCCATTCTGACTGAGGTTTCTATGGTTTCCTCAGTCACAAACAGGCGAATGCTGCGATGGATTGCTTAGGTCATGGCCGCCCCGGTTTGGAAGGGATTCACAAAAGTAGGGTCTACGAAGAGCCGGGAGGTTAAATTCAGTCACTTAATGGTGGCCAGTACCCTACAACAGGGTTCAGTTGAAAAGCTAAAAAAAAAAATACAAAGCTTCATCTCTTAATCTATAATTGTAACTGCAGCTCTAGGAAGTGAGGCAGGAGTAAAGTTCATGCTGTCCAGAGGATCTGATTAACCAGCAGTCGTAGATCAAACCCTTATATAATATTCTTAATATGAGGTAGTTTGGTATTTATTTCCAAATATAGATTATCTTATTTTCCTTATATGGTAAAAAATATATTGGCTTGACCTTTAATGTTGCTCATAATGATCATATATAAGTTATATTAAAAGCTATATAATATGCGCCGAGAGTTTTGTTTAATATAATAAAAGTTAAAGACCTCGTTGAAAAATGACAGCAATTAAGAAGTTGATAAGCTTAGATAGTTGTTAAATTTAATAATCATCATCAGTTTAATTGGTTACCTTTAAAAACGTGTTAATTAAATCAATGTCCAGTCAATCAATCAACGCTACCGGCCGCCACCGCTCAGAGCATGCAGCAACGAGCTATCATAATTAATTGCTTGGGACAGGCTGCAAGAATATTAATAATCTTGAAACGATTAAATTTCGGAGTTATGATGGCCATCTAAAAATACTGTATAAATCCAGGAGAATGTTCACGTGTGTGTGGGGCAATTTATCAGAGCCCAATCCTAAACCATGGAGTATATCGACCTCAATTTTTTTTATTGCAGAAATAGATAGAGGGTGCAAAAACATGCAGCTACTCCGAATTTTTTCAAATTTTTCTGAGACCGGGAAGTATTTTTAAACAATTATTGAAAGTCCGTTTTATGACGTCACGGGCGTTAATGTCCTATCCTTTTCGTGAGAGGCGCCTCGTGACGTCATAAAAATTTTATTTTCAATAATTTTTTTTAAAAAATACTTCCCGGTCTCAGAAAAATCTGGAAAAATTCAGAGTAGAATATTTTTGCACCCTCTATCTATTTCAGCAATAAAAAAATTTGAGGTCGGTTATACTCCATTGCAAATCCCCCATGAAAATAATATCATTAATATCATATAAATATAAATAACATCTCCCTAATACAAGACATCATAAAACCACATAAATATCGTCTTTTGTCCGGAAAAATGAGCTATCTACTTACCATAATTCTGATGCAATAATGAGCTATATGCTATTTCAGGTGGGCGCAATTAAGATCTGAAAATCGGTATTAAATAAAGCTGTAACTGTGCTTACTTGAAATAGCAGATAGCTCGTTATTGCATCGGAATTATGGTAAGCAGAAAGCTCATTTTTATATTTTGTAGTAATTGACTTTTACCGCCTATGGAGTATGAACCAAACAGGACATTCGGTCTGTCCGTAAGTGTAATTAATACATTTTTAATTTTCCTATCACGCAAAAGTGCTTCTGTCTTTATATTACTGAGCCGCAGGTGGTCGAATTGCACCACACTGCTGCCATGTGACTGATGTATAACAGTATAACAGTGTATAACATGGCGAGAGAGCTGTCAAACTCGGGGGGTATAGTTCCAGTTATTAGTTACAGAGAGGCGATGATTTCCGAAGAAACACGAACGTGTTTTTATATTTTACGTCTGGAAAAAAATCAGAGTGGCTGCACCCTCTATCCATTTTTGCATTAGAGTTTTTGAGGTCAATAATGCTGTATACATTTTATACATATGTGGACACCACGAACTTAACTCCTGCTTTGTATAGGCATTAACCACGCAAGATGAATATTTTATATTTATAGTTCGACTCGAGCGTAGAGCCCATGCGAGCGGATACCATGTGAACTTTTAATTGCTGTATACCTTACGATCGAGCGCAAAGGTAAAAATGTGTTTATGTTCAGCTTTTTCTGTGTGGAAGTATGACAAGTTGTTTTTCTCTTCTCGAACCTTCAGAAGTTCCATTATATTTAAGCCGACAGATTGACCACGTGTCATTTATCATCACAAACAATGAACTTACCGGACTTCATTAGCAGGATCTGTACAATATTGTGGACATAAGCTGCTTACCACACGCGCCCCATCTTCCGTTGCAAGAGACCACGTGGGCACACTACATTGCTGACACGAGACAGAAGTGCTCAAAGCGTCGCATTGGAGTATCGACATCAAAATTTTTATTACAGAAGGTGCAAAGTTATGCTACTCAGATTTTTTTCAGATTTTTTAGGGTCCAGGTACTATTTTTAAAAATATATTGAAAGTACAGAGACAGTGACGCCTCTTTTAATAAAAGGATAGGACATAAAAGGGGCGTGAGTTCAAACCCGACCTCGGCAAAATTTTTTAGCAATATTTCCCGGCCTCTAAAAAATCTGAAAAAAATCAAAGTGTACTACTGGAAATAATCAATTTACCCTTCAGAAAGTCATTCAAAATTTTAAAGATTTTGAACGACTTTTATGAGGTTTTGAACGGTGTTTTAAGAGACTTGAAAGACATTAAAATATTTGAAGGGTGTTTTGAATGATATTGTGATTTTGAAAGATTTTTGAATGACTCAATGCAATGTTGCCGAATGTTGCAGCAAATTCAGTTCTGTAATTTTGCTCTATAAGTCGAATTAATATTTAATAGAGACTGGAGAATTAATAAAATAATTGATTAGTTAGAATTTTAATTTTTAAAATTAATCACAGCGTTTTATTTCCTGAAACAAAGATCCAGAACAGTAGAACGTGCAACACTGTATTCAGTGTATTCATAGGAATGAAAAACAACGATCAACGTTTTTTGGCATAAGTTTCCTAAATTCTTTTATTTTTTCGGTTTAGTTTCATTTTGAAACTTGTGTTTTTAGTATTTAATGTAAGATAAATAACTTGAGTTTTTATATTTCTCAAAGTATATGCTGAAATTTCTCAGCAAAAACCAGAAAATGCTTATGTTAAATACCATGTTGATAGTCCCTTGTCTCGTGTTACTGGTTTTTGTAATTTGTAACGTTAATAATAACAGAGATTAAAAATTTATATTCTAATAAACAAGAAGAAGACCTCAAGAGACACTTCACATATAATATGAAGTGACCGCCTCAACTCTTTAAAGAAGAGATTGGTTTATCCGAAGAAAAAAGGTAAAAAAAAAAAGGACTACAAATCCATGTTTTGTATCTTGGAGGTTTATATGAATTTCTGATGTGCATAATTGTATTTACAGTACAGTACTGCTTGCATAAAATGTTTATACTTTTATTTTTTTTAGTATAATACAAACGCATAATGTGCTTATCCAAATTAATAATCTATGGTATGCATATGCATACTGTATTATGTTACAGTATGCATATCTTGTTTGCAAAATGCATACAGTACTGAATATTGTATAATTATGTATACACTTGGGTATGAGGTGCTTCACATAGTTATTCATTAACTTGCTCATGGCAAAGGTATGCATATCATATGCATACACTGGGCAGAATTAATGAAGAGGCCTGTCGCCTATCTGTTTCTGGGCCAGGCATGTGCATACATGCCTGACCCAGATGCACAGTGAACCACAATTCGCGTGCCAAATTTTTTCGTAAATTTGGTATTGCAAAAATTTTCGTACAAACTTCAAATTTGGTACACTTGTAGCTGAGGGTTGTAAAAATTAGTTCAGGGTGTTAAAATTTTTATTGAACACCAACATCACCCCTTTCAGGGGTGGTTTTTAAAAAAATTATTTTCGCCTTATGGAAATTCAATGTTAAATACAACTTTTTTTGAAAACATTGGAATTTTGCGGAAAAAGATTCAAGCGTGGGGTAATCGACCCTCCTGAACTCAGATATAATTTTAGATTTTTTCCCCGACGCACCCCTGAGGGTGGAGACCTACCTCTAAAATCCATGTTCCTTAAAAATTGTGCTAAAATTACCAAATTAATTTCCAAGGAGTAATCGACTTTCTTGAACACGAAAATAATTTTAGATTTTTTCCCCGACGCACCCCTGAGGGTGAAGACCTACCCCTAAAATCTATTTTCCTTAAAAATTGTGCTAAAATTACCAAATTAATTTACAAGGTGTAATTGACCCTCCTGAACTCGAAAAAAATTTTAGATTTTTTCCCCGACGCACATCTGGGGGTGCAGACCTACCCCTAAAATCCATTTTCCTTAAAAATTGTGCTAAAATTTTGAAATTAATTTTCAAAAGTTAATGGACCCTCCTAAACTCGAAAATAATTTTAGATTTTTTCCCCGACGCACCCCTGAGGGTGGAGACCTACCCCTAAAATCTATTTTCCTTAAAAATTGTGCTAAAATTACCAAATTAATTTTCAAGGGGTAATCGACTTTCTTGAACACGAAAATAATTTTAGATTTTTTCCCCGACGCACCCCTGAGGGGAAAGACCTACCCCTAAAATCTATTTTCCTTAAAAATTGTGCTAAAATTACCAAATTAATTTACAAGGGGTGATTGACCTTCTTGAACTCAAAAATAATTTTAGATTATTTCCCCGACGCACTCCTGAGGGTGCAGACCTACCCCTAAAATCCATTTTCCTTAAAAATTGTGCTAAAATTATGAAATTAATTTTCAAAAGGTAATGGACCCTCCCAAACTCGGAAATAATTTTAGATTTTTTCCCCGATGCACCCCTGAGGGTGGAGACCTACCCCTAAAATCTATTTTCCTTAAAAATTGTGCTAAAATTACCAAATTAATTTTCAAGGGGTAATCGACTTTCTTGAACACGAAAATAATTTTAGATTTTTTCCCCGACGCACCCCTGAGGGGAAAGACCTACCCCTAAAATCTATTTTCCTTAAAAATTGTGCTAAAATTACCAAATTAATTTACAAGGGGTGATTGACCTTCTTGAACTCAAAAATAATTTTAGATTATTTCCCCGACGCACTCCTGAGGGTGCAGACCTACCCCTAAAATCCATTTTCCTTAAAAATTGTGCTAAAATTATGAAATTAATTTTCAAAAGGTAATGGACCCTCCCAAACTCGGAAATAATTTTAGATTTTTTCCCCGATGCACCCCTGAGGGTGGAGAACTATCCCTAAAATCTATTTTCCTTAAAAATTGTGCTAAAATTACCAAATTAATTTTCAAGGGGTAATTGACTTTCTTGAACACGAAAATAATTTTAGATTTTTTCCCCGACGCACCCCTGAGGGGAAAGACCTACCCCTAAAATCTATTTTCCTTAAAAATTGTGCTAAAATTACCAAATTAATTTACAAGGGGTGATTGACCTTCTTGAACTCAAAAATAATTTTAGATTATTTCCCCGACGCACTCCTGAGGGTGCAGACCTACCCCTAAAATCCATTTTCCTTAAAAATTGTGCTAAAATTATGAAATTAATTTTCAAAAGGTAATGGACCCTCCCAAACTCGGAAATAATTTTAGATTTTTTCCCCGATGCACCCCTGAGGGTGGAGACCTATCCCTAAAATCTATTTTCCTTAAAAATTGTGCTAAAATTACCAAATTATTTTACAAGGGGTAACTGACCCTCCTGAACTCGAAAATAATTTTAGATTTTTTCCCCGACGCACTCCTGAGGGTGTAGACCTACCCCTTAAATCCATTTTCCTTAAAAGTTGTGCTAAAATTATGAAATTAATTTTCAAGGGGTAATGGACCCTCCTAAACTCGGATATAGTTTTAGATTTTTTCCCCGACGCACCGCAGAGGGTGGAGACCTACCCCTAAAATAGTGTATATTGCAGCAAAATAAATAAATACCATGGGATAAAACATCAGTTGTTTAAAATCTAACTACAGTACATCCCAGCTTTAGCGTCACCATTTTTCTCCCCATTTCTATACAATGACAGGAAAGAAAAGACCAAGGTATTCATATTGAGGTCCAAGCAAATTTGCTAAATAAGCTATTTGTGAAGTATCAACCAATTTATTTTTTACATAATTTTAGCACAAAAAGTTGTGAATAAAAAAAAATAATAATACTTGATTCGAGGGCTGGCTACAATTTTTTGCTTGCAAGAAACTTGGTAAAATTTCGTTTGTATGCAGATGATTTTTTATTTTAAGGGTTATTGTCTCTAGTCTGAGGAGATGGTGAATCACTCTGAAAATTTTAGTAAACCTTCCTTACATTATAACATAAATATTCAGCGAAAAAAATGGAAGCAAAAGTTGGTCTAGTTTTTGAGATATTAGAGTTATAAATAGTGCGAATATCATTGGAAATCTGGCGGCCATTAGTCAAATCAGAATATTTTTCAACTAAAAAAATTATTATCTCAAAAACTGAACTGAATTATTACTTTTCCTACTTTAGAAAGTGCAAGAACAGTCATTTTGTTTTCTTTGTTCTGTTTTAAATTTTATATTTTTTTACCATCAAGAAATAATTACCATAGTGACAATAATCCTTAATAATGTTGAAGGTCACCGCCCACTGTGCCTGAAGTCGGGATGTGTTGTGCAGGAGGAGCGTGCCTGGGCGTCGAAGTAATGTACACCCCAACCAGTCAGCAAAAATGCAGCTGACGCCAGAAAAGAGAACTTCTGTGTTGGTAAGTATATACTTTGGTGATGAATGTGTTTGTCTGTCATCTTTCATTTTTGAGTGTTTTATATAATTATGTTAACACCCATATCTGAACTCTTAACGACGAGCTGGTTCTATCGGACTGGTTACGGAACCTTCTCTTACAATTCATAACTTAAATTAAAAAAAAATCATCATAAAGGGTTCAGTAGCCAGTTCAATGGACCCTGACGAGGAGCTGGTTTCTTCGAACTGGCTACGGAACCTTCTATTACATTCATAATTTAAATAATAAAAAAAAAATCATCATAGAGGGTTCAGTAGCCAGCTCAATAGACTCTGACGAGGAGCTGGTTTAATCGAACTGGCTACGAAAGCTTCTCTTACAATTCATAACTAAACTTAAAAAAAAATCATCATAGAGGGTTCAGTAGCCAGATCAATGGACCTTGACGAGGAGCTGGTTCCATTGGACTGGCTACTGAACCTTCTATTGCAATCCATAACATTAACAAAAAAAAGTCATCATAGAGGGCTCACAGTAGCCAGTTCAATAGACCCTGACGAAGAGCTGGTTCCATCGAACTGGCTACTAAACCTTCTATTGCAATCCATATCATAAATAAAAAAAAAGTCACCATAGAGGGCTCAGTAGCCTGTTTAATAGACCCTGACGAGGAGCTGGTTCCATCGAACTGGCTACTGAACCTTCTCTTACAATTCATAACTTTAATTAAAAAAAAATCATCATAGAGGGTTCAGTAGCCAGTTCAATAGACCCTGACGAGGAGCTGGTTTCTTCGAACTGGCTACGGAACCTTCTATTACATTCATAAATTAAATAATAAAAAAAAATCATCATAGAGGGTTCAGTAGCCAGATCAATGGACCTTGACGAGGAGCTGGTTTCTTCGAACTGGCTACGGAACCTTCTATTACATTCATAAATTAAATAATAAAAAAAATCATCAAAGAGGGTTCAGTAGCCAGCTCAATAGACTCTGGCGAGGAGCTGGTTCAATCGAACTGGCTACGGAAGCTTCTCTTACAATTCATAACTAAACTTAAAAAAAATCATCATAGAGGGTTCAGTAGCCAGATCAATGGACCTTGACGAGGAGCTGGTTCCATTGGACTGGCTACTAAACCTTCTATTGCAATCCATATCATAAATAAAAAAAAAGTCACCATAGAGGGCTCAGTAGCCTGTTTAATAGACCCTGACGAGGAGCTGGTTCCATCGAACTGGCTACTGAACCTTCTCTTACAATTCATAACTTTAATTAAAAAAAAATCATCATAGAGGGTTCAGTAGCCAGTTCAATAGACCCTGACGAGGAGCTGGTTTCTTCGAACTGGCTACGGAACCTTCTATTACATTCATAAATTAAATAATAAAAAAAAAATCATCATAGAGGGTTCAGTAGCCAGATCAATGGACCTTGACGAGGAGCTGGTTTCTTCGAACTGGCTACGGAACCTTCTATTACATTCATAAATTAAATAATAAAAAAAATCATCAAAGAGGGTTCAGTAGCCAGCTCAATAGACTCTGGCGAGGAGCTGGTTCAATCGAACTGGCTACGGAAGCTTCTCTTACAATTCATAACTAAACTTAAAAAAAATCATCATAGAGGGTTCAGTAGCCAGATCAATGGACCTTGACGAGGAGCTGGTTCCATTGGACTGGCTACTAAACCTTCTATTGCAATCCATATCATAAATAAAAAAAAAGTCACCATAGAGGGCTCAGTAGCCTGTTTAATAGACCCTGACGAGGAGCTGGTTCCATCGAACTGGCTACTGAATATTTTATTGTGTAACATTCTTCACCATCCTTGATAAAAATTGTCATAGAAGCTTCAATATCCAGTTCAATGGAAACAGCTCTTCATCAGGTTTAATCGAACTGGCTACTGAACCTTCTATTGCAATTCATAGCATAAATAAAAAAAAAGTCACCATAGAGGGCTCAGTAGCCAGTTCAATAGACCCTGACGAGGAGCTGGTTCCATCGAACTGGCTAGTAAACCTTCTATTGTGTAACATTCTTTGTCATCCTTGATAAAAATTGTCATATAAGGTTCAGTAGCCAGTTCGATGGAAACAGCTCCTCGTCAGGGTCTACTGAACTGGCTACTGAACCCTCTATGATGATTTTTTTATTTATGTTATGAATTTTAATAGAAGGTTCAGTAGTCAGTTCAATGAAACCAGCTCGTCATCAGGGTCTATTGAACTGGCTACTGAACCTTCTATTGTAAATAAACTTTCTTTCGTATCCAATTCCATGATACAAATTATCAAAAGGTTTTCCTTATACTTTCTATTTTTTTCAGGTTTTGTGAGAAAACTTATTGTGGAGAAAGGAAAATCTGCAGACTATGCCAAATTAAAGACAAGGAAGAGGTTCGTGTCCGACGTTCTGACGAAAAAGATTGGAACAGAAGTCAAAGCAAAAAAAAAAAAGAAGATGAAGAAGAAGAATTTGTAGTTTGGCGCATAATGTGGCTGAAAGGCTGAGTCCATATTTTATTAATCAAAATTCTTATGAACATATTTGATAACACACCAAGTTAATTGTTTTTAAAAGTCACTCAATTTTGAAAATTATTAAACCTTTATGATGTGCGACAAACAGTACTTTGGCCTAGCTACTCATTTATGTTTAAATTTAAATTTATTTGAAAATTATTTTATACTCATTACATAAATAACAATAATTTTGTGTGTCATCAAAAATACAATAATTTATAACTATTCAAATATTTTTAATTTACTTATAATATGCTAGATATGTGCCAAAAAACAATTGAATTTTTGTGTACAATAAAATATTTACACATTGTTATAATTCTATAAATAATTAAACATATTGTCAGATTCATAATAAATATTTCTCAAGTACATATTTATTATTATTATTTTTCCCCTTCAAAATTGCCATTCAAAATTATCCTTCCAAATTTAAAGGGTTTGGTCCTTCAAAATAGTCTTTCAAAAATTGGAAGGACGCGTCCATGGATAAATGGCCCAAGGTTTTTGAAAGACGCGTCATTCCAAATTTTGAAAGACGTGTCTTTTAAAAAAAATTGAAGGATTATTTCCAGTGCGCGTGGCACCCTCTATTGCAATAGAAATTTTGAGGTCAATAATGTACACATGTGGACAAAACGAACTTTACTCCTGCTTTGTAGGCATTAACCACGCAGGCTATGGAAGCGTGGTGAACTAAAACTGTTTTGATTCTTTAATAGTTTAATTAATACTCAAAAAGTTTTCAATTTACATACCTCTTTGTCTATTGGAGCTGCAGCTCTAGCAAATGAAGTAAAGTTCGTGCTGTCCAGACAATACCTATAGAAAAGTTGGTCCTACCTTGCAGTGTCCTTGCACGCAGATCCAGGCGGGGTCCTCCACACGACAAGCCGTACCGTCCACCACGCTCTGGTTGAGAGTCGCGTAGAACCGGAAGTTGAGGGCGCGACAGTTGAGCACGCACGGACTGGGGGCTGAAACGACGACAGTGAGCACCAAGGGAGCACCAGTGACGTCATCACTCACCGTCCAAGAACGGCTCCCACGTGTAGTGCCTCCCCATGAAGAGCTTGCCGTTGAACGCCTCGCACTGCGCTTGTCTGAAGTCCACGCTGCCCGGGGGACAAACCTGTAACACGGGGGCTAGGATAAGTACAAGAATGGAGGTTACTGAACCCTGACAATCCAGATGGCATATAAATATATATATAATAATATACCGGGGGACAAACCTGAAACACGGGGGCTAGGATAAGTACAAGAATGGGGGTTACTGAACCCTGACCTACGACAATCCAGATGACATATAAATATATGTAATAATATACCGGGGGACAAACATGAAACACGGGGGGCTAGGATAAGTACAAGAATGGAGGTTACTGAACCCTGACAATCCAGATGTCATATAAATATATATAATAATATACCGGGGGACAAACATGAAACACGGGGGGCTAGGATAAGTACAAGAATGGAGGTTACTGAACCCTGATCTACGACAATCCAGATGTCATATAATACCACCCATATTCAAATGAACCAAGGGGGGGGGGGGGCATTTCAGGGTATATATGAAGAAAGAATGCAAACATTTTGCAAAACAATAATACCGACGTCGCTGTTGGTTGATTGATGTTGATGTAGAATTAATAGTTACAGGTCCCGATATGTGTCCCTTGATACGAGTTAATAAATAAACTGCCTGTCGAAGTGCCGAAACTTCTTCTTGGGATGTATTGGGAAAAAGGAAAAAGTATTCCTTGCAGAAAGACGATTTTCACAAATTTGCCATGACAAACGGCTTTTACCGTAAAATAATACTCTCCAGCTCTAGTCCGTCACCGAGAGGGCGAGTGAAAATGAGGGGATTTTAAAAGGAAGGTATTCATTTGAAGTATTGAATATAGGAACACAGGAAAGATTTCAGGAGCGGCACAGGAAGAATTATGTAACAGGTTCCAGCACGTCTAAATATCATAATAATTGTTACATGAAACTGCAGGATGAACGTGAGATGTTGACATATTTGTCACCAGACGAGAGGTGATCAGAGAAGACAAGTACTTGGCAAACACTGCTGGTAATTAGTCTCGGTGATCCTCCTGCCACGTGCTAACAAGTACAAGACGCGTGAGATCGCACCATTAAACTGTCTGACTTTGTTTACTGTTTGTTTATGTTAATTATCTCATACGTTATTTTTTGTACGAAAAGGTTGAAAAGTTTATTTATGATTAAAAAACACAATTCTAACTAACTAAAACTACACTCACGTTTTATATTATGGCTTCACGCATGAAAATAATTGTATATTGAAGTTTAAAAAGGTGAAAATCCATATAACCTGATGTTTTACAAATTTGCAGCGCTTTTTACTTTTATATATTTGGCACGTAGAAGATAATTACCAACAACATTTTTCAACACATTAAATTTATAACGAGCTATCGTTAAATCAAGATAACATGAGTCAATCACGTGGTCAAAATATAGCCAGTCAGACGTCGTCATACAGTTGAAAGGTGGATTCACATGGTGATATTTAACATGCGACGCAACGCGAATAATGCGCACTTGCTGTAACATCCATCATTGGTGGCCATATTTGGCGATCAAAAGAAAAATAGCATCGTAATTGACGCTATTCCCGAAGAATTCGCCGCTGCATAGGATTTCACATGCAGTTTTTACGTTAAAATCGCGTCGCATCGCCGTTGTCGCAATCTGAACCGCCTTCACGTGGGCCTCGCGAGGGGTAGTAAATTCGTAATTTTTAATATGAGGGAGAAAACAGGCATGTTGACAACATTGCCCTTATTCTTTGCGGAAAAAGAAAGATTATTACAGTGAGTGATAACGCAGTTAAATTGGAGTTTTTCTCCCTTGATGCGCCTCGTTGTATACCGACGGGAACGTATAAAGTGCCTATTTGCTTACATCACCATGGCAACGATGTGTATATTCAATTTGAGGAGTCAGTCGAATTGTTTCTTTTTATCACTAATACTTTTTTTGATGTCAAACGTCTTTTATCATGTCACTTTGCATGAAAGCAAAATGGTCACTTTTTTTGGAATCACGACTGCTCCTGCACCTAAAAATTGATTGCGTCAATTTTTATGTTTATTGATTTTTTTTTCAATGCAAATGCAACAAGGCCTCTCTAAATGGGCTCCGTTGGTGGCTCAGCAAACATCCAGCCCCTCCTCGAACTCACGCCACACATTGCGCAGCATGGCAGGCATGGTAGACTGGATCGTGGTGGTGATTCCTTGCTTTAGCTCCAACGAGTCTCACATTGGAATTGTGAATACGTTGTCCTCCACATAGACCCGTAGGAAAAATTCTGAGGGAGTGAAGTCAGGGAACCTGGCCAACCTGGGGACCTATGTTGTGGGACCCCAGGTTGATCCATATGCCTAGGAACACCTCATCCAAAAAACGATGCACGAAAAAGTGCAAAAAGCTCCCATTTTGCCTTCTAACGGGTAAAACGAAACATCATCTTTTATAGATTTTTTTTTCTGTTCACATTTTTAAAAATGTTAAATTCAGAGCTTTAATTTGATGTACACTCTTAAAAAATTTGGCTGAATTTTGACATCTTATAATCAGCATATTTTTAACGCCTTAAATCATGCTTTTTTCAGGTGTTTCGTTGCGCATTTTCAGTAGTCAGTATAAGCTATATACTTACAGTATATGCTGACTACTGAATATTGACTACGAAACACCTGAAAAAAGCATGATTTAAGGCGTTAAAAATGCACTGATTATAAGATGTCAAAATTCAGCCAAATTTTTTGAAGAGTGTATATAAAGTGAACATTAAAAAATACCAAACGGTTGCTATTAGGGTTTGAAAAATCTAAAGATCTTTGGGACACCCTGTATTTAGGCTACATAATATATTATATATACGGAAGTTAATGAGGAACATAAAACAAACTGTTTCAAAAAAAAAATAATAATAATAATAATAATAATAATAAAAATAAGTAAGAAGAAAAAGTTTCAATTGTCAGAATGAATACAAAAAATACAATTGAATGAACCAATAATATATAATGTAAAAAAAAAAGAAAATAACAAAATTCGCGTTAATTACGATGCTCTTTTTCTTTTAATCGCCAAATATGGCCGCCAATGAATGTTACAGCAAGTGCGTATTATTCACGTCGCGTCGCATGATGAAAATTGCCATGTGAATCCACCTTTATTCGTTTATTATAACTTTATTTTTTGTTCCCTTCGGTACCAAAGGGGGTGTAAAAAATGTCTATAATACACAGGTTTATGGATGACGTCATAAAAGACGTTTGACATCAAGGTATGAGTGATATGAAAATCAGCATCGACTTCACTTCACAAATACAAAATAAATACACATCGTTGCCAATATCATGTACACAACAAGACACTTTTTAAACCTCCTTCGGTACATACACCTGGTACATTATATGCATGGTGAGAGAGATTCTAATCAAGGTTATCATTGTACAGAGCTGGACGGATTGAAAATGTATCTCACAGACAGACATGCCCCGTCAGCATGAGCATGCAGGTTAATTCAGGGAGTTATAGCTCAACCTCCCTTCGAGTCTATTTATATCTTGATATCTTTGGAGAAATGACATGGGCCGACGTGCGTGTTAAAAGTGTTTATTACACGCGAGCTCTAAGGTGGATTTTCATGAGCGACAACGGCGATGCGACGCTATTTGACGTAAAAGCTGTGAAATCCTAAAGGCAGATTCACATGGCGATTTTTACGATGCGACGCGAATAATGCGCACTTGCTGTAACATTCATTGGCGGCCATATTTGGCGATTAAAAGAAAGAGAGCATCGTAATTAACGCGATTCCCGGCGAATTCGCCTCCGCATAGGATTTCACAGCTTTTTATATACGTCAAAATCGCGTCGCATCGCCGTTGTTGCCATCTGAATCCGCCTTAATGCGGCGAGCGAATTCGCCAGGTTGCGGCGGCAGCGTTTTTCTTCCTTTTTTTTATATTTTTTGACAAGGATACACCCTTAATTATGAGCTTGGCGCTCGATGAGGAGTAATGGCGTTAAATTAAGATGCCATTTTTTTAATCGCCAATGGATGTTACAGCAAGTGCGCATTAATCGTGTCATAGGCTGGATATCGCTCATGTAACTGCACCTTTATGGGTGACGAACTTTTTTAACGTTTGGGTATATCAATGCAATATTACTTTAAAAAAGATCTAACTTGATAAAAAAATAAAATACATCGCTGACAGCATATGTAAGCAAGGCATATTTTCTTGCATCTCGGTACGTGTAAAACGTAATAATTATAACAGAGTGATTAAACTCCCGCCAAAGATCCAACAATAGCCAGCACAATTGTGAAAACCCGGCGATATAATTACCAGATAATTAACGTCTCCATCGGACTAATTATTACCCAGATTTGTTTTAATTGAAAAGGTGTGGAAAAGTCCGCGCGGCAATCAGCGGCGACTGCCAATTTGGCACGAGGGGGAGGGGTGGTTAATTACGGCGGGCGGCGGCTGATCCGGCGGACGTGACGTCATCGACCACGCCCCCCGTCTGGATAAGTCACTTTAATTGAACCGAGCGTGATTATACCATTTTTAGCTAGAGTATAATAGGAGACGTGTCCAAGATATTGGAGATACGACGTTTTTCTCACACTTGTCATTGGAGATACGACGTTTTCATCGATATAAAGTCAACAACATCGCGTGTCTGTCCGCCACGTGGTGAGGTCACGTGACCGGCCAAGGGTCGACCCCGGCAGCAGCTGGCGATGAATGAACGTACACGAAGATTTATTTGTGTACGTCTGCCGGGGATACGGGTCACCATTTAACTATGTGACACTTTTCACTGAAATATGGCTCTGCTTAAATGTCCCTCGGAATGTGCTGCATTAAAACTATTTCCATCTTTCTACCCCGACACGTGAACGTTTTTTACTGTGGAATAATATTTGGTTTATCCATCACGTTTAATTCGAATATATGAAGACTCAGACTGACATAATAAATGGATGACTTTTATTTAAAATTAAAATAAACTTCTTTTCCAAACTCTCAAAATAAACTACCGTCTAACGATCTCGCTGACATTCGCGACTTTTTGACCTTCTGTGACGTCACTGGTGCTCACTACGCATGCGCACTCGCACATTAAATGTCAGACGCGCGGGGATTTTAATGTACGTGTCACGGAACATTGTCCCCTCGGACAGAACTCATGTGAAGACACAACTTTTTTCACAACAATTTCTGACTTTAATATTTTTGTCACCAGGGGGAGGGGGGATTCGTTTTCAGATGACGTCACGTCTCACCTGTACAGTGTACACTCGCTGTGTTAGAAAATCTCCCAGCACTTGCAGCCCTGTGAATCACCACCCTAGTTGAAAAATTACGTCTTCAACTCATCCTTCACAAGTCTAAACTTAATCTTTTTACCTCTAAAACACATTTTATTTCCTCTTCGCTGAAAGTGAGGATGAAATGAAGACAATATTTCTAACATTTTATGCTCAAGAAGAGGAAAAAAGACGTAATCTCGTCTTTTCCCCTCTTTTTTCCTATAAAATGTTGCAAAATAAGAGAAAATTAGACGAGAAGAGAGCTAAATAGCGAAGAAAAGAAAAAATATATTTCAATTCGGGCATGCAATATGTATTCATCTTACGGGGCAAAGGGGGTGCAAAGGGGGTGCAAAGGAAAATTTTCCTATAAGGCAACCTATGTACAGGTACACCCCTCACCTGCTGGTTGCACAGGTAGAAGCGCTTGTACAGCCCCACACACTGGCTCGTGTGACGACGCGATGCCGGCGATGATGTCACGTTATCCCGCGCCAGGAGAGGCTCGCGGCGCCGGCGCTTCCCGTCCAGTCTGCAACAAATTGTTGTAGCGTTTAGTTGAGTTACTACTGCTCTCTATGGTTAAGACGAGGGGGGTGGCTGTTTAACCCTCTCGAATTATGCTGTAATTACACGGTATATTACAATAATAATAGGGAAACACAGTGGGTGCACCTTTCCCCGCACAAGCTTATTATTCCCCTCTCCCCTTCGCTTTTTGGATTTAACATGGACAATATATATAAGCATTTCCATACTCATTTTGTTAACATTGGTCTTATGGGGGCAACCTTCCTGAAATTTGTTTCTGGATCTACGCCTGACAAGCACATCATGCAAAACGAATGCATGAAATAATGTATAATATAGGAATTTGTTGTTTTTACTAAATTATTATTATTTTATACTTAAACTGCCTGTCTGTGGTTATTTATAAGATAATATCGATTAAGTTTGAGATCTTCTTGATTTTTCGTGGACCTGAGATTTTTTTTAAGCCTCATTCAAAGTATAACATACGGCTGTCATGACCTATATATATAATAACAATCTATCACATGATGCGGCATTTAACTAATTTTGTGCTTGAGAAAACATGTGAAGAAGTCGTTCTAGATCGTAATTAATTAATGCAGGGTGCCATCAATCACCTCCTGGATGTAACAAATTAGGTGTACTTTAAGAACCGATTTTTTTATAAAACTCGTCTGGAATCGAACTTAATTATTTGTTTTCCAAACATCATTGCTTGAAATCTTCTAACAATTGTGGTGCCACCACAACACAATGTCGGCTTGTTAGTTGATATTGACTCGTCTTTTGTCGGGGGAACAAAACCACGTGTCAGGAATCAAAAGTTCACACAAAAAACAACAATGATCGAAGGGCTGCTCCGTGACTGGACACATTCTACCCCCGAGTGACAACAAAGACCACGTGGACCAATCAATTACATCATCGGGGGAGTACAAATCAATTTGATCGAATCTTACTTAGTCTATATATTAGTATTCCACAACACGCAGCATTATTACAAAATACATGAGAGCAATATATCATCGCGTAATAGAACTTTTTGATATCTTAATTCTTTTAATTCTTTAGCTCATATTACCGACGGGACCACAAGAAATGCCTATTTGTTTACAAGGTATCGGCGCAACGATGATGTGTATTGTATTTGTGAAGTTGATTGATCAAAAGTCATTCGATACTGCCTTCTCTTATCACTCATATAACTTGATGCCGAACGTATTTTATGACGTCACCCATAAGGCCTGTGTATATAGACATTAATTTTTTGTGCTCCAGTCGGTACATCGGAACAGTCCGAATGTTTTAAGCTTCTATCTTACGTTTCTCATTTAGAACCGGTTCTAAATTTCTGATCATACGAAGGTATACGTTACGAAGCTGTGTACGCGCGCACACCTGATTGCATATAGGTTCTTAATTTTTATCATACGCTGCGAAATCATGCGATGCGATTGTGTCTGCGAATGGTCTTATGTCACATGCACATTATTTGCACTCCCCTGAAATAGAAGAAAGCTTATTATTGCACACAAGATCGTGGTAGCAGATGCAGCTAGGGCTCGTTTTAGGGAATTCGTTCTATAAATTAGGGCTTTAATTTTCTGGATGAGATGCTAATTTGCTATTATTATACGCGTGGAAAGTGATAAGAATTAGTGCTCCCCAAGATTTGCAATCTCTACCTCGTCGATCATTGAATGAGCTACAGCCATCAACTCAGTCAGGTTAACGTTCCCGCTGTCCCGAGGTGTAATTATAGATGGTCCCACGTACCGACATACCCCCCGGGGAAGGTAGCTTCTTGTTCACCAACTTTTGTCCACGTCTGTACAAACGTGATCTTGACACGGTCGTTCTGCCATGGTTCGGTGATTTTCACACCCAATTTTACTGTACGTGAGTGTAGTAGATTTGACAGCAAATGTATAAAATTAGTCGGTACTTGCTCGGGTAATTGGCTCAGTTTGGCTCATGTCGATAAATCAGGTCCACGTCCGGTGGTTCATTCACCGCCCTGCCCCCCATATTTCACTACGTTTTGTGTGCAGGAAATAAAACCACCGCCCTCTATCTCGCTTCATCGACCATTTAAAGAGCAGCACCGTGTACCTGCACTTGTGACGTCATCAAATAATGACTCATCTTGATGGATGAGGGAACAGGGGAAACTCGGTCGGGATGATGCAGAATTTTAGGGTGGCATTATACTGTTTTTTACCATGATTTACTTTAAAATCTGAAAATTCTGAAATTATCTGAATTTTCATGAAGGAAATTAAGAGATATAATTTATAATTTGAGCTTTTAATGTTAGACCTTCGAAACATATATTATGATCCTTTTAGAGATTCCATGCCACTATAACGTCAAAGAATTGAAGACATGAACAAGCATTATTTACAATTAAAATTTTGACTCGAAAATCAAAAGCGAACGAAACTACATTGCACATTTCTGTATAGGAATGTTTCACTTGTTAATTCTGTGCTTCGTTGCATATGCATGGTATCGCTTTTCCTTTAAAAGCTAATTAATTTATTCGGAATAAATATCAGAAGCACCTTTTATCACTGAAACAACGTCTTCTAGTCTTGCATAACTTAATAATAGTAATTGAATGTAATGCATATAACATTATGTAGGGTTAAAGTTTTTAAACTAAACTCCGAATTGATAACAAATGACAGTTGATGTACAGTAAAGTCGCCTTGGAAAATTTCCAACTTGCAGCCTTGTTTATCACTATAATGAGTCATAATGACTATAATGCCTTAAATAACTTAAATTGTTATATTCTTACGGAGCATGGTGATTAACAAGGCCGCAAAGGGAAATTTTCCGAGACAACGACGACTGTACTTTTCTTTATCTTTAAAAAAATATATTCCCCTTCTCCTCTCGGTGTTGAATCCTTGTGGAAACTCGGACGATACCACTCCTTCCATTTGGAGAAATCAAATTAAATAATTCCCTCCGTCCGAAGGTCGTCGTGTTCCTCGTGTCGGACTGTACGCCCATCAGCTGATGGCGAATTATGTTAATGCGAGCAGCCGCGCCCTCTCTTAACGGTCCACATGCCTTCCCGCCATCACGTAATAAAGATAGCGTCGTCATGGGAACGGAGACAACAAAGGCGCCGGCGTTATCATTGTTGACTCGTGGCGCCACATTGGAGTCGTGGAGACACTTGGAACTAGTGTGACAGTTCAATCAATTCACTAAAATATTATGTGGCTAATTGTCAAACCATTCATGAGTTACACCGCTTTCGAATGAAAATAAAAATGTTAAATTCAAAATTATTATTTTTTCAGTGGGCTTAGTAGATGGTGAACCAATCTGAAAATTTCAGCAAACCTTCCTGAGACTATGAAATAATTTTCCATGAACAAAAAATTATACCAAATTCGGTGAAATTTTCGAGATATTCAGTACTGAGATCAGAGCATTGATTTAAATGGGGACTGCTGTGACTTTTAGTCAAATCAGTATCTTATGCACACAAAAAAATTATTTACTCAAAATCTGCACCGATTTTTTCTTTTTTTTTTTCTAACAGCGATTTTGAATTTTATATTATAGACTAAAAATATTTTCAGTTTATCATCGGAAAGTATTAAACAATGGCCTTAATATCCTTAAAGTTGAAAGAGAAATTTTAAATGTAAATTATAAATAAATTTTTAACAATAAGACCAACACTGTTTAAATGCATAGAAGCCGTAGAAAAGTAAATAAACCAATAAGTGAGCATGTTAATCAAGATAAATGCCTCATTGTTCTTTTATAGCAATTTTATGTGTTATTGTTATGTGTTTTATCTTTGTGTATTTTTGTTATGTCTATATCACATAAAACAATGCACAAATTGTGTTTAATAACAAACTAGCGTTTGAATTATTATACAAATGTTTGAATGAATTTACGGTGACTGCAGGCACGGATCGCAATTCAAAAATTCAAACCCTTTTATATATATATATATATATATATATATATATATATATATATATATATATATATATATATATATATATATATATATTTAATAATTTTCGAGGTAAAAATTGACTCAACTAATTCAATATTATGAGAGACAACAAGTATGAGCCTCTGAAATATGTTTGTCCTGACGGAAACCGGAAATGGAGCTGTTGTAAGAAAACTGTCAGATTGAATTTGCTCAAACTATAAGCGATTAAGTTTGAGAACATTCTCGATTTTTTAACATTTATTTCATTCGATTCGTTTGCAGTGAAATGTTATTTGACTCCAGCCGTAACTGAGAATAATCGTTAAGTCTACCACGCATAAAAAATGTGACAGCAAGTACAATCGACAATCGACAATCTTCATTCATTCATTCATTCATTCATTCATTCATTCATTCATTCATTCATTCATTCATTCATTCATTCATTCATTCATTCATTCATTCATTCATTCATTCATTCATTCATTCATTCATTCATTCATTCATTCATTCATTCATTCATTCATTTATTCATTTATTTATTTCACTCAATACATATATATAACATATGAAAAGGTCAAAATTGAGTGAGGATAACATACAAAGCATAAAAACACTTTATCACAAAAGTGGCAGTTATCCTATATTATTTAATTAATTATAACAAACATTTTTAACCTAAAAGGTTAAAGTCAAAGAGGAGAAAAAAAAATAAATTACATGAATAAATTCATGTAATTTTTAATTGCATATACTTTTATAGAGTTCCTCTAGTTATGTACAACATGTACAAATTTATGTACAAAACGTATATTATAAAAAAAAATAATAATAATAAAAAATTTAAGCCCTCTAATACCCTCAAAATCGAGAGAAAAGACTTTGTGACGTCATAGTCATGCAACAAATGAGTTAAATATTTGCATGAATATGACGGCACAATGATATGCAGCACGATTTTTAAAAGCTGTTAGAGGGTAAAAAAAATGTGAAAAAATATTGACAATATTCATAACTTGCGGCACCTTATACAAATATGCGATAAACAAAAATCATGAAGGTTGTACTTAAAGGAGCAGCTCGAAGTCTGCTCCTTAATTTAACAAAAAATTATAAGGGGCATTCACAAAGCCTTAAGGCCACATTTAGGGCTCGATAATTTAAGACCAGAAATTTTGGGTCTAAAAAGCATGCCTAAAATCAGGCTTTAAATTATCGAGCCCTAAATGTGGCCTTATTAGGGCTTTGTGAATGCCCCTTTATGACTCTTACTTTAAACGTAAAACGCGACAGCAATTAAACGCTTAATTAATTAATTTTAAGGTATAGGTAAGTTGTTTTTATAGCAACCTAACTTAAATTGTGGCTTCCACGTCATATAATTTAACGTGAATGAAATTCTTAATTTGTTTGTTTTTAAAAGCATTTATTTATTATTTGACTTGAGTATTATATTTATGGTAGCACTCTCCCGCTGCTATTAATTCATATCTCCATTGTGCTGCTGGGAACTGGTTTTATTGTTTTCTGTTATTAGTCGATCGTATAGACCCAACAACAACTGGCTATAAGCGATCCTAGCTGTATTAAATGCCGCAAGCCACGACGCCAAATTGCTACTTTGCTGTGGTGTGAATTCGCCTTCCAATTATATACCTTGCCATCTGACAGGTAAAAAAATTTGGCTCAAAATTTAGTCAGTAAAAACTAAAAATGTACGACTATTGCCCCCTCCTATTTGAGCATTCATGTTTCTTCCAGTTGTGTTATAGTATGGGTAAAGTGTGAAACTGTTTTTATGTGTAGATGTAATTGGTATCCATATGTGTCTTCGATAATATTAAGTCTGACATCAACAATTTATAGAGGCTTCAAGTCAGCTGATTTTTCGGTGTTCCCACCGTCCTATATATCTAAACCTATATATATATATAAAAAAAGTGAATTCATTTTTTTCAGTAGAGAAGATATTTTTTTTTTATGAAAAATTCCTTAACTAAACCTGAGTCTAAACTAAAAAATACAAGATAATGCAAGATTTAGATTTTTTACGTCATTTATAATCGAGAAAAGTTAAAATAATTCAGATGGCGACAACGGCGATGCGACGCGATTTTGACGCAAAAACTGCAAAATCCTAATATGCGGCGAGCGAATGCGCCTGATGGTTGCGTCGGCAAAAATCGCGTTAATTACCAATGATTTTTAATCGCCAAATATGTGGGCCGCCAATGGATGCCAATGGATGGATGAATGCATTATTCGCTTCACGTTGCATGATAAAAATCGCCATGTGAATCCACGTTAACGATGCGGAAGTTGCACTTTAGTATAATATTTTTATATAATAGAGCAATAAAACATTAATGCAGTGATGGCTAAAGTGAAAAAGGCTGTTTTAAATAGTCTTATATAATCTCTATGCTACGAAATGTTAAAGTGCATGAGAATCGGCTTTGATTATCATGCATGTGAATTTTCTTAAAGGAGGAGAACCGCTTCAGCTTTTATATCTTTATATATTTTATAAATCACGTAAAAAAAAAATAATTGTACCGAATAAAAATCATCGACATCCACCGTCTATTTATTCCGGCCAGTTGGACGGGACGTTCAAAACGAGAGCCGCAGATTTTGGGGCATATGTCGTCACACGGCGCATGTGCAGGATGCTAAAATCTGCTCTGCACGTTCTGCACATGCGCCGTGTGACGGCATATGCCCCAAAATCTTCGGCTCTCTTTTTGAACGTCAACTGTCGAACTGGCCGAAACAAATAGAAGGCGGAGGACGATGATTTTTTTTTATACAATTATTTTTTTTTTACATTATTTATAAAATTATAAAAGCTGAAGGGGTTCTCCTCCTTTAAAAACAGAATTAAGGTTAAAGCGAGAGCATCGATCCATATACGGTGTTTTTCATCACCTTCCAATTAAATTCAGATTTTTATTAAGTTCATGCTCTGAGGAGCAATAAAAAATAAGACGACACCTCGCCTTAATTAGAGGACATAAAATCGCAGCCAGGGCGGTCATTTAAAATAAAAAGAACGGTGCTCCAATTATGCTAATGAATTTGAACTTGAAGTAATAATTTATGGCATTTAATGGGAGGAGCATCTATACTCTCAAGGTCCTCAAGTCGTGTAATTAAAAATATTAAAATTCAATTGAAGCTAATTTCGCCTTTACTGCCCTGCAATCATCCTGTCAACCCAATTTTCTCATCATTATGTTAATATTTTGTTTTATGATATATAAACAATGTTAAAATATACATTGTTTTACAATACAGCGCGTGAGACATCCCCCTTCCCCTAAAATGCTGGAGAACTCGGAGGGGATTAGTAGAATGTTAAATCAAGTAAAAATGAGGGGGAGGAAACGTTAATTGAATCAAAAATGGAGGCTTCAAGTGTTCTCTGGCGAGAAAATTTTCTTCATAGGTCACCATGTTAGAAAATTTTGAAATTTTTCTCACTAACTATTAGAGCTACTGATTTGACAACTGACAACATATCCTATAACCCTCCATTTAGGAATCTTCTGATAATGAATTAAGAACTACTTATTTTTCCCTAAAAAGCGTCTTTAGTACCAAAAACGCAATTTCGAGTTTTCCTTTTTAGTTTTTATACATAATTTATAGGATTGTAGGTTTAGATAGGATGGTGGGAACACGGTAAAAATTAAAATTGGCTGACTTAAAGCCTCTATTATCATATAGTCCCCCCCTCCCCCTTCCCTGCCCTTGAATTCGCAGGTGATGCAGTTTTGTGAGTTGTCGTGTGCCACATCAGACGTCTCATCGAGCCACGCCCCTCGCCAATTAGCGCGCGATTATTCAAATGAGACGGCCGGCCGTAAAGTGTCAATAACGATCCTATGGTGACACTGATGGCATTTATATTGAAATTGATCCAGCCTATCGCACAAAACTGTTTCATGATGACCAATAAATTAGCAAACAAACTGTGGGACTTACAGAGTGAAGAGAAAATGAAATTTATGTAAGTTTTTAGTGTATGAATAAATCGTCGTAATAAATGCAGAGATAAGCCGGATTCAGATGGCGACAACGACGATATATACGACGCGATTTTGACGTAAAAGCTGTGAAATCCTATGCGGCGGCGAATTCGCTGAGAATCGCGTTAATTACGATGCTCTTTTTCTTTTCATCGCCAAATATGGATGTTACAGCAAGTGCGAATTATTCGCGTAGCGTCGCAGCAGGAAATCGACCATGAAAATCCACCTTTATAAACGACAATGGCGCTAAAGGCACGTGGATTCACATGCGCGAAGAGACGCAATTTTGACGCCAAAGTGAGTTGCACACAGCCTCGTACTTATGCTTATGCAATGAGGTATTAGAATGTGAAAATTTTAGTGGCTTAATCGAAAGAAGGGGTAAAAATATGGTACTGTGAATTTTTTCAAAATTTTCTGAGACCTGGAACTATTTTTAAAAAATTATTGAATGTATTTTTTATGACGTCACGGGCGGCACTGCCCTATCCTTTTTTTTAAGGAGTGCCGCCCATGACGTCATCAAAATAGACTTTCAATAATTTTTTAAAAATAGTTCCCGGTCTCAGAAACACCTGAAAAAATTTACAGTACCCCTTCTTTCGATTAAGCCATGCACTAAAATTTTCACATTCTAATATCTCATTTCTCATTTAGCACCGGTTCTAAAATCCCTATCATAAATAAACTGTACAAAGGCATAAGATACGAAGCTGTGTGTGCGCGGCTATAACATGGCACTTATAATCCCATAAGTTCTTACTTTTTAAATCATACGGTGCGAAATCATGCGATCTAGTGCGAAAAGCTTTCAAGCTGTGAAATCCTATGCCAACAATTGAATTTCATTGTAGGTTACGGCAGCGAAAACGATTTATTTTTTTTTCTTTATAAACCAAATTTAATATACGGCTGCCCTCAGTGGACTTCACTGCAAGTGCGCATTCCATAATTCGCGTAGCGTCTCATGCCGGTCATATGAATCCACCTTATATTATAATTTATTTTTTATTTTTTTTTCCTTCACCCAAGTACATATACAAAAAACATATATATGACAAACAATTGAAACAAATAATACTAGACCTTCTTGTTTTCTGATCACTTAAGAAATAAATTAGCTAGCACAATATTTGCATTGAATAATGAGTTAAAAAATGTCTGTGATAAAAAATGTTTAATGACTTTGTACTATGCAGATTTTCATTCACATATGAGATATGGTATAATATTCTGGGGTAATTCTATAGACTCTGAATGTATTTTTATATTGCAAAAAAAAGCAATTCGAACTATATTTAACCTTAAAAGGTTTGAAACTTGTGCTACAAAATTTACAGAAGAGGGAATATTACCCCTACCTTGCCAGTTGATCCTAGAATGTGTATGTTTTGTTAAGAAACAATATGAAGAATATTTTAATGTACCAAAAAATTACAACTATCATACTAGGAACAAAAATTTAACAATAACTCCTTCAATATGCAGGCTCGAACTTTGTAATAAAGGTCCCCTCGCAATGTGTATTAGATTGTATAATAAGCTACCTATATGTATCAAACAAGTTTCAAATTATAGTAATTTTAAAAAATCTGTGAGATTGTTGTTAACTGATTGTTGTTTCTACAGTGTGGAGGCTTACTTACAATGTAAATTCTAATAATAATATTTTGTTTTGTCGACGTGTCAAGCCTTCTCATTCAAAGTGCTTGCATTTCAATGTTTGTATTAGTATATGTGTGGAAATTGACGAATAAAGAAATTTGAATTAGAGCTGGAAATTTGACTAAAAGTTTCAGAGCTTTACGAAATCTGTGGAGCGTCCACTACCGCGCAGCAGTACTGTACTCGAGCTGATATCAACTTCACAAATTTTTTTCGTATTAAGCTCTCCTCTCGTCTAATTTCCTCTTATTTTGCACCATTTTAGAGGGAAAAATACGATATTACGCCTTCTTTCCTCTTCTTGAGCATAAAATGTTAGAAAAATTATTGTCTTCATTTCATCCTCACTTTGAGCGAAAAGTAAGAAAGATGTGTTTTAGGGGTAAAAGATGAGGTTTAGAAGTGTAAAGGATGAGTTGAAGACGTAATTTTTCAACTAAGGTGTGTTTATACAGTATATTAAGGGCATTGAGTGTAGCACCGGTAGTTGGCAGCACTGACGTATCTTCACCATGTTAATTTTTGATCATTGCTCCTCGGTGTAATTTTTATGCTAGAGCTAAGCTGATTGCTGTAGTATCAAGATAATTAGTAGCCCAAGTGCACAATTTGGCTAAATAAAGCCTGATTTAAAGAAAAGTATTTTTTAGTAATTTTTTAAATTTACATGCATTTTTCTAAAATATAAAAAAAAAACTTTTCTTTAAATCAGGCTTTATTTAGCCAAATTGTGCACTTGGGCTACTAATTATCTTGATACTACAGCAATCAGCTTAGCTCTAGCATAAAAATTACTCCGAGGAGCAATGATCAAAAATTAACATGGTGAAGATACGTCAGTGTTGCCAACTACCGGTGCTACACCCAATGCCCTTAAACATGATATGATGTGTAACGGTGGCGCGACCATCCTCAGACCTCGTGAAGATCTTGCCGATGGAGGTCTCTGTAATCGAGTAACAAGAAGGAAGAATAATATAATATCATACCCTTGGTTGCAGTACTTAAACAGTGACGTCATCGGCGTTGCAGGCAAGAGGAGCCTTCAAGACGCGGTGGAATCTCTCTCGCTATATGAGTAAATGAAGCGAAAGATGGTTCTATATAATAATATGAGAATATGAGAAAATGAGATAATGGAGCAAAAAATGGTACACTCCATTAAAATAAAAACTTTCAATCCGCAGAGCGTTCTGAGAACACTAAGGATCCGGCTATACTTTAACATAGCCGTATCATACATACACACTAAATTTTTAGATGCTGAATTGGTTTCAGTACTTTATGTCAGTACAAAATTGCTCCAGTTTCTTCTTACATCCAACACTTTTGACCTATAAAACACTTATCCCAAGTACAAATTTGGTACTGAAAAAAGAGAGTCAGTTTTTGGTACTTTTTTTACTCTCTTTTTTCAGTACCAAATTTGTACTTGGAATAAGTGTTTTATAGGTCAAAAGTGCTGGATGTAAGACGAAACTAGAGAAATTTTGTACTGACTGGAGCAATTTTGTACTAACTTAAAGTACTGAAACCAATTCAGCATCTAAAAATTTAGTGTGTATTAAATCATCAGAACTAAAAAGGTGAGTACCCCTATAAGATCCTTATGGAACTTGTATGCTATTCACGGGTACACCTTAATAAAATCTATAAGAACCAAATAAATTTATTTGGTTCTGTATATAGATTTTATTATCTCTTTCATGGAAACCATACAATAATATTTTAATATATATAATTATAATTATATATATTATAGTAAAAATTAAAAAAAAACAAAAAAAAACATGCGGCAAATGAAAAAGATTGCTATAGGTTAGCAGTCCATTCACTGAAAGTATATCCATTCACCAATTTATTAGTGTAATTTGTACACTGTATTCTGTATTCGGTTAGAGTGTACAATGTGATACTTTATATACATAATCACAATCAGAAGGACACGATAAGTAAATGCAACTTGTCAAGATGCGGATATTTGTTAAGTAAATTACATGGATTATGTTAGCGTCGTGATCTCTATCACGCCAATCGTGACTAATGGTTCACGTTTGATCACGTGGTCTAGGTGACAGCTCATGATCGTGCCAATCGTTAGGTCAAACTCAACAAATCATAATAATTACGTACATTAGATCACATTTTACTACCCATTGTTGTCACTTTGCATTGTTACCTCTTTGTTATATGTCGTGAAATACCAAATTACATTGTCCTGCTGTAAGGAAAACGTGTTCACCTCATGCATGATCATGTATGAACTACTTAATTATGTTATTGACGCCACTTCATGTAATTATGTAATTACGTATGTAGTACGGTACAATCAACGTTCGCAGTTTCTCCTTAAGGCTATGCAACTAGTTTGAACCGTAAGTAAACGTACCGAGGAAGACTTGAAAAATGTATTTTTGTTTACATCGACAGTGTATTCAATTTGTGGAGTTTGGAGTAAAGGACCTGCTTTTCAAAGTAGTTTTAATATAAACTCTATACACGTACAGTACATATACGTTTTTCTTATCGTTAATTCTTTGATGTCATGGCAAACGACGTTTAAGGCTAAAATATGTGAGCTTTTAAGGTATAACCTGAGAATTTGTCTGTCAAGGTCAAGAGGCGTGGCTATAGTGGCAACACTGTTTGCATTGGAATGCGAATAATTTTTTAGGAGGGGGTGGTGACATCAGTCCTTGAGAACGTTGCCACATTTCTCATGACATATAGGAAACGATCATCGCCACGGTTCAAAATATATGAAAACAATTCAGAAAAATAGTCTAAAAAATTAGGTTTAAGTAAAAAAAAAAAAGTAAAAGAATCTGTTGAATAGTTTTTTTGCAATGCTAATTAACAAATTTAACATTTGAAGGATACAAAATTCTCATTTATATAAATTAATTATAATTAAACCAACGGTTAAAAAATTCCGAAAAAATTCAGAGCTAATTTGACGATTGCATGCTGTAAGTCCACCAAATTAATTTGAAGAAAATCTGTTGTAGCGAATTTTTCGTCCAAATTTCTCAGGTTAAGCCTTAAGTTACCACTTATAAGCGTATGGCTAAAACTCGGCTTGCACCCAGTATAGCTTCGGAGCGTTCTTGCCATGCCCTGGTTTAACCAAAGGCTAAAATACAAGTTTTTTTTTTCGGCTTCGTAAAAAGTGGGGGTGCGCCAAAACTTTAGTTATAGCAATCCAATCAATGCATTTTTTCGGCTTGCACCAAGTTTTCTAGACTGTCAAAAACAGAGGAATGCACCGAAGTTACACTATAATATATTTATAAGATCTCTGGCTATACTGGGCGCAAGCTGAATTTTAGCCAATCAAAGTGCCGTATCCCAAGCCGTAAGCCGAAACATTCGAAAACCACGTATTTACACTTTTATTATAACATTACTGTGTATATACAAATTAAAGTCCCCCTGAAATTAACATTAAACCAGGGCGTACATTTAAAATATGCTCTCTGATATGTAAGCATGTGAAGATTTCCTCCCATGAAAAGATATATCCTCGGCACTCAAGTGTCATCAGTAAACACGCTCTCTGGTACCAAGTCACGGCCAAGTTTACGACTTTTTTACGATAATGCAGTCGGCGTCACTGTAACGTATCAATCTATCCGAGGGCAATTTAATTTTTGTTAAAAATATACCAGTTAAGTTCAAAAATTATATTTAAATAAAATTGTATGTACGGGCATTTTTAGATTTTTATGCATTTTTACTTTTTTTTCTTTTTAATGTTAAGGATAAGATAACGCCACTAACGTTAAAAAAATCCCTCACACGAAAATTCTGAAAAAAAATTAAAATGTTCTCCTCCACACCCCCTATCAGTAGCTAAAATATCAGGTATACAAATACGATCTAGTTTTTGAATTAATAATTTTTAAAGTTGACTACTTTAACATGGAGAAATGAAACTTCCATGTTAAATTAGTCAACTTTGAAAATTCATAACTCAAAAACTAGATCGTATTTGTATACAGGCTGATATTTTAGCTACTGATAGGGGGTGTATAGAGGAGAAAATTTTAAATTTTTTTCAGAATTTTCGTGTGAGGGATTTTTTTTAACATTGGTGACGTTACCTTACCCTTAACTAAAAAACCTTGTTGTAGGGTTCTGGCCACAAGTGAAATTTGAATTTACCGGCTCTTTGTAAAACCTACTAGTAACCTAGCAATCGATGCTTAGGGTTTGGTGCAGGCTCGGACTGGAAAACTAGAGGGGCCTGTCACGGCCATATATTAGGCATTACAGACAACAGGGGCCACCTGGAAGAGGGCCTGAGGTCACTTTTTGTTATATACCTCAATGTTAAAAATCAAAGGAGCCAGACAGGGATCCCTGACCCAGCCATATGGCCAGTCCGAGCCTGGGTTTTGTGGGTCCCTTCCAAACAGGGGCCTATAGTAATTAATTAATATATCCCAGCATTCGCCTGGTTGTGACTGAGAAAACCATGGAAACCTTAGTCAGGATGGTCGGCAATTGATGGAGGATGCCATCAATCACCTCCCGGATGCACGAGTGGGTTAGCAACCGCCACTTGTGAAAAGTTTGGCGGTGCCTCATGGGATCGAACTCACGACCGTTCGATTACAAATCGAATGCGCATACCACTGACATAAATTCTCCTAACAATGATTCTGTAGCAACTGAAAATTTTCACGACGCCATCAAACTCTCCACCCATCCCACGTGACTGTTTGTATCGCCGCCTAGTGCCTCATTATATCGAACGCGGCTCGCATACTAACCAATATTATTATAACTAGTTAGAAAAACAAACCGACGAGATAATAAGCAACCTCAAAAGGTATGTTGTATAAAAATAACGAGACTGAGCGAGGTTACAGAAAGGCGAAGTGTTGATGTCAGTCAGATTAGCAAGCCAGATGCATCAAACGTGCACCTGCATCTGGCACGCGTCCAGTGACGTCATCACGGGGTGTGACAAGATATTAATACATGACAAAATGGTGCTCACGTTAATTGTGATTTACTGACACAAGTTTTAGATTAGAGTCGAAAAAACAGGATTTCATCTTCAATAAAAAAAAAAAAAGTTGTCGTTGAGATATTATAAACTAACCTTACAGCTATTTATTTATATACGTTTGACCGCTGATAATATAATTATATATAACTGTTCCTGTTTCCAGCTTATTCTAAACTTTTAGATCCTTACTTTAAGAACAATATTTGTACTTTTATTGACCACGTTTATTCCGTACTAAATTTGTAATTAAAACTGAGAAAAGTGCTGAAAATAAGATTTAATTAGCCCATTTAATGAACTGAAACCTAAAAAGTCCTTACTGTAAGGTGAAAATAATTGAACTGAAAACCTATTCAGCATCTAATAGTTTAGTGGCTAGCTAGGAGGTTCATGAACAATGTGAGTCACATTTTGTAAATATACATTTTGTAAATATTACATTTTGTAATCGGTGTTCAGATACAAGCTGTCGACAAGCTTGAAAAATGTCCGCTTTCCACCCCTTATATGTATCTTCACCTTCCCCCATGTCACCACTTTAAGTTAGAGAACGTCAGAGAAGTCTAAGTTCTCTCTTGTCTCCATGCAAGGAATATAATCACATGCTTAATTAAAGATCAACTGCCCGCTTTTCCTGAAGGTAAAGTTATAATTTAACACATGACTACGCCCCCCAAGGTCAAGTTATCACATGTCAACTCTCCCCAAGGTCAAGTTATCACATGTCCACGCCCTCAAGTTCAAGTTTTCACATGTCCACGTCCCTCTCAAGGTCAAGATACTCACATGTCCACGTCCCTCTCAAGGTCAAGTTATCACATGTCCACGCCCCCCAAGGTCAAGTTATCACATGTCAACTCTCCCCAAGGTCAAGTTATCACATGTCCACGCCCTCAAGTTCAAGTTTTCACATGTCCACGTCCCTCTCAAGGTCAAGATACTCACATGTCCACGGTGCTCTTGAAGGTCGCGGCGAGGGGCTCACACTCGCGGCTCTGCGAGGTCACGCCCCCTCCGCACGAGCGCGAGCACGGCGACCACTCGGACCAGCCGCCCCACGTGCCCTGCTGCAAGATGGCCGCCGCGCGCCGCTGGGCCGCCAGCCTCGCCTTGACCATCTCGTGGACCTGTAGCATTAACACGTGCAAAAGTGTTACTACAGTGCTATTTTTAATAGGAAAGACAGGAAAATTATTTTCTCTAAATATTATATTATAATATATTAATGTTGGAATTGGAAGCAGGCCCAGGCGCGGATCCAGGAAAAAAAATTGGAGGAGGCTGCCAGGCTGACTCCATAAGGCCAATGTTAAAAAAAAATGGAGGGGGGGGGAAATGTCTATTATATTGCCCATGTTAAATCCAAAATTTCGGGGGGGGGGGGGGGGAGGGCTGCAGCCCCCCCCCCCCAGCTCCCCCTGGATCCGCGCCTGCTTCTGGCCCAATGCATAGAGTGCATTGACCTGTTCTCGTTAGATCATTAAAGTCAAGCATCCTTGAGATTGGTTAGTACTTGGATGGGTAACTGTTTTAAATAAAAATACTTTGCTCCCTCCCTGGATTAATTCATCTCGCTTTCCACCCAGTGCAGTGATGCATTTGTGTGTGGTTCCCCAGGCTTTGGACATCACTTATAAGTACATTGATAAAAAGTGTCCATCCTGACTGAGGTTTTCTACGGCTCCCTCAGTCTTGCCTCAACAAATGCTGTGCGTAACAGACCGTGGCCACCATCTTTTTCCTCCCTTATATCCTTATTATATAATAGATAATAGACATTAAGCTCATAGCGGTTTAAGAAAAACAGCGTGACCCGAGAAATATCCTTTAAAACAAAATTTTTAAATCAAACAAGAAAATAAATGAAGAGCGGTATAAGAAATGTTGATTTCATTCACGTTGTAATAAATGTGCACTTGGAGACTTGCCAGCTGATGATATAAAGTCACGACTGAAATTAGCGAAAAAACGTTCACAATCAAAATCGTAATTGCCGTAACAACATCCATTTATCTGGAGAGCCATATGCAAGCACTCGACGGCGAACATAATTGGAATAATGGACGATAATATTTCAACAACATACCGCGAGACTTGCTAAGTAATACATCACCGCGGGTTTGCGTGGGCGCTCGGCGCACTTGCCGGTAAATCATATCGTGGCCATGTTTGTAGAAATTTTAGAGAATTTACTGATTAAAATTTCACAGCATGAGCGTGCAGAGCTTAAAAAAATTGCCTAATTTGCATGCAACCTCGATATATGTACACCTCTGGATAGCACGAACTTTACTCCTGCCTCACTTGCTAGAACTGCATTCAATAGACAGAGAGATGTAGATTTGTAATTTTGAGAGATGTAAGAAGAGCACCCGCGGAACCAGAATGAATTTTCGGGTGGGGACAGGCTTCTTCATAAGTTCAATGTTAAAAAATAAATTTGGAGTGGGGGAAACGCCTAATTTTGCCCATGTTAAATTCAAAATTAGGGGGGGGGGGCGTGGTTCCCCCAGATCTCTCCTTGGATCCGCACTTTTGGAAGGGTACCCAGTCTATCAATATCAAAATAGTTTCGGTTCACCACGCCTCCATAGAGTACGTGGTAACGTCTATAACAAACAAAGCAGGAGTAAAATTCATGGTGTACACTTCATTCGAATAAAAATGTCCGATCCCACTGTGTTAAAGTATAGCCGGATTGGACATTTTTATTTTAATGAAGTGTATTTAACAACTCGGGAAGGCACGAATGTTTCCTTTCGCTTGACTTGCTGACGCTTCAATAATTCTCAGATTTATACTTTATATTAACTATATTGCAGTTTATAATGGTCTTATAACAACTATGCACCATAAAAAAAAGTTTGTAATCGCTACAATATATTGCGAAACAACATACAGTAGAATTAGTTTGCTATTCCCTCCGGAAGTAGCCGGAAGTGTGAAATTTGCAGCTCTTCTGTAATTGTAATTCAGGTTTGAAACTTTACAGAGTGGTTTGAAGTAGAAGTACTGACTTATATGTGAAATTGTAACGCTGAAATATGAATAGGAAGACTATAGAAACCTTACACTTCCGGCTACTTCCGGAGGGAATATCACGTAAATTTTACTGTAACAACATTCCGAATGTCCCTCAGTGTACCAACTTGCCCTGCAGCGACCACGCCCCCTCGAGTCAGTGCCCTGAATGTCAGAAAGCTCCATTAACCGCGGAGATGCATAATTGCATAATTACACTGCAGTTTAACTACTTTTATCACAAAGTGCATGATGCATGTAATTATACTTGATAATATACAGAATATGAACCTGGCCATGCAGTTCAATGTGCTTTTATGTGCATGTATATTATAAGATACAAAGCGAAAAATATGATGTGTAATACATATATCTAGTTCTATTACAATAGTAACGAAATAACCAACTATTCATAAACGTTAAAAGACAAACATATATATGCATATTATATTACTGAAGTACATTAAAATTTGAATTCATATGGTTTATTCGTCAAATTCATAGAGTGGATATTAATATTTATGGTTCATATATTAGTGTTCATATTTTACCTCAAGATCTAATCTAAACTCTGGGTAAAGAAAAGTTGAGCAGGAAATGTTTTTTAGGCCATGACCAAGTTATCCATTCCGAAATTGTCCAATTTAACTTAAGAAACGTGGAAACCTCAGTGAGGACGGTCGGTAGTGACAGCAATGCTTTATATCACTTCCTGAATGCACACAGTTCTCATCCCGATTGCCGGTAAGTTCCCATTCAAATGTATACTATATACATGCATAAGCAGAGCAAGAAAAGCAGATATTATAGCTGCAGGCTTGTGGTTATATATATGAAAAACATACTTGAAAAACAAAGAACGCGAGCAAGCAAGCATATCGTCTCTCGACCGAAATAATGAGCTATCTGCTTACCACGATTTCGTTGCAAAAATGAGCTATATATCTATATACTATTTCAGATGAACGCAATTATGAGCTGTAAATTGGCATAAATTAAAGCTCATAATTGCGCTCACCTGAAATAGCAGACAGCTCATTATTACAACGAGATCATGGTAGGCAGATATAGTTCATTATTTCGGTCGAGGGACAAAATATCAAATGGTTTTGAATTTCTGCTATCTTAATTGCTCTGCTTGCTTGCTGTGTGTATATTATGAGAACGGTTCTTTAAAGCCAAGGTAACTACATCGGGATTCGAACCCACGACCACCTACTGACAAGTCAGTCACCGAATATGAAATCTCTGCCATAACACTGCGCAATCTCCCTTTAGTTGAAAATTTACGTGTTCAACTCATCTTTTACACGTCTAAATCTAATCTTTTTACCTCTAAGACACATCTTATTTCTTCTTCGCTTAAAATGAGGATGAAATGAAGACAATGGGGTATACTGACAAAAAAAAAAGTTTCAAGTTTTTGTCAATATCTCAAAAGGCACGAGAATTTCATGAAGAACAAGCCCTATTACAGCATTCTACGACAATTTCCTGATTTTATATGAATTTTTAAAACCTCTCAAAAATGACGTCATAGCATTGAATCTTAAATGGGAAAATAGATCAGTTAACATTGCCAAATCCCATACTTAATATTGAAATGTAACCAAAACTTCATTTGCAAGGTTTTTAGGTGCTAGAATCACGATAATGAAGGTTTCAAATTCCTACTTCAATAACTTTTCATTTTAGCAATGTTAACTGATGCATTTTCGTATTTAAGATTCAATGCTATGACGTCATCAAAAAAAGTTTTAAAAATTCATATAAAATCAGCAAATTGTCGTAGAGTGCTCTAATAGGGCTCGTTCTTCATAGAATTCACAGTACTTTTTACTAGTATTGCTAACTCAAATACCGGTCAGTACCCCATTTTTAACATTTTATGCTCAATAAGAGGAATGAAGATCGAAGTAGTACTCTCGTATTTTTTCCCTCTAAAATGGTGCAAAATAGGAGGAAATTAGACGAGGAAAGAGCTTAATAGCGAATAAAATATGAAAATTATTTCAACTCTGGTTTGTTCTCATTCAGAAAATTATGTTGACTGACAGATGGTCTCATCGATGTATAATTTCCCCGAGGGGCGACCGATGCATATTTATCTAGTTTTATTGCATAAATAAATATCCTAAACATGTGTTGAAGATGTCACTGCATCATGATGACGTCACCGTTGCAATTCTACAAGTCGTAAACTGTGAGCATGCAGCATTAGGAGCCGACGAGGCAAAAAGTCGGGCAAAAAACGAGGCGCCTCTCATGCAGCGAGGGAGATGGATTTAAGGTGCTTTTACGTGGAGCGATGTCAAGCGGGGCGAAGAAGGCGCATTTGCTTCAATATCATATGGCGGCCATGTTGGCATGGAAAAATCGCAGCAGGATTTCATTGCAGCGGGAAAGTGATTTTTAACCCTAACATGGCGCCATATGATATGAAAGGTGCATTTCCATGGAGTGGGGAAAGCGAGAAAATAGCGTGCCGCAGCCAATCAGAGGCTCGGGATTTCCTCGGAAGCGTTTTTATTCAAAGTCAAAATTTTATTAATCTTACATAAAGACAAGTCAGCATACAATACATATTATAATCAATATCAGTTTTTGAAAAAATCGTCAATATGGTACACTCCTTTATCAAATAGGAATTGTTTCACTCTTTTCTTAAGGTAGAGATAACGCCGAACAGCTGATCGACGTAATGCCCTTTGATTAACATGTAAACCTTAGCAAATTGACAAAAATTCTGAAATTTTTTTGAGAGGCAGATATTAGTGCCTAAAAGCCATAGAAAAAATTTCAAAACGATTTAACGAGCCGATTTTTTTTTAATTAATTTTTTTAATTTTCAGCATAGGGCTTTCCCATGGAGAGCCAAACTAAAAAATTAATTTAAAAAAATCGGCTCGTTAAATATTTTTGAAACTTTTGCTATGGCTTTTAGGCACTAATATCTGCCTCTCAAAAAAATTTCAGAATTTTTGTCAATTTGCTAAGGTTTACATGTTAATCAAAGGGGACTACGTCAAACAGCTGTTCGACGTTATCTCTACCTTAAACACTGTAACACTTTCTTCACTCTTTATGTCAACTGGTAACTTATTATACATGGATTGAGCAGAATAAAGGAGCCCCTTCTCATAGGCTGCCGTTCTATGGCGCTCAAGTACAAACATGTTCTTATGACGTGTGTCATAAGAATGATCAAATTTACACTGTACAAAATAGTTGGGATGCTTCTTAACAAGTGTTAAAACTTGAGAGATATATAATGCAGGAAATGGTAAAATGTTAAGAGTTTTGAACAAATTTCTACAACTGGTTCTGGGAGGTACATTTGATAATATTATAATTGTCCTTATCTGAATAATAAAAATTCTGCTAATTAGGTATTGGGCTGCGTGACCCCAAATTTCAATACCATAAGAAAGAATGGAATGAAAATATGCATGATAAACATTTTTCAATACATCAAAATTAACTACATTTTTTAATTTCCTCAAGGCAAAGAGAGACCTTGATAATTTTGAAGCAAGATAATCAATGTGAAAACTCCAATTGCCGCCATATGATATTGAAGCAAAATAAATGCGGTTTTCTCGCCCCGCTCGCCATCGCTCCATGGAAAAGCACCTTAAAGGTTCATTTCCATATAAAGCAATATCATGCGGGACGAGAAAGGCGCATTTGCTTCAATATCATATAGCGGCCATGTTGGCGATAAAATCACTCCCCGCAAGGCGAGGAAATCCCGAGTCTCTGAATGGCTGCGGCACGCGATTTTCCCGCTCCATGTAAAATTGTAAATGCACTTTCAATATCATATGGCGGCCATGTTGGCGTGAAAAAATCGCAGCGGGATTTAATCGCTGCGGGAAAGTGACTTTTCCACCCCAACATGGCTGCCATATGGAATTGAAGCAAGTGCGCTTTTTTCGCCCCGCTTAACAACGCTCCATGTAAAAGCACCTTGGGGAGGGATAGAGAGCGTGCAATTGCCTCCTCCAAGTGCAAATGATGAATGTGTGTACATGACACAGACCAGACGGCCGTGAGATAGAAGCACGTATCTTGCAGCCCAAATAGCAACGATAATTCAGACCATGTGCTCCGTCTCACGAGTGTCAGCGCTCAGCTGCACCGCCAGATTGTGAGTCAATTTGCTAATGTTTAGCATGTATCACGTCAGTTATTTTAATTATTTTTATAATAGTTTCATTGCTTAATATCATGGCTTTATTTTTTATTTAACTATAGTGTGCCATATCGGCAAACAAATGAAATTTCTAAAATATCATTCTTTAAAGTTGAATAATTCCCTAAATTATTTCATCACGACTGTCGCCTAAGAAGGCTCCCAAATATGTAGCAAATGTCATCCATGATTTTAGCTATCACACCTTTAATTCACAAGGTTTAAAAATATATCAGGTTCAACCCTAATAGATGATTTTTATTCATTATGCAGGGTCTTAATTCAGGGTATGATTCAGGAACTTAAAAAAATTTAAACATTCTAAAAAATACAAGATGTGATAAAAAAAATTTTTTCCAAATTAACCTGAGATACGACCCTTGACCCTGAAATTACCCTGGAATTGTTAAATTTTCAAAACATGCACGTATTTTTAAATATCGGATTCGAAAGTTCAAATTATAGTGACTATTAGATTCACATTTTTTTCCCATAAAAAGTAATGAAACGTACTATATAATGCTCTCGCCACCTAATTCTAAGAAAGCCATCATCAGGGTCCGGTTGACTCTCTAGGGGTCCTGATGGGGGAAGGGTACAAGCTCTGAAGGGGCGGAGGGTCTGTGAGAACCGCTGTGGACTTTCGGTGCTCGGGAGGTGTTGCAGTGAAAATACAAATATGTGGAGGAAACATAATTTATGTTCTCACTTTTATGTACGCATACAAACAGGCGATAATTCTCTCTGGATGTGGGGGTCTAAATAATTTAACATCTCTCCCAACAATCGATATGTTGTCCAATGTAAGGAGGAGTGAGCAGGCGTTAGCTATATAGGCGAGGGAACACAGCACGTTAGTTATGGCAGCAATATATTTAAATTCAAATGTGAGGATTTTCAGATTTCTATAAGAAATATACGGTAATATTTTTAATATTTTTTTTATTATCAATATGGTGTTACAATAGATATTTCGTCCTTCGTCCGCAATAATGAGCTATCTGCGTGCCACAATCTTGTTGCAATAATGAGCTATCTGTTATGTCAGGTGAGTGCAACAATGAGCTTCAATTTATAATTTACATCAGCTCATAATTGCAATCGTGGTAAGCAGATAGCTCATTATTGCAACAAGATTGTTTATACAGATAGTTCATTATTCCGGAGAAGGAACGATTTATCCTGCATGATGTCAAACAATTGTAGAATTTTTCATCGCTAACAATATGTGAAATTCGATTATATTATAAGCAAAAAAATAACAGTAATAAAATATATTACGAAGAGTTTACACGGTTCCCTCAGTTACAGCGAATGTATACCTGATTATTGATTTGTATTTTAGGGCAATTTATACATTTTGGTCTCATGTATATATATATATATATATATATATATATATATATATATATATATATATATATATATATATATATATATATGCCTTTATTCCCCTACCACATAACCTGCAATGCAATGTAGCCACCATTCAGACTGAAGTTCTCATTATAGCAGAAATATACAGTAACAAATTAATAGAGGCTTCCAAGTGTTCCCCGGCGGGATTTAACATTTTCTCCACATAAGCCACCATGTTACAAAATTTGAATTTTTTCTCGGTAACTATTAAAGCTATTAATTTGAAACCATGTCATACCCCCCCCCATTTAGGGGTCCTCTGTTAATCAGATAATGGATTAAGAACTCATTTTCCCTAAAAAATATTCTTTAATGCCAAAAAAGCAATTTCTAGTTTTTTTTTACATAGGTCTAGATAGGACAGTGGGAACACCGCAAAATCAGCTGACTTGAAGCCTTCATAATAAAGTGTCTTATCAGTTATCAGTCTTGTCAACTTGACTTTGACGGGTCACTGACGAAACTGACCATCGAGTGACGTCATTGTTATTGGCACTTTTGATTCAGATGAAGATCTACACAGCGGCTCGGACAAAAAAAGACCGGCAATTGACGGCATGTGCTGCTCGGCTCGGGTTCCCGCCAAACTGCTGCCAGACACGCGACTGTGACGCCACAGATGCAATCACGTGACGTCATCGTCACATCCCCCGCGGGAGTTCACCGAGCGTTTCTCACGTCCAAATCAAGTTGTTGGTTTTTATCGGAGGTGATTTAAATAAATGAAACATAAACAACCAGCCAGCGTGTGGCAAACAAACTTGTGGGGGTCGGAGTGTATACTTTTCTTGTGGCTGGTAACCTCACGGGTCTAAGGTTCATACTTCATTTGGTTTCAGTCGGAAAAGCTCGGGTGTCTTCGGCTCGGCTCGGCCAATGATGTTCTTCGTTACAAACAACACACCAATGACAGAAGACGTTACAAACACGACAAAAACCAAGTTAAATGTCAACCAGAGTACAACTCAGGATTACGTTGCGCTTCAATATAGAGGCTTCAAGAACACCGTCCTATCTAACATATGTAAAAAAAAACGTGAATTTTGTAAGATTTTTTAAGGGGAAATTCCTTTTAAAAGCCTAAGTCCAAACTGAAAAGTACAGTTTATAATTCATGATTTAGATTTTTTTACGTAACTTATAACCGAAAACACTTAAAAAAAAAACAATTTGCTTCATTTTCAAGTGCAAGATGGAACTTAGCGACACAAATGAGCACCAATGACTTGAAACCTCAATTTAGTGGGCGCCTCAGATAAGGAGCTGAGAAGTTCGCAGATGTTGATAGACGGGGAGCGTCTCTATCTCTCACTTCAAACTGTCTAATTTGACCTCTGGAAGGTCACGTGACTCACCGAGGTCAAGGTCACGTCCTAGTTTCAAATTCGACCCACCGGCGGCGCTACTGGCTACATGGCCACCCTCAATGGAGAATAACCATAAACTTTTATTACGCGGAAAATGGCGAGAAAAAAATTAAGTGGAATTAAATGTCTGTTGCGAATAAAAAGTTATGTAAGAAAGCGTTCTTCATCCCGAGTTTTGTTTTTTGTGCAGCTGCCGGTATCATGTACTACACTCATTCAGTTGCAGCCGCTCCAACAAACTATAATGCTAGCTGGATTGCGTGGGCGGGTCTATCGCCGCTGCATGCATGAATTAAAATGCCTCTGTATGTATGACAATGCTACACAGTGCGTCCCCCTTCCCCCTAAAATAAAAGCAGCAGTTACAATTTATTAACATCATGCATGTTATTGTATACCGATATATGAAATAAGAATTGAGTATTTTGTGATGTTACACATGCAATGCAGGTCTTATCTTTTGACGACATTAATATAAATAAATCAACGTTTTTTCAATACCCTTGTATGATTTCTTTTTATTATTTCATTTTTGTAGCCGCGCGGCTTAAAGGATATATCGTCTTAATAAAGTGGATCAGCTTGGCCATAAAACATGAAAATGTCAAACATTTGCATGGAACATACTGTATGTTACGCTTGGAAGATAAAATATGATAATATGAGAGAGACGTGAATGATGCTCGTATACTTTTATTTGTCCAGTATACATTTTTGCTGTAATGACAACTTGTATTATAACCTATAGAAGTTTGTGAAGCTAAATGTCTTCGAATGTTCCACGAGACTCTCGTGATTCATTTCTCTCAACATAAATTCTTAGACACGTCGTCAACTACCTCGAACTTTTCCTCAGCACACGCATCAGCACTGAACGAATAACCTCTCAAGACAGCACGAACTTTGCTCAAAATGCCTCATTTGCGAGCGCTGCCCCTAGTTGAAAAATTACATCTTCAACTCATCCTTTACATATCTTAACTTTATCTTTTTACCTCTAAAACACATCTTATTTCTTCTTCACTCAAAGTGAGGATGAAATGAAGACAAATATATCTAACATTTTATACTCAATAAGGGGGAAAAAAAGACGTATAATCTAGTCTTTTCCCCTCTTTTTACCTCAAAAATGGTGCAAAATAGATTCGAGTATTGACCTCAATTTTTTTATTGCAGAAATGGATAGAGGGTGCAAAGTTATGCTACCCTGATTTTTTTCAGATTTTTTAGAGCCCGGGAAGTATTTTTAAAAAATTATTGAAAGTTCTTTTTGTGACGTCACGAGACGCCGCTCCTTAAGAAAAAGATAGGACTTGCCGCCGCGTGACGTCACAAAAAGGACTTTCAATAATTTTTTAAAAATACTTCCCGGGCTCTAAAAAATCTGAAAAAAATCAGGGTAGCATAACTTTGCACCCTCTATCCATTTCTGCAATAAAAAAAATTGAGGTCAATACTCCATAAGAGGAGTAAGAAGAGAACCTAATTTAGCCTCCCCAAAAAGTTTTGAGACCGTCTGCTTCAAAACCGGCTCTTTGACTTCTCAATAAGAGAAGTCCTTATCCCAACACCTGAAAGGTAGACTTTATCAGAAAGTCAAATAGTCGGTTTTGAAGCAGATAAGTTCACCACCATAGCTTTATATAGACTACTTGGTAATGCAGAAAAACAAAGCAGGGTTTTAAAGTTCATGCGCCCATGCAGTTTATGTAGTTTAGATATGTGGTAGATCTGGGGATAACTTTTAATTAAAGTATATACTTTTCTGTTGCTGGAGTTACAGCACCAAACGACGGATGGATGCACAACTATTAATGTATACAAACTAGTATAACTACATAATTATTTATAGTATATTGCATTGTTATATTACTTATCATGCATAATCGTTAAACTGGTATTACACGATACATTTTTTCTATTATTATTGCATACAATTTTTCCTTGCAAGAAAAAAATCAAATTGATGTGTTTATATGAGGAGAAAATTTTCATGTAAGAAAAATTGTACGCATTGTATCGTGTCAGTAATACCGGCTTTACAGTGTTTGCATGCATATAAATTATAAATATGTTTCCCGCAGTTTTAGAGAAAATAACATGACAAAAAGCTAACCTATAAATGGACCACGTGACTGCGGTGTCCACGTTCGGATGTCCTCCCGGTGGTCCTCCTCCTGTATCGGGAGGAATGTGACCACGCCCCCGCCCTGCGGACCTCATTGTACTGCCTTGTCGGGCTGTTTATATAATTAAATAATTTGATTGATAATTGTGATAATCAAGTGGACCTCGTGATTATACCCGCAGTGTCAAACCCGGTGCTACTTGGTGGTTTTTACAGTCACGTGACTCGATCACGTGATGTATTACTGATGACTTCGGTTCCCTCATGCAGGAAAGATTAATTTTCCTGCTACTGAATTCAGATGCAGGCGGTAATGATCACAGTATTTTTGTCATACGATTAAAAAATATGTAAATTATAGATTTCAAATGGAAGTATTCACACAAAAATTTAATTTCTATATCAAAAACATAATGGAGTATCGCGCGCGACCTCATTTTTTTTTATTGCAGAAATGGATAGAGGGTAAAAAGTTATGCTACCCTGTTTCTTTTTTCAGATTTTTTTTAGAGCCCGGGAAGTATTTATAAAAAATTATTGAAAGTGCTTTTTGTGACGTCACGCGGCGGCAAGTCCTATCTTTTTCTTAAGGAGCGGCGTCTCGTGACGTCACAAAAGGAACTTTCAATAATTTTTTAAAAATACTTCCCGGGATCTAAAAAATCTGAAAAAAATTAGGGTAGCATAACTTTGCACCCTCTATTCATTTCTGCAATAAAAAATTTTGAGGTCGATACTCCATTATAGTAATTACATATATAGTTATTTAAGGTGAGCAATATTATGAGCTGTAAATTGATATAACAAAGTTCACTATTGTGCTCACCTGAACCGCCCCCTTGAATTTCCTCAAACCATAATATATATTATGTAATTATATCCTAAAAATTTAATGCACAAGGTATCGACCTCAATTTTTTTAATTGCAGAAATGGACAGAGGGTGCAAAGTTATGCTAACCTGATTTTTTTCAGATTTTTTTAAGTCCTAGAAGTATTTTTTTTTTTAAATATTGAAAATCCTTATTGTGACATCACGAGGCGGCAAGTCCTACCTTTTTCTTAAGGAGCGGCGCCTCGTGACGTCACAAAAAGAACATTCATGACAATATATTTTTAAAAGTAGTTACCGGGGTCTAAAAAATCTGAATAAAATCAGGGTAGGATAACTTTGCACGCTCTATCGATTTCTGCAATAAAAAAATGAGGTCGATACTCCATTAAATAAAAAACAAAACATTCCAATCGTTCCGACAGAAATATTCGTGATATCAATAAATCGAGATCAATCGTTAATTTAACCGCCGACATTCCCGCCAAATCTCATCTCCGTTCAATTAGCGGTCTGCATGCGTCGCTGATTCGCTCAAAGGAATGACGATCTGCGCACTCTAATTTTTATGACGGCAATTAGCGATTGTCACTTGGAATTACGTCACGTGACAGCTTGGATGATTTAATAACAGCAAAAAATACGACAGAACAAGCTTTCATTATAACTTAATATACAAAGTAAAATAACATGATGTTCTTTGTGGGATTTATGTACTTGAAAAAAAATGTCTTGGTTTTCAGATACAAATTGTAGCTCCATATTTCCTGTACACCTGATGTTTACAGCATACCTGAGTTGAAATAAATTTCATCTTTAATTCACTATTAAGCTCTCCTTTAGTCTACTTTCTTTTATTTTCCACCATTTTAGAGGAAAAAAGAGGGAAAAAGATGACGTTACGTCTTCTTTCCTCTCATTGAGAATAAAATGTTAGAAGTATTGGGGGGCATTCAAAAAGCACTTTAACCCCAACTTTAGTCCCAAGTTTAATCCCTGGTAATAAACATGGTGCTAAACCAAGGGTTAACCATGTCTAGCTCCTTGTTTAGCACCATGTTTAGTATAATACCATGCAGGGATAAAACTTGGGGCTAAAGTTGGGGTTAAAGTGCTTTGTGAATGTCCCCCATTGTCTTCATTTCATCCTCACTTTGAGCGAAGAGGAAATAAGATGTGTTTTAGAGGTAAAAAGATTAGGTTTAGACGTGTAAAGGATGAGTTGAAGACGTAATTTTTCAACTAGGGTATATACTGCAGCGCACGCGTGTATTATCTATATCATGCAAATATAATCGAGAGAACGATAAATTTTTTATACGAGTGATTATGAGAAACCAAGTGACCGTGAACTGTGGACTGTGATGAATTCATTTTGCCACACACTTAAATGTTCATTTTCCAACACCAATTTGGCGCAGTGCATTGACCGGTTCTCGTTAGATCACCGCCGAAGTGAAGCTACGTCGAGCGTGGTTAGTACTTGCTATATACTTGGATGGGTGACCGTTTGAAGTAAAAATTACGTTGCTTCCTCCCTGGGGTAAATTCATCTCGCTTTCCACCTAGTGCATGGCAGTGATGCACTTGTACGTGGAACCGTGGTTCTCCATGCTTTGGACATATAACTCTAGTCCATTGATAAAAAGTAGAGGTGTCCGTCCTGCCATGACTGAGTAGGTTTTCCACGGTTTCCTCACAGTCTCATCAGCTCAGTGAATGCTGGGACGAGAACAGGCTGTGACCACCCCTCACTTATCCCAGCTCTCTACCCGTTACCCCGCCGCAAGCTCCAAGCTCGTAATGGGGGTGTAAAAGAAAATAAAATAAAAAATGCAAAGACTCCATCACTTGCCAGTTGCAGGTTTCTGCAATAATATTAGAAGAACAATGATACTCGATTCATGAATTACTTCCTTTTCTTCCGATACTTGACTGAATCGAGCATTTTTTTTTTTTTTCGTCTGAGTTACGTATACTGCCTTTTACAATAATGCAGCATTTATGTTACTGCATGGAATGAGCTAGTAATGATATTCACGCTTCCGGCCGTTTGGCGCGACCCCCCACGAGCTATCAGAGTTGTCACTTTTGTCACCCGTTGTGAGCCAGCTGGACACTCAGCGCCATCTAGACGTGACCCCACGTCACCCCTGACGAGCTGCACGTGACCTGTGACGTCACAAGGTCTGTACCAGGCCAAACTGTCCTTCACGACTTCGCGACGTTTCACGTGCCATGCAGTAAGTGTCGTCTAATTTATTAGCATGCATATATATTGATTGGAATATTTAAAGCCGGTATTACACGCAGCGATACAATTTTTCCAATTATTTTATTCAATTTATTTTTCCTTACAAGAAAACAAAAACTCCATTTATTTGTATATGGAGACGAAATTTTCTTGTAAAGGAAAATTGTATGCAAAATTCTATCGTGTAATACCGGCTTAATATTAATATAATAATTGAAACATTATTGATTGTTGATGATTATTTATTGATTGGAAGTCCCTAACTGCACCCCACGTCAGTACTGACGAGGTGCACGTCTCGTCAAGTGACGTCACATGGTAGCACCAAACTGTCTTACACGTGGTCAATAATATGATCTAATTTTGTACAGCTTAAATTATCAAAAGCTTCATTTCGTACCCTTGGTTTAAAAAATACACATTTTATTTCAAACTGCATGATAAGCACTGTGCTAGAAAGAGCACAAAGTAAACTAAAATTATTTGGAATGAGCACCAACACATGCGGCTCACTTAATTTACTATGGATATTCACTTCATTAATATGCACACCACGACGTCGTGTTCTGAGTGCAGCTAACATCGTATATAATCAAGTTACCTGTCGACACAATGTCTCGTTTAATTAGGGCTGGGAAGGTATGCAACACACGTATAATGTCAGGAGACGGTACATCCCTGTACAGCACGAAATTTAGAAGAGAAAATTTCTTCATTAGGCGATGTTTGACCTGACAGCCACATAACCTCGAATACATTTTAGTAATATAAACAAATACAAATTTAAAATCATCTGTACTCATGTCATACTTGCTACAGCTGCAGTTTCAATATAAATTTGAAATTTTGGGAGATGTAAGAAGAGCAAACAGTCTACCAAAATAGTTTTGGTTCACCACACCTCCATAGACTGCGTGGTAACGTCATCAAACAAAGCAGACCCAAGTTGAAACAAATTTAATCTTTTATGCACTATTAAGCTCTCTCCTCGTCTAATTTCCTATTATTTTGCACCATTTTAAAAGTAAAAAGGGGGGGAAAGACGAGATTACGTCTTCTTTCTTCTTACTGAGCATAAAATGTTAAAAATATTGTCTTCATTTCATCCTCACTTTGATCGAAGAGAAAATAAGATGTGTTTTTGAGGTAAAAAGATTAGGTTTAGACGTGTAATGGATGAGGTAATTTTTCAACTTAGGGGATTCGAAGTATAAAGTTCGTGCTGTCCAGAGGTGTACATGCATGTTTTAAAAGCCGTCAATGGGAAACAACTCGAGGAGGTTAAAACGGACGTCTCAGTGAAGCTCTTGACTTATCAACTACAGTCGGGGTGGTCCATTCATCTCTATATATCTTAACTTCACATTCAATTTGTTTTTCATCGGAAACGTTCGGGTGTCTTCGGCTAGTGAAATTGTTCGTTACAAACAACACACCAATGACTGAAGACGTTACAAACACGAAGAAAACCAATTTACATGTGAACCAAAGTATATTCCATCAGCTCTAATGGTCCACTCTGGGGGATAACAATCATCAGTGACGTTTGTCGTTATTGTCGTTTAACGGTGAACGGATCTCGATCACGATGGAGTAAATGTTGTAACGGTACAAATCGATGTATTGTTAACTTAGGTGGTCCATATGTACCTTAATAAATAATAAATGTAAATAACAGCTCTATAATTATATGCAACTTCATTATATTATAACGTTAAATTAAATGACACAATTTGGACATATCTAGAAAACATAATGCAGCATAGAATATTTTTTTTAGTACTATTTTATTTATTTATTTTTTAATTTAGAACTTCTTTTTGGTTGGACATGCATGACAACATATGTAATATGTTCACGTCAAAATTGGACATTCACAAACATAAACACACTCATGCATTTATACAAATTTACAATTTGTATAAACACACTCATGCATTTATACAAATTTACAATTTGTATATATTTTTTTTTTTATAATTTACTATTAATTATTTAGTATTTTATACGTATAAAAGTTACTAAAAATTTTTATACAACATGCTATGCTATATAATTTTTTTAGCATGTAATCAATATAATATATACACTACGTTTACATGATTGGTGTTTAATATTTATTCGTTGACGATGGATAATGTTATTCTTAAAAGGCGTCGCCAACGGATACGCATTAAACACCGTCATGTGAACGTATAGTAATTGTTAAATATACATACAAAAAATCCTCGTTTGAGCACGTAGTTCAATTTTTTTACATTTTAAAGCCTGTATGTATTACACGATACAATTTTACATAGAAATTTTCCTTTCAAACGTTAACTCCGTTTATTTGTATTGAGATGACATTTTCTTGTAAGAAAAAATTGTATGCAAAATTGTATCGTATAATATACATCAGGCTTAAAACTAGGTTTCCCACCATGCTTATGATCTCATTAAAATTTATAGTATATATATATATATATATATATATATATATATATATATATATATATATATATATATATATATATATATATATATATATATATATATATATATATATATATATATATATATATACTATAAATTTTAAAAAGTTAAAATCTATGCTATAAGTTCTCCGTCATTGGAAAGAACATAAAAGCTGGACCTCTGCTGTTGGTTCATTCACAAACACCAAGTCACGTGACCCTGGTGACGTCATCGCTGACAGAAATACGGCGCACCACCTCGCGTCTCTGTCTGCATGTTAGCTTCGCCTCTGTAAAGACTAATTCAAATGTGACATGTAAAAGGTCACACCTCGAGTGTACATAATGCTCCATTATCCTGGTGTGACTGGGGGAACGTGGGAAAAACTCGAGTGTTGGTGGTCTGACAGCCGTGACCACGTGATATATAGTTCGTTACCGTGCTGTACCAATGTGTATTATAAGGCTTAACCTGAGAATTGGTCAAATTTAACATGGGAAAAAAGTCATCGAAGGATCTTCTTCAAATTAACTAGGTGTGTAGGTATACACTTAGCGAGTCTTCTTATAAGTCTTGATTATTTTTTTTTTAGAATTTTTTGAACACTGAACAATGAAATGCTCATTAAATTTGACCGAGGACACATCACCGGTGATCGAAACTTCGGTCGTATATAGAGACTTAATTGCAATTCTTCGGCCAAATTTGATCAGCATAAATTTCATAATTCAAGGATCAAAAAAATCAAGATTGTGTTAAGTCTATCTAGTTAAAGAAGAAAATCCTTCAATCGATTACTTTTTTTTCGTCCCCATCCTCATACATGCTATAGCTTAAAATGAGCATGGGAAATCATCATGCAACATTGCACACGAGATAACGTTGTCTTCATACAGAGGCATATTTTCTAATTATTCTCGGTAAAATGTTGTCAGCGAGTCTTATGTTGTCCCGCGAGGAGGAACATTGATTGACAAATTATTCTAAATAAATATGTATATACAACACTTTAAGGATGAATCTCAGTAGGTTGATGTCTCGCAATCGTAGCGCCTGAATGCAACAAGACTTGCAGGGGACTTAGAACTCACCATTAATAGGTGGCATACAAATTTTGAAGCGAATCTGTCTTATCAGTTTTGTGAAAACTGAGGTAGAAGTTTAACATTGGCCTTATGAACGAAATCCGGAAATGGAGCTGTTGTAAGAAAACTGCAAGACTGAATTTGCTCAAACCATAAGCGATTAAGTTTTAAAATATTCTCGATTTTTTAAAATTTATTTCATTCGATTCGTTTGCAAGGAAATATTCTTTGATTCCGAAGTAACTGAGATTAATCGTTAATGCCGATACTATAACGTTAAAAGCAAAAACAGGCTCGTACTGGGAAGCTATTATAGAGGCCATATACTAGGCTATATATTTAATACTGTATAGGTATTACAGGCAGCAGAGGCCACCTAGAAAAGGGTCTGAAGTCTGAGGTCACTTTTTGTATACCATCTGTATTAAAAAGTGGAGAGGTCAGTCAGGGATCCAGCTTTATATGGCCAGTCCGAGCCTGAGCAATGCCGAAAATATAACGTTCAAAGCAAAAAAAAATATATATATAATATTGGCATAGGCAGCAGGGGTCACCTGGAAGGAAACTAAGGTCACTTTTTGTATACCATCTGCATTAAAAAGTGGAGAGGCCAGTCAGCGATCCAGCCTTATGGCCAGTCCGAGCCTGAGCAAAAAGACACTCCTTTAATCCTTATAGGCGAGGAAGCGCAAAGCTCTAGCTGCTAAATTAAGCGAGTAACTGGCAAGTGGCGTTCTACAGGCTGGATTGATTTTTAATTGATAATAGGTATATTTAGGAGTTCCCAAAAAAAAGTTGGCCAAAGTTGGCCCATGGCATCATCCCGGATTTACGGGTTTTTTGAAAATATGGAAAAAATTATTATCTCCGAAACCAACACACTTGCAGGAATTAAGACTACATTATTAAAACGCCCGTGCTGTAAGCTTTTTAGGAATTTAATTTTATTTTGAATCCAACCAAAATTTTGTCCCGAAAATCATGTTTTTTCAAATTTGGAATTTAATTTTCTTCTCATTTTGAGAATAAATAAAAAACTTTAGATTTTTGAGAAAAATGGTTCATTTGAATCTTGTAGCCTACACCATCACCAACATTTTGATGTATCGCACGTCTTGATTGAAAAAACCAAACTCAAAATATCGGGACGAATGTACGCTCAGGTGATGTGTTTACATGCATGTTCCTATGCTATAATGTTATGGCCAACACCTTGTTTCAAAGCATTGAACGCTACAATATTGCACATAATTATAATATTGATCAATTCAATAACAATTTTGGTTTTGAAAATAAAAATTTCGAAAATCCAAAAATCCGGGACACTCAAAAAACCTGAATTTTTTTTATTTTTTTTAAAAACGATAAATATGCACGCTAGCTCAAATTTGTGACCATTTAAAATTATCTGCAAAAATTTCCTGAACATTGATTGTCGGTAAATTCAATTTTTTCCTTCATGGCACATGACAGTATATTATATTGTGTCACATTTTTCTCAAGCAATCTTTATAATTTATAATTATCATTTATAATTTTATGCTATATATGGTCCTCACAATATGCATAATATGCAGTATAGGTCTTCATGAATTCGATCTGCACTGGTAGAATAATTAATTATATACATTGAACTTAATAATATATAATATTTTCGTATAGAATTAAGCAAATAAACGTTATACACTCAAAATTTTATCATGCAATATAGTAACAAAATAGGGATATTATAAAATTATACTTCATCAGTATTGTTAGATGTAATAATAATTATGTGCTTTATGTTTGAAATATCTTATGGTACTATATTAAAGCGAATATTTTATTTGAATTTGTACTCAGTGACTGTGTCTTTAATTAGAATTATTTTATAATTCAGTTTCAAAAAAATATTCATTGAATTTGAATTCTTCATGATTTGATTTTTAACAAGAGTAAAAGTAATAACTATATAATACACGAACACTGTATTTGTTGAACGTGCCTGCCATGACACATCTATAATACTATTAGTAAAGAAAATAACGTATTACATCATGTTAAAAAAAATTCCATACTATATGACATGTGTACGTGTTTCTGCTGATGAATACGAGGTATATTATATTTATTACGTATATATTTTTATCAAATACTAACTGGACAATTAGTTCTGGACACAGAATTTGAATTTTGAGGTTGAAATTATTACACTAATATAAATGAAAATATCCGACGGTATAACATGTGATGATTAAAGGATATTAATTTAAAATTATATGTACTGTAGGCAAATAAATTGCATGGTACAATTCAAATAAAATATTCGCTTTAATATAGTACCATAAGATATTTCAAACACAAAGCACATAATTATTACTACATCTAACAAGACTGATGAAGTATATAATTTTATAATATATCCCTATTTTGTTACTATATTGTATGATAAAATTTCGAGTGTACGTTTATTTGCTTAATTCTATACGAAAATATTATGTATTATTATTAAGTTCAATGTATATAATTAATTATTCTAATAGTGCAGATCGAATTCATGAAGACCTATACTGCATATTATGCATATTGTGAGGACCATATATAGCACAAAATTATAAATGATAATTATAAATTATAAAGATTGCTTAAGAAAAATGTGACATAATATAAGTAATATACTGTAATATGCCATGAGGGAAAAAATTGAATTTACCGGCAATCAATGTTCAGGAAATTTTTGCAGATAATTTTAAATGGTCACAAATTTGAGCTAGCGTGCGTGTTTATCGTTTTTTTAAAAAATAATAAAAAAAATTCGGGTTTTTTGAGTGTCCCGGATTTTTGGATTTTCGAAATTTTTAGTTTCAAAACCAAAATTGTTATTGAATTGATCAATATTACAATTCTGTGCAATATTGTAGCGTTCAATGCTTTGAAACAAGGTGTTGGCTATAACATTATAGCATAGGAACATGCATGTAAACACATCACCTGAGCGTACATTCGTCCCGATATTTTGAGTTTGGTTTTTTCAATCAAGACGTACGATACATCAAAATGTTGGTGATGGTGTAGGCTACAAGATTCAAATGAACCATTTTTCTCAAAAACCTAAAGTTTTTTAGTTATTCTCAAAATGAGAAGAAAATTAAATTCCAAATTTGAAAAAACATGATTTTCGGGACAAAATTTTGGTTGGATTCAAAATAAAATTACATTTCTAAAAAGCTTAAAGCACGGGCGTTTTAATAATTCAGTCTTAATTCCTGCAAGTGTGTTGGTTTCGGAGATAATAATTTTTTCCATATTTTCAAAAAACCCGTAAATCCGGGATGATGCCATGAGCCAACTTTGGCCAACTTTTTTTTGGGAACTCCTAAATGTACCTATTATCAATTAAAAATCAATCCAGCCTGTAGAACGCCACTTGCCAGTTACTCTTAAAATTTCTCCATCGTTTCCTCGCCTATATGGTTCATATCTTCATATTCAACTTGATTTTCGTCGAAAACGCTCGGGTGTCCTTCGGCTCGATTCGGCCAGTGAAGTTCTTCGTTACAAACAGCATACCAATGACTGAAGACGTTACAAACACGACGAAAACCAGGTTAAATATTGAGTCTAGTCAGAGATCAGAGGAAGCCCTTATAGTTGAAAAATTGCGTCTTCAACTCATCCTTTACACGTCTAAATCTAATCTTTTTACCTCTAAGCACATCTTATTTCCTCTTCGTTCAAAGTGAGGATGGAATGGGAACAATATTTCTAACATTTTATGCTCAAGAAGAGGAAAAAAGACGTTATCTCGTCTTTTCCCCTCTTTTTTTTATCTCTAAAATGGTGCGAAATAAGAGAACAAAAGACGAAAGGAGAGAAAAGATGAAACTTATTTCAACTCGGGAGCTCTTTGCAATGTAGTAAGATAGTTTCTATTCTGGCTTTCTGCTTATAGAATACCCAGCAGGCGCGGATCAAGGAAAAAATTTCGGGGGAGCCCTCTTCATTATATATAAAAACATTAAAAAAAATTAGAGTGGGGGAAATGCCTATATGGCCTATGTTAAATTTGAAATTTCGGGGTGGAGGGAGGGGGGGATCCGCGCATGGGTATACCTTCATGCCGGTTCGATTCTTTTTCTTTCCCAGCTGCATGTATGGGAAGGTACAGTCAAATCGAAGTTCAAAATATAATACTATGCATGCTCTCAGAAATGCTTGTTAAATTGTGAACTCCTTACTTCTCATTAAAATTCATTTCCATCACAAATATATTGCTCCCCCTCCCCCTTCCCTAGAGGGATGTTGGCAGCCTCACAATGTCTCGATCGTTTATTTGCGTGGTAGTTGAGATAAAGTGTCGTCTAAACAAATAATATCGTCCTCGTGTCAAAACAGAACGTCGGTTCAAACAAACATATCCGCAATCGCTAAAATCTATTTTTGCGATCATGTGTTTTTTTAGCGAAAAAATTGTTTGCCAAAAATTAGATAGGAACTTTCGATTGCCAAGCACAAACTTTTTCAAATACAATGTATACTGTATACTTACATTTTATTTATTATATATTGAAAAATTTCGAACAGTAAAGAAGCTTGATAACATTTTTTAAATCTCCCTTTTTACTATATATGCACAACGTTTTAAAATTGAATTTTTGACGCAGTGGTATGCGCCTCTGATTCGTAATCGGATGGTCGTGAGTTCGATCCCAGCCATGCACCGTCAAACTTTTTACAAGTGGTGGTAGCTTAAGAACACCCACTCGTGCATCCGGGAGGTGATTGGTGGCATCCTCCATCAATTGCCGACCATCTTGACTGAGGTTTCCATGGTTTCCTCAGTTACAACCAGGCGAATGCTGGGATGGATTGCTTAGGCCATGGCCGCCCCGGTTTGGAAGGAGAGGGTTCACGAAGAGCCGGGAGTTTAAATTCTGTCACTTAATTGTGGCCAGTACCCTACAACAGCTAGGGTTCAGTTGAATCGGGGGGGGGGGGGGGAAAGGCAAAGGAAGAAAGAAATGTAAATCAAATATAAATTTTGAATTTTAAAATATACTTCATTATAAATATCCATATGATAAGTTCTTGACAGGTCCAAGCGACATCGCACGAACAATACCATGACTTGACAAGGTAACAGAAGACAATGGCATGCATGTATGTACAATTAATGCTGTCTAGACCAAAGTACAATACTAGTACACGGGTCTTTCACCATACGTCATAAAACAATATGACGTCACGATTTTGCAGGTAAAATATTGTCAGCAGCATAGCATACAAGGGCTAAAGTTGGTCTCGAAATTAATTTCTCCTGGACATTCGCATCATTTTTCTTATATAATTGTTTTTTTCATAAATGGTGACAAGATATATGCAAAGATATGGAAGAAAAATATTTGGCGACCAAAACCATTATTAAAAAAAGAGATGTTGTGAGTTACGTTAACCCACACAGCATAGGATTTTAGGGTTTTCTGCTTACATCCCGAAGTTTTTTCGGACGGCTTCGGGCATCTCCGTGCTACGCAAAACGTAAACATAAAAATCCCGTATAGTACACCGACACCGAAAAAATCATACCCGTTACTGCAGAGGGTGAATTAAGCATTCAGACATGTGGCTTTTCCATGGAGTGATGTCACGCAAGGCTTATATATTAGCGGAGCGAGGAAAGCGCACTTGCAGTGAAACCGTATGGCAGCCATCTTGGCGAAGAAAAATAACGGTGCGATTAAATCGCTGCGGGAAAGTGATTTTTCCTCGCCAATATGGCTGCCATACGATTACACTGCAAGTGCGCTTTTCTCGTCCCGCCAAGCTTTGCGTGACATTACTCCACGGAAAAGTGCTGTCTTTACGGCTCCAGAGCAGCGGTGCCCAATCCCGCGTGCAGTGTTGTTTCTGTGGGTCAATGTCATGTGATGATTCACGTGCATGTGGGTTGGAGCTGAATTGACAGTTTTTACGACTATTCAACACAATGATTTAAAAGAAAGTGAAAAAGTGACTGCATGACAAATGTGAACACAAGATCAGTATATGAATATTTTTATATACATAAATTTTAATAATATTTTATAAATAAAATATATTAATAATATTATATAATGGGGTGATTCACAAATGATTTACCCAGAAATTTATCCAAGTTTCTCACTAAACATGGTTAGTAACATTGAATTAGGAATGGCACTTATACTCTGGCACATAGTGAGAAACTTACTCTGGATAAATCTTTATTAAATCGCTCCCAAAGAGAGGGCAGCTAACGACAAGGGTCCAGTGCAATTAATGACGAGGAAAAGAAGGAACAACTTAATACCTTCGAACTATATATATATATATATATATTAATATATCCAATGATGTTACACAGGCGCGGATCCAGGGAGGTTGGTGGAGAGGCTGCAATGCAGTACACCCCCCTCCCACCGAAATTTTGGATTTAACATGGGCAATATAGGCATTTTCCCCACTCCAATTTTTTTTATGGAGACAACCCTCTCCGAATTTTTTTTTCTGGTTCCACGCCTGATGTACATTTTTATTCGAATGAAGTGAACACCTCTCTGTGGTCTCCGAATTCAACCTCCCGGTTGCCACGCCCCCACAGAGGGAGGCAGCTCGTTTTATTTCGGCCCCCCAGACATCTGTATCTCTGCACTTTACCTGGCCGCAGTGACAGTTAATTAAAAATATAAATTTGGTTGTTTGTTTTTAGTGGAAGTTTAATGGAGTAATATAATTTAAATTACCTTTCGTCTAAAAAAGGAGTTAAAACTCGAGATAAGGGTTTATAATAAAATGGGAGGTAAACATTTCTTATCTGGCTCGGGGGTACACATTTACATACGTTGTTGTAACGGCCGTTATAACGACCAGTTTGCAATTCAGCAAATAAACGAACACTCTGCAAGATTATCACGGTCAAGGCAATAAACTAGATCAGTGATTGGATGGGTGGCCGTGTGCTGCATGCTGATAGTGGGGCTCTTCTCAGTATACATACATATATCATTAATATTGATTCTACTGTACACTCAATTCGAATAAAAATGTCCGATCTATATTTTAACATGGCCGGATGAGATATTTTTATAGGATAGGAGTGTACATTGGCATGCCACTATGTGGTTCCCCTGGCTTTGGACTATTGCACTTCCAGTTCATTGACAAAAGCTGCAATGTAGCGTTCATCCTGGCTGAGGTTTCCACGTTTCCTTCAGTCGCAGACAAATGTCGGGATGGATTGCAAGCCCCCGTTCTAGAAGAGCCCGCGAAACGTTCAAGTTAGGGTTTCGGAAGGTTCGGGGTTTCAAAGTAGTATGTATATAATTAGTAAGTAGAAGTATGCCAAGTATGGTTTGATTAAAAAAATAAATGGCATGTCTCTATAAGAGTGGTTTGGGCTGCAGAAACTTCATGGCCCGTGTCTTTATAGTTTTGATATATTTAGGCTGCATGTTTAGTACGAAGTTGAAAGAAGTGCGTGTTGTTCTCCTTGTTGCTAAGTAAACACAGTAAAGCTCGGTATATGCATATAAGACTGCTGAATTATGGCCCGCTCCCCCACAAGGATGTTTGCTCCCCTGACACGGCACAACGCTTATCTACGCCCGCTATAATATCATATCTGAGGGTGCTCAACAGTCGAATTAGCATGAGGATACTTCCGGAAGTCAAAATCTCCTCTCCACCTTTGAGTTTCGCAGCCAACAGTGACCAGACTAGCCCAGAAACACGCAACGTTTGTCCGATTGAACGGCCCACACAAAACGCCGCGAGCCCCGCCCACTTACGGCCGCTCCCAGGATGCTAATTTTGTTGCTTCTTCGATACGGATCGCTTTTCTTGTATTATAGCAAGACATAAAAATATATTACAGCACTTATTGCAATCTCAGCCCATCATGCGGAATGTCCCTGAGTTGTTATGTACGTTGACGGTGAAATTATAGTCCGGAAGACACGTGGGCATGGACTGGAAATGTTAATTACCGTCGTGTCGCCATGTGTAACATGAGACACTTCTCATGCTGGGATATCAGAAATTTTAATAATTACATCTTACATGGCTGCCGTGTCGCGAGCATAAGTATTGTTGTCAGTGCCAACATTGTAGCTGGCAGGCAGAGAAGTCTATATACGACATACCACCAATTAATGGAGGCTCCAGCACAGGCTTATAAGTGGATTTTCATGAGCGACAACGGGCGATGCGACGTGATTTTAAGCTAAAAGCTGCGAAATCCCAATGCGGTGACGAATTCGCCGGTAATCACGATGCTCTTTTTCTTTTAATCGCTAATGATATGGCCGCCAATGGATGTTAAGCAAGTGCGCATTATTAGTGTCGCAAGCTGGACATCGCTCATGTATATAATTCACCTATACAAAGGTGGATTTCTATGGAGCGATGTCCAGCGGGGCTTGTCGAGACAAGAAAGGCGCACTTGCTTTAAAATCATATAGCGGCCATGTTGGTGTGGAAAAATCACGGTGGGATTTTATCACTGCGGAAAAGCGATTTTTTTCACTGCCATATGTGATATTAAAGCAAGTACACGTACCTTTCTTGTCCCGTCAAGCCCCGCTCGACATCGCTCCATGCATGGAAAAGCACACGTCGAACGATAAATGAAAATATCGTCCTTTAACTTCTCGTCATATTCATTTAGTATATTAATTATGGTCGGAGATGGTCGGAAGTATTCGGCTCGTGTCGGACCAATTAGATCCTTCGTTACAAACTGTCAACCAATCACCGAAAACTTTACAAACACGACGAATAATCAATTAACTGTGACGCGCAATAACGGATCTCTGAAACGACCAAAGGAGCCAGCAGGATTTTCATCTGAGTGGATTATAATTATACTATAATAATAAAATACGTAACGATATGAACTTAGCCTTTTCAAATTCCCCTGTGAAATCTTTTCCTGCATTTTTTTTATTTTTTATTTATTTTATTTTTTTTTTGTACCTTTCGTCTTGTTTTTAATTTTCCTTCTTATTTAAGACTGTAATTTTAGTCATTTTCATCCATTTTTAAAGTGAATAATTAAAGAAGACAAGCTATTTTGTTCGAGGACCCCTCTATAGCTCCTGCCATGATCTGACTTTGACCAGGAGACATGTCCCTCACTGAACCTCGGTATAAAATCAACACAAGCTGCACTTATGAAAAGTTTATTACATAATTCAACCAGCGGTTACTTATATATTATAATAATTATTAGTTTATTACTATCCTCCATGGGTGCGCGATTCACGAAGCAGTTAGCCAGGTTTTTAACCATGTTTAGCTTAACCACGTTTAAATATACCTGTTTTACGTGTTAAACCACCTAGTTAAACGTGCATGGTTAGTATAACCCTGGCTAACTGCTTCGTGAATCGCGCCCCATATATATCGCTATAATTATATATAACATGACATGGATCAATATATGTTACGTAATTAATAAGTCATAAATTTCTTCTGTCAACAATATAAGTTTCGTTAGTATTATATTTATCTATAAAAATAATTATTTTTAGTATCATAAAATTAGTACAAAATTTAAAATTCTAGTCAAACATAAATATTTAGTTCAAATTCATATTAACTTACTTGTTAGTAATCTTACTGTTATGTTATATAAACTATTTCTTGTCAACAAAAATTCTAAAGTCCTTCTGTTTCATATAACGTACATCCCATTGCCAAATTGTTAACTTCTTCAACCATTATATATTGTATATTATTACGTATTAGAGCCTTAGGTATCCAATTATTTATGTATTTCAATTTATCATGTAAAAATGTTATAATTCATGTATTCAAATAACAAATATTTTCATTATATAACTATGTAAAATTCTATGGCTAAAGAGGGATTAAATTCCCTAAATAGCCTCAGCCCTTGAGGCTGAATGTACAATGAATAAATAAATATACGACATGGATAAAAGATTACCAATATTAGTACCCTCCAACCGCTATAGCATGAATACCATCGCACTATAATATACCATGGCACAGTTTAACGAAACGTAAACTGAAAGGTCACTAGCAAAATTTAACGTACATAGTAATGGGCAAAGGTTATTCAATCCATGACGGCAAAAAATCATTGTAACTTTCAGGACAACGGTCCGAACATAACGCACGAAGTCATGCATGAAAATTATAATATTGATGGTGCGTGCTGGCAGTGCTATCTTGCTAATATTAATATATATAGCTAAGTTTTATTGTACTGGGCAAAGATTATTCAATAAAGCACGAGGTGCAAGAAAATTTCATTGATGGTGCCTACAGTGCTACTTAAATGTGACAGTCGACTCACCTCGATGGGGTACTGCCTGGCAGGTGGCGGAGGGCTGGACGCGGAGGCGAGCGCCGCGGACCTGAAACATAAGTCACGTATCAGACCTCGTGACGTCATATCAGACCCCGTGACGTCATATTAGACTCCGTGACGTCACAACAAATTCACTTTTGCCATATCATAACAGATCCCGTGACGTCACAACAAGTCAACCTTTGTCATATCATAACAGACCCTATGACGTCACAACAAATCAATTTTTGACATATCATAACAGACCTTGTGACGTCACAACAAATCAACCTTTGCCATATCATAACAGACCCTGTGACGTCACAACAAATCAACCTTTGCCATATCATAACAGACCTTGTGACGTCATATTAGACCCCGTAACGTCATATCAGACCCTGTGACGTCACCATCAAAATGTTGTGATTGAAAAGACGATTTTTTGTTTCATTCTTTCTTAGTTTTTTTTTTGTTTCTTGTCAACTTTTCTAGCGCTGCAAATAGTGCAAATGCAAGAAATGAGTCACACAAAACAATTAATCAGTTTTTAAGTCGGTAGTATTCATAATTACGTTGAAACATTGATAAAATAAAAACGTCCCGTGAATAAAAACCGCCATCCAGCTATTTTAACATGGCCGGATAGGACATTTTTATTCGAACAAACATACTCTGTCTCACTATTAAAATATCTGAATGAAGGGATCGTGAGACATGACATTTTGCAGACTCCTCACAAAAGTATAATTAGACGCACTAAATTTTGTTAGTTAACCGGTGAGACAGTCGCCTGCCACGCCCCCTTCTGTGACAACGCCCCCCAGCTGAGCACATGTACAACAATGGTGACGTCATCACAACAATGCGCATGACGTCACTCAAACAATGCAACGAGCTGGGATTTATCACTAACGTGAATATGTGAATGAATCGTCAAAAGTTGATATATGCACAAGGAATCAAATTAAAAAATAAACGAGTGTGCGGCCAATGACAAATTGAGGTGTGCTGATGGTCCTGCAAAATCATGCAACTAGGACCCTCAAAAAAGTGGCATAAACATTATTTTATTGTACTGAAAATTGTAAAAATAAAAAAAAATATATTTTAAATATAATTATATATATACCATTCTTTCAGTCGCTCCCTCACAACATCCAACTCGAGAACTAATTGCATATAAATTATCTACATGCATCAAAACTATTTCAGTTTACGTAAATATGTTCATATATCTTAAATTATTCTTTGTATACATATAATAATTAATTATAGACAAAAGTGTTAGATATGGAATTTTTTTGAAATTATCGTTCAACTTCTGGGGGGGGGGGGGCGATTCAAGAGTTATCCAGAAAGTTAACCAGCTTTCTCACTAACCGTGGTTAGCGCCAGCCAAATTCAATGACACGAAACGTGGTTAGTGAAAAACCTGCATGGATAACTTCATTCCTGATTCATACATCTGATATTTTAGTTATAAAACTGATATGGGATGTAGAGAAGAACATTTTAAGATATATGTTTCATAATGTTCATGAGTGCAGGGAGTTCTTTTAATATTGGGCGTGTTATCTTACTCTTGACTTATCGTTTGAAAGAATTTAATATTATCAAATTAAATTTAAATTGATATTCCTCCTTCAATATAAAATATAAAGCGTATGGCCCCACTAGGAAAGGTCTTCAATTACTCCCATTGATAAACCCACTTATTTCGCAGCAGTTACCACGCGACTATACTTTGTCCACGTGTGCACGAGGTGGGCGTGGTCCCCTAAGCTGACGTTTGGCGAATACCGCACGACACTCAGACGTTTCAAGGACATTGTTGGAGCCTTTGTTGTCACTCCGACGCCAACAATGGAGTGACGTCACTCTCTCAGGTAAATTAGCAGACAGCTATAGAAATTCTGCAGTTTATCAAATAACACAACACGGAGATAAGTCAACTTGATATTGGTCGTCATAATTTAGGTTTTCATCGGAAACACTCGGGGGTACTTCGGCTCAGCTCGGCTAGTCATGTTCTTCGTTATGAAGCGGCTATCAATGACTGACGGCGTTACAAACACGATGAAAACCAAGTCCAAGTTAAATGTGACGCACATGCAGTGTAACTTTCCTTAGACTGTCATTTTTGTGACTTGAAGCGTGTAATATATATACTATCTTTGCATGTGTTTCAAATATATTAACATGTATGAAAGAAGGATACATTACATTTTTATGCAAGAAAGGCAGAGGCTTTGATAATCACCGAAGTCAAGCTACGTCGAGCGTGGTTAGTACTTGGATGGGTGACCGTTTCAAGTAAAAATTACGTAGCTCCCTCCCTGGGGTAGATTCGTCTCGCTTTCCACCAAGTAGTGTATGTGGTTTCCCAGGCTTTGGACATAGCTTTGGTCCATTGATAAAAAAAAGTAGAGGTGTCTGTTCTGACAGGTTTTCTACGGTTCCCTCAATCTCACCTCAGCGAATATTGGGACGCGTAACAGGCCGTGGCCGCCATCTTATATTCCCTAACTTATCCTTAAGGTGGATTCACATGGCGATTTTTACGATGCGACGCGACGCGAATAATGCGCACTTGCTGTAACATCCATTGGCGGCCATATTGGGCGATTAAAAGAAAATGAGCATCGTAATTAACGCGATTACAGGCGAATTCGCCGCCGCATAGGATTTCACAGCTTGTGTGACAAAATCGCGTCGCATCGCCGCTGTCGCCATCTGAATCCGCCTTTATACCCAATTACCCCGCCACGAGCTGTAAGCTCTTAGGGATGTATATCCTTGAAAAAAAAAAGACATTTTTTGGGGATCCAAATGGGGTAGACGAGATGGCTGTATTATATTCGTCTGCAGCGGGCGACGTGGATCTGTCATATCTTAAGACGCCAAATCTCGCATTATACACAGACAAGAATTTCATAATAATTTTCATAAGAGGAATGTTTTTATTAAAGCGATGACATTTAAAACGACGCTCTCGGAGTTAAGTGCAGACACGTTGTGGCTCGCTCTTAAAGGGGAAGACACAAAACGCGCTCGTAACAAGATAGTTTCGGTCGCAGTGAGTGACATTGGACCCTGGGTACACTGAGTGGTCAAACAAAGTATCTGATTTGAGAAAATGGAGCATCAGTTACACAAACAATGTCATCGAGCAGTGTAGGCACATTGGTTGCTTGCCGACCTCGCATGAGGAAGGTTGCGAGTTCGAATCTCAGTCGAATCTTATAGACTGAGATACTTTTCACCACTTTTCGGGGGTTTGGAGGTGCACACCTTATATATATAGGGTGTACCTGGCTTTCTGTTACAGATTTCCATGGTTTCCTTTAGCTAACGGAATGGTGGGAAATTTAAAATTAGGCCATGGCCGCTCGTATATTTACGTACAGTATACGAGCCAGATAACTACCCGGGTAGTAAGAGTTTGTTAAAGCAATGTTCTTATTAAGTTCAAAATGATTACGCCTATATCAGAATAATAAATATTATTTAATAATAATTGTGAGGCACACTTAATATATACCTAGTTTGTTCCCCAATGTTCTTGCACCATGAACTAACGTTGTCTGACAAGACAGAACTTTTTCTCATTGACGGTGTGCTAATCAGCTGATTGGGAGCCAAATCACGTGGTCATAGAGAAGTGGGCGTGGTCACCACACGCGTGCCGACAAGCCACGATTCTCGGTTAGCATTCCGTGCTCAACAATGAGTAATAAATTTCTATCTAACAACAATAACATTAGTCATAAATGTTAAACAATGGCGATAAGTCAAATGTCAGAGTGGCATTAGACGACCTTTACGACTGCAGACACAAACCTTTTCATCGCAGACTTTACCTTTGATCGAGTTATAATGTTAAAAAAAAAAAAAGTGTTACCTTTAAAAAGTTCATTGCTCCATCTAAATAAATTTCAAGTATATACCACGTCTAGCATTACATGGCGAAGATTTCCGATTTTGTCAAATCTGTTTCGAGATGTTTTAGAATTTTGGGTGCATGATTAATAATTACGATCTATTAAGTCTCAAAAACGAATCAAGAAGTAGCAAACCTCGCGAAGCACTGAAATGTCGGTCAAATTCTTGCATGTCTGTTATAAGATACGAATTTATAAAATTAAGCATGAAAGGGTGCAGTTTCTATATGGATCATAATTAAAATAAGATTTAATGATTGACCTCAGTTACTATATATACGCGAGTCAAAGAAAATTTTTCTTAGACGGAATCGAAATTTTAATGAAATAAATTTTAAAATTTTGAGAATGCTCTAAAACTTAATTCTTAATTGCTTATGGTTTGAGCAGATTCAAGGGGCCGGTTTCCTCACAATAGCTCCATTTTCGGTGTCCATCTATAAGGTCAATGTTAAAATTCTACCTCAGTTTTCTCCAAACTAATAAGTCCGATCCACTTCAAAACTTGCATGCCACCTAATGATGGTGAGTTCTAAGTTCTTTGCAAATCTTGTAGCATTTAAGGGGGCCGATTCCGAGATCTCAATCAACTGAGGTCAATCCTTAACAAATTTTGTTCCAAAGAACGATTAAATTATAATAAGACTATAATGCACGACGTTAAAAAAATTTCATTGTTGATAAAAACATTACAAATTCGTCCACGTTTCAGTGAATGTTTAATATTTTGTATACACGATGTCTTTTGTTTTCTATTTTCAATTATGTAATTTTAAATGTCTTCTTCAATAAAACTTCATCATTTTCTTATACGAGGGAGTTCGTAAATTATTTATTAAATTATGCCATATTTTATTAAAAATTATGAATGATTATATGTTTTACTTCATAAGTCATGCAATTTATCATTTTAAAAGTAATAAATTTGCAGACAGCAAAACTAATTAAATCGTCTCGTCAGTAAAATTCCGCAAGTTACGTCATTGAATTTTCTTGTATTAACAACTGAAAACATGAAAAGTCTATTAATTTATCTATATAACATAATGTACTTTTTCAACATTATAATTAATTTGTGTAAAACGTAATTGATTCGCAAGTCAAAGTAATTTTGAATCAATATAATTTATTTTGAGAATTTAATTAAAAAAATGACTATAAATTATAAAACTGACAGAAATAAAAATTTGCAAAATAATAAATTTAATTTATTAGCTACTAATTACAAGTGAAAAATAATTATCTTAGACAACGTAATCCAAGTAAGACATTCGTTAAAATTTTAATTGTCATAACTTCCTGTTATCTGTGTTAATAAATTAACATGTGACTGAGCTGAGATGGAGATAAGACAATTACAATTAATTAGACAGATGGGAGATAAGACATCAGCACGCGACATTTGAGCGAGATTATGTAATTATCAAGTATATTATACGAGCTGTTACAGTTAATTGATGGCGTGCGTCGCAAATTAAATCTTAAACGGAACACGTTGATTGGTCGAGCGCGGTTTCCGTTTCAGAGAGACGCGCTTTTTTCTACTTCACAATTTGACACTTCTATACTAATTAATTAATCTAATTAATCAATAAGATTTTTTGAAACCCCGCGAATAACTTAATTAAGCGTTTCACGGGCTCGTTGAGGACGGGGGCTGCCACGGCCTTGCAAAATCCACCCCGGCATTTGACTGTGACTGAGGGAAACATAGAAGCCTCAGCCAAGATGGACGCTACATGCAGCTTTTGTCAATGAACCGGAAGTGCAATGGTTTAAAGCCACAGGGGAACCACATAGTGGAAGGCGAATAGATTTACCCTTGGGTGGGAAACGTGGTTTTTGTTGAAAATGGTCACCCATCTAACTAATAACCATGCTCGGCGTTGCTTGACTTCGATGATCTGACGAGAACCGATCAAGCGCACTGCGCCACAACACCCACTATTTCACTTTTGAAACTTTAAAAGAATTTAATCTCACAGTATTAATTGACAGGCGTGTAAAATTTCAATAATGAAAAAGAGAATTAATTGCTCTTTTCGAGGAATGTGAAGCACTTTGACAGATGTATAAGCAGGCGCAAGATAAGCGAAGTACACGCGCCTGCAGCAAGTACCAACTGATAAGCCATGTAACCAGCATGTTAGGCATGCGGTGAGATAACCGACTAAGTACATAATGTAAAGCGATGTAATTACACAACAAGTACAAGTAGTACAAGTGATAAGCGATGTAACTACACAGTGAGAGGTCACGTGGTCTGTTTGAAGTTTGAGCCACGCGCCGCCGCAGACCGACAAGTAAACAAAATGTTTGTTTTTGTTGAGAGAGTCTTTCATCTTTCATGTGGTTGTAAAATTACAAGAGGCGATCTTTTACTGCAGAACTTTTACTGATGGTATTAGATTTGATTGACTCAATTCTATAATAGTTAATAATTCTATACTTTAGGGTAAGGTAACACGCCCAATGTTAAAAATATCTTCATAAAAATGCCATGAAAATTATGAAATGAAATGTTCTCATCTATATACATCCCCTATATTGATGATATATATATGATATTATATATAGCTAAAATATCAGGTGTACAAATTCGATAAATTCTAGTTTTCGAGTTATGAATTTTCGAAGTTAACTATATATATAATTTAACATTGAGAAATGGAACATCCATATTAAATTAGTCTCTTGAGATTTATTAATTGTCATTTTCTATGCAAAGTGTCATAATTAATATATGCATTTTCTGAATAAACAAACTTTAAAATAATATATTATGTATATTAAATTTCACCAATTATTCATATTATAAATTTTCATAACAGTTATGTACTTTCACGTGTTTTTATAAGTTTTTTTTATATACACACACACACATATCTATGTACTATTATAGTTATGGAAATAGCTATGGAAAGTAAACTGTCACGTCATGATGTTTGGAACGCATTAAAATTCTAAATCTTATTTTCGTCCGAATTAATGCCAGCTGTTGGTCCATCGCTGCTCAGAGAGAACATTATTATATATGCACGGGATAGAAAATATGCTGGCAACAAAGATATTAAAATTGAAGATGATGCAGTTTTGAAAAAAAAGTGCGGATACAGCTCATGCGGTCCTAAAATTTTTAGAAGAGATACGTTTTGACCACAAGTTACATCACAAGTTATATATCTAAATACTGCATGTAAATAATTTATTATTGTGATGTGAGGTATGGCCAGTGTGCTTGACCGGGTCTCGTCAGATCACCAAGTCAAGCAACACTGAGTGATTAGTAGTTGGATGGGTGGCCATTTTCAACGAAAATCACGTTTCCCACCCAGGGGTAGATCGTTGTGATTTTTCACTATAATGTGGTTCCCCTGGCTTTGAACCATTGAACTTCCGGTTCATTGACAAAAGCTGTAGCGTCCATCCTGACTGAGGTTTTCACGTTTCCCTCAGTCGCAGGCAAATGCCGGGATGGATTGCAAGAGGCCGTTCTGGAAGAGTCCGCGAAACGCTCAAGTTAGGGTTTCGGAAGGTTCGGGGTTTCAAAGTAGTATGTAATTAGTAAGTAGAAGTACCCAATAGGGTTTGATTAAAAAAAAATATTTCTATATTATGGTTAAATTCATGTGCTAAAATGCAATGTTTATTTTCTTTTTATTTTCGTAATTTTCAAGCCGCAGTATAATATTTAAAAATATTAAAATTATTTTAATCACCATATTTTATGTTTTCTAGCGTGTTATAATTCTGTGTATGAAATATATTGAACGGATTTTCAAGCAAGCTTTTCCTTACAATTATAACACAAAATTGTAAAACCTGATAAGATAAGTCTTAAAAGAATCACACGCGCTTGCTACTGCATGGTAAATTGTCTGATCGTAAACTCCAAAATAAACAGTAAACATTGCAGTCAATTTTTTGCACTCAATCGAACGCAGAATTTATTCAGATAGTGACAGATGGACGGGGTCCTCAGCACCACTCTCCCTGCAGTGATAACATTTTCACAGTCGATGGCAGATCACCAGACAACAATGACAGATTGGCGTGACGTCACCGGAGCGACGTTGGCGCCTCTACGGACGTAGCGAGAACCTTCTTGTGTTGTGACGATGGTAAAATATTAGCGAGCCGGTTTGCAGAATTTACAGACTTTTGCTGCATGGACAATTTGTCTGTGCAAGAGTACATCATAACTTCAGGCGCGGATCCCCCCCCCCCCCCGAAATTTTGGATTTAACATGGTCAATATAGGCATTTCCCCTACATATATTTAGCATTGGTCTTATGGAGACAGCCCCCTCCCCTGCTAAAATTGTTTCTGGATCCGCGCCTGCATAGTTTCTTCTGCAACTTGCTGCACTTTGGAATGTGCATCACCAAAGAAATGAAGGCTGCGCGTTTGGTTATATCTGCATGTGACACGGCGAAGCTGCACGTGAAAATGAATTGTTGGATAACATTCACTACGTTTACATGACGGTGTTTAATACGTATCCGTTGACGACGCCTCATAAGAATAACATTATCCGTCGTCAACGAATACGCATTAAACACCGTCATGTAAACGTAGTGATTGCTATATAACTACAACAATCAAAACATGAAACCATTACTTTTTGTCGCGTAAATACATCGATTTTCGTTTGTTTTCATGGTAATTATAATAATTTTATTATGATTACTGATAAGCTGATATCTGATAATTCTAAACAGGCCATTTAGCGATAAGATTTAATCATTAATTATTGCCATATGTTTTGTCAATTCTTATCCTTGTGGAAAATCCGGGAACAAAAACAAAATATTATGTCATTTCATAAGATTTTCTTTGTTGTCATCTTGTGCCCTATATAGATAGGGTAGCACCATGAGATTATTGGGTTGGCTGCTTACAGGATAACGTTCTGATGTTTGCCTTCCCTCCTGAAGAGCGACCGTACGCTCTAAAGCATTGAAAAAAATAGAAAAATTGACTTTTTTGCTAAGTATTCAAGGACACAAAAATGTAACTGGTGTATTTTGTATAAACTAGCAAATGATATGAGAACGATATAAATGTAATAATTGCCGTCCATAAATTATAACTAACATTTTCCTACATTTTATATTTTATTTTTTCAATGGTTTAGAGCGTACGGTTGCTCTTCAGGAGGGGAAGGGAGGGGAGGTAAACATCAGAACGTTCCTGTAAGCAGGCAACCCAACAATCTCGTGGCGCTACCCTCCCTATATACAATGCGCGTCACATTTAACTTGGTTCTCATCGTGTTAGCTGTCAGTATATTACAATTGGTAGCAGGTTTGTAACGATTAGAGATATCACTAGCCGGAGTATACTCCCGAGCGTTTCCGACGAAAACTTAACTCGTAATTCATGCAAACATTTGCCTAGTTATGACTGAGAATACCGTGGAAACCAAAGTCAGGATGGTCGGTTGATAGGAAGGGAACGCCACCAGATCTTGAAATTCAGCAAAGTTAGCAAAGAAGTGGACCAACCCAAACTTCTTTCGCCTTGGGGTCGCGGCCTGTGGCTACTCCAGTAGCCTCCCCCCCCCCCTTCCCCCGAGACTGTCGTTTCTTCCGATGATGAAAATAATCGCCGCGTGAAGCCGCTATACTGTCAGCCAGAAAGAGGCCCCATGGCTCCTTCTCTGCTGGATGCTGCTGCTACCGGTAAGCGGAAAAAAAACCCTCGGAAAAAAAACCCTTGTATTAAAAAACCCTTGAAAAAAAACCCTAGGAAAAAAAACCCTCGGGGATAAAAAACCCACGGAAAAAAAACCCTTCGCTGAAGGACCAGCCCCAAGGAGCATTCGTGCTGGCGTAGTAGCGCGGTAGCGAGGTTTCACGTTTTTTTTTTTTCCTATTTTGACAGATTATCATTATATTTGTTCCAATAATATATATTACATAAGATATCATTTAACCTATCAGATATTATAATTTTCAAATGTTCATTATTTTATGTCTATATGTTATATAATAATAATACGAGTTTGACGACGACTTTTTTTGTTTTATTACTTTTTTATTTTAATTATTTTATATCCAATATATAATATTCGAAGTTAGAAAACATATGTTTTTAAAATAATTTTTAACTAAAAACACAGTTGGAATTACTATACAGATAATGGTTAACTTCCACAACATCGCCGCGTTGATTTTCTTCTACATTTTGATGAGCTCCCCACACCGTGAAACCTCGCTATACCGCGCTACTACGCCACGAATGCTCCTTGGGGCTGCTCCTTCAGCGAAGGGTTTTTTTTCCGTGGGTTTTTTATCCCCGAGGGTTTTTTTTCCTAGGGTTTTTTTTCAAGGGTTTTTTAATACAAGGGTTTTTTTTCCGAGGGTTTTTTTTCCGCGATTCGCTGCTACCATAAAGCTCCATACAAAATACAGTTTAATAAATTTAAAATTGACACCGGAAATGCTAAATTTCTGGACTTTCTAGTTCAGTTTTGATCCTGAAACTTTGAAGAGACATATTAGGGATTTCAACCTCTGTGCAAAGTTTTACAGTTTTCGTGTTCATATTTCAGCCAATATGCTACCACTTCCGGTAGTAATCTTACATTCGTTGAACTGTATAATATGATGTAGAGGCGCCTGGTAGCACAAGGTCAAATCACATGCAGCGGGCGTGGGCGGCCAAATATACGTCAGCGATATTTGGAGAGTTATCACGCCGAGCCAAATATGACAATGCATGGTCTCAAAACTTGAGCACAAAAAATCTTGAGCTTTTATAGAACTTTTGTGATGTGAAGTGGCAATTATATTCTTAGCGCTAGTCTTGCTGCCTCGCAATTACTGACACCGCGGGAAGGGGGGGGGGGGGGAACTAATCTCACACACACGAAACTGTTTCATAGAAACATGGAAAAGTTAATCTTATCGTATAATAAGATGCTTATCGGTTTTTTCAAGTTTAAAGACTCGATTATCTTTTTTTGTTTAGATTTTAGTTGAGGTATTGAAACAAATGTAAACAAAACACATTTAACATTGATGGTTCTGTATACTATAAATATATGTAGGGAGGTAAGAAGAGTATAATAATTGTAGTTTAGCGCATGAAGGACTTTTGTCATTTCTTATTGGTGGCCCTAAAATCGAACTATTTTACCGTTTCGTTCCTCATCAGAAAACTGCTATTTCAGGTAAGCGCAATTAATGAACTTTAATTATATAATATCAATAGAAAATAGAACTCATTGTTGCACTTACCTGAAAAAGGAGATAGCTCATTATTGCAACGAGATTATGGTATGTATATAGGCAGATAGGTCATTATTGCGGACGAGAGACGATATATTATATATTATACCCGACAAACATAACAGGGGTGTGTATTTCGCAGTGTTTCGAGGTGTGCATTATTTTGTAAAAAATCTCCATGATTACATAATTAAACAAAACGGTGCCTCGTCGAGATGAAATACACCGTGACGTCACAGTCATTATACACAATACCTATCTATATATTTATACGATAATATTTACATCATACAAGAATAATACAGTATTCTTAAATTTATATTTTATTATTTATTTTATTATTTCTCCCTGGAAATAATACATAGAACATGGATGATACAAAGTTTGACGTTATGCACACATACGACAATTGTAAAACTACCTTGATATAATAATTTTATTCATATTGTATAACTCGATGTTTTGGCTCAAAAAGAGTCACCCAGATCGTTTTAATTCACAACTTACACTTAATTAAGGATTATATTATCCTCCTTGCACTTAATTGTATAATAAGCAGACCACACTGCACGTTTCATTTTCTTCTAATTGTTTCAACGAGAGTTAATTATCTCCGCAATATGCAGAGTAAAATTACAGCTCTGCATGACGCATCATGTGCTAAAAATAGTTTCACAAAAAAAAAATTTAAAATAATTGTAGGAAACTGTAGTTAAAATTTAGCCACTTTGGATAAATCTTTATTCAATTTACAAAGAATATATGTTTATATTATAATGCAATATTTATTATATATCATAACATGTATATTAAATTATTCATAAATGCGATATTAACGATTAATCTTAAAGGCAGTAACTTCGGCGTTATAATGTTGTATTGAAAATTTTGTCAGACGGAATTTACTGAAATAAATTTTAAAATTTCGAGAATGATGCTCTAAAACTTCACCACTTATGGCTTGAGCATATTGAATTGAGCATGCAGCTTTCTCACAACAGCTGCATTTCCGGTTTCCGTCCATAAGGCCAATATGCTATATACTTCTACTATTATATACTATTATTATTAAAAAAAAAAGGTCTTCTTGTGTAAAATTATTTAAAGAGCAAGGGTTTTTAACACTACCTTGTATTCTTATTATGGAAAGTGTGATGTATGTAAAAAAAAAAAATTGTCAGATTTCAAACAACATGAAGTTCACCACAATCACAATACTAGGAATACAAAGAATGTAATTACACCTATTTATTGTAGGCTACATATATGTACAAGAAGGGACCCTTTATGAGTTGCCTGACTCTAATATATAATAAGCTGCCGTGTGATATTAAGTGTATTGATAATTTAAAATTATTCAAAGTGTGTGTTAAAAAGTGGCTAGTTGACAGGTGTTTCTATAGTGTAAAAAACTACATAGACTATGAATAAATGCCTTCAAGTAATGTTGACATAATTACTATTGTTTACTTAGTTTTAGTATTGACTTGTCCTATAAACCTTAACATATATCATATGTACATGACAATATGATTGTAGGAAAAAATGGAATTAATTTTGAATTTTTGATATTTTTTTTAATAAAATTTTCACAAAACTGATCAGACTTCAAAATTTGTATGCCACCTATTGATGGTAAGTTCAAAGTTCCCTGCAAGTTTTTTTTGCATTCAAGGGAACCGAATATATATGAGATCTCAGTCAACTGAGGTCAATCCTTGTAACACATTGTGAAACATGGTTAAAATATTTTATTTATTATTATCGTTGTTTTTTAGCCGTGCCCCCAACTTTTGCATGATAATTCTTTCAACATATAAAATAAAATCTCATTCTGGAAAGATCATAAATACAGGTTAGTCATACAGAGCGCTATGTGCTGATGGATGTACTCATTGTATAGCTCTTTATCTGAACTAACAATGCGTATGATATATAAATTTTTATGTTGTCACACAGATCCGTAAAAAGAAACAAAAGCCTGAATTGATTCTAGTCAATAAATAAAATTTTAAAACAAATTAAAGTGCTGAGACTGCCAGTGTTATATAAAAATATTTTCAGGGTACCCCCCCCCCCCTGCGCTTTTCTTCATTTGTTTATAGATAACGTGAGATAAACTTTTAATTCATCGTCTATTGACTGTGGAGTACCAGACACCGGCGCCGCAAGCGAGCTCAACTATATTCAAATTTACATGATATTCCCTCCGGAAGTAGCCGGAAGTGTGAAGTTTCTGACCTTTTTATTCGTATTTCAACGTTACAATTTCACAAATACAGTAAAAGTAGTAAAACAAATGTAAGTTTACGCCTGACATGGCTAGACTATACATCTAGACAGACTGATGCCCCCTATCTTAGCCATGTTATGATTTTCAAGATGGCCGCCGCGCGTAGTCGAATTTACACGTAAACCAAGACTTGTTATACTGTACTTCTAATATTACAAACAGGACAGCTACATCCGGAGGGAATTTCAAATTAGTTTGACTATACTCCGTACATCTCCCGGAACAAAGGCGGCCGTGTCTCAAGGAGTCACGACCCCGAGATGCAGGACAATCTTCGCGGAACATCGCGGCAAAAAAACGAGACAGTCGAGGCCGGCGAATCTCCACAGGTCGTTTTGTTTGTTTTGTAATATCTGCTAAGACGCGGGGAGAGTCGATGGGACAGTACTAAGTCGTGCATATGATAAAGTTACCAACCTCAACCCAACCAACAACACCCCTTGGTGCCCTAAACTTAACATTACGTAAGGAATAGGGTAGGTGGTGGGTGGTAACACCTTCAATGTATTTATTTTGTGACCTTTTGGGGAGGGGCGATCATCCCCATCGTCCCCCCCCCTCCTGCTTTAGCCAATAGCAATAGCAAAGCTCCGATTGACTCACTCAGGTAAAATCCACCTTTCTTTATGACTTCAATGGTAAAACGATAAAAAAAATTTAAGCATCTGAAAACATTCTAATTCCTTTTATTTTTGTAACATGCCGGGTGCGATTTTCTCCCGTCTGTCGTGGATTTATGTTTGATTAATGTTGCTCCAGATAAATTGCTGCAGGTAAATTAATTTTCAATTAAGTCAGAGATAAGATGCACTCTGCTAAGTGACCGCCGCTATCTACCGCCTCCTCAGCAGCCACCGGGCGATCACCATCTCTGTGATAACACTAGACTATACCTGCTATAGCATCTCTCAGATCATGGACCATGCAAGCTGCACTTACAACACCAGCTCTTTATTATTATATAATATATAATATACCCGAGTTGAAAAAAAAATCATCTTTTATTCACTATTAGGCAAAATGTTAGAAATATTGTCTTCATTTCATCCTCACTTTAAACGGAGAGAAAAAAAGATGTGTTTTAGCAGTTTTATTATAGAGGTAAAAAGATGAGGTTTAGAACTGTGAAAGATGATTTGAAGATGAATTTTTTTTAACTAAGGTAATGTTATTCTTCCTGAATTCAATCGTTGTTTCTAAAAAAAAAAGTGAAAAAGAGAATTTTTTTAAATAACATGACCTTTTTTCATGTAGTTTTAGTCAAAACTTCATACAAGAAGTTGGCTAATGTGCATTAATATATAGGAATGTTATTTTAAGGTCATTTTCATTATATATAATGTATTATACTATAGTATGTGATACAGTAGTGTGTTAATATAGTATTTTAAAGTGTGAAACAAATGAATAATACAATGTTGATAATATTATTACATTAAGAAGTGCAAAGGACAAAAATTTTAATAATTATTGTTCTGCAATCATGCAATGATTATGTAAATAATTATTATACAGAGGTTATGTGAAAGAATGACCATACTACAAACATCGGCTAAACAAAAATATTATTATATTTTATAAAATATTATATTCATTTCAATTTTTGCCTAATTTAATTGCGGGAAACGTGGAAACCTCAGTTAGGATGGTCGATAATGACAGTATCACCGAGTGCAGCTCCTTTGTGCATCGCTGACTAAATCCAAGTATAATAGTTGAAGACCGCGCGGGAAGTTTCTGAAAGTTCAGTTTGGAACCTGAAACTTTGCATGCAGAGATTTACTTTTTTTTTTTTAATTTCAACCTCTTTGCAAAGTCTGAGAGTTTTCGTGTTCATATAGTTCAGCTGTAAACTTTCCTCTTCCGGCTACTTTTGATGGTATCGTTTGTTGAATTATTCAGTCAAATTAATTCAAAATTCCTTCCGGAAGTAGCCGGAAGTGTGAAGTTTGCAGCTCTTCTGTTTGTAATTCAGTTTTGAAACTTTACAGACTATATTTTGAAGTACAAGTACTGACCTATGTGTGAAATTTTAACACTGAAATATGAATGGAAAGACAAGACCCTACACTTCCGGAGGGAATATCTTGTAAATTTGACTGTAGTTGCACCGTTGAAAGCACGAAGAGTTACTGTTGTTGTACTTGAAAATATCGCCTTTTTTCTCGTAGTAAATTGTAATTTGGTCGCGAGACAAAAAGTGCCGAGTCATCGTCCAGCACAGTTTAACGTGACTCGTCATTTTTAAATTTCTCTCCTAAAACGGTCCATGCAATTAATTCACAATTTATTTCCTAACGTTTAGAGTGAGACATTTAAAATTCTAAATTACAAAAACGTACAAAAATGCGGGCATTACTTTTAATGTTCTTCGAGTTATGACGAGATAAAAAAAATACGTCTAGATTCTTAGGAATGAAAATGTTTTTTTGTGCTTCTCTCATCTTTATAAAAAAGGCACTGAAGTAAATCAAATATGTTCGTATATCATAAATCACGATGCTTGTAACTTTTTGTGGTCAGAAGAAACATTTCTCTGTCATCACACAACTCGGCCACGACTCAACCATGTTTTTTATTATAATAATGTTGAAAACTTCGAGTCGATCTTCAATGAGGTTACTTGCTACAACCCTATAACTTGATCGAGGGCAGTCGGAATTTAATCAAGGAACTGTGGAAATCTCAGTAAGATACGGAGGATTAAACATTTGCTATTTGTCAGTGGCCAAAAAGTATACTGTGAACCAGCTGAAGGGGAACTACATGCACTGGGTGCTATACCGCAGTTCGGGCAATGTATAACTTAAAATGTATAAAAAAAAAACGACAAACTTTACACGTGCATGTAAAGGCGGATTCAGATGGCGACAACGGCGATGCGACGCGATTTTAACGTAAAAGCTGTGAAATCCTATGCGGCGGCGAATTCGCCGGTAATCGCGTTAATTACGATGCTCTTTTTCTTTTAATCGCCCAATATGGCCGCCAATTGATGTTACAGCAAGTGCGCATTATTCGCGTCGCGTGGTAAAAATCGCCATGTGAATCCACCTTAAACCTAATATTAATACGTATTTTTACTTCAAAAACGCACTTCTTATTCTTCCTGTTCGCTCAAAGTGAGGATGAAATGAAGACAATTTTTCTAGCATGTCACTCTGTATAAAGTAAAAAAAATACGTAATCTCGTCTTCTTACCTCCTTTCTCCTCTAAAATGTTGCTAAATAGGAGGAAACTAGAGGAGCAGATACTTTAAAAGTGGGTAAAAGATGGAAATTATTTCAACTCGGGTCCTCAACACTGACTATACCGCGGCCCGGGCAGTGACTTACTTCTCCACAGTAACTGGACACTATACCGCGGCCCAGGCAACGAGAACCAGCAACTAGCAAGTGTCGCCATCTGGAAATTGTGGAGAGCAAAAAGCAGCACTCGAGAGAAGCTGATATAAAGTTCTGAATAAATACGTTCTGGATTTAAGTGCCTTAATTTGGTATTTTATTCTAGGATCGTTTTATGGCTTCTTATAACGTCTCTCAGCATCAATTAAGCTGTGGGTTTATTACCGGCTGTCCTAAAACTACAATTTGTACAAATTTATCGATATTTTTATATCACTAGTTAAATAATCTACCTGAAAATTTGGTTTTTAATATTTAAAAAAAAAAGTGCGGGTTTCCTCTAGTTAATTCCGTTATTGATAGGATTTTACCATTTTTCACTTTGCGCTGCATGCCGCTTTTGCATATTATGTCCTGCATATATTATAACGTAAATAGATCATGCATTGAAATTACTGAAGACGAAATATTTTGGAATTCCATCAACATAATGATGCAGCAAAGCATATTTAAGGATTATTTTGAGTGTTAAAAATATATATAAAATTTAGATCAGAACATATTATAGAGAGAAGAAAATGACTGTTTCACTTTCTGAAGTAAAATAGTAATTATTCAGTCTCGTTTTTTAGATATTCATTTTTTTAGTTATACAAAAATATGTTGATTTGACTTGATTTTACTAATGGCCGCCAGATTTCCAATGATATTCTCACTATTTATATCCTGCATATATTTCAGAAAGTATAGACCAACTTACTATAATTGCTCCATTTTTTTGGCTGAATATTTATGCTATATTGTAAGGAAGGTTAATTTACTACAATAATTTTCAGAGTGATTCACCATCTCCTAGTGACAATAATCCATAAATCAGATCAAAATCTTGCTGGCCGGTCGTTTCAGTAGATCGATCGGTTAGATCATCAAGGACAAGCGTTGATGGGTGACCGATTTCAGTATAAAAATTACATCTCCCTGTGGTATCAATTAATCTCAGTTAACTCCCAGTAAAATGAGTATATGAGGATCGGTAGAATTTGGACATCATGGCACTTGACATAAAAAGTGCCTTTTAGATCGTCCTGACTGAGGTTTTCAACGGTTCCCTCAACGAATAAAGGGACACGAAACAAACAGACCGTGCAAACAAACCTTCCTTTGAGTCCCCATCCTTCAATCAGACCGCAAGCTTCAATCTCATTTAAGGTCTGTTCGTAAACCCAGCTCGGTGTACACTTTCTACACACAATCGACCTTATTCACATGTACATTAAGGTCGATTGTGTCCAGAAAGTGTACAACATACTGGACATGGTTTATATACGAACAGACCTTTAATTAAAATATTTTTAAAATAAAATGTAATTTAATTTATCCAAGTGAGGTGTGGCGCAGTGCTATTGACAGGGTCTCGTCAGATCACCGAAGTCAAGCAACTTCGAGCGTGGTTAGTAGTTGGATGGGTGACCATTTTCATCAACAAAAACCACGTTTTCCCCAGGGATAAATCGTTACGCTTTTCCATTATGTGGTTCCCCTGGCTTTGCACTTTCAGTTCATTGACAAAAGCTGTATTATAGCGTGCATCCTGACTGAGGTTTCCACGTTTCCTTCAGTCGCAGGCAAATGCTGGCATGGATTGCAAGGCCATGGCCGCCCCCGTTCCGGAAGAGCCCGCGAAACGCTCAAGTTAGGGTTTCGGAAGGTTCGGAGTTTCATAGTAGTAAGTAATTAGTAAGTAGAAGTATACCCAATAGGGTTTGATTAAAAAAAATCAAGTTATTTACAAGGAGTGAACATGTAGACAATCACCAAAGTAAGGATTCTCCTCAATTTCCGAGGAGACAATCATCTGTGTGCTCGTTTCTTCCTGCAGCAGGGGTCTTCCCTTGCCCCCCCCCCCCCGATCACGTGACCATGCAGACGGACAATCTCCGGCCGTGAGACGTGCAACCAACCAAGTGTGTGAAGTCGTTAAAGAAAGACCCTTGAAATGACTTCATGATATGTCATGATAATATTATATATAGTATGCAGTTACTGCGGTTTTTTTTTATTTTTTATACATAACATCAATAACAAGTGTAAAGGCGGATTCAGATGGCGACAACGGCGATGCGATACGATTTTGACGTAAAAGTTGTGAAATCCTTTGTGGCGAGCGAATTCGCCGGGTTGCGGCAGCGAATATCGTGTTAAATACAATGCTCTTTTATTTTTAATCGCCAAATATGGCCGCCAATGGATGTTATAGCAAATGCGCATTATTCGCGTCGCATCGCATGATAAAAATCGCCATGTGAATCCACCTTATAAGGTACGCATGCAAATAAAAAAGAAGTTAAGAAATAATCTATAAATTTATTATTAAAAAATCATTCGTAAAGGTGGATTCACATGGCGCTCTTTATCATGTGACGCAAAGCGAATAATGCGCATTTGCTGTAACATCCATTGGCGGCCATATTGCCATATTTGACGACTAGAAGCATAAGAGCATCGTAATTAACGCTATTCCCGGTGGATTCGCCGTCGCATAGGATTTCACAGCTTTTACGTCAAAATCGGTCGCATTGCCGTTGTCGCCATCTGAATCCGCCTTAACAGAGGTAAAAGAAGCAATAAATGTTAACAATATACGTATATTAAGTGGTAGTAGATCATATAAAAAAAATCTCGCTCGGAGCACCAGCCACTTCAAATTTGTTACATTGACTTCAAATTTGTTACATTGAGAAGTGATTTGGCAAGTAGAGAACACATTGGTGAACACAGCTGGTGACAAGCGGTGGGCGGTGCACCTGCGAGTTGTCCGGCCGTGAGGAGACCTTCTGTGGAGGCGCGTGGGAGCTTCATAAATTAAGAAATAAACCTGCTGGGGTACAAACAAAGAACGTCGAGTGGGAGAAGGCAAATTGATTCTCTTCAGTGATCAATGGGACATCAAAACGATTTAAACCGAGTCAGAGGACATAAAATATTCTCCTCCTTCCCTCCTCCCTCTCCTACTGCCATGGTCACATTTAACTGCTTCAAATTTAGTGTGTCTCTTACAAATTGGGGCGGCCATGGCCTATATCAATCCATCCCAGTATTCGTTGTGACTGAGGAAACCTCAGTCAGGATGGTCGGCAATTGATGAAGGATGTCATCAATCATCCTGAATCAATGTCTCCTGAATGCAAGAGTGTTCCTAAGCAAAAAACTATGTTGAAAAGTTTGGCAGTGCCTGAAATCGAACTAATGACCATCTGATTGGATAATTATAAAATTACGGCGTATATATTATGTACTATTGCGTCAGCCTGGTATGGAAATGGAAGTATGAAGGAAGGTTTTGCAAAGTAAATATGACATTGTCAGCATGCCTACAGCGAGGCAACTTCTTATAGAGAAATAATATTTAATGGATACTTTAAAAAAATGTTACGACACACGCCTAACGATCTCAGCATTTACATTTTTAAAGGTGAATTCACATAGCGATTTTTATCATGCGACGCGAAGCGAATAATGCGAACTTGCTGTAACCATCCATTGGCGGCTATATTTGGCGATTTAAAAAAAAGAGCATAGTAATTTAATACGATATTCGTCGCCGTATAATGGCGAATTCACTTGCCGCATAGGATTTCACAGCTTGTGTGACAAAATCGCGTCGCATCGCCGCTGTCGCCATCTGAATCCGCCTTAACTTTTAACTATTATTATGGTCTCTACGCTGAAAAAGTCAGAACATTACATATCTATTTATTTTTGTAATATTTAAGGTAGAGATATCGCCGAACAGCTGTTCGACGTACTCCCTTTGATTAACATGTAAACCTTAGCAAATTCATCACAAAAATTCTGAAATTTTTTTGAGAGACATCAGATATTATAGTGCTAGCCATAGAAAAAGTTTCAAAACAATTCAACGATCAGTTTTTTTTTAATTAAGTTTTTAGTTTGTCTCTCCATACGGGAAAGCCCTATTATATATGCTGAAAATTAAAAAAAAAATAAATCAATTAAAAAAATCGGCTCGTTAAATTGTTTTGAATTTTTTTCTATGGCTTTTAATTTTAGGCACTAATCTCAAAAAAATTTCAGAATTTTTGTGAATTTGCTATAAGGTTTACATGTTAATCAATGGAGAGTACGTCAAAGTCCAGTCAAACAGCTGTTGGGTGTTATCTCTACCTTAAGAAACACCATTCATAATATTCATTACATACCGGTACATTATAAAAACGACTTGGTTTAAAATCCACTCAGAATATGTTCGCCCGACTCGCTGCTTTTCCTCCGGCCAGTCATTTGGCAGATCAAGTTGTAAGTCCAGCTGATAAGAAAGCGCTTGTTGTTTTTGCACCATTTTTTGTTGTCTAGTCGCGATATGAGTCGCCACATTTGTATCTGTCAGTCGTGCATGCTTTACATCAGACCGTGCTGCCACCACCGGCCGTTCTTCTAACTAGTCTGTGACGTCATTAGGACAGTTTGCCGGACAGCACCGGTCTGGTTTGGCGGAAAGTGCGACTGCACTTGCCGGTTGGTGCACACAGGTCGGTGTTCGCCACACCGGCCCGTCGTCATGACAGTTTGGCGGACAGGACGGCCGCTCTCGCTGGTATCGAGCGACCACCCGCGAGTGTGAAATTAAAAAATTATGAATGAAGATCGTCAACGGACGAGCTGCGGACGTGGAGTTACGTAATGTTACATCGAGGCGATAATCGACGTGCAAACAAACGTCGCTTTGTATGGAAATTTAAACAAAGGCCCTAAAACTAATTTTATTTATTTAGAAAGTTAAGAAGATGCTGTGATAATTTTTACTGTTATAGAAAAGACAATACAACACTTTTTTCAACATTTATTTATTATATTACTGCGGAATAAATAATGTTTTAACATTTGAACATGTTAATTATTGATCTTCAATTATTACTTTATACTTGGGATGATACCTTTATTTCGTTTTCATGAAATATTATGACTTCGATATTGAATTTTCTACATGCAGGTCAAGTTAACGCAAGTTTATAATACAAATTATAATCAGATCTCTGCTCGGCCAATTTCAATGATCAACAAAGCTAGCTGTATAGTTTTTTTTTTTTTTTTTTTTTAGATTAAATTAGATGAAAGCATCACTATAACACGTCAAAAGTGGCTAGACACAAAGATGGCACGCGAAAAACTCAACAAAACTTCTAAACTTGGCCTTATTATATTAACTCAGCAGTATAGGCACCAAATTCAATTCGTCCTATATTTATAAAAAACTGAATCCCTAGTTGAAAAATTAAGTCAACTCATTCTTAAACACATCTCAACTTATGCTTATTTCGTCTTTTTACATCTAAAACACATCTTATTTTCTATTCGCTCAAAGTGAATATTTCTAACATTTTATACTCAAAAAGAGAAAACAAAACGTAATATTAAATTCATGTCTTTTTATCTTTTTTTTCTTCTCAAAAATGTTGCAAAATATGAGGAAATTAGACTATATATATAGACCTTATATTCTATATAATTTATATATAATGCATTGTATGATATTATGATAAAAAAAAATGCAGCACTGTAAGCTGCAAGCATTACAAATTTATATAGTACTTCAAAATGCTGCATGCATTTATGGTAATTTTACATAATTATGAACAACCTTGGATTACAAAATAATAGTATTTTAATACAATTACATTAGCATGAAATCTGATGTATTTTCAAAAGTTCGTCTCGATACAAAATTCTTTCGTCGAAGGAACATTTTTTAAGTGTGCGTGATAAAGAGTAAAAGTGCCTCTGCATATTAACAGAATGAACTGTAATAACATACACCTCGGGGCGCTGGGAACGTTTCCAAACATGCACACTTCTCAAGTTATGATAGAGAAATTTTTAATTTTTTCTCCATATCGAAGACGGAAAAGTTGGCGCATTCTCAGTTCCAAAAATTGACGGTTTACTTTGAATTTAATGAATGGAAAAATGTATACTTTACATTTTAAAGTTTTTTAGTATCATGCTGTGATTCCGCTTTGAAATTCGCATTTTATACAATTAAAAAAAATTACGATAGCTTTCAAATATATTTTTTTTCACCGTGCAAATAAAGTTCGGACAAAAGAAGCCATTAGAGCAAAGCTTACTATAGTGTATATGCATAACATACAATATACATAAATATAATGTGTGTATAAATGTGTAATTTCACAAAGTTTAAATTCGCGTATTAAAAAAAAAAAAAAGTTTACGATGTATTTCAAACCCCCCGTGATCCAAATTGAATTACTATTTTCAAATAAAACCATCATCATCATCTCTCCCACATTAAATTAATTTGTGTACTCACATGAGCGCGAGTAATATCCAGCTTGGTAGCATGTTCACTTGACGGCACACGTGTGGCACGACATAGCGAGACACACCGCCAACAACCACTGCCAGACCCAAACTGAGTTAACTGAGGCACGCGAGATCTGACCGCTGCAGTGGCGCTGTCTGACGGAGTGACGGAGAAGTAGGACGTGATTTCATCTTATCTGATAACCGCGGGATGTTGGGGTGGGTCCATGAATTAATAACTAAAAGCTTCCGTCAGATTATATCTATTAAGAATTTATGAGGGATCTAGATTGTCCGTCTGTGGGAGTATGAGGTGAAAAAAAAAAAAAAAAAACGAGTGCACTACTGATGCAGTCTGATGCCCTTTTGTTCTTGTATATATAATATACCGTACGCCGTACTGACACGGACGTAACAAGGCATTGCATATACTAGCAGCTCCTTGAAAATTTTAGTAATTTTTATAGCAATTAAGGTGGAGATAATGTCGGTCAGCTGTTTTTTTAGCTCCATTTGATTAACATGTAAACCTTAGCAAATTCACAAAAATTCTGAAATTTTTTTCAGAGGCAGATATTAGTGCCTAAAAGTCATAGAAGAAGTTTCAAAACAATTTAACGAGCCGATTTTTTTAAATTAATTTTTTAGTTTGTCTCTCCATGGGAAAGCCCAATGTTGAAAATTAAATAAATTAATTTAAAAAAATCGGCTCGTTAAATTGTTTTGAAATTTTTTTTATGGCTTTTAGGCACTAATACCTGCCTCTCAAAAAAAAAAAATCAGAATTTTTGTCAATTTGCTAAGGTTTACATGTTAATCAAATGTAGCTTAAAAAACAGCTGACCGACATTATCTCTACCTTATAACGTTTAAATATACAGGGTGTCCACAGAAATTCGCACGAATTGGCAGTCATAATATATATTAAAGTATGAAGCACGATAGTAACATGAACATGTAATACATCAAATTAAAGCTCAACAATCAATATTTTTAAAATTGTATAAGCAAAAAAGCATTGTGTGGACTTGTCTTCTTTTGAGACGAAAAAGGAACAAAAATGTCCTTTTCTGAACTCCAAACTCATCAGAATCAGCCGTCACCTGAAAGAGATTGTCCTTATTTCATCCTTCGCTTGAATAAGAATTTATATACCCGCACAATATACCACAAGGCTTCTCCGCATGATCACCGTTGGTACCTTGACACACGTCCAGCCGGACCTCCAGTTCTCGCCACACGTTGCGCAGAATTGCGTGATTGACTCGATTGCTGCAGCGATGATGCGCGCTTGAGTCTCGGACGTCTCGCACAGGTGTTTTGTCAGTCGGGTAGCGGGTAGGGTGAGGTAGTACATTTACCTGGATTTGTTGGAGCATTGCGATATCCCTCAGCTGCTCCTAGCTAAAGAGGAGTGTGGCTTCAACGTCATATTCCAGCAAGATGCTATATGCCTTCTGCCTTCTCACTGTGGGCATGCAGTGCGTGATCGTCTGAGGCTTGTGAGCCAGATATTCCTAGGTCGCTGGATCGGCCGTGATGTACCCACTCTTGTGCCTCTGGGTCTCCCAACCTCACCCCACCCGACTTCTTTCAGTAGAGCAACGTGAAAGACACATTCTCTAAGACACCTGTGTGAGACGTCCGAGACTCAAGCAGCGCATCATCGCAGCAATCGAGTCAATCACGCCGTCAATTCTGCGCAACGTGTGGCGACAACTGGAGGTCCGGCTAGACGTGTGCCGAGGTACCAACGGTGATCATGTGGACAAGCCTTGTGGTAATTTGTGTAAGTAAATTTTTAATTAAGCGAAAGATTAAAGAAGGACAATCTCCCTCGGGTGACGGCTGATTCTGCGGAGTTTGGAGCTCAGAAAAGGACATTTTTGTTCCTTTTTCGTCTCAAAAGAAGTCAAGTCCACACAATGCTTTTTTGCTTACAATTTTGAAAATGTTGATTTTTGAGCTTTAATTTGATGTATTACATGTTCATGTTACTATCGTGCTTCATACTTTAGTTTGACTGCCAATTCGTGCGATTTTCTGTGGACACCCTGTATTATGAGTCAACGTATGTCTGTGAGTCGCCTCGGCGACCTGACCAAGCGCGGATCCCGGGGGAGAACCCCCGAAATTTCGGATTTAACAAGGGCAATATAGGCATTTACCCCACTCCAAAGTTTTTTTTCAACATGGCCTTATGAGGAGGGCACCCCCTGATTTTTTTTCCTGTATCCGCGCCTGGACCTGACCGACTCTATAATAATGCTCTTTATACGTATTGAGTATATTGAACTGCAGATTGCGCTGCTGCCACGATGTGATATATTTTATATTCTTCGATCCAGCAAACATAGCATAATTATACCATGCATACATTCATTACATTGCATGCATATAATAAACTAGATGTTTAGATTTTAGAAATTCTTTATGACCCCGGCCGTCGGTACAGAGGCTGCATGGCAGAGGCGCAGATCAAGGGGGGAAGGGGGTCGCCCTTATCACTTCTCCCCCTGGATCTGCGCCCCCATGCAGCCTCTGTACCGACGGCCGAGGTCATAAAGAGGCTGCATGGAAGCGCAGATCCAGGGGGAGAAGTGATAAGGGCGACCCCCCTTCCCCCAAATAGTCCCAAAATACATTAAAAGTGTTACCACCTCTCAACTGTACCCCCCTTCCAAAATTGAATATTGCAGAAAAAGGCACCGCCCTCCCCCCATCTCCCCAGAACCGCGTGCTAGATCCACCCCTGGTGGCATAACTCAATCATATGAGGCTGAATTACCGCGGTTACACCTCCCCCCCCCCCCCCCATAGAAAGATCTTGGAATGACAGGGAGGTCTTATCCAGAAAAAATTCGGAGAGAGGGCCTGCCTCCATAAGGCCAATGTTAACAAAATTGGAGTGGGGAAAATGCCTATATATATTGCCCGTGTTAAATCGAAAGATTTGGTTGGGAGGGGGAGGGGGGAGTGCAGCCCCCTAGCACTCTCCCCCCCCCCTGGGTCCGCGCTGTTACCCTCACTGCCCTAACTTACAGTGCAAGATTGAAGTGTCGCAAGTGTGTTCGTAGCAAAATCGATTTATGAATAAATTCTCAGACGAAAACAGGGAACATAAGGATAATCTTATCATTATTCTCTGATTGTGACAGACCTAGTGTTATCCTCCCCCCCCCCTGAGTCCCTTGATGATAATTATATTTATATTATAACCAATTCCACATCCCTCCCCATCTTGCCGATGATGAGACTCGAAGCGCACGTACCGACTAATATAAATTTTAATAATCTATATTGTACATATTAAATTATGTATTATAATTAGAGCGCGGAAAAAAGTCATTTAGCCTTTTTGTGCACATGATGACTATGATTTTGTTGTCATTTAAGATGTCCACCGATCTCCGGAAGTGGATTAAAATGAGTCTTTCAAAAAAGAGACTATTTAGACTATTTTTGGTCTTTGAGACTATTTTGGAAAAATATGATTTTTGTGACTTTTTGACATATTTTTAGTGCTATTCAACTCTTTTCTTCATATTGACAAAAAAAAAAAGGGAAGTAAAGAAACCAAGACTTCAGTCTGTGTAAGGGAAGTCTGTGTAAAGAAATATAAAAAAAAAACTTTAAACACACTTTTAAATAGCACCTTTGAAACGCCTTTTTGCTGCATTTTCTAAAAAAAAAGTGATTTTTTTGTAGAATATTTTCCAAAAAAAAAGTTGACTTTTTAGGCACATATTTTTCGAAAAAAATGTGTATTTTTTCCGCGCTCTAATTATAATTTATAATGTGAATGCTGTAATCTGATTTACATAATAATTATATTATAATTACTTGTTCTTATATTATAGTGACTTGGCTATGCATGGCTTTTGCAGGTATTAAAATTTATTAAACTACATAATCAACTGCAATTAACTCGACTATACTAGAGCGAGAAAGAGGGAGACAGAGAGAGAATTTCTCCCTGTATATATTACATAATATAGGTTGAAGAAAATATTTATAAATGAATTGGATTAATTCAGATTCATTTCATCCAGTTCCGATGATCCCTATAGTTGAAAAATTTCGTCTTCAACTCATCCTTTACACGTCTAAACCTAATAATTTTACCTATAAAATTAATCATATTTCCTATTCGCTCTAAGTGAAGATGAAATGAACACAATATTTTTAGCTTTTAATGCTCAAAAAGAGGACAAAATACGTAATCGTCTTTTTCCTATTTTTTTTAACTCTAAAATGAGTAAAATGCATATGGTGCAAAATAAGAGGACAAAAGACGAGATGAGAACGTAAATTTTCATTGCATGATGTTTGTATATATACAGAAGTATAAAGAACCTCGACTTATATATACCATTGATTTCTAATTTTTAACAAGAAACAATGCCCACTCCACAAAGGCCTGCACACTGCGAAGCGCGCGAAGCAAAATAGTGGTCCACCCCATTTGCTATAGCATTGTAAAATTCAAATTAAATTCAAAGGAAATAATATTTTTTCTTGATATTTTTACACCCCAGGCATAATTTCTAAGCCCCTTATCTTGCTGTGTGTAAAGTATCAAAATTTTATAATCTCTCCTTCCATCGAAATTTCGGGGTGAAAGTTGCATGTAAATCAATGTAAAATGGACAATCTAATAGGACTATACTATTTCCAAAAACAATCGAGATCGATATTGTAGTGCGCAGGCCTTGATGGAGTGGGCATTGCAAGAAATCAGTGAAATCACTCCTATAAGTTTAATTGGAGCTCGAGGCGGGATGATGGGTAGGAATAAGGGAGGGAAAGGATAGTGACCACGGCTTGTTACGCGTCCCAGCATTCGCTGAGGTAAGACTGAGGGAACCGTGGAAAACCTTAGTCAGGACGGACACCTCTACTTTTTATCAATGGATCAAAGCGATGTCCAAAGCCTGGGGGAACCACACACAAGTACATCACTGCACTGGATGAAAAGCGAGACGAATTTACCCCAGGGAGGAAGTAATGTAATTTTTACTTGAAACGATCACCCATCCAAGCACTAACCACGCTCAATGTTTCTCGACGTCGGTGATCTAACGAGAAGCGGTTAATGCACTGTGCCACGCTCAATTACACACAGCCAACGTCAAACTGAAAAAATGAACTGGATCCAGTGCTGAAAATCAAAATTTGAATAAGATAAAAAAAAAAAAGTCAAATCGCCTGTATGCTAGGCAACTTGTTCTTCATGTAAGCGGAGCGAGCGACCGTCAGAAGGGGCGAGCTGACGCCAACTCCTCGCCTCTGAAAATAAAAGTTCGTTTCTGCAGCCTTGCATGTTTATAATAATCACTACCCGTATTTACGAATAACACAGAGCATGGTGATTAACTTGGCCGCTGGTGGGAAATTTTTCAAGGCGATGAGAGTACACTAAAATTTAAAGAATCTGTTGCATATAATATATTGTTATATCGCCATGTGGGAGGTGTGGCACAGTGCGCTTGACCGGGTCTCGTCAGATCACCGAAGTCAAGCAACGCAAAGCGTGATTAGTAGTTGGATTGGTGACTATTTTCAACAAAAAACACGTTTCCCTCCCGGGGGTAAATCGTTGCGCATTTCCGCTATGTGGTTCCCCTGGCTTTGGACTTTGGACCATTGCACTTCCGGTTCATTGACAAAAAAGCTGTAGCGTCCATCTTGGCTGAGGTTTCCACGTTTTCCTCAGTCGTAGGCAAATGCCCGGATGGATTAATTGCAAGGCCGTGGCCGCCCCCGTTCCGGAAGAGCCTGCAAAACGCTCAAGTTCGGGTGTTGGAAGGTTCGGGGTTTCAAAGTAGTGTGTAATCAGTGTAATTATTAAGTATAGAAGTACCCAAAAGGGTTTAATTAAAAATTATATACATATAAATAAATAAAATTTCTTATATATATGTTGGCACCAAAGCCCGAATTCGGGAAAAGCCCGAAAAAATGCGCACATCTAGGTATACCCCAGCAATTTGAGCAAAGCCCGAAATTAGAAAATATTTCGGGCTTCTCATTTAAATTTGATCCTTTCTAGAAGTGCTCAAATCGAAAAAAGCAAACTCTGACGAGAAGTTTTATTTCGGGGTTTGCTCATTTGAATTTGATCATTTCTAGAAGTGTTCAAAATAAAATGAAATATAATAATTGGAAATTGTGCCGTTTTATAGTAATAAATAATAAAACAATAAAATAAAGTAAATTTAATACTATTTTAACAATATGATTATATCATTTTTTAATTATTTGATAAAAATACACAAATTTATTATAGCATTAAGCATAAATAGCGTGTTTAATATTTTCTTCCTGCATTATTAAAGTCATACTGAAAAGTACGATTTTGTCACACTTCTTATAAAATATTAATATTGTAAAAAATAAATTTATTACAGCTGATATATAAATTATAAAATCATTTTAACTTAATTTATTATAGAACTTGCTATTAAGCAAAGGGCGCCTCTTCCGGAATCCAGAACGAGGGCGGCTGCAGCTTTGCAATCCATCCCGACATTTGCCTGCGACTGAGGGAAACGAGGAAACCTCAGCCAGGATGGACGCTACAGCTTTTGTCAACGAATCGGAAGTGCAATGGTCCAAAGCCAGGGGAACCACATAGTGGAAATGCGCAATGATTTACCCCTAGGTGGGAAATGTGGCTTTTGTTAAAAATGGTCACCCATCCAACTACTAACCACGCATGGCGTTGCTTGACTTCGGTGATCTGATGAAACTCGGTCAAGCGCACTGCGCCACACCTTCCACTTATTTTTCAATATGACTTGAGAATAATACAGAAATAAAAATTTTTTTAATGAAAAAAATAATAACAATACACATACATGCTAATAATGTTAAAATTTGTATTTTTATCAATTAATTAAAAAAGTGATATAATTCAAATATTATTAAATTTACTTTATTTTATTGTTTTATTATTTATTACTATAATACGGCAAATTTCAAATTATTATTTTTAAATTTGCTTTGAGCACTTCTAGAAATGATCAAAACAGTGTGCATGAGCAAATAAGCCCGAAATAAAACTTCTCGTCGGGGTTTGCATTTTTCGAGTTAAATACTTCTAGAAATGATCGAATTTAAATGAGCAAAACCCGATATAAAACTTATCGTCGGGGTTTGCTTTTTTCAATTTGAGCACTTCTAGAAATGATCAAACTTAAATGAGCAACCCCGAAATAAAACTTGTCGTCGGGCTTTGCGTTTTTCGATTTGAGCACTTCTAGAAATGATCAAATTTAAATGAGCAAAACCCGGAATATTTGTTAAGTTCGGGCTCTTCTCAAATCCCTAGATATGCGCGTTTTTTTCGGGCCTTGCCCGAATTCGAGGTCGAGCGTGGCGCAGTGCATTGACCGGTTCTCGTTAGATCACCGAAGTCAGGTTACGTCGAGCGTGGTTAGTACTTGGATGGGTGACCGTTTCAAGTAAAAAATACGCTGCTACCTCCCTGGGGTAAATTCGTCTCGCTTTCAACCCAGTGCAGTGATGCACTTGTGTGTGGTTCCCCAGGCTTTGGACATCGCTTTGGTCCATTGAGAAAAAGTAGAGGTGTCCGTCCTGACTGAGGTTTTCCACGGTTCCCTCAGTTTCACCTCAGCGAATGCTGGGACGCGTAAGCATGCAGGCCGTGGCCACTATCCGTTCCCTACCTTATCCCTACCCAGTACCCCGCCGCGAGCTGTAAGCTCTTAGGGGTGTATCCTTGTAGGACCACAGAGACCCTTTTCAAATTCAAATTCATATTGTTATTTATTCAGCAACAGTTACAGAACCAAGGCACTAAATATAATAAAACAGACAACACCACACACATAAAAAAAAAGAGAAAAATATAATACATAATAATAAATAATAATCAAAATGTAAGGCACTAATTATACATTGTCAAAGGAAAATATAAAAAAAAGTATTAATAATTTAGAACAAAGCATTCATCACCTTAGTCCGAAATTGACATAATGAATAGTTGAAAATGTCCACATTGCGATGCTCAGATGCGAATTTGTTATAGTAATTTTGTACACGAGTACAAAAAACAAACTTAGAAACATCAACACGCCCTCTCGGAGGCTTGAATAGCACTGTATGACGATTGTGCCGAGTAGGGGCATTCACACAAAACAAATTAACTTAAAATTTTTGATGAAGACACGTAATTATTGAGAATTTTATACATAAATAACAGATCACTTATATCACGCCTTGCATGCAAAGAATGTAGGCCTGCGTCACGACACAACGCGATGTAATTATCTTTGTTAAACACACAACATTCATCTTTTGGCACCATAATCTTAAAAAGTTCCTCTGAATACCCTCAATTCTATCGAATTTATCTTTATGGTGAGGGGACCACACAACAGAGGCATACTCAATAATTGGTCTCACAAGAGAAACATACAAAGAACGCACAGTATTAGCAGAGAAATCCCGACTACATGATCTACGTATCATGATGCCGAGGACCCTGAATGAGCTAGCTCTTACGTATTATTTCAACGTGTTTACCAAACGACAAGTTTGATGTGAATATTACACTAAGATCATTCACGCGCTCTATCTCAGTGTCCTCGACCTGATAAGGATACAGTAGTGGAGTGACCTTATTAGTGAATGAAATAGTTTGACACTTATCAAAATTTAGGTCCATATATGCGCCACATGCGGCACCATTCAATAACATTGAATAATGGTGCCGCATTTTAAAGGGTCTCTGCAAGGACGCAAGGACCATAAATTGTGAAGTTTTATCGATTTATTTATTTATTTATTTATCTCAGTATGTGCATGGCTAATTAATTAATGAGCAATGGTTCCTTGCAAATTGCAGAGAGTGCAAGTTTTATATTGTATTAATTTCCAGGGTTCCTGTTCCAATACTGTATTTTAGTATGTAAGAATTAAATAATGTATTAATCTTCAATTTTACATTAATTTGTCATTAATTCATCTAATATTAGTTAAAATGTAATTTTGTATGAATTGAATGTACTATAACAAATACTGACAAATTAGCGAAAGCTGTCAAATAAATTTCATTTCATTTGATTTTTCTCTGCATTTTCGCGCCAACTACGAAAAAAGGTCGTAAAAAAACATGCAGAGCCATCTATTGACAGTAAAATAATTTACGAAGACCGACTGACGAAGACAACAAAGTGCCGCCATTTGTTTTCGTCGAGTATCATACTACAAGGCTGTTGCAGTCCTAATTTTAACGAAAATATAAGCGTTATTTCGCTTATTTTCCGACTATGTCATATTAAAAACAGCAGGTATGAATCTTGTTAATGTTATTTGTGTATATGTTTATACAGGTAAAGTTTTACTGCTTGAAAATTTAACGAAAATCAACTCGTTAACTTTGCTACGTTCTAGATGAGCGCTGCACGATTCTTTTCAGACTTGAATTTCGACGACGACTTTGATTGATTTATCATGCTATTCATGCTATGGGTCACTATTAATATTTGTGGCTAGCGAAATCACGGTTCTAGAATCTTAAATAGTCAAAATTATTATGAACTACCTGTAGCGAAATTTTAATTTCCTCGATCTACCTCCCTCTGACCTCATGGCCCTGCTTGGGACTTGACTTGAGAATCATGTCTGGACGCGTCTGGACATGCGTTTCTATGTTCCAGTGTGAAAATTGGTATTAGGTCTGCTCGTTCATGCACAAATTGATTCATAAATGAAATAAACGATGTGTATAGGTAAAACATAAATAAAATCTGATTTTTTATCAATCTATTGTTTCACTTTTGAAGGGTAGAAAACGTATGCATATCATATGCATACATTTTAATGGTGGAGTTTTGACAATGATGACAGTATTTTGGTATTTTGAGCTTTCCGATTACCGTAGCTGCCTCTAAAATCTGAATCCATAATCCACTGCAGCGAAGATGAATTCACAATTTTTTTTTGCCTTAATTTTTAGCTTTTTTTTTTATACTGAACTCTAGTATAGGGTATGCATACTAGCCACAATTAAGTGACTGAATTTACCTCCCGGCTCTTCTTAGACCCTACTTTTTTGGGTCCCTTTCCGAACCGGGGCGGCCATGGCCTAATCCATCCATCCCAGCATTCGCCTGGTTGTAACTGAAGAAATCATGAAAACCTCAGTCAGGATGGTCGGCAATTGTTGGAGGATGTCATCAATCACCTCCCGGATGCACGAGTGGGTGTTCTTTAGCAACCGCCACTTGTGAAAAGTTTGGCGGTGCATGGCTGGGATCGAACTCACAACCATCCGATATTTTGCCTTATGAGAAACAAAAATAAATGCTTACACTGCATTTGTGAATTTTTGCGAACGTTATGCAGTATCATATGTGTTTTTTTTTATTAAATTTTCTCCTCTAAATTTAAAATATTTTTTTTTCCTCTTCTAACTCCTGCCACTCGGGCACTTCTGTCTAGATGGAAAGGGCTTGTTTAGGTCTATGGAATGATGTTTATGCTGCTGAAATGTCAGATATTGGTGAAGATTCTGCAACCTCTCTGTTTATATTTCTTTTAAAAATATCTGAACCTACCTTGTGGAGGCGTTATTTGATAATGTGTTGATTGTATCAATCAATTAAAGATTAATGTCAGTGGGCTTGGTAGATGGTGAAGCACTCTGAAAATTTCAACAAACCTAACTGACACCAGGAAATAATTTTCCTTGAAAAAAATTGGACCAAATTCGGTGAAATTTTTGAGATTATCAGCATTTAATAGCATTGTTTAAATGGAGACTGCTGTGACTTTTAGTCAAATCAGTATCTTTTCACATGAAAAAATTAGATCTACATCAAATTTGTTGTTTTTATGTATCGGCAAACCAACAGTTATTTTGTCCTTTACTTTATGTACCAAAAATATTTTCAGTTTACCGTCGGAAAATATTGAGCAATGGCCGTCGCTGTGATATTAATCCTTAATCAATACTGTACTGAGTGTACCGGTATTGTTAATCAGGGGGCATACATGACAAAAATATGTCAATTATTCCAAAATACAAATCAATCAAACACTGCATTCTTGTCTACCGGCAATTTATTAGATTATTTACCAGAGACCCTACAGAGACCTCCGTGTCTTATGGGTAGAAATTTGAAGAACCTTGAATTTAGTTCCATCGGAATTCTGAGTGGCCACACTACTATCGACCTACTGTTGGTTTCGTCATCAGTGACGTCATCCGAAATGGCCAATCGGCGATTTTGTGATAAGTGATTGGCCAGCTCGAATGACGTCATTAATAATGAAACCATGATGATTGGTTGATAGTGGCGTGGCCACTCAGAATTCCTGTGGAACTAAATTCAAGGTTCTTCAAATTTCTACCCATAAGACACGGAGGTCTCTGTAGGGTCTCTGATTATTTACAAGACTGCAATGTCCTGATTAGACTGTAAGCCTTGCAGTCTAAAAATACAGAACAAAATATTAATAAGATGCATGTTGTGTTACAGATCAAGTGAAAATGCCGCGCAACAAGAAGCGACCGGTGCTGCCCTCCATTGAGGAGGAGGTGAAGATCGCCGTGACGATGGCCATCAAGCACTTCAAGATGAACGAGGCCGAGAAAGGTGACAAGTCCAGACAGACTCTCAAAACCTTTCATCAACCAATAGGCACATGAATCCTTCCTAACCAAATTGGGTGTGATTCACAAAAAAAATAGCCAGGTTTCTAACCACGTTTAACTATACCGGTAACTTTTATGTGTTAAACCACCAAGTTAAATGTGGTTAAGCTAAACAAGGTTAGAAACCTGGCTAACTGCTTCGTGAATCGCGCCCAATATTATTAAGATCTTCCTTGTTAAATGTCATCAGTTTAGTGCAGCGAATTTTTATTGTACCTGCCACTGGGATTTGCAGAGGACTAACATTCTGCCCTAAACTATAAGGAGGCTTTAAGTCAGCTGATTGGTGTTCTTAATGTCCTATCTAAACCTATGTAAAAAAAAAAAAAAAAAAAAATTGCCATTTTTTAATGGAAAATACTTGATTTATACTATTAGAAGAATAGGCAGGCAGGAGATGGGTTTTCAAATTAATTGATTTAATGCTTTAAATTACTGAGAAAAAAAAAAAAAAAAATGGTAAAATATATGGTAGCTTTTGGTGAAATTTTTTAAAATTTTCTGCCAGGGAACACATGATTTTCTGCCAGGGAACACATGAAGCCTCTGTTGTCATTATTATGTCATGTTGAGGTTGTGATCTCGTTGTTGACATTATCTCATTTTTGATGTTGTAATCTCGTTGCAGAGCACTCGTTCCCCTCGTCGATGACGTCTGAACAGAGAGCCTACGTCCACCAGACAGCCATCGAGAACAGCCTCAAGTCCAAGAGCAGAGGGTGAGGGTTTCTAGGAGAACCACCTGAGTGGATTTTTTGTTGTAGAAATGAGTAGAGGATATCAAGTTTTGTTACTAATTTTTAAATAACAGGAAGTATTGCTGAAAACTTTTGCTGAGGTCAGGTTTGAACCCACGCCCCTTTTTAGTCCCTATTGTTTTATTAAGAAGTCAAAAGCCAGTAGAGCTCTAGACGTACTGTTGGTGAATTAATTTTTAAAAATAGTTCCCAAGCTTCAAAAAAATATTTTTTTTAAAAAAAAAAGTAATTTGCTAGTCTCTATTCATTTCAGCATTACACAGTTTCCAAATTTTCATCTAGGTTTTCCATTGTATCAATTAAAGATGTTAAAAACAAAAACAAATTTTCCAATCTTAAAGTTGCTGGAGATAAAGTACATGCAGTACCCCCATTGTTAATTTTTTTATTGTTTGTTGTAAAGATTTTTTTAAAATTATTTCCTAAATCTCAAGAGACATGTTAGAAAAAGTATTAAGACATACTTTCAACTTGTCTTTGATTAAAATGTATCTTACGTGTTTATATTGTTGTACAGTCGAAATGCAATACAATTATCACCAATCATTGTGTCCACAGCAAGGGCCCAAACCGCTTCGTGACGGTCTTCAAACCGGAGGGCTCCACGATCATGCAGGATGACGCGACACTGTCGCTGGGCCCGTCGTCCATGGGCGACATCAACTCTCTGCTGATGAGGTGCCCGATGACTGCCAAGGAGCGACAGGAAATTATGCCGTACATCGACCGAGACAACACTGACCTGCGTGAGTATCTACCGAATGTTTGGGGGAATTTATGGTGGGAGTTTCTGTAACAACCTTGCCACCATAACAAGGGTCGATAATGAGTTAAAGGAGGAAAATGGCTTCATCTTTTATATTTTTTATTTTTTTTTTTGATGCAGTGAAACGTACATACATAACATGACGCCATACCCCTTTACTGGGTAAGCCAGCAGCATTATTACCTCGGCCGTCTACAAATTGCCCTCCAAAGCACATGATTCTTGCATACTCCACTTGCTTCAGAAATACTCATAACACTCTTTTGCCTTCTGCACTCTCTATTACACTGTGTACTTTTAACACTTCTGTTCTTCAAACATTCTGCAATCACATCCAACCAAACCTTTTTAGGTCTACCTAATCCTTTCATGCCTTGTACACTACCTTTAAACACCTGTTTTGCAATTCGTTCATCACCCATTCTCTCAACATGTCCAAACCAGCGTAGTGTACTTCGTTCATACTTGTCAATTACGCTTTCTTTCACTCCACACTCATTCATCACCCATATGTTTCTCACTTTATCCATCCTAGTTTTACCACACATATTCCTTAAAAAACTCATAGCAACAGCATTAAACTTACTTCTGTGCTTTGTTTGACACACCCATACTTCAGATCCATACATCAAATTTGTTATTAGGACAGAGTTATACACAGCTAGCTTAGCCGTATTAGACAACAGCTCAGTGCTGCACAACCCTGCCATACTACCCACAATCCTCCTGCCAGCACTTACTCTCCTATCAATCTCTCCATCTACACTTCCGTCCTCCCGAAACAATCTTCCCAAATATACAAATTCTTTCACTCGTTCCAGCTGTTCTCCTTTTAGGTCAATTCCTTTTGCCTCGTTGCTATCTGTACTACCAATTACCATTACTTTTGTCTTGCTCACATTAATTTTCAAATCCATACGACTAGTACTCACTTCTAAACAGTTTAACCTTCTTTGCAAGTCATCTTCGCTATAAGCTAACACCAATGCATCATCCGCATAAAATAGCAACCATAACATTATCGTACCCACACTAATTCCATTTTCGCCTATACCAGCCAATCTTACACACTTATCCATAAACACATTAAACAGCCATGGCGACATCACACAACCCTGTCTCACTCCTCGCTTCACTTCAAACCATTCGCTCAAACCACCATTCACCCTCACACACGCTTTACTACCTTCATACATAGATTTTACTGCATTCAGTAATTCATCATTTACACCATACTCGGACAACACTTTCCACAGCATACTTCTATTCACCTTATCATACGCCTTTTCTAAATCTACAAATGCGACAAACAACTTTTTATCAACAGCCAAATGTTTTTCAATCAACTGTTGCACAGTAAAGAGCTGGTCTGTGCAGCCTCTGCCCGGCATGAAACCACACTGCACCTCCCAGATCTTTTCCTGTGTAACTCTTTGCACTCTCCCAATCACCCATCTACCATACACTTTTCCTGGTATACTTAGTAAACTAATTCCTCTATGATTTTTACATTCATACTTATCACCCTTTCCCTTGTAAAATGGAACAATTACAGCACACTTCCAATCTTCTGGTACTCTCCCACATTTGTAACACACTTGACATAACTCAAGAAAACGCTTCATCAACCACGGGCTTCCATACTTCAGAATATTTCTTCCATGATCAAAGGTAGCTGAATTGTGATGAAATTGGCTGTTATGTACATTAGAATGCTACCCTGAGATTTGTAAGTTGGTGTACTTTTGCTACAGGACACATTTTCACAACTATTTGTGTGATGGAAGAATAACGGGTTGAAAGAATTTATTATTGCAATCTCATATATAAATAACAAAACCTTGTCTAACATGGCAGCCAAAAGGAAAGCTACAAGCAAATAAATACAATTTCTAGTTTGTAACTGTATGTTGATTTTGTGTTGTAGGACGTATGGATCCATCATTATTGATAAGGAACGGAATAAACGGTGAGTAGAAATTATTTAGGAAAGTATATATTTTTATATTTTATTTTTATTTTGCAACATATATTTTTTAATGACTAGAACCAGCAATGGACAACCTGCATAAAAAAATGTTATTGCATAAATGATTAAAGGGTACCAAATTATGATACTCTGAATTTTTTCAGATTTTTTCAGATTTATTTTATTTTTTTTTTTTTTTATACCTGGAACTATTTTTAAATATTCTGTAAGTTAAGTTGGCACCCCTGGTTCCTTAATAAAAAGGATAGGGACTAGACGCCCATTGACGCCTCCAGAGGGTGTGGCCAAACTTTCAATAGTTATTTAAAAATAGTTCTGGGTTTCAAAAAAATCTGAAAAAAATCAGAGTAGCATTATTTAGTACCCTCTATTCATTTCTGCAATAAAAAAATTCATGCAGGTTGTCCATTACCTCTGTATCATGTTAAGTACTGTAAATTAACATTTAGCAAAAGTCCAAACCCTTTTGTCTTTTATTGCTGTGTTTTGTTAAAAACTGCAGTAATGCAGGAATAAATAAAATAATACTATAGAATAAAATAAACTTTACTTCTGCTCTGTTTTTTAGGCTTTCTCATGCAGTCTATAGAGGCTTGCTAAACTTTTTATGATAATCAGTTCTTCTTACTGACATTCTCTCAAAATTGCATCAATGAAATTCATGATGCAGATTTTTTTTTTTTCAGACTTTTTGGAGTGCGGGAACTAATTTTAAAAAAACTATTTAAAATATCTGAATTATTGTGGTACTACCTGATCAGACAACTGTGACATCATCAGTATCCAATCACAGCACAACAAAATGATGTCACGGTTGTCCCATCAGGTTGTACCACCCTAATTCAAATATTTTATTTTTTTTTTCTAAATTAGTTCCCGAATTCCAAAAAATCTGAAAAAATTCAGAAAAGCATAATTTTATGTACTGTATGTTTTCTAATTATGAAATAAAAAAAAATGTAACCATTATTGTCTATTAAATATGAAGGTTGTTATTTGGTGCTGCAACTTAGTTTGATAAACTGTCATAGCTCGTGTGGAGGTGAACAAGGTGCGAGACACCACAAAAATGCTGGGCCGACTGAACACCGGCATTGCCTACGTGCCGCCCGTGCCGATGCCTCCCCCCCATCTCATGAAGGTGCGTGAGGAGCTGCCCATCGCCAGCATGCGCGACGAGATCGTCAACCTGATCAACGGAAACCAGGTGTTGATCGTGAGCGGAGAGACCGGATCTGGCAAGACTACCCAGGTGAGAATTGTTGGGAAATAACATCTAGTTCAGAATCAAGAGAACGTAAAGGACAACCTAAATGCCTTTCTTTTTAATGTTGCAAAAATTAATACAGGGTACAAAGTTACACTAATCCAATTTTTTTCTGTTATTCAGAGCCCTGGAATTAGTTTTAAAATTTGTTATAAGTACAGAGAGAGGTGTGCCAAATGGCATCAAAATAATAGGAACGAAAAGGTTAGTTCAAACCTGAACTTTGAAAACTTTGAACACTGTTTTAACAAAACTCGAAAATGAAAAAAATCAGAGTAAATTAACTTTGCACTCTCTGTCCATTTTTGCAATAAAAAAAATTGTGGTTGTTACTCTGTTTTCTTCAACTACAAACTAACCATCAACAGTTTGTATAATTTTATGAATACAGTAAAACCTTGATTTTACGAACTTCGATTTTACGAAATTCGCGATTTTACGAAGTGTTTTCTCGGTCCCAACCAGTTAGATAGGGAAATGCATGTTAAATAACCTCGTATTTACGAAATCTCGATTTTACGAATTAACGAAGTGCTCTAATGGTCCCTACAGAGCATTAACCTCGAATTTACGAAGATATTTGTCACAAAATAAGAAATTTCGTACATAATTTAAAACTTAAAACTCGCGCGCGTCATAAAATTAAATTTGCGATGATTTGCGGAAAAAAAAAAAACGCAAAACAAATCGTGCGGTGAATGTTGTATATTTTATATTATAGTAGCTACTACAATTAAGTCATTTTTTTTGTATTAAAAAGTTCAATATTATAATGCAATATGTGCTTAGTAAGGCCAAAATGCTGCCACTTCCGGTCGTACTTTTATATTGGATGAACTGTATATGCATCTCCAAGGTTCTATATCTATCAAAATCACTGAAAGAACAAAGGAACTACAGCATTGGCCGCGCCGGGTGGCAAACGTGCGATTAGCCGCACGCTCGAGGGAGGAGCGAGAGTGTCAACTTCAAAAATTCATAGAAAAAAAGTTATGAATTGCACTTCGTAAACTTTGCATTTTATTTTAATAGACATTGTCCTTTATTGAAAACTCGAATGTAAAGAAAAATAAGATACATGAATTTTTTTTTGAAAATGTCCTGTTTTGAAAAAACCCGGAAAAATTAATGATATTCACAAAAATGCAGTATTTTTTCCCAAAAAGAGCATATTCTTGTTATCAAAAAAGTATAAGAAATTTGTAGATAGCTGCCATAGAAAAAAAGTTATGCCCGTCGTAAGCATAAAAAACAAGGATACCAAGCGGAACTTCACATACCCAAATTTCCGGGAAAAAAATCAAAATTTCAAAAACAAAAATTAGGATATTCTTTGTTGAGGTGACATGCCCATCATATATAAATTTCATGGATTTTTGAAGACCACTTTGTTTTTCACTGCTTTTATGGTGTACTTTGGGCCTAATATAAAATATAATTATGCAAACTGGTGTACAACACAAATCAAATGTTTATTTTTTATATTTTCTCCCATTCTCCCATCTCGCCTGAATCCGTTCATCATTAATTAAAAATTACGCGTTTTTTTTTTTTTTTTTTTTTTTTTTTTTTGTACATACCTCGATTTTACGAACCTCGAATTTTCGAAGTCCCGATTTTTCGGTCCCTTCAATTTCGTAAAATCAAGGTTTTACTGTAGTAAATTGTTACTTGCTAGTCAGTACAACATTCCTGGTGGTTGCTTGCAGGTCCCCCAGTTCATTCTGGAGCACTGCCACGCCACGGCCAAGTCGTGCCGCGTCATCTGCGCGCAGCCTCGCAGGATTTCTGCCGTGTCCGTCAGTGAGAGGGTGGCCGCAGAGAGGGGGGAGGATCTGGGCTTCGTGGTGGGCTACCAGATCCGCCTGGAGAGCAAGTACGTCACACTGGAATGAGTCCTCCAAAATTATCTCTTTTCAATAGAGGTTTCTAGTCAGCTGATTTTGCAGTGTTCCCACCGTCCTATCCAAACCTACCGTATGTAAAAAAAAACTCTTAAATGGTTTTTTTGGCATTCAAGAAATTTTTTTGGGGAAAAATGGTTTCATGATTCATCATCTAAAGAGCCCTAAACGGGGAGGTAGGAGATGTTTTCAAATTGATTGCTGTAATAATTACTGAGAAAAATTTCAAATTTTGTAACATGGAGACTTATGGAGAATTTTTTTCCGTTGGGGAACACTTGAAGCCTCCATTACCAGCATTTTTTTTTTTTTTTTTTTTCCATTTTTGTCAATGAAATTTGGGGAACATTTGCAGTCAGAATCAATATAGCGTACAATATTTGTAAAACTGGAGCAACTGCTGGAGATCCGCTTATAGTGCTGTTTTTCATTCTAGTGTAGTTTGAACACCTTATCATGTCTTGATTTCTTTGCTGTATAATTGTGGCCTGTGATTTCTTTTGTTATCTTACTCCACAAAGACATAACTCATTATCAATAATCAATTATTGCCCTTAATATCAATCAATCAATCAATCAATCAATCAATCAATCAATCAACCAACTAATCAATCAATGCTCCAGGACATCCCCGCGGTCTCTTCTCACGTACTGCACCTACGGCGTGCTGCTACGCTCTCTGATGGTCGGGGACGCGGCCCTCAGTTCGACTACGCACGTGATCGTGGACGAGGTTCATGAGAGGGACCGTCACTGCGACTTTCTGCTGTTGGTGCTACGTGACATGCTGGCGCGGTGTCGCGGTCTGCGCCTCATCCTCATGTCCGCCACTCTCGACACTGCCATGCTCACCAACTACTTCCGAGGAGCGGCTGTCATCTCCGGTGAGACTTGTTGTCTGACAATCTGCTTTGTCTACTTTTTCATTACTTTTTATTATTATTTATTTTATAAGATATTGTCTATGTGTTATTTATTTTAATGAAAGAAAAGGACAAAGAGGACCCATAAAATTATTAAAATTAATTTTAAAATTAATAAAATTATTAAAAGGTAATGTTATACAGTATTTAGAGGGTACATAGAAAAAGATAGATAAATATATTTGGTTTAACAGCAAGCTTAGTAATTAAAATAACATTATTTTCTCTTTGCTTGCAAGTAAATGTTATTTTAATTACTGTACTATGCCTGCTGTGGACCAGCACCTCTGATATCCTGTAGCATTTATCACCTTTCAATAATTTGCGATTTAATAGGTCTTGTCTGTAATAATTTATTACATTATTGTGTAATAATATTATTTAATTTAATTTGTGTTTTATTGTTAAGAAATGAAAGAGATTTTTGTTGTAAATAATATATTTTGATATGGCTGCTTTGTTCATTGTGTGTTTTTTTTAACTGGTATGATCCAAGTTTGTCCATGTACAACCAAAATGATTATGTAAATGAAGAATTTGAATCACAGATATCAAAATTCGCTTTTCAGCACATTCAATAAAGGTCAATCTTATTAGTAAAACTATGGGATAACAAGCCTTGTTGTAAAGTAAAAAGAGAGGTTTTTTATTCTAGTGGTCACTTATGCGAGAATCAAACAGCTCATTAACCAAGGTTCCCCCTTTAAACTGACTACCAGCATTTTTTTTTTTAATTGAAAACAAATTGCAATAAATACATGTATAGATTTAATTAGAACATCAGTAAAAAATAATTAAGTGAGATTGTTTAGAGCAAAGATAATGCTTCAACAATCGTGGTCATTCCTATTGTTGTCTCAACGTGTGACTGATTGTTGCAGTGCCGGGCCGTTTGTACGACGTGAAGGAGTATTTTCTTGAAGACATTCTGAGAGAGTGAGTATATCCCTCATTGTTGGTGCTCCCACCGTAGTCTAAGTGACTGTTTGAAAGCAAGGTTTTAGAGCTTAAAGCAGGGGACCTCTAAATTAGAATGTAGAAAATGTTACTCCTTAATGATAGAAAAAAAATATTCACAATTAATTTGATAAAAAAAAACAAAACAAAAAAACACAGTGAGTGATATTATTTGTTTCAAAATTTAAAAAGAGAATACAGTAGACAAATATTTTTTGAGAAAGTAGATATGTACTTTGAGCTTTAGTCGTATTTTTTTTTTTTAATTTTCTCTTTTTGCTGGGTCAATGACTGCTTAATGCTCAAACTATCTCCCTTCCCAACAAATATTTTTCTATAGAGTCCTTAAGTCAGCTGATCACCATCAGTTTCCACCATCCTGTTCAAACCCATGTAAAACCCCCCCTCAAAATTGCTGTTTTGGTATTAAAGATTTATTTTAGAGAAATATAAGTTCTTCATTCATTATCAAAAGAATCCTAAATGGGGGGGGGGGTAGGAGATGGTTTCAAATTGATAGTTATAATACTGTTAGTTACTGAGGAAAAATTCAAAATTTCAAACATGGAAGCTTATGGAGAAAATTTTTCTACCAGGGAACTCTTAAAGCCTTTATTATGTGTGTTCCAATCTTCTTTTTTTTAATTATATGTTCAATAAATATTTGATGTAAAACACTTGAGGGTCTGGTTAAAGGTTAGTTTGTCATCTCATTTCACTGAGCACGACCTGGCTTTTAATCCCACTCGATCTTCAGTCTCTTGATATTGTAATGTGACCATTCTGCTCTCTGTAGGACTGGTTACATGAACAAGCAGATGGCATCATATTCCGACGAGTGCAAGAAACGAGAGACTCAGGTGCAGGGACTGGAGCAGTGGAAGCAGGGCAAGTCTGTCACTCCGCGGCAGACTTCGGGCGGACCTCAGCCCCTCCCACCCCCAGTCTTTGACCCCTCTGACGTGAGTACCCCAGTTAGAATACTTAATGTCACTTCATGCTATTTGCCATATAGCGGCAAAGAAAACCAATAGAGTATCAACCTTAAAAAAATTTATTGCAGAAAAAGATAGAGGGTGCAAAGTTTTTATACTCTGAGTTTTTTTCTCACATTTTTTAAAGGCCGGGAACTATTTTTAAAAAATTAATGAAAGTACAGAGAAAGTGACGCCTCTACACGCCTTTCTTAATAACAGGAAAGGACCTTAAATGGCCGTGGGTTCAAACCCGGCCCCGGCAAAACTTTTTAGCAATTCTTCCCAGGCATTAAAAATCTGAAAATAATCAGAGTCGCATAACTTTGCACCCTCTATTCATTTTTGCAATAAAAAATTTTGATGTCGATACTCCATTGAAGGTGAGACCTTGACGTCCATTTTAATCAAAGGCATTGCACCTTATAGGGGATTTTTTTTCTGTCACAATTTAATGATGTTATGGTAAATTAATCTAGCTCAAATGATCCAAAAATATTCTTCTCTACTTTTGTTTTAAAAAAACAGAGTGCAGTACTTCAATTCTATGTTTGTGAAATATTTTGAAGTGAATTGAAGTCAAATTTTTCCATAAGATAACATTGGTGTGCTTTCAAAAACTATCCCTTGACCTGCGTGACCATACTCTTCTCTTCATGGGATTCTACCCTCAATGTGATGTATATAATACAGTCAAAGTAAAAGTTAATGAGACCATTTGCTCTGTCCCACCGTAAACTCTGTACATCAAGTGTAATTCCAAGAGTCAGGAAAGGGTGATCTTTACCTGTGTTTTGTTTGTGTAGTGGTGGTGTTATTCATTGGGATATTTTAAGTGAAGCCTTTTCTTAACCCCCCAAAATTGCAAATTTGTTCCCACAGCCTCACCAGGCTGAGCGCACCAACCTTGAGAAGTGGCTGGTGGAGGACGTTGACTCTGGCATGGAGGAGGCCTGGGACAGCGGCAGTGACGAGGCTTTCGAAAGACTCCTCCACCTCCTGCGCTCCCAGAACGTCTCTCTCGACCACCCGGTGAGTCAGCAAGACGTCTGGTGGATTTTACTTTAGGTGGCATTGTTTTGATATCAGAGCTTTGCTACATACTGGCTAAAGTACACGTATAGTTGAGTCATACTGATTCTATCGAGGAGGTTTTCAATGCCATTTCTTGATGCTTTATGAGGTTAATAATCAAATCTTTACACCAACGTTCCTTTATACAGGTATAGCGACCAATTTCACCAATGTTAAAGGGCTTAGCCAATCTGGTTCAAGTATTTTAGGACCCATTGTGCCACGAAAGTTTGAATGCAATGCTATTTTTGAAATTTCGCTGTGCAATGGAACCTGAAAAAATGACCAAATTGACACACAAAATGTGTGTGTGTCTTAGCTTGTATAAAGGAACGGTGCTTGACACTATAATCACTGTATACTTGAAAATGAGCTGTCACTGTCCCTCTGTATCTGTACAGATGTATGTATCTGTGTACGGTAGTTGAAAGCAAGGGAGAATTCTTTGTGAAGTGTTTTTGTGTAGCTTGGGGGTGTTTCACGAGAGAAGTCTGCAGGCACAAATTTAGGACTCATAGGGGGGCATTCACAAAGCACTTTAACCCCCACTTTAGCCTAAATTTTTATCCCTGATGCTGAACATAGTGCTAAACAAGGAGCTTAACATGGTTAGTCCCTAGTTTAGCACCATGTTTAGCACCAGGGATAAAAATTGAGGCTAAAGTGGGGGTTAAAGTGCTTTGTGAATGCCCCCCATGGCCCCCATAGATATTTATTGTGTTTTGATTTATTAAGAAATTTCTAAAGGCTTCTTATTGGTATTCCAGTGTTCTCCAGGTTCAGTATCTGTTAACTTTACATACTAACTTACAAAGTATCACTGTCTACAGTATCTAAACTACAGTATCAAAACACATTTCAGATAATTATAAAAACTTTTGATAGAAATATGACCCTTAAAATAAGATTATTTGATACATCACACCTTAATAATTATTTTATTTATTTATGTTTTCTCTTCTTGAATCACAAATTTTACGTAATTACGTACAAGTAATTGTATACATTATTTTTATAGTGTATCTAAATTATCAGGTACAGTAAATTCTTAGATGTGTAAAAAAAGGAGACTGTTTCAGAATTAAAGCAAGGTTTTTTAAGAGGAAAATTTATGCTGAATTAAAAGTTAGAAACTCCCGAAATCAAATTAATAGCTCCAATACTAAACTTCAATGTAGTCTGATGGATAAAATTCCACTTGAATTCATCTGTGTTTTTTTTCCAGCACTCGTACACGTCGGCCACCATTCTGATGATCGCTGCAGCCCGCAACAAACTTGACCTTGTGGAGAACTTGCTTGACCTTGGGGCGCGGCCGGAGGTTAAGGCTTGCAATGACTTCACAGCTCTCGACTGGGCCCGTGAGAACGGAAACCAAGAGGTCGTTGACCTGCTGCAGTCCTACATGTGAGTGCTTGTGTGTATCACCGTGGTGAAGATTTAGAGTATTCTCTCCACTTGTTTTCCAGGATAGAGTCATCATAGAAGGTTCAGTAGCCAGTTCAATAGACTCCTGACGACAAGCTGGTTCCATTGGACTGGCTACTGAACCTTCTATGACAATTCCTTCCATGAAAAAAAAAAAAGAAAGAGTCATCATAGAAGGTTCAGTAGCCAGTTCAATAGACTCCTGACAACGAGCTGGTTCCATTGGTTTGGCTACTGAACCTTCTGTGACAATTCCTTCCATGGATAACAAGGAAAGAGTCATCATTGAAGGTTCAGTAGCCAGTTCAATAGACTCCTGACGACGAGCTGGTTCCATTGAACTGGCTACTGAACCTGCTATGACAATTGCTTCCATAGATAACAAGGAAAGAGTCATCATAGAAGGTTCAGTAGCCAGTTTAATAGACTCTTGATGACGAGCTGGTTCCAGTGGACTGTCTACTGAACCTTCTGTGACTATTGCTTCCATGGATAACAAAGAAAGATTCATCATAGAAGGTTTAGTAGCCAGTTCAATAGACTCCTGACGACGAGCTGGTTCCAGTGGACTGGCTACTGAACCTTCTGTGACAATTCCTTCCATGGATAAAAAAGAAAGAGTCATCATAGAAGGTTCAGTAGCCAGTTCAATAGACACCTGACGACGAGCTGGCTCCATTGGATTGGCTACTGAACCTTTCATGAGAATTCCTTCCATGGATAAAAAAGAAAGAGTCATCATAGAAGGTTCAGTAGCCAGTTCAATGGACTCCTGACGACGAGCTGGTTCCATTGGACTGGCTACTGAACCTTCTATGATGACTCCTTCCATGAGCAAATTAATAAGGAAAAAATAAAATAAAAATAAGTTAGTGGGACCTTGTTAAGTGTAGTCTCTAGCTGTATACTTCATTGATAACTGACAAAGTAACTTTTAACTTTTAATACAGCAGCAGTTTGTAAGGGAAAAATGTAAAATAAACAACTTTAATTATAATTAACGAAGAGTACATATTTTTATTAGTTCTACTTTGACTTCTTCTATAATAATTAAAATTAGCAATATTTTTTTCTGGATAACATAAGAGCTCAGAAGGAAAGAAAAGGAAAAATAAGCTCTGGGTAGCTAAAGTTTTTTTTTTTTTTTTTTGCTTGTGTGCATCTCCGTATTCTTGTCCCGTCAAGACAGAGTCTTATCGACCGGTGCTGTAGTTTGCACTGCGTCCATGGCCGACTTATTTTATCCATCCCGGCATTAGCCATTGTAGTCGAGGGGGAACCATGGAAAACCCCAAGTCAGGATGGTCGGTGTCAGAACACGTTCTAAACACCTCCCGAATGCATGTGGCAGTGGCTCGTCTCTAACCAGACAGCGAAGGTTCAGACCTCTCGATCTTTTCACCTATAGCTCCCAGTAGGATTCGAACACACGACCTTCTGATTACCAGTCAGACGCGCTACCACTGCGCCACCATGCTCGGTCATGGTAATGACCATGGTCATGGCAGCAAGTAAGCTGCATTGTTTCTTCACAAGTATTCTTAGTCCATTCTGCTTTATGGGAGCTCTGTAGATCAATCACATCCAAGGATTTCCAAGGAGTTCTTTTTTCTGATTGGCTCTAAAAACGAAGCAGGAAAAAGCTCTTTCACTTTATTCATTCTGATTGGTTGTTAGTGAAGCAACATTGTCATCAGGGGATAGTACTTGATAATAATAAATCCAGTTTACTTTAAGGATAGCATCCTGGATATAAGTAACTTGTAGCTCCTCTCTAACAAAGTAAAAAACAAAGACTTTGCTCCCCAAGTCACATTTTACTTGACGACCAGAGTTTGAATTGATTCTCGTTTCAGTGCTGCCCAGGAGTGCGGCATGGAGATAGCTCCCCCCTCGCAAATGAGCTATGAGATGTCCGAGGAAGATCGTCGACTCGTTGACGCATATCAACACAGCATCAACGATGAACACGTTGACCTCAACCTCATCATGTGTCTGCTGTCTCAGCTGCACGCCTCCAAGGCAGAGGGTGAGTCAGTCAACGTGCAGTTTAGGTCAAGAGAACTGGGACGCTTTACATTGTTGAAATGAGCACCACCAGTCCTCACTGTAGGAGCTAAATGGACAACATACATGAAATTTTTATTGCAGAAATGAATACCAAATTATGCTACTCTCAATTTTCTCAGATTTTTTTGAGACCCAGAACTATTGTTAAATAATGGAGTACCGACCTCAAAATTTTTTATAGCAGAAATGGATAAAGGATGAAAAGTTATGTTACTCTGATTTTTTTCAGATTTTTTAGGGACCGGAAAGTATTGCTAAAAAGTTTTGGCGAGGTCGGGTTCGAATCCACGTCCCTTTTGGGTCCTATCTTTTATTAAGAGAGGCGGCAAGAGGCGGCACTTTTTCTGCACTTTCAATAATTTTTAAAAAATAGTTGCCGGGCTCTAAAAAATCTGAAAAAAATCAAAGTAGCATAACTTTGCACCCTCTATCCATTTCTGCAATAAAAAAATTGAGGTCGGTACTCCATTATTGAAAGTGCGGCCACGCCCCCTAGAGGCGTCAATAGGCATCTCGGTCCTATCCTTTTTATTGAGGATTCAGGGGTGCCAACTTAACTTAAGGAACTTTCAATACTTATTTAAAAAATAGATCCGGGTTTCCTTAGCATGATGGTAACTAGTACAGTTACCATACCCTCTATTCATTTCTGCAATAACAAAATTTCATGTATGTTGTCCATTGACTCAAAGTTGCATCCTCCAAGTCTACCTGGCCATAGTGGGCAACCTGCATGAAAAGTTTTTATTGCAGAAATGAATTAAAAATTATGCTAATCTAAATCTTTCAATTTTATTTTTATTCCTGGAATTATTTTTAAATAATTATTGAAAGCTCTGTAAGTTAAGTATGTACCCTTTAATAAAAATCCTTAATATAAAGGATAGGATTTAGACGCCTATTGACGCCTCCAGGGGGTGTGGCCGAACTTTCAATAATTATTAAAAAATAGTTCTAAGACTCAAAAAAAAAAATAAATAAATAATGAAAAATCAGAGTAGCATAATTTGGTACCTTCTATTCATTTCTGCAATAAAAAAAACATTTTCATCATGTATGTCCATGCATGCTTAGTGTCACAGTTTTATTCACCATAACTCAACAGGGGTCATTGAAACATATCTGTAAGGCAGAGGGTAAGTGTTGTCTCAAAACTGTTGATCAATGTACAATAGAAATTTAAGAAAAAAGAAATGTCAAGTTCATATTGGTTCTTTCTGTTCTGTTGATAGAAGATGATCTGTTTTGTGATCAACCATTCAAACTTTAGTAAAAAAAAATCAGGCTTTATAATACTACCGGTTGTTTAATATCATGTCGTGCAATGGAGTATCAACCTCAAAAATTTGTATTACAGAAATGGGTAGAGGGTGCAAAGTTATGCTACTGTGATCTTTTTCAGATTTTTTGAAGACCTGGAATATTTTTAAAAATATATTGAATGAACAGAAAAAGTGACGCCTCTTGACACCCCTCTTAATAAAAGGATAGGACCTAAAAGGGGCGTGAGTTCAAACCCGACATCGCCAAGCAAAACTTTTTAGCCATATTTCCCGAACTCTAAAAAAATTGAATAAGAGTCAAGAGTGCCATATCTTTGCACACTATCCATTTTTGCAATAAAAAATTTTGAGGTCGATTTGTAAAACTAAACCAATCTGGGACAGTTAATATACATATGACCCTCTGCTTGTCCTTAACATGTACTGTAGTATTTTGGTAATAAAATTAGTTAAAAATTAGAGAGTGATAGATATTTGAAGTGTCTCTGAATCTGTGTTGCGTCAGGAGCCATCTTGGTGTTCCTACCGGGCTATGATGACATTGTGGAGCTTCACGACCGAATCAAAGAGGACAAGACTCTGCACGGACTGGGCGGGCCTTACCGAATCTTCATCCTGCACTCCAACATGCAGGTCAGTGCCTTAAAATAGCAATAACAAGCATAGAGTTTTAAAATGTTGCCATGGATGGAATTATTGATTGTAAAAAGTTCAGTAGCCAGTCCAATGGAACCAGCTCGTCGTCAGGAGTCTATTGAATGGGCTATTAAACCTTCTATGATGACTCCTTTCCAAAAAAAAAAAAAAAAAAAAATGAATGCATTCAATTCTTTAAAAGCATTCTACCACCTTTCTTTTATTATTTATTTATATTTTTCTTGTTTTACATTGTGATATTTAATTAAATTGAAAAAGTGAAAGCACAAACAATGCTCTTCTCATTTTTTTTTTTTTTTTTTTTTTTTACTACAGGAAATATTTTTTTTAATCTTTGATTTGTTTACTCACTGTCAGATTTTTATGACTTCTGAAACTAGTGTACTTTTCCTTTTTTTAAAAAGAAAATTTAAATATTTTTCATTAGCTGTCAACGTCATTCTTTCATAAAAAAAAATATATTTGAAGTAGTTGACATAAAATTATTTTGTTTTAACAATTTTTTAGACACAGTTTCTCAGACAAACCAGAGTATCATTACTACAAGTTCTGACAATGTTTCTGTGTGCCTCAGACGACAGATCAGCGTCAGGTGTTCAAGCCGCTGCCCCCCTCTGAGCGCAAGATCATCTTGTCGACGAACATCGCTGAGACGAGCATCACCATCGACGATGTTGTCTTTGTCATTGACTCTGGCAAGGTCAAAGAGGTCAGTCAACGTTCAGTGACAAAATATATCTGGAGAATGTAGTGCCTGCTGTGTTGTCATTTTGAATGTCCACTGATCTGAGGCAAAGAAAATTTGACTGTCTCTTTGTTCTTCATGTTTTTAAATTAAGTTTGGAAAGGGCCCACATAACCCTAAGCAATATGCTAGTCTAGATCCTCAAAGAGATGTTGAATTCAGTTACTTGTGACCAGTATCCTACAACAGGGTTCAATTAAAAAAATAATATTAAATAAGATATAATTATAAAGTAAAATATGTTAATAACTTAAGGATTATTTTCACTAGTCTTAGGAGATGATGAATCACTCTGAAAATTATAGTAAACCTTCCTTACATTATAACATAAATGGACAATTTGCATCAACTTTTTTTAGTAGCTCAATCGAAAGAGGAGGTCGAAAAATACACCTGTGAATTTTATGCGATTTTTATTCGTACTGCATCATGGCTAAAAGAGAGGTCACGTGACCTGGAGCCGGCGCCCGTGTCGCCCGTGACGTCATTGAACTGTCTGGTCAAGCAAACGATTGTCTATATAACGCTTGTAAACAATAAATTAATTGTTGCTTGTTTCCATAGCAACGTGGTTGTTTGCAAGCGTTATAAAGTTGATCGTTTGTTTGACGGAACAGTTAAGTGACGTCACGGGCGACACGGGCGCCGGCTCCAGGTCACGTGACCTCTCTTTTAGCCATGATGCAGTACGAATAAAAATTGCATAAAATTCACAGGTGTATTTTTCGACCCCCTCTTTCGATTGAGCTACTAAAAAAAGTTGATGCAAATTGTCCATTTTCAGCAAAAAAAAAAAAAAAAAATTGAAGCAAAAGTCGGTCTAGTTTTTTAGATATTCAGGACAATATCATTGGAAATCTGGCGGCCATTTTCAAATCAAGTCAAGTCAGCACATTTTTCAACTAAAAAAATTAATATCTCAAAAACTGGACTGAATAATTACTTTTTTTACTTCAGAAAGTGAAAAGACATTTTGTTCTCACGTTCTGATCTAAATTTAATATTTTTTTACCATCAAAAAATAATTACCATAGTGACAATAATCCTTAAAGTAGATTCAAAATTCAAATTCAATAATTTAGGTATTACTTGTTTAGGTATTTTAAATATGCTTTCCTATTGGGTTATGTGAAATACATATTTTAAATGAGCAAAATTACATTTTTTTTTTGTTAGACAAGCCTTTTTTCTTACCTTTTTCCTGAAATAAGTTGTCTCTTTAGGTTCCTTTAAAAAAAAAAAAAAATCTTTTATCTTCTCTCTTAAGGTAGAGATAATACGGATCAGCTGGCCCAATGCTAAAAAAATCCCATTCATAAAAATTATGAAAAAAAATTAAAATGTTCTCCTCTACATCCCCTATCAGTAGGTAAAATATCAGGTATACAAAAACGATCTAGTTTTTGAGTTATTAATTTTTAAAGTTGACTAATTTAACATGGAGAAACAGAACTTCCATGTTAAATTAGTCAACTTTAAAAATTAATAACTCAAAAACTAGCTCGTTTTTGTATACCTGATATTTTACCTACTGATAAATGTTAAGGAGAACATTATAAATTTTTTTCATAATTTTTATGAATGGGATTTTTTTAGCATTGGGACAGCTGATCCATATTATCTCTACCTTAACATAAATCAGTTATCAGAGTAAAAATTTAGCAGTTTTCCAGACACTAGGTCTGTTTGTATACACACAATCAGATGATAATCAATTTTAAGATATAGTACAAAGAAGAAAATAGAAATTTGCTTTATTGAGGCGAGGTTTAGGCAAGCCCATTCTTACACATAACCGCAAACAGAATACAAAATGGGATTTACCTGAAAGGAAAGATGTTATATACAAATATTATACACAACTAAAAACAGGTCCAAAGTTTATACCAATGTATATTTGTATACATTTGTACCAATGTTATGTTTTTTGTGTGATAGTGAATTGACGATCTTTAACTTTTACTGTGATTATGTATCTGACGTGCTTATATTGTTGTATACAATCGAAAAGCAATAAATAATTATGAATTATGAATTATTATGAATTATACTGTACTTGTAATTATGTACCGGCTGGACAACAAAAAATGTCTATACAAGTATACACAGTCCTTATGGGTGACTTCATAAAATATGTTTGGTATCAAGGTATGAGTGATAAGAGACGGCAGTATCGAATGACCTTTGGTTTATCAACTTCACAAATACAATACACATCATTGCTAATACCATGTAAACAAATAGACATTTTTTGTGTGTTGTGGTGTAGAAGGTCCATCATGTTTTACTTGTGCATTTACGAACAAAATGTGCCTGTTGTTTCAGAAATCGTTTGACGCTCTTGTCGGTGTGTGTATGCTGCGCTCCATGTGGGTGTCGAAGGCCTGCTCGCAGCAGAGGCGGGGACGCGCAGGACGCACACAGCCAGGCCTGTGCTACCATCTGTTCTCCAGGAAGCGATTCCAGGCCATGCAGGCCTACCAGACACCAGAGATCCTACGACTGCCCCTGCAGGTATCCCTCAGCAGGACAAATCTTAGTAATTTTGTGTGTTCATAGTAAATCAGCTGCTATAGATTTATTTAACAATTTAAGAGTCCTTAAATATTTCTATCAGCAAGAATATAAAGAAATAAATTTAAAGATATGATGCAGTATCAATTCATTATGAATGTTCAACCTACTTGAATTTTTTTAGTGCAGAAATGAATGGAGGGTACTGTACCCAAGTTATGCTACTCACTGTTTTTTTTTTTTTTTTTTTTTTTTAAGAGACTGAGAACTCTTTATATATATACATATAAAAAAAATATATACATATTGTTGAAAGTACAGAGAGAAGCGTCAATAGGAATCACTTCTTAATAAAAGGATAGGGACTAAAAAAAGTCGTGGGTTCAAACCTGAACTTTGCCAACTTTTAGCAATATCTAAAATATCTAAAAGAAATATTAGGGTATAGTATAACTTGGTGCCCTTTATTTATTCCTGCAATAAAATTTTTCTCATGAAAAATTTCCAAAAGAATGGTTCTGTCCATAAGACTATCTCTATGTTAAACTGGTAGCTCATTTTGCAGGCTAACAAAACGATTTGTGTTTGCAGGAGTTGTGTCTGCAGACCAAGATGCTGGCCCCGTTCAACACGTCCATCGCAGACTTCCTTGCGAAGGCACCCGAGCCTCCCCCTACCCTCGTCACGAGGAATGCAGTCAACCTGCTCAAGGTAGCTGCTTTTTAATGAACCAGCTGGGGGGAAATATGGGCCTTTGACTGCATTTGTTGTGTTAGCATATCCTTAACACTTGAGTGGAATAGCTTATCACTTTCAACATTGTTTTCAGCTGATGGACGCGCTGACTCCATGCGAGGACCTGACTGACCTCGGCCAGCATCTGATTGACCTGCCGGTGGAGCCTCGGCTGGGCAAGGCGCTTCTCTTTGCCATCGTTCTGCGCTGCCTCGACCCCGTGCTCACCATCATCTGTACCCTTGCTTACAAGTAAGTCCTCATTTATTGGCAACCGCATCATTTTTCTACAGTAGCCGTCACATTAAAAAGCTACATGGTCGTGTTTGTAACGCTCTCAGTCATTGGTAGCCGGTTTGTAACGAAGGACATCACTGGCCGAGCCGAATGACTCCCGAGAACTTCCGACCATGAGCCAGTTAAATGCGACAGCTACTGTAGTGCCTATATATCATTACTTTGTCCAGCTCTTTGGTGTAGTGGTTAGTACGCTTGGCTCTCGTCCGAGAGGTCCCCGGTTCAAATCCCGAGCATGGCAGACTTTTCGTGACTTGGGATGGGTGTGGTAGGAGGAAGGCAGCTTACGGCTGTCTATACTCCGTGGGGTGATTAAGACCATGGAATGTTGTGCAATCAACATGCGTGCTCGACTTAGAAACGGTACACTTAACTGTCTGGCATGCAGACTGGGTATTAAGAGCCCCAGAAAGCACTTTAAACAATGTTGAAAAACAAGGTCTGCCATTGGTAACCAACCAACCTTTATACAGGTTAAGCCACCGATTTGAAAAATATTAAAGGGCTTGACCAATCATATTCAAGCATTTTAGGTCACAAAACTTAGAATGCACCCATTTTGCAATGCTGATTTTGAAATTTCGCGGTGCAGTAGGTCCAAAAAAATTTACTCAGTAACTTAAGGGTAAGGTAACGCCACCAATGTTAAAAAAAATCCCTCTCACAAAAATTCTGACAAAAATTTATAATGTTCTCCTCTACACCCCCTATCAGTAGCTAAAATATCAGGTATACAAATACGATCTAGTTTTTGAGTTATGAATTTTTAAAGTTGACCAATTTAACATGGGAGTTTCATTTCTCCATGTTAAAGTAGTCAACTTTAAAATTTTATAACTAAAAAACTAGATCGTATTTGTATACCTGATATTTTAGGTACTGATAGGGGGTATAGAGGAGAACATTTTAAATTTTTTTCAGAATTTTTGTGAGAGGGATTTTTTTTAACATTGGTGGCGTTACCTTACCCTTAAAGGTAAGATAACGCCACCAATGATAAAAAAAAATCCCTCTCACAAAAATTCTGAAACAAATTTAAAATGTTCTCCTTTACACCCCCTACCAGTAGCTAAAATATCAGGTATACAAATACGATCTAGTTTTTGAGATATGAATTTTGAAAGTTGACTAATTTAACATGGAAGTTTCATTTCTCCATGTTAAAGTAGTCAACTTTAAAAATCCATAACTCAATAAATAGATCGTATTTGTATACCTGATATTTTAGCTACTGATAGGGGATGTAGAGGAGAAAATTTTAAATTTTTTTCAGAATTTTTGTGAGAGGGATTTTTTTTAACATTGGTGGCGTTATCTTACCCTTAATCTGGTATAGAGAAATGTTGGAAACCATAAAGCCTGCTGTAGAACCTAGCGGTAAAAATATGAACTAAGTGTTTAAACGAGGATGGTTGTGTATGATTTGCATTGTAAAATTATGTAAAGATGGAAAATAATGACATGGGAAGTGAAGGTCAGTCGATTCTGTTTTTCTCATCACTCATACAGTCTTTCAAACCTTACAGTAAGATTTGAAAAACTGTACCTTGATGTCAAACGTCTTTTTATGATGTTATTGTGTAAATAAACTAAATCTCCTTAATAGTTAGGGAATTAATGGCAAAAATCGCGCTATTGGTGATACCGGGCTGAAATTTTCAGTACTTGCTAATAACATCATTTGCATCAACTTTTTTGGCGGATCCCAAAAAAAAGTGTCATACCGTGACCTTGAGTGACCTTTGAACTTTGACCTCCGATTGATTTACGTTTGATTTTTTTACAAGGAATCTAAGGCAGATACGAAAAAAATTGTCATTAGCAAATATGTTTGTACTAACACGGAGAGTAATAAGCAATTTTTGGAAAAGACCTAAGTCCATAAAAAACAAAATGGCGGCCGATGAAACTTTTATTGACCTCTTTTTTGGCAGCTTTCTTGCTTATTTTAACCAAACTAGCAAACTTTTTAGCTTAAATTAGCAGCTATCAATTGTCTACTATCATTACGATTAAAAAAAATCATAATGCTTGTTGATAAGAGAATAATAACTCGAGATATTGTAATTTCTACCGTAAAATGAGCACTTATTCCCTATGCTATTATAATACGTTTTTTTACTAAAATCCATACTTTTTGTGACAAAAGCATTAAACATACAGAAATGATTAATTGCATCATAAGAACCTTCAAAAATACTGTACCCTCAAATTTTGAACCACCCTTTGACCCCTGGTGACCTTTCAAAATGGCGGATGTGGAGAACAGGAAAGTATTATTTTCTGGCAAACCAAAGGTCGGGATAAAGATATATTCAGCAGAAAAGATGCTTAGATGGTTGCAATTATTTAAAAAGGGTCCCTAATTATTTTCAAAGTGCAATGTTGCCAAATATAGCACCCCTAAAGACCTAAATTTTATTTGACTTTTTTTCAGTTAAAATCGTATAATATCCATGCTTTCTGAAAGTGGAGCTTCTAATTTTCAAGCATGATTAATTAATTGGGGTCACGAGAACCAAAAAAATAAGAACCCCCTCCCCTCACCCCCCCCCCCCCCCAAAAAAATTAAAACATTTTACGCCTCTTGCCCAGGGTTCTTTAATACATGATTGACTCGGGGAATTATATTATATTTTTTTAGGCCATATAGTCAGTGCATTGAAGTAATTGCAGTTAGTAACCATTTGTCTATATATAGTATACGTATTTCTACTAAATAAAAATTAAAACTAAGAGTAATTTTAAGAAAGAGTTCCCTAATTAAAAAAAAAAATATGGGTTTCCATGTCTTCCTAAAATCTGAGTAATCTTTTTCTCGATAAACAAGCATATATGAATCACAACCCTGTTTACTCTTTAAGATACCAACATATAATTAAGCCTCCGCCCCCCTCTCCCCTATGTACATCGCCCCCCTAAATTGACTTTACAGAACATGAAGCACCTCTGTCCTTTTCCATTATAATAAAAAACTCCGCTGGATCACCGTTCTTGCTAGCTAATCATATGTTATCAATTAAAGGTTACACTCTATACATACGAATATATAATCAATGACAATAATAAAACTATATAAATCTTAGTCAAATTATAAATGCATTACAATTAATTTTTATACTTAAATATATTGTAAATCTTTACTGGTACGGGGGGAAATACCTAGAGGGACATATCCCACTTATTGGGTTATTACCAACATGCTAGTTGTCTCATAATTAACTGCCTTTAATCGTTTAAAACAACCCGGCAAGGACAATATTGAAGGAACCAGATCCAAAATGTAGTTCAATGTAGCTAAAAACCTAACATTTTGAAGTTTTGAAAAACCGTTCTTAATGAGTGAGGAACTGAAAAATGCAAATCAACATATTAGGGTTCCACTATCATCCCGGAGTTAGGGATGAAAATCAAAATGTTTAAAATTATCATAACCGACAAAACGACAGAAATGAAGCCCGGCAGTGAATTTTTAGTACTATTTTTTGACGCAGATTCAGCAAAAATTTAATTCTTTTAATTCACCTTCTCTTATTTTAGAATGGAAATTTGAAAACAAAAAAAAAATTTTTACACACTTCTCTAAGCAGGTTTGAAAGTGAGTGCTGGAAATGTGGAAAATAATAAAATATAGTAATTGGGAAATCTTTTTTTTTTTTTTTTTTTCCTCTTGTTGTTGTAGCTATCATAAATACGCAGGACTAACTTTTGATGTTGGTACCTTCAATATTGCCCAGGTGCGGATTCAGGGAGGGAGGGGGAGGGCTGATATGTTTTATTTAACAAGGGCAATGGCAATATAGGCATTTGCCACACTCCATTTTTTTCTTTTAACATTGGCCTTATGGAGGAAGCACGTCCCCCCCACCCCTCTACCCCCTCCGATTATTATTATTTTTTTTCTGGATTCACGGCTGATATTGTGATATTGCCCTTGCTGGGTTGATTTAAACGTGTATATAAAGGGGGTAATGTATGCCTCCGTTGCACCCCCCGAAAGTCGCTCATAAATTAACGTTGCAGATTTGGAGCATTGTGCATATGCACGAACACGTACCTTTTCTATTTTAGAACCCCGCTGGATCTCCGGTCGTACATACTTATTTTATACAAATTGTACATATTTATATATTGTACTGTGAACGAATGGTTAAAAGCATTATCATAAAATTAAGTGAACATTATTTATATAAATACAGTATTTTTAGCATATATAATATGTTATAAAACATTTGTTATATTTGTTATATATTTATTATTTGTTTCTCGAGAAAAAGATTACTCAGATTTTAGGAAGACTTGGAAACCCACATTTTTTTTTTTAATTAGGGAACTCTTTCTTAAAATTACTCTTAGTTTTAATTTTTATTTAGTAGAAATATGTATACTATATATAGGCAAATGGTTACTAACTGCAATTACTTCAATGCACTGACTATATGGCCTAAAAAAATATAATATAATTCCCCGAGTCAATCATGTATTAAAGAACCCTGGGCAAGAGGCGTAAAATGTTTTAATTTTTTTTTGGGGGGGGTGAGGGGAGGGGGTTCTTATTTTTTTGGTTCTCGTGACCTCAATTAATTAATCATGCTTGAAAATTAGAAGCTCCACTTTCAGAAAGCATGGATATTATACGATTTTAACTGAAAAAAAGTCAAATAAAATTTAGGTCTTTAGGGGTGCTATATTTGGCAACATTGCACTTTGAAAATAATTAGGGACCCTTTTTAAATAATTGCAACCATCTAAGCATCTTTTCTGCTGAATATATCTTTATCCCGACCTTTGGTTTGCCAGAAAATAATACTTTCCTGTTCTCCACATCCGCCATTTTGAAAGGTCACCAGGGGTCAAAGGGTGGTTCAAAATTTGAGGGTACAGTATTTTTGAAGGTTCTTATGATGCAATTAATCATTTCTGTATGTTTAATGCTTTTGTCACAAAAAGTATGGATTTTAGTAAAAAAACGTATTATAATAGCATAGGGAATAAGTGCTCATTTTACGGTAGAAATTACAATATCTCGAGTTATTATTCTCTTATCAACAAGCATTATGATTTTTTTTAATCGTAATGATAGTAGACAATTGATAGCTGCTAATTTAAGCTAAAAAGTTTGCTAGTTTGGTTAAAATAAGCAAGAAAGCTGCCAAAAAAGAGGTCAATAAAAGTTTCATCGGCCGCCATTTTGTTTTTTATGGACTTAGGTCTTTTCCAAAAATTGCTTATTACTCTCCGTGTTAGTACAAACATATTTGCTAATGACAATTTTTTTCGTATCTGCCTTAGATTCCTTGTAAAAAAATCAAACGTAAATCAATCGGAGGTCAAAGTTCAAAGGTCACTCAAGGTCACGGTATGACACTTTTTTTTGGGATCCGCCAAAAAAGTTGATGCAAATGATGTTATTAGCAAGTACTGAAAATTTCAGCCCGGTATCACCAATAGCGCGATTTTCGTGAAATTTGGTTGTTGATTCCCTAACTATAAAAATCCTTCTGTTGTGTGTTATTTCTGGTACTCACTACATGTAATGTCGCAGGGAGCCATTCAACCTGCCTGCTATGCCGAGCATGCGACGTGCCGCATACGATGGCAAGCGAAAGTTATCTGCCGGCACCTTCAGCGATCACATGTCCTTGCTCAGGGCCTTCCAGGTATGCTTAAAGCTTAAAGTCTTCTGCTCTACAGTAAGCTATCATCACTACAAACAAATTTAATGCGACTTTAAACCTTATCTCACTAGAACATAAGGGTCAAAGTTCCATAATTATTTTTTGTAGTAATGTATTTCATAAACAAGTTTATAAACAAATTGTTGGTATTGTCTGTTCAGTGAAGTAAAAAAAAAAAAATAAAACATGGGACACTAAACTTGTTGATTTACATGTTAAGGGTAAGGTAATGCATCTAGTGTTAAAAAAATTCCCACTCATGAAAATTATGAAACATATCTTAAAATGTTCTCCTCTACATCCCCTATCAGTAGTTAAAATATCAGGTTTGAAAATTCCAGCTAGTTTTTGAGTTATTAATTTTTAAAGTTGACTAATTTAACATGGAAAACTGAAACTTCCATCCTAAATTAGTCAACTTTAAAAATTCATAACTCAAAAACTAGCTCGTTTTTGTATACCTGATATTTTAACTACTGATAGGAGATATAGAGGAGAACATTTCAAGATATGTTTCATAATTTTCATGAGTGGGAATTTTTTTAACATTGGGTGTGTTAACTTTCCCTTAACTTATGGGAAATAACCATTGAAATAAAATATTGATCGTTGACTAGCTATGTGTTACTTTTGTGTTCCCATTTTCTCCTTAAGATAACCTTAAGATAAGGTAACATGAAACATTGATCCCATTTTATTAACATGTAAGTTTTAGTAACCTCATAATATTTTTTTTTTTTTTTTTTTTTAAGAGAGTCCCAAAAAGTTTCAGAAAAAAATTCAAAACAATCGAACGAGCCGATTTTTTTAAATTAATGTTTTAAGTTTTCAGTTTAGGGCTTTCCCATGGAGAACTAAACTAAAAAAATTAATTTAAAAAAATTGGCTAGTCCGATTGTTTTGAATTTTTTTCTGAAACTTTTTGATGCTAAGGACTGTCTCTAAAAAAAAAAAAAAAAATCAGAATTTTTATGAGGTTGCTAAGGTTTATATGTTAATCAAATGGGACTACTACAATCAATGTTTCGTGTTACCCTTACCTTTAATTAAATAAACAATATCATATTTTTCCATAAGCAAATCAAGTAATCAATGTTTTGTCCAGCTGTGGCAGGAGTCTCGCACCAAGAATCGCGGTCGTAGGTTCTGTGAGGAGTACTTTGTTTCTGCGGCCACGCTAGAGATGGTGATGGCGCTGCGTAGTCAGCTGTTGGGTCAGCTGCGAGCCTCGGGATTTGTGCGCACTCGCGGGGGAAGCGACATGCACGAACTGAACATGAACTCCGACAACTGGGCGGTGATCAAGGCAGCCCTCACCGCGGGATTGTACCCCAACATCGCAAGGGTTGACCGAACTTCCTTCAAGCTGCGTACTCAGTGAGTGTGACACTTTGTGTCTGTGCCAGGGATGTTACTGGTATATTATAATCAAATCATTTCTAATCAAATAAGTTATTAATCTTCCTAAAAGACAAGTCACAGAGAATACAATAGATACAGTACATAATATATATATATATATATATATATATATATAGGCAATGTTCAACCCCTCCACTCCAGCTGTTTGTCCGCCATTAGAGACATAACTAGTGTAGAGTGGCAGGCAGCAAGCAGATAAAGAAATTTTTAATAAAAGAAAAAAAAGGAAAGGGGTGAAATTTGCACCTCGCAGGGGGATTATTAAAAGTTTATTGGCTCATGACACCAAAACTATATATCCATTTAGTCTTAAAAGAATTTTTAAGACAGTTATTTAATTTTATATTTTTTATATTTAATTTTATATTTTATGTGCAGCATAACTTTACCCCCTCTATTTATTTCCAAATTAAAATATTTCATGAAACTTGTCACCATAGACACCTCTGTCCTCTTAGATCAAAATTTCTCAGCCTCGTTTTCTTTCAGGAACGAAGCGCGGGTTGTGTTCCACCCCTCAAGCGTTCTGCGAGAGCCGGCCAACAACCACCGCACGGTGGCTGAGGCCCACGCTGCGCTGCTGCGCCAACTTCCCTCTGATTGGCTGCTGTTCGAGGAGATGAGTCGTGTGGGCCGACTGTGTCACATCCGTACCTGCACGCTCGTCTCTCCCATCACCGTGTTTCTCTTCGCAGGCTCCTCCCACATGACCTATGACCCTCAGTTCGAGGGAGAGGCGGATGGTGAGTCACTGGAGAAGTTTGGACATGGAATAATAATAATCTGGTTAAAGAATGTAATGTAGGAAAAAAATAAAAATAATATTAATGTATTTGGTGTATGTACTGAAAAAAGCACATGCCCATAAAAAATGTGATCAGGCACCAATGCATAAAAAACAGCTACGTTGTAAAAAAAAAAAAAAAAAAAAAAAAATACAATACAATACAATACAATACAATACAATACAATACAATACAATACAATACAATACAATACAATACAATACAATAAACTAGAAAACATAGTAACATAGCACTGAGATGCGTAATACGAAAAATACAATAATGTTAATCTTTGCAGACAAAACATCAGCCAATCAGAATGAGTAATTGCTGTAATGTCAGTTGAGCACTCTGATTGGATAAAAAATAGAACAGTTTATGCACCAAATTTGAAAATAGTCGATCATGACACAACCATAGAATGTAAATAGTGCTACCATGAACACAGGGAGAGGACACTGGATGTGTGACCTACTTTTGCTCACACTGTGTTCAATTCAAATCAAAATCTTTATTCCATGTTGTTTTTTTTTCTATACATTTAGTCATATTTCCATGTACATGTTAAAGTTGAGGTTTATAGGACTTAACCTAAACAATCAACTATCATTTCTCTTAGCTTAAAGTTATTCATAGTCAAAGCCACTTTTTAGTACTCATTTTAAACATTTAAATTTTTAATACATTTTATTTTATTATCTCTTTCATGGTCACTGTACAATAATATAACACATATATTATAGTCAAAAGTAAAAGCAAAATAGCCCATGGGGCAAATGAAAAAGATTGCTGAGCAGTCCATTCACTAAAGTGTCCATTCACCCGATATATATCTTATTGTTATGTCACAGTGTAGCTGTAATAGAGTCGGAAAACTAAAAGAAGGGACCTTTTCATATCTAGTCTAAAACATTGTGTCTGATGATTCAGAGGCACGCAGTCAGCTGGCCCAGGAGCTAGAGAGCGACAGTGAGGCGGAAGACACTCCCACGGGCCTCACGACGCTGCTCAAACTCGACGACTGGGCTCACTTCAGACTTGCCCCCGACAAAGCTCGAGCGGCCGTGCAGCTTCGACAGAAACTTCACTCTCTGTTCATCCGTAGACTGAGGGGGCCCGGCAAGCCTCCAACCCAGGTATGAATGTTTTCTAATTACTACCAGTACAACAAAAATTATCAGTGTCGTTATTAACAAAAATAAATGACAGATACCTTTGGGTGAGATTCGTGAAAGAACATATTGTTTCTCGTCCGGAATAATGAGCTATCTGCCTACCATGATCATGTTGCAATAATGAGCTGTCTGCTGTTTCAGGTGAGCGCAACAATGAGCTTTATTTTATAACGATTTACAGTTCATAATTGCGCTCACCTAAAATAGCAGACAGCTCATAATTGCAACGAAATTGCGGTAAAGATATAGCTTATTATTTCAGACGAGGAACATATCCAGGTTTTAGTGCCATCTGTTTTTAACTTGACACTGGGTTATCTTTCTGGAAATCGCTTTCATGAATTCTGAATACCATTATGTATTATAAATGGTATACATTTTGACCATATATGGTAGAAGATAACCTCTCTTGGTCATTTTAAAATGTATTCTTTTTCTCAATGGAATCTGAATTAACACTAACAGATTTGCTTTCATTAATAGTTGATCAACATTGATACAGAAGTAATATTTTTATGTATTTTTGTTGACGATGTTGGCAGGGTGACGACCAAATCCTGCGCTGTGTCGTCAACGTTCTCACTGCCGAGGAGAAGGCGTTGATGTTGCCTCAGCCGCTGGGCATCGGACAGAAGCCACGGACCTTCGAGATCGGAAGTGAGTATCTCGTCACCTTGTAGAACTTTGTCACGTCAGGGTTTGCTTAACGATTAATGTCAGTGGTAAGAAGCTTAAGAGATGGTACAGATCTCTGAAAATTATAGCAAAATCTTTCTGACATTATGAAATTATTTTTCGTAAAAAAAAAGTTCAAAATCGGTGAAATTTTCGTTATCTTCAGCTGGTGTTTTAGTCTCATTTAATTAACATGTAAACTTGGCAAATTCACAAATATTCTGAATTTTTTTTTAGAGACAGATTTTAGTACCTGAAAGCCACAGAAAAAAAAAATTGAAACGATTATTCAAGCCAATTTTTTTTTAATTAATTTTTTCAGCATAGTGCTTTCTCATGGAGAGACAAACTAAAAAATTAATTAACGAAAATCGTCTCGAATAATTGTTTTAAATTTTTTTCTGTGGCTTTTAGGTACTAAAATCTGACTCAATAAAATTTCAGAATAATTGTGAATTTGATAGTGTTTACATGTTAATCAAATGGGTCTAAAAAACCAGCTGATCCGTATTACCTTACCCTTAAGATTAACTTTGTTGTCGTGTCTTTTAGTCAAATCTTTTTCACATGAAAAAATTAATTACTCAAAATCTATAGTGATTTTTTGTTTTTAAATTAGCAAACTGCAGTACTAATTATTTTGTCCTTCATTGTGTGGACTAAAAATATTTGGAGTAAAGAACTTCGTGACCCCCGGTGGTTCAATGTGAATGTGATTGTAGACTCGCGCCACTTCAACATGAACCCTGAGGGCGGCATGCTCGACCGTCAGGCCAAGTTGCTCTCCCCCCTGGAGGCTTGTCTCACCAGGAGTAAGTACCAATTCAAAATTCAAATTAAAAATTCTTCATTAATTCCATTTGTTCCTACAATCATATTTTCATGTACATGATATATTATTATGTTGAGGTTTATAGGACAGGTCCCTGTCCTATAAGAAATAAATAATAGGACTTTCATTACTAGAAACATCACGAGAAATACGTAGGAAAGATTCACTTTTCACTTTGAATTTTGTTTTGTTCATAATATTTCTGCTAGAAAATGATAAGATTTCTAAAAAATCTGTGAGAAAATGATTAATTCCACCAAATCTTTGAAAAAAAAAATAAATAAAAATGAAGTTAAAACAAGTAAAATTGGTTGAGCTTTTTTTTATTTTTTTTTTTTTAGGGATTTATAGTCAATTAATTCCAAACGACCCTTCTTATCATTTTAACAAAAGTGACTTTAATGAAATTTGGAACCTTAAACTTTAAAAAATAAAATAATTTTGATCAAGCGGGTTTAAAAATTAGGCTGATTTAGCTTTATTATTTATATTTACATAGCATACATGACGCCATATCTCTAACGGGGTAAGCCAGCAGCATTATTACCTCGGCCATCCATAAATAGGCCTTCCACAGTTATTTATATTTTACTAATGAATTTGAAAGTCATTGTTGAAAAGGACCAAGAGTTGGCAAGGTCAACCATTTGATTTTGATTTGATTTGTTTATTGGATCCAATACAGAAATGCCATATTATGGATACATGTTACAGTACATCTCCAACAAAGAAACGACATATATCAATTTCACAAAAAACACACTTTTTCACTTTTCCAAATTTTCACATATTTTGTTATAGTCCTTACCCAAGTAATAAAGGTTTGGATATTCATGTTGTGTATGCAAGAGCTGTATGATTGTGAAAATACAATGTTCTTTCCTATTATTAATTTAGTACAGGAGTATTAAAACGACTATTTGCATAGTCGCTGACAGATTTGATTTTACAAAGATAAGTAGAGGCTTCAAGTGTTCCCCATCATGAAAATGTTCTCTATATTCAATTAGAAAATTTGAATTTTTTCTCAGTATTCATTTAAACTTTTGATTTGAAAACGTCTCCTACCCCCCATTTCATAGTCTTCTGATTTTGATTCAATATAGCTCATTTTACTCTAAAAAACTTTCAATGCAAAATATGCAATTTCTAGTTTTTTTTTTTTTTTACATTGGTTTAGATAGGACGGTGGGAATCAGCTGACTTGAAGCCTCTATGTAGGATAAGTAGAAGAATGGGTATTACTTAGCGGGTTAAATAACCCTGACCTACGACAATCCTGATGCCTCCCACCACAAATTTGCCGGGCACCAAATTTGATAATGACGGTGTGAGTCAAATAATTTCTCTTTATTACTCTTTCAAAAGTCGACAAAAAAATGTAAGAAGCACAATAAAATTCATGTTTATTTTATTATTGTATTTTTTTACAATAATATTTTACCATGGAAGGATAATAAGGATATTTTCTTTAATTTATTAAGTTTTTGCTTTGACTTCGTAAGTTTCTGATGCCTAATCAGCTGATATTGTGGAACCCCATTGTGTAGAGTATCATTTCTTCTACGATCCTAGCCTCTATTAGGATTGTAGAAAAATGGGTATTCGTGACAATTGGGTTCCACTATATCAGCCGACTAAATTCTGATTATATTTAAATATTATAACAAAACATTCAAAATATCTATTGAACTACACACAAATTACTTGATAATTAATTTTGTAATTTTCTGTAAAGGAAATACATAATATTTTACTATAAAATGTTTTGTAATGCACTTTTCGCTTGACTTATTCTTCACTACGATTGTTTCGCTCGTATATGAGTGGTATTATGTGGCATCTGGGTCAGGGTTCATTTTCTCACTCAGTAATATCCATTCTTGTACTGTACTTATCAACCTCTATGGAGTATCGACTTCAACATTGTTTATTGCAGAAATGAGTAGAGGGTGCAAAATTATGCACCAATGATTTTTTTTTTTCAGATTTTTTAGAGTCCAGGAAGTATTTTTTAAAAATAATATTGAATTTACAGAGAAAGTGAAGCCTCTTGACACCTTTTTTAATAAAAGGATAGGACCTAAAAGGGGCTTGTGTTGTAACCCAACTTAAAAAAACTTTTTAGCAATATTTCCCAGCCTCTAAAAAGTCTGAAAAAAATCAGAGTGGCATAACTTTGCATCCTCTATCCACTTTGTTTTGTTTGTTGTTTCACAGACTCTGACAGACATGTACGTTTGTTTCACAGACTCTGACTCTGGCAGCAACATGTCGTCGGGTAGTCCGTGTCTGTCACCAACTCTCTCCAACGACGGCAGTGGCGGCAGCAGCGGAGACCTCTACCCTCAGACAAGTGAGCCTTCTTCAATTGAGTGACAATCAACAACCTTCATGATTTTTTTTATTGTATATTTGAAAAGAGGCACTGCCAAAGCCTGTGCACTGCGAAGAGCGTGTAGAAAAATAGTAGTCCACCTTATTTGCTACATCATTGTAAAATTCAAATTAAATCCAATTGAAATAAACTTTTCTTGATATTTTCACACCGCAGGCATAATTTCTAAACCCCTCCTTATCTTGCCGTGTGTTAAGTTTCAAAATTTTAAAATCAATCCTTCGATGAGAATTCCGGGGTCAAAGTTGCATACAATGCTCAATGTAAAATTGAAAATCTAGGACTACTATTTCAAAAAACAATCAAGATCAATATTATAGTGCGCAGGCCTTAATGGAGTGGGCAGTGATAGAGGACCTTGAGTTATGTGTTGTTAATTTTTTTCAGATTTTTTTTTTTAAACCCTCTGACACACTTAAAATTTGCAAAATGTTGTGACGTCATAGTCATTAAATTTTTTAACACACAAGCTTAGAGAAAGATGTTGCATGACCATGACCTCACAACGTCTTTTCTCTCAATTTTGAGGGTGTTAGAGGGTTCAAAATAATTAATAATACATGACTATACAGTAGTTTTTTTTTATCCAAATATGCAATAAAGATATAATGATGGTTGTTTATTCTCTTGCTTTATAGTTCAAAATTATGTGTCCGGTTCATTTTGGACTGTTTGGTGTCTTTTGCCTCTGATTTGTTATTTATGTATTCATGACGAAAAATATAATAAATAAATAAATTTGTGCTTCTTGTTTCAGCCTCGTAATTGATTTATTGTTATATTTATCTTGTGTTATAATTACACCAATTTATTTTGTATATTTTAGATGACAATAATTTCTGTCCGTTGTTCACATTCTGTGTAACTACGTGTATTTGCCTTTTTAAGCTCAAAGTGGACAAACTATATGAAAATTTAATTATTTTAGAAATAAATAGAAGGTTCAGTAGCCAGTCCAATGGAACCAGCTCGTCGTCAGGAGTCTATTAAACTGGCTACTGAACTATCTACATTGACTCTTTCTTTGTTATCCATGAAAGGAATTGTCATAGAAGGCTCATTAGCCAGTCCAATAGAACCGGCTCGTCATCAGGAGCCTATTAAACTGGCTACTGAACCTTCTGTATTGACTGTTTCCAAAATAATTTGATTAATTTGTTTGTTATTTCCACCGTGCAGCTTCTCCGATCCGGTACTTCATCATCAAGAACGGCAACCTGCACTGCATTGAGGAGGCCTCGTCCTCCATGAGGTGGACCTTCACCGCATACACCTTGCGCAAACTCAACCGAGCCCAGAAGGTACTTACGAGTACCAGCAGTTTGTCTCATTCCAGTGGAAAACCCACATGAGATTCGTTACTACATTCTTTGATAGAGGAACTCGAGTTATGATTTTTGAGATTGTTTTCTACCCTCTAACATCTTTAGTATCATGAAATATCTAGCATAAAGGCATAACATGACATTAGTCATTACAGCATTTTGCAACCTAAATATGATATTAAAGGTTAAGGATTGACCTCAGTTGATTGAGATCTCGGAATAGGCCCCCTTAAATGCTACAAGATTTACAGAGAACTTAGAACTCGCCATCAATAAGTGGCATGTAAATTTTGAAAAAAAGATCTGTCTGATCAGTTTTAAGAAAAATGATGTAGAACATTGGCCCTATGGATGGAAACCGGAAATGTAGCTGTTATGAGGAAACCGCCCCCTTGAATCTGCTCAAACCATAAGCGATTGAGTTTTAGAGCATTCTTGAATTTTTAAAATTTTAAAGTTAATTTCATTTGATTCCATCTGACAGAAATTTCCTTTGACTCGCATAGTAACTGAGGTCAATCGTGACAATAATTAATAACTTGTGCCCGTCATTCAATCAATATAGATAAAAAAAAAAAATATATATAAAAACATGAAGGTTGTTTTTTCTCTTTTTAACAACTGAGCAGCTTTCTGTGTTAGCGAGCCCATTAATAACGTTCAAAACATCAAGCCATTTTTTTTAGACTAGAAACACTTAAATGGTGGGATACATTAGTGTGACATTATTTTTTGTACACCTCTGGACAGTCTGAGTTGCTGTGGCTCCAAGAAACAAAGGAATGCACATTTGCTGTTAGGATAGGTAATAACTTACTTTATAGTTAAAAAGTTGATAGTCACATTAAAGTATCAATCTCAAGAATTTTTACTGCAAAAATGGATAGAGGGTGCAAAGTTATGTTACTCTGATTTTTTTTTTTCAGATTTTTTAGAGGCCTGGAAGTATTGCTAAAAAGTTTTGTGAAGTTGGATTCTAACCCACGGTTCTTTTAGGTCCTATTTTTTTTTTTTTTATTAAGAGAAGCATCAAGAGGTGTAGGCATCACTTTCACTGTACTTTCAATAATTTTTTTTAAAAGTAGTTCCCGGCATAGAAAAAAAAATAAATAAAAAAATGTAAATAACTTTGCACCCTCTATCCATTTCTGCAGTAAAAATTTTTGAGGTCGATACTCCATTCGTACTTATAATTAGACAAAGTGGCAACACTTACAAACAGAGCGAGGGTATCGTTCATGCTGTCTGAATTTCAATTCTCTCTGTAGACTTTGTGAAGGCAAACTGAAACTCTCCTCACTGCTTTAACAGTATTAACTTTCGCGCTTTCTTTCTCCAATATTCAACAATAATATAAGGCTCTCTGGTAAAATGACATTTCAATTCAATTCTTTATTAGTCATTTTCAATGTTCCTGCATCTTACCAAAGTGTTTATGATCCAAAAAACTGGCTTGGCGTTGAAAACATTATTCTTCTGAGCTCAAGTGAAAGCCAAAACACAATATTTTACCAAAAGTCTGAGAAATGTAGCAAGCTCTACTGCTCAGTAGAGTGAATAGACAACCTACATGTTTTCTTTATCTATATAATTGAATGAAGGATCACAAGTTATATTGTCGTTGTAGCACTCTCTTGGCGTATCTGCATTCGTAATAGATCGAGAAAATAATTTTTTTAACCCATTTGGAGCCATTTTTTTTAAAATTACTAGTAATGCCATCTATTGGCGAACTATCACACTATAGGTAGAGCTACTGTTAATATTAAAAAATTTGCTCCAAATGGGTTAAAAAATTCTTTTCTCCATCTGCAGATACTCCAAAAGAGCGCTACAATGACGATGATTGTCATTTTTTTTTTCCCATTTTTCCATTTTTTTTTTCTTTTTTTAACCTTGTACATTGTGTTCATTTTTTTTTTTTATGTTTTTGCAGGAGGGCAAGACGGTGGTGATGATCTTCAGCGTGCAGCGTAGCGGTGGCTTCCAGGGCTACGCTCGGCTGGGCCGCGAGGAGGTCGCAGGAAACCCCCTGGTGCGCTCTCTCGAGTGGCTCAAACTGGGGGACGTTCCCTTCCAGGTACTGTCCATCTTTCATCGTAAATATTGTCGTAGAAGGTTCAGTAGCCAGTCCAATGGAACCAGCTCGTCGTCAGGAGTCTATTGAACTGGCTACTGAACCTTCTACGTTGACTCCAAGGAAAATGACTCTAAAGCCTCGCTGAATGTTTGCAGGCGTCACGACACCTGCTGAATCCGTGGCATGAGAACCAGCGAGTGCAGCACAGCCGTGATGGTCAGGAGCTGGAGACGAGCGTGGGTGAGAGTCTTTGCCAGCTGTGGGAGCGAGTGCCGGCCAAGCAGCGGAACTTCCAGATGGCCCCTCCCCCCTCCTGCCTGCCCATGCCACAGTTTAACATGGTAAGAGTCACCAAATATTAGCCGTGATGCAATGTCAAATGGGACTGATTATTTATCCTGGTTTTTCACTAATCAGTGTCATTGAATTTGGTTGGCATGAACCACGGTTAGTGAGAAAGATGGTTAAATTTCTGGGTAACTTTTTCGTGAATGCGTCAATGAATAATGCCTTACAAAGTTATATTGCTCTATGCTATTTAGTTTACATTTCTATTTAATTGGAGGAAAGGATTTTTGGCTGCCTATACTCTCTTGGGGGAAGTTTGTATCGTGGAATGTTTCATACTTGAATTTCTGGTTTGCAGCCTGAGTATGAGCAGCCCGAGGCATATTTTCTTCAGTCCGTGAACTTTAATTTTGATTTTTATCAATTTATTTTTTAGTTTTGCATGAAACCACTCCTTTTTTGTATTTAAAGCTGTTCTTTTATTTAAAAAAAAAATAACAATAAAAGAAAAGAAAATGCTTTCGTAGGGACTTCGAGAGATAGTGTTAACTGTCCTATCTACTGTAATGCAAGAGAGACTTAAAAACCATAAAAATATTAAAAAAATAAGCTTTTTAGTTTGAGAAAAAGGTTTTGAAATGTTCCTGACTCAAAACTAACTCCTAATTAGTAATAGGTTGCAAGATGTTTTCAAATTAATGGCTTTAATAATTATGTATAACACTAATTAAAAAAAAATATATAAATTAATTATGGAGAGACATTTTTCACTTTAAAGTTGAAACCTTCAAAAATAAAAATTAGTAGAATAAATCAATACATTTTCTAAGTACTATGTTTCTTGCATTGTAAAACAAACAAAATCCATTCTCACTATGTGAGATCTAGAGGGAACAAAAGTGAAATAAGAAATAAGACTGACGAATTGTTTCTGTGTTTTGTCACCAGATGGACACAGCTAGCTCCGCCTCCATGATGCAGCCCCAATTCGGACGTCCCATCCGTGGGTCCTACGGCTACCTTGGTCCCTCGGGCCCCTACTCTCCGGGCCCTTCGGGAGCTTACTCCCCGGGCGGCAACAACTCTCGTGGAGGCAGATACTCGGGCAGCAAGTTCTACTGACCACCCTGAACACGTCTGAACACGTTGGTACTGAGTTGTAAATAAGCCTGTCGGTGCAACAAGAATTTAAATTAGAATGACAAACTGCATGAAAAATTTTATTGCAGAAATGAATAGAGGGTACCAAATTTTGCAAATCTGAATTTTTTTCAATTTTTTTTTTTTTTTGTCCTGGGACTATTTTTAAATATTTATTGAAAGTTTTGTAAGTTAAGTTGACATCCCTGAATCCTAATAAAAGGGTAGGACCGAGACGCGTATTGAAGCCTTCAGGGGGCGTGGCCGCACTTATAATAATTTATTTAAAAATAGTTCTATGTTTCAAAAAAATCTGGAAAAAAATCAGAAAAGCATAATTTGGTAACCTTAAATCATTTCTTCAGTATAAAAATTTTCATGCAGGTTGTTCATTATCAAATGCTGAAGACCTTCCTACTAGATATAAAGTGTTTGAGATTGTCCTATGTGCAAGTCAATGTTAGATTACGTGTGATTTCTATTTTGTTTTTGATAAATTGTTTTCAAATTTGGCAGCTTTTTATAAAAATTACTGATCTAGCACCAACAACATTTGTCATAAGAAATTCAGTAATCTTACATTGTTAATAAAATACACAATCTCGTCCTCTCAGAATATAAATGTTGTATAAACCATTAGGTTTTGATGCTATTATGGACCTTATGTACTGTAGCATTAGGTCCATAACAGCACCAAAATCTCTTGGTTTTGCAACATATATATTCTGAAGTGACGACATGTGTTTAAAAAATAGCAGACAACTAACAGAAACTCCATTATTGATAAATATATGTCATGAGGATTTAAAAAATATATTCATACATAAGCTTTCTATGCAGCTGTCATCTGATTTGTCAGTGCATTTTAAAGATGAATGTATTTTGTTAGATGTTAATTTTTTTTTAGTTATCTGTTTCAATTTTTTCCCATAAAAGCTGCACGGCAAATTTGAAATAACTTCATTAACAAAATTAAAGACAGTACTATAAAATTTCTATGTTAAGAAAATCACTGTTGCAAAGAAGATTATTGACACTTAAAAATTTTATTGCAGAAATAGATAGAGAGTGCAAAGTTATGACTCTGATTTTTTTCAAACTTTTTAGAGCCTGGGAAGTTTTTTTAAAAATTTTTGCCGAGGTCGGGTTTGAACCCACGCCCCTTTTGTTCCTATCCTTTTATTAAGGAGCCTGTGTACTTTCAATAATTTTTTGAAAATAATGGACTCTAAAATATCTGGAAAAATCATAGTTGCCTAACTTTGCACCCTCTGCAATAAAAAAGGTTGAGGTGGATATTAAGATTTTGTTGTGCTAGCTATGACCTCCCAGGTTTGAATGTGCGACATCACAAAAGTGGTTCCCCTCGCTTATGAGACAACTCGCATTCATCATCTTCAAATTTGGAAGGTTAAATTTCAATCTAAGATTTAAATGTTTCGACCTAACAGTAAGATTTAAAATATTCTTCAAAACAAGGCTATATTTAGCTGTGTTGTATTTTTTTTTTTTTTTTTTAATTTAACTTATAACAATACTTACAATTTGTTATACAGTATAAGTAAAAGAGGAGTGGATGGAAAGTTTATTTCATTATTCTTTCCTCCCAAATTTCAGGGTACATTTTGATTCTTGTCCGTTGGTTTTGTTGAAATATCTCCTAAGGCTGCATTACTGACCATGTGTCCAATCAACCAATCAATGAATGAATCAAGTCAGAGATTCTATGAGAATATTCAAACTCTGTAACAATGAAGATTTTCTACGTTTGTTTTGCTAATTGTGTGAAATTTATGCTTCTATGTACATTTTCTGGACATTTTTGTTTATATTAATTTATTTTGCTAGTCCAAAGTTAAGATACTGGTTTGTTTCTATTATTTTTTGATAAAAATCTGGCTGCGCATATCAGAAATTATTTTTGTTGTCTGAAAAATGCATATTTATAAAATTGATGTTAAATCAAATAGGGAAAGATGGTTCATAGAATTTTATTTATTTATTATTATTTTTTTTTTTGCATGAAACATCAATGTTCTCAGCTATAAAGCTAATATTGCAAATAAATGCAACTCAAATCACAAAAATGTGGAGATAGTTTGTAAATGTGTTTTACAATTACTTTTTGATAATAGTGTTATGTAGCCAAAATTTTTCTTACAGTTTTACGACTGGCTACCTATTAAACGGAAATTTAATCATTAAATTTAGATTCCCTTTTCTATTTTTCTTTTCTACTATATTAATGTTTTACGGGCAACGCTATAGCTTTTTTTTTTTAAACTAAAAATATTTTATTTTTGTTTGTATTTTTTTTTTTTTTTTTATATTATCATGCAGGTACATGATGTTTTTTGTTTCTTTATACTTTATATTTCTTTGAGATATAATTGATCTCTATAAACCAGTATATAAATATATATAATAACAAAATTCTACATTAAATAATTACTATAATATATATGGTATTATACCGTTAATATGGTTAATAATGAGTTACCAAGCATCAATGTTTGTTTGTTATAAATCTTGACATTTTTCTATTATTTAACAATGACTTAATTTCTTTATATTCATAATTATAACCATGCTCTAGCTGTTTCTGAGTGGCATATTAAATATTTAATTCTGATTACCTGCAAGAGTCTTAAATAAACAATGTTCATATAATCATATGATTATAATATTCATAATAATTTTGATGTATCATATCAGATGTCAATAACTTCTGTTTGAACTGAGCAATAGTGGCCGCACTAGTGTGGTTCATTTCTGCTGCTCACAGCATTTATCTCATGTGACTGAAGCTGTATTCTTTCAATAATAAAGATTATTAATTATTTAAAGTGTAGTTTTTATATTTATATTAAAAATCCAATATGCCAAGAATTAAATAGCCTTAATTTCTACTAGAATAAAAAAAGAATATTTGGTTAATTGAATTGTATACAAATGTTATATATCTGTTTTAATTGTCATAATTTGTGTTTTTATGGGTCCTTTTTCTTTCATTAAAATAGTTGTCACATAGACAATGTTTCATAATAAATAAATAATTAAGGGTAAGGTAACGCCACCAATGTTAAAAAAAATCCCTCTCACAAAAATTCTGAAAAAAATTTAAAATGTTCTCCTCTACACCCCCTATCAGTAGCTAAAATATCAGGTATACAAATACGATCTAGTTTTTGAGTTATGAATTTTTAAAGTTGACCAATTTAACAGGGGAGTTTCATTTCTCCATGTTAAAGTAGTCAACTTTAAAAATTTATAACTCAAAAACCAGATCGTATTTGTATACCTGATATTTTAGGTACTGATAGGGGGTATAGAGGTGAACATTTTAAATTTTTTTTCAGAATTTTTGTGAGAGGGATTTTTTTTAACATTGGTGGCGTTACCTTACCCTTAAGTTTTTTTTTTATTAAATTTTTGTATTTATTTATTTTTTAATTAAAACTGAATTAATGTTAACTCTTGAAATATTTTTATTACATGAAAACAAATTTCATTAAAAAGATCATTGTGAACTGTCAAGAATCAATAATTAAATTTGCAAAATAAAAAAAAAAAAAAAAAAAAAAAAAGGAGAAAAAAAGGAGAAAAAAAGCTATTATAACACCACAGAGACGCTATAATTAATAGTGTATGGTTTGGGTCTAGGTATTTTCGTCGCAAGACATTTGGTCGTAAGGACATATCGTCGCATAGATTAATAAAAGTGTAAAAAGAAAGGGTGTTACTTAAGGGTAAGGTAACGCCACCAATGTTAAAAAAAATCCCTCTCACAAAAATTCTGAAAAAAATTTAAAATGTTCTCCTCTACACCCCCTATCAGTACCTAAAATATCAGGTATACAAATACGATCTAGTTTTTGAGTTATAAATTTTTAAAGTTGACTACTTTAACATGGAGAAATGAAACTCCCATGTTAAATTGGTCAACTTTAAAAATTCATAACTCAAAAACTAGATCGTATTTGTATACCTGATATTTTAGCTACTGATAGGGGGTGTAGAGGAGAACATTTTAGATTTTTTTCAGAATTTTTGTGAGAGGGATTTTTTTTAACATTGGTGGCGTTACCTTACCCTTAACTGTCAAATAAAACCGTACCGTGATCGTCATGCACACGTGTAACTAGTTTTGTAAGCACTTGCAAAAGTTTGAAGTTATGTGTTCAACACACTGGGAATTATGTTGAAATCTTTATAAATTCGGTGTAATTTAATTATAACGTATAGAACTAAAACTATATAATAATGAATCGTAAATTAAACATTGTGTGTTTGTGAACTTACCTTTATTTTTCCCCCATTTTATATACTGCATATTATTATTATTCATTAAATTTATTAAATGTGGATGTAAGATTTTTTGTTTTATAATGTTCTTCGTTTTGTCATATTATAAACCCTAATCTGCCTAGCTTGCCCGGGCATGCAAATGAAATTTCTAAAAAGTGACCCCTTCAAGTTGAAAAAATCCCAAAAACACATTATCACACCTAGGGCTCTCAAATTTGGACCACATATACGTCAGGGTCTTCCCTATTGCGTGTTTTATTTAAAAAGTCATAGCTAGGTTGAACCCTGAAGGATTTTCAGGGTCAATAGTAAAACTATAAAATTCAAAGATTTGCAAGGTCTTGAAAATTCTGAAATTGTCAGAATTTTAATTTGAATTAGTAAACTTTTATTTTATGGTTTTAGTGTAACCTGACAGGTCACCCTTGACCCTGAAACGGCCCTAAAAACATTTAATTCTCAAAATACGTAATTTTAAAAATCAAATTCGAACTCACAAAGGTCGAATTAGTGTAAAACGATATATCATTTTGCTTGCCCATAAAGCGTTATTTCAAAATCGACCCCTTTTCAGGGTCGGTCCGACCCTAGCTTAAACCCATATTTTTTTACCTTGGCATATGAGGTATTGTTTTATACTAATTTGATCCTTCCGAGTTCGAATCTGGCAACAAAATGTATGATTTCCGCATTTGTAACATTTTCAGGGTCAGTTCAGGGTCATTGGGCAACCTTGAAAAAAAAATGCAACACGAAATATATATTTTTGAATGACGTGTTGCCCATATATTTTAAATTTCAAAAAAATCTAACATGATTTTTTCTTCAAATCATGGTGTACCCTGAGAGACCTAACCGGCACCTGAAAAAGGTCCTAGAAAATTTTTGTCACTTTCACCTGATTAAGAAAGGTTCAAGGTAGCTTTTCTCATGCAAAATTTGTAGTTTCTATATGTTTCTAAGTCGAATACTATAAGGTCAGGAAAAAATTTCAAATTTGAGTAATTTTTCGTCAAAAAATGAGCTGAAATTAATTCAGGCCGGCAGATTAGGGTTAATGGATTAATTAATTATATCGGAAAGTGAACAGAAATTATTCTGTCTTTTTTCTCTACACCGGGCCCTACACCTTTCATTACAATAAAATATATATCCCCGTAAAATATTCAAATTCATACAGTTTATTAAAGTTTCATTATATACCATTTGCAACATTTGACAAATTAAGAGCGTATCCAGGGGGGGGGGAGATCGCCAAGTGGTCCCAAAATAAAAGTGTTAACATATCCCCCCCCACCCGTACCCACCCGGCCCTCCCACTCCAAATTTTAACATTGCGGGATGGGCACCGCCACCTCCCCCCTCCCCAGAGCTGGCGGCCGGGTGGCTACGGGTGGGGGATGCATGTTAACACTTTTATTTTGGGACCACTTGGCGATCTCCCCCCCCCCCCCCTGGATACGCTCTTAATTTGTCAAATGTTGCAAATGGTAATGAAACTTTAATAAACTGTATGAATTTGAATCTTTTACGGGGATAAATATTTTATCGTATATTAATGAAAGGTGTAGGGCCCGGTGTAGAGAAAAAAGACAGAATAATTTCTGTTCACTTTCCGATATAATTAATTAATCCATTAACCCTAATCTGCCGGCCTGAATTAATATTTCAGCTCATTTTTTGACGAAAAATTACTCATATCATGAATTCTCGAAAGAAATTTAAAATACAAAAATTACGTATAAAATTTAAACCTTTTTAGCGACCAAATGTCCTTGCGACCAAATGTCTAATATATATATATATATATATTATATATGCAACGAAATGTCCGTGCGACCAAATGTCCTTGCGACGAAATGTCCATGCGACGAACCAGAGATGCAAATCTTCGCGCGAAACCTGGTGCGCGAAACTTTCGCGAAACTTTCGCGCGAATATTCGTGAAATTTAAAAAATGACTGTCGCAATGCGATTTTTCAAATATTCATCAAAAAATTAAGAAAACAAGATAAAATGGCCCCTTTCATGACCTGTCTATCCTCGAATGTGTTAAATGATTTTAAAAATAATTTAAAGTAATTTTTAAAATTAATAAAAAAGAAATAAATTTTTTTATATCTAATAAATTAAATTGAACTCTTTTTAAATTCATTTATGCAATTAAACCTGTCATTAAAGCAATATTAGGAAGAAAACTGCGTATTCATTAAATACGATTCGAAAAAGTAGAGCGGGAAATTCAAATATGTCAATTTCGCGAAGTTTCGCGCGAAGTTTCGCGCGAAACTTTCGCGAAACTTGACTTGCGAAACTTCGCGAATATTCGCGAAACTAGCGAAATTTCGCGCGAAGCTTCGCGAAGCGTTGCATCACTGCGACGAACTGTCCTTTTGCGACGAAATGTCCATGCGACGAAATGTCCTCTTTTGCGACCAAATGTCTGCGACCAAAAGTCCTCTACGACTACGACCAAATGTCTTTCGACGAAAATTCCGGCTCCCGTATGGTTTCATTTTATTAATGAGAGTTAATGACGTCATCCGAGCTGCCCAATCGCTGATCACAAAATCGCCGATTGGCTAGCTATCTCGGATGACGTCACTGATGATGAAACCAACGGTGATTGTTCGACCATGCAGGTAGTGTGGCCCAGAGCGAACTTGAGTACTCAAGTACGCTCTGTGTGGCCACTCGGAATTCCGGTGGAAGTAATTTTTTTTTTAAATTAAATTAAATTTAATTAAATTAAATTCAAGGTTACAATTCAAATTCCTTACCCATAAGACACGTACGTATTATACGGAGGACTCGCTGTAGCGACTCAGAGACTCTTTGAGTCACTACAGCGAGTCCTCCGTGTCTTTTAATTTCAGAGACCCACAGCTATAATAGGGTCTCTAGCTGGTATTGTGACTCATCTGGCCCGGTGTTGTAGCAGAGACCCGCCTACAGAGACCTCCGTGTCTTATGGCCACAGGGATTTGATCACAGAGCTACACTGTAACTGAGAGTGGTGCCGCTGCGATTCAGTAGCGCCGCCACTCTCAGTACGTTACAGTGAAGCTCGGCCAAGCTGCATGGTCAATTAAATTTCTGACCATATTAATTAAGAGGTACACAGGTCTCTGGTAGGGTCTCTGAGAGATAGAGGCTCGATCTCTTGAATGAAAAGCTTCAACACTGACGACACAAAATTCTCTCAGCTAATAAAAATCTAGCGCGCGACGACATGCATATATATATTATATGTTCTACCGTGCTCCCTTCTGTCGTAAAACCCAGCAGTACCTGCTGGTTTTTAAATTTTCCTTCGGTTCTTATGAAGGGCAATGAGCCACACGTACGTACGGGAATTAAAGATCACTTAAATTACACGACATAAAAAATATTCGAGATTTTGTGCAACATGGAATTTGAATGAAAAAATAATATAAAATTTGTCTCCTATATATATATATATATATATATATATATATATATATATATATATATTATTCATTTTAAATAAACATGATACATTTATTCATTTATACAAAAAGACATTTATACCTCAATGAGTTAATTAAAGCTCGAGAAGAGGAATGAAAATTTTTTTTCATCTGGAAAAACATGCGCCATGATGACAGAAAAATTTCACTACATAATTAACAATAACAATTTTGTTAAAAAAAAAAAAAGTTGATGTAGCTTATGATATTCATATAAACACTATAAGTTTGGATTATAATATATTAAACAAGGGCGGGACATTCACAAAGCACTTTAGCCCCGATTTTTAGCCCTGGTGCTAAACATGGCGGTGCTAAACTATAGGAGCTTAACATGGTTAGCCCCTGGTTTATACCATGTTTAGCACCAGGGTTAAAAATCGGGGCTAAAGTGGGGGTTAAAATTCTTTGTGAATGTCCCCCAAATAGTCAAAGCTATATATATATTATATTATAACACAAAATTGATACATAAATTATATATAATACAGCACATGTTTTAAAAAATAGTATATTAATTGATTGAATATTAAATATTATCAAAACAAAATAGTTATTTAGTATACAGATTGTATATTATAATAAGATTTTTTAATTATTAGGCATAATATATAATAATAATGAAGAATATCTACATGTTTGCATATTTCTACTTACAATTAGAGCAAATTTAATTGTTGAGCAATATAGTATTTTTTACTCTATCTGTGAGAACATTTTATTGAAGTTATATTTTTTATGTTTTCAGGCAGGGCATTAATATATAAATGGGTAGCTTATTTACATAGGATATGCATATATGGAGAATTTACCTAGATTAGTTCTTGTAAAATCAATATGAAAATTATTTGAACGCCGCGCCTATAGTATATTAATTGTGGCTATGTGTACATTACTATTTAGCACTATAATAATGAGAAATTATTTTTGATGAGATTGTTCATAATTTTATTATAATAACAAAACCTTACGGAGCGATGTCAGAATGCGGCGCTGCGGCATTTACGAGTTGAAGCTTGTCAGAGACCCTACAGAGACCTCCGTGTCTATTATAATGGTCAGAAATTTGACAAGCTTGGCCGAGCTTCACTGTAACTGAGAGTGGCGGCGCCACTGAATCGCAGCGACACGGCCACACGGCCCGGTTCTCGGATCGCTGGCTGCGCGGGCAATTTTAGCCAGCAAGAACCTGGCCGTGCCGAACATTTAGCAGCGCCGCCACTCTCAGTTACAGTGAAGCTCTGATAAAATCCCTGGCCATGGCATATGTCATGGAGGTCTCTGTAGGGTCTCAGGTCATTAAATTAATCGTTCTTCGTCAGATACCGCGCCCATATTTGAAGAGAAACCGCGCCACCGCGCGCAATCAACAATACAAGTCAAAAGAGACCTTCATTATAGTAGAGCTCGTTTCCGTTTTAGGACATACTTGTAAAATAAATAGTTTTTAATATAAAATATTTAATAATTAATTATAAAATTATTTTTATGCATAATTTGAATTATAATTCTATCAAATTCAATTTATTTTAAAATAATTTTTTTATTTTTTTAGATATTTTCTGACTTCATTAGTCTTTATAAATAATTACAGGATTGCACAATTTACAATTTATATCAGACTTCATCCACTGCAAATAATGTGTTAACGTACTTTCACTGAGTCGATTGTCACCCAGCATTATTCTACTTTTGATGTGTATAATTATGATCTAGCTATGGACGATGTCGCGAGATGTATTATATGTCCCTTTCTCTCCATTTTACTTTGAGTGAAGCCGGCAACGTCGCTGACGCCATGGTGAGAACAAGTCGCAATGTGCGCCGCTGGGAGGAACAAGATCAGAGTTAAAACTAAAAACTAATATAGAGTCAGCTGCATGCATGGTGGTGCTATAAAGCGGACATTACCCAAAACAAGATCGTTTAGTGTCGAAGGCGTGCTAAAAAAATTGCGTGCATGAGGTAAGTTTTTCTCAAATTATCTCAAATATAATATATACTCTTCCGACAAAATAAATACTCTATTTTAATTTCCGCATCCTTAATTAATTAATGAAGTAATTAAACCTATTAAAAGAGGTAACTTTGAAGATATATGCATATATATTATCTCCGTTTTAAACTAAAATACTGTACAGTGTGCTAGCTGTTTTACGTGTGTATATATGCTGGGGATCATAATCCAGGAATTCCTGCCGCACTAGCTTACACTTTCCATCCATGATAGCTATGCAGGTCGTGTTCACATGATACTCGGAAACTGCACTCAAGTAAAAAAATTGTATAGGAATAGTATGTGAAATAATATGGGATATTGTATGGGCATACCCACACTGTTCTTATACCAAAAGTATGTGCATAAAGTATGGGGAAAATGACCGATTTTCCTATACTTATGCCTACACTCTTCTCCTACACTTGTGCCTATACTTTTGCACACACCATGGTACTATAATGGTACCCATACTTCTGCCCACACCAAATAATGGTATAGGCAAAAGTATGGGGAGAAAACTTATTTCCACTATCCTGTACTCTAATTAAATAAAAATTGCACAATTATTTTATTTTTATTAATTAAAATTCATTGGTTCATCAAAAAGGTACAATTAAACAACATATAAACAAAACAGATAACATAGTAAAATTAATCAACATAATTCCAATATAGAAATATAATTGTCAGTAAAAACAAATATTATAATTTATTATATTATGAAGAAAAACATTATTTTTAATAAACAATACTTTATTTCTTATATTTCCTTCTAAGCATAATACAATAATTGGTAGAAACTACAGGTTCTGGGTAGACTCCCGGCAGCTTGGCTCTGATGATTCCAACGGAAGAGGTTTGCCATACCATATCCACAATCAATCTGTAATGACAAACATTACGTTAAAAAACATGAAATAAAATTACACAAAGTTACGTCCGATAATTTATTTTGACGTAAATCAAACAATAAACATATGTGTTCTATAATGCAGCTACGAGTCAGTACTTGACCAAGAATTAGCCTCAGGGAAACACTTCTACCATAACAAACTGAGGACACAATTTAGTTTTGTGCGGTAATAGTATTTGTTACAAGGCAGCCATCTTGGTTCATGATGTAGCGACGACTCCCGAGTCAGAAGTTGACCAAAAAACAGTCTCCGGGAGACATTGCCATGGTAACGTGCTGAAAATACAAGTCAGTTTGTGTCTGGTAGCAGGTTACTTTAAATGGCAGCCATTTTGTTTACAAAATTCAACGATGAGTCAATACTTGACCAACTAACAAATTCAGAGATACATTGCCATGATAATGTACTAAAAATACAAGCAAGTTTGTGTCTGGTAGCAGTTTACTTTAAATGGCAGCCATGTTGGTTTTATAATGTAGCGACTAGTCAGTACGTAACAAAGAAACTGCCTCCGAGACACTTTGCCATCACCCAGTGACCACATGGACATCCCGGGGACCTTGCGAACATCCCCGCAAGATCCCCCAACATCCCTGAACGTTTTACGTGCTAGTTTTCGAAACCCTTTAACTTTAAACATGTTCTCCATGTTCTAAAAAAGGTTTTAGCTACACTTCGAAAATAAATTTCTGAGTTTTTTAATATTTTTATGAAAGTCTCTCAGAACATCCCCTGGGGATGCAACACGGCTGTCCCTTGAACATCCCCGGGGGACTTTGAAAAGACCCTTTATTCAATGTTTTCATTAAAATCACAATATGTGCTGTTCAATATTATGTACTGATTTTAAAAATATACAAATATAATTAATATTATTTAAAGTATTATATTAAAATATTAATATTTAAAATAAGACGGGAAATTTTACTTAATATTAAAGTGCGTAATTTGCACTGAAAAATAATTTTTGTTAATAAAATATCCTCGTAGAAAAAAATATATATGAAAAATAAACAAGGTCCCATCAAAGTCCCCTGGGGATTTTAGAGGGACCCTTGAACGTCCCACAAATGTCCTCGGAGGGACCTTTAAAAAATTTTAAAAAATTAAAAATATTTTTTTTTTAATGTCGAAGTTTGTTAACAATTAGAGATGCATTTGAGCGTTGCAATTTGTAATTAATTAATGTATAAACATGTTTTTATTAAAATTATAAAATTTTATTTTAATTTATTTTTAAAAAATTTAAATCTCAATATTTTTAATGTTGTATTAAATAATAACAATCTCCCAATGTACCAGTTTGCTTAAAAAAATAAAAAAACGCAACTTCGCTCGTAATATAAAAATATTATACAACACCCAAAACTTTACAATTTATATACCCAAATAAACCACACATTAGTAATGAAGAGCAATATCCAAGTTGTCTACGACGTCGTCTATCAACCAAAAGGTCCGAGTTCGATTCCCGACGCACCAAAATTTTTTATTTGGTAATTTTGTAGTCCTCATTCTAAAAGACCCTAAACTTCTTTAATATAAATTTTAAGATGAATTAATATATAATTGGCAAGTGAAAATTAGGGAACATCCCCGAGGGATGTCCACAGGACGTCCGCAGGGACGTCCTTTTTTGATGGACATGGGGGATGTCCTTGGGGACGTCCAATGGGGACCTTAGAGGGATGTCCCCGGGGCGTCCCAGGGACGTCCATGTGGTCACTGGGCATAACGTACTAAAATGCAAGTGAGTTTGTGTCTAGTTGAAGGTTAAGCTGAATGGCAGCCATCTTGTCTAAATTTAATAGCGACTAGTCAGTACGTAACAAAGAAACTGCCTCCGAGACACTTTGCCATCATAACGTACTGAAATGCAAGTGAGTTTGTGTCAAGTTGAAGGTTCCGCCAAGTGGCAGCCATCTTGTCTAAATTTAATAGCGACTAGTCAGTACGTAACAAAGAAACTGCCTCCGAGACACTTTGCCATCATAACGTACTGAAATGCAAGTTAGTTTGTGTCTAGATGAAGGTTGAGCTAAATGGCAGCCATCTTGTTAAATTTAGTAGCGACAAGTCAGTACGTAACAAAGAAACTGCCTCCGAGACACTTTGCCATCATAACGTACTGAAATGGAAGTGAGTTTGTGTCTTGTTGAAAGTTCCGCTAAATGGCAGCCATCTTGTTAAATTTAGTAGCGACAAGTCAGTACGTAACAAAGAAACTGCCTCCGAGACACTTTGCCATCATAACGTACTGAAATGCAAGTGAGTTTGTGTCAAGTTGAAGGTTCCGCTAAATGGCAGCCATCTTGTCTAAATTTAGTAGCGATTAGTCAGTACGTAACAAAGAAACTGCCTCCGAGACGCTTTGCCATCATAACGTACTGAAATGGAAGTGAGTTTGTGTCTAATTGAAAGTTCCGCTAAATGGCAGCCATCTTGTCTAAATTTAGTAGCGATTAGTCAGTACGTAACAAAGAAACTGCCTCCGAGACACTTTGCCATCATAACGTACTGAAATGGAAGTGAGTTTGTGTCCAGTTGAAAGTTCCGCTAAATGGCAGCCATCTTGTTAAATTTAGTAGCGACAAGTCAGTAAGTAACAAAGAAACTGCCTCCGAGACACTTTGCCATCATAACGTACTGAAATGGAAGTGAGTTTGTGTCTAGTTGAAAGTTCCGCTAAATGGCAGCCATCTTGTTAAATTTAGTAGCGACAAGTCAGTACGTAACAAAGAAACTGCCTCCGAGACACTTTGCCATCATAACGTACTGAAATGCAAGTGAGTTTGGGTCAAGTTGAAGGTTCCGCTAAATTACAGCCATCTTGTCTAAATTTAGTAGCGATTAGTCAGTACGTAACAAAGAAACTGCCTCCGAGACACTTTGCCATCATAACGTACTGAAATGGAAGTGAGTTTGTGTCTAGTTGAAAGTTCCGCTAAATGGCAGCCATCTTGTTAAATTTAGTAGCGACAAGTCAGTACGTAACAAAGAAACTGCCTCCGAGACACTTTGCCATCATAACGTACTGAAATGGAAGTGAGTTTGTGTCTTGTTGAAAGTTCCGCTAAATGGCAGCCATCTTGTTAAATTTAGTAGCGACAAGTCAGTACGTAACAAAGAAACTGCCTCCGAGACACTTTGCCATGATAACGTACTGAAATGTAAGTGTGTTTGTGTCTAGTTGAAAGTTCCGCTAAATGGCAGCCATCTTGTCTGAATTTAGTAGCGACAAGTCAGTACTTAACCGAGGAAGAGCCTCCGAGACACTTTGCCATCATAACGTACTGAAATGCAAGTGTGTTTGTGTCTAGTTGGAAGTTCCGCTAAATGGCAGCCATCTTGTCTGAATTTAGTAGCGACTAGTCAGTATGTAACAAAGAAACAGCCTCCGAGATATTTTGCCATAATAACGTACTGAAATGCAAGTGTGTTTGTGTCTAGTTGGAAGTTCCGCTAAATGGCAGCCATCTTGTCTGAATTTAGTAGCGACTAGTCAGTATGTAACAAAGAAACAGCCTCCGAGATATTTTGCCATAATAACGTACTGAAATGCAAGTTAATTTGTGTCTGGTAGCAGTTTACGTTAAATGGCAACCATGTTGGTTTTATAATGTAGCGACGAGTCAGTACTACTTGATCAAGGAACACCTTCCGAGAAACACTGCCATAATAACTTACAGTAAATAGTGAAAACAAAAGTTTGTGTCTGGTACTCACCAGTCTTTATGACTACGATGAGGTCCTGCAAGATTCCCTGCAAGGAGGCGTAGCTGCCCTCTCTGATCTCACCCCGCATCTCTCGCCTCTCTTCCAGCTGCAACATCCGCTTCACCACCCTCACGCCAAGGTGCAACCTGCAAGATTGGATAGGGTTATTGTAATTACAATAATGTATCAAACCAGTAGAAATGTTAAATTTGTCTGCACGTACACCACGTAGCCCGGTAACGGATCCCCTTAAGACATTTCGCACTTTTAACAATTTTTATCTGCCATATTTAGGGTTCTTAAAATTTTGAAAAAATATTAACATGTTCAATAGAATGTAGCAATTGAGTTTATCCATAATTTTAGTTCCATATCAGAGCATCTCTTGAGTAAAAAAAAAAAATTGTGTGGTGGGACATGAAAAAAAAAATAAGAAAAAGAAACAATTTTCTTTTTTAACTTTTTTTGCCTATAAAGAGCCTAAAAGCAGTTCGGAATACAAATTATGTAATGTATGATGCAATGTGTTATAATATGCATACAGTAAACATGCGAGTCAATATACAACAAACACATAATCATCTTTGATACATTAATAACAAAGAACAAGATCCTATATGCATATAGACTTACCGTTTATGTGAGCAAAGCTCCACTCGCTGAAGCTGTATGCATACCATGCAGTTTGGCCGTAGTTGACATCATCATCCAGGAGACACCTGAAATGATTGAAAAAATCCAATTATAATGTGTCCCATGAATACTCAAAACAATATAATATGAAGTATGAATTAGTAACTTACCGATATAACGAGCCAGAATGCAGTTTTTAGCATTTCTTTTCTCATAAATAGACAGAAATTCACGACAAATTGAAGAACAGACGCCATCTCAAAACTTTCTCTTTGAGAGCGTTACAATAACAAATAAACAGCTGACGCATCTGTAGCCAATCACAAGACAGGGAAAAAAAATTCAACTCGCGCGGCGCGGAATATATGAAGTGGTAGAAAACAACTAAAAAATAAGAAAGATTTTGAGTTGCGGACTATTCATTAAATCGATCGAAATTATATTAAAATAAAAAAAAAAAAATAACAATTATAATTACAGAAAACGATATATAAAAATTTGACATAACAAATGATAAATAAACATATACGATTTTATTATTCTCGCAATTAAATATATAATTAAATTAGTTGCAAAAGGCATGGGATAAATTAAATTATGTTTTATTTACTAATTCAAAAAAATTATACCAATTAAACATTAATTAAGTACCGTGTATACTAGAGAAAATTATTCTAAGTCCAATATTGGACTTTAAAATTTTTCACCATCCAATGGTATAGGCAAAAGTGTAGGCACAGTTTTGATAATTTTATAGTATAGGTAAAAGTGTGGTCACGGTTCTCACAAAATAAAATAAAGGGGTGCCTATACTTCTGACCACACCATATTTTTATCAAAAATTTCGTGCCTATACAATACCTATACATACTCAATGCATTTACCTACCTCTTTCTATCAAATCCCATACTATTTCCTATACGTCCCATACTTATACCTATACATTATTTTTACTTGAGCAGTGTATAAGTTAAATTGCTTTATTCAAACAATCGAAAATTAATTGTAAAATATATATTGGGATGAGCTCGCGCCGCAAAAATACGCCCAGAAAATTTAATGTATATGCCTTAATTGATTGTAATGTATGCGTAGAGCTCTTTCTATGCAGTGGCGTATCCAGAATTTGCTCAGGGAGGGACATGCGCTGATCCAGAAAAAAATGGCGCGCGGGAGGGACAGCCTCCATTAGGCCACCCACAGCTAGGCCACAGGGACTGCATGGGTATTCCCGGGACACATTGCAGCGAATGTCCCAATGTCCCGGGCCTACTATACAATGCCCCGTGAATGTCCCGTGGCCTATATTTAATTAATTTAATGCTTTTTAATTGCACACAGTCAGTTTATAGAGAGGGGATTGCATGAGTTTTGGTACGAATTGCAATGGTTAAAGGCCTTCTGAACCTTTTCACAGTATTAAGTACACGGTTAGCTTTGCTTCAATGTGATTCAGCTGCATAATTTTTTTTGGTTTCAGTAGCACAAATATCAGAGATAATAGCCGATGAAGAAGCACCTGTGACGTCACTCACGCTCATTCAGCGGCGACAATATAGGGAAATCCCTGCAAAAGATAGGTTCACTCCCGCTGCAACCACGGCCACAATTTTACTTCTGGAATTTTGAAACTTAACCAGGGCAGTCTTGATAGTATTTTTCAAATAGACTGAAAGAATTTTTTTGGTGGCGTGTGTACAGACTGAGTTATTGCGGCCGGTAGAAAGATAAGCTAAAAATTTAACATTGTTTTCCTATACAACATTTTCGCTCCTCTTTCTACCGCAATAACTCGGTTTGTATGAATGTCATCAAAAAAATTCTTTCAGGCTATTTGAAAAATACTATCAAGACTGCCCTGGTAAAGTTTCAAAATTCCAGAAGTAAAATTGTGGCCGTAGTTGCAGCGGGAGTGAACCTATCTTTTGCAGGGATTTCCCTATATTGTCGCCGCTGAATGAGCGTGAGTGACGTCACAGGTTCCTTTTCATCGGCTATTATCTCTGATATTTGTGCTGCTGAAACAAAAAAATTTATGCAGCCGAATCATACTAAAGCAAAGCTAACCGTGCACTTAATATTGTGCAAAGGTTCATAAGGCCTTTAAAGTAAAGTGCGCGCTAGAAAAAAAAGTTGAGTTAGTATTTTCTAAAAATAGTTCAAGTAGTCCTCCATATCAAACCAAAATTCAAAAAATTCTATCTCAAATAGGTTTGCCAGAAAAAAATTCCAAAGTCAGAGTGAACGCGTCGCTTAACATGGGGCCTTACCTGACAAAAACCCTCGAATATCTCGAAAAAATACACCGTTAGGTGGTATGAAAAAAATATAGTGATGTTCTATGACCCAAGCTTTAACCAAAAACCGATTAAAAAAAATTTCTCTCGAATCCATTTTTCCGTAAAAAAATCAAGAAAATCTACCATGTTAATTCCCATAAGATTTTTTATTATTTTTTTACGGAAAAATGGATTCGAGAGAAATTTTTTTTAATCGGTTTTTGGTTAAAGCTTGGGTCATAGAACATCACTATATTTTTTTCATACCACCTAACGGTGTATTTTTTCGAGATATTCGAGGGTTTTTGTCAGGTAAGGCCCCATGTTAAGCGACGCGTTCACTCTGACTTTGCAATTTTTTTCTGGCAAACCTATTTGAGATAGAATTTTTTGAATTTTGGTTTGATATGGAGGACTACTTGAACTATTTTTAGAAAATACTAACTCAACTTTTTTTTCTAGCGCGCACTTTACTTTAAGTGTTAAACAATTAAAGGTTTTTGCCTTAAAGGTGCTGCTATTTTTTTATGATATTATTAATGACAAATTTCCAATTCATTTTAAAAAAGAGCTTATTAAGAATAGTGAAATGCATATTTATAATACAAGATCGAGGCTGCAATAATTATTTTAGAAAATGTGTTAATTAACAAACATATATATAGATCGGAAGGATCAATTTATAACTGCATGTGGTAAAAAATTGTTTAAAGAATTGCGTATTATTATAAAAACATGTTCTACAAAAAAAATGTTTAAAAGATTATGTATAGAATTTGTTAAAGAAAAATTTGTGTATACCAGAAAAATGTATTAAGATTATAATTATAAATATATATATATATTTTTTTTAAATCAAACCCTATTGGGTACTTCTATTTACTAATTACATATACTACTTTGAAACCCCGAACCTTCCGAAACCCTAACTTGGGCGTTTCGCGGGCTCTTCTGGAACGGGGGCGGCCACGGCCTTGCAAATCCATCCCGGCATTTGCCTGCGGCTGAGGGAAACGTGGAAACCTCAGCCAGGATGGACGCTATATACAGCTTTTGTCAATGAACCGGAAGTGCAATGGTCCAAAGCCAGGGGAACCACATAGTGGAAAAGCGCAACGTTTTACCCCTGGGTGGGAAACGTGGTTTTTGTTGAAAATGGTCACCCATCCAACTACTAACCACGCGCGGCGTTGCTTGCAGACTTCGGTGATCTGACGAGACCCGGTCAAGCGCACTGTGCCACACCTCAATTATATATAATAAGTCAATAATATATTTTATTTTTTATAGCTACATGTGGTGACTAAAAAATATATAATTACTAAGATGTTTTTTTGTATCCTAAAAATATTGTACTGAAGGCATAAAATTCTATGAACTATCATAAATTTTATGAACCACCTGTTTTATATTGTTTAATTAAAACAATTAATATATAAACTATATTTGTACTGAATAGCGAAAGCTAAATAAAGATTATTTCATTTCATTTCACGAAAAGTTTAAGAAAACAGGTATAGTCTTTTTAATTGTTTCACGTCTTATAATTAACTACGTAGAATTAAAAATGTTTAAAAATAGTAAAAAATGCACTCCAAAAGTTAATGAATGTTTGTCCGCATGCACAGTAACTTGCCCTTATTTATTTTAATTTACGATCACATAAACCTATATTATTAGTTGCATGTGTTTTTTGCATTTCTGGCCAATGCTTTCAAATAAAATTATATAATAATAAAAGTTACGAATATAATTTGATACAAAAGTTTTTTTTTATGTTGCTGCGTGATGGATGGGTTTTATTTTTTTATATTAATTAATTTTTTTTTAAATAAGTCTCTCCCCCCCCCCCTTCTTCCTCCCAAATACTGCAAATGAACATTTTATTTATTGTTGTTGATTTGTCTTTTTTGAAAAAAATAAATTAAGTTTTTAATTTTGAATTAGAAAAAAATTAAGAATAATAAATTAGATTTTTTTCCTCCACCTGGGCAATGGATATATATTTGTATATCAATGTGTCATTGTTTTAAAATATTCCTAAATTTCCAGTATTTCATTGCATGAGTAAATGCAAATTGACCCCGAAATTTATTTCATGGGACAAACTCTAGTAATTTAGACATTTTTAAATTTTTTAAAACCATAACGCTGTGTGTAGACACAGCGTTATGGTTTTAAAAATTTTGCCTGGGTTTTGAAAATATCAAGAAAAACACATTTCTGTCGTATTATAATTAAGGGGTAGATTTTTTTCAATGATCGAAATCAGTTCAAATATTTTAATTCCTACACCTTTTTTTTACGTACTTTGCAGTACAATTAAGTCTTGTTGGAGTGGCACTTGCTTTTGTTAAACTTCCATATACTAGAGATTCATAAGACACTTCTCTTATTGTCAATGAAAAGCTGTTTAAGGGTAAGATAACACGAAACATTGATTGTTGTAGTCCCATTTGATTAACATGTAAACCCTAACAACCTAGCTCCATGATCATTATAATTCTGATTTTTTTTTTAGACAGTTCTTGGCACCAAAAAAATGTAGACAAAATTTCAAAACAATCGGGCGCTCGATCCGATTTTTTTAAATTGATTTCTTATATAGTTTAGGTCTCCATGGGAAAGCCCTATACTGAAAATTTAAAAAATTATTTAAAAAAATTGGATCGTCCGATTGTTTTGAAATTTTTTCCACATTTTTTTTGGTGCCAAGAACTGTCTCTCAAAAAAAAAAAAAACAAAAAAAAAACAATTATTATGATGTTGCTAAGGTTTACATGTTAATCAAATGGGACTACAACTATCGATTGTTCGTGTTATCTTACCCTTAATAATATGCAATGATTTTGGACCTAAATTTATTATATATATCAGAGATTAATACCATGGCATATGTATATTGTAAATACTCAAACTATTTAATTTTGATTTTATGTATAAATATACATAAAATCAAACACTCTTTTGATACAAAATGGTTCCTAAGCTTTAATTTAAAGAGTTCACACACTTCACACCACGATATATATATATATATATATATCGTGGTGTGAAGTGTGTGAACTCTTTAAATTAAAGCTTAGGAACCATTTTGTATCAAAAGAGTGTTCTAAATTATTATCACCTTTTTTCTCTCCTTTTACAATGTATAATTAGTGCATTCCATTTAATTTTATTATTATAATGTATCATTTTTTATATTTTTTTTATGTGTTTTGTCTACTTTATTGTATTTATATAGTGCCTTAATTGGTTCTGTAACTGTTGCTAAATTAGTAATAATTTGAATTTAGACTTTGGTGAATCTTTAAATTGCGCAAAAAAAAAAAAAAAAAAAAAAAAATCATTTTGGATTTTAGAATATTTAGATGCTTTAACCAAATTACTTTGCCACAAACCGATAGTATTTCAATACAATTCCATCCTGTTCTATCACGCTGCAAGCTATTGTGCTTATAATCAAACTTGACAAGCAGTCGAGAGCTTAAAGGAGGGGAACCGCTTCAGCTTTTATATTTTTAATTTTTTATAAATAATGTCAAACTTACTTGTGCACCAAAAAAATAGTCACCACCCTCCTCCTTCCACCATTTCAGCAGTTGATTTTCAAAAAGTGCGCCAAAGAAAATTGGGGCTTATGACGTAAAGCGCCATGATACAGAGCGAACTTGAGTAGGAGGCCACAGCACGACCGCGCCCACTTTTCAATAGCCGTCCTACTGAGCAGCAGGTTTGCGTGTAATCAAATGGGAGAGGGCTTCACTTTGGTCGCGGTTTACGACAATTACGCTGTATGCTAGAGTTTTCAAAATGAAACAAGTTTAACTCTAATATAGTTTAATCTTACTGGACAACCTTTTTTTTCACGCAAAAACAATACTAAAAAACTTAAATTAAACTTTTATGAACCCGACTTCTGCTACTTCTGTTACATCTGCGCATGCGCCGGCATGCGCGAAGTAATAAAAGTCAGTTTACTGGCGATGACGTCATATGAACATTGAAAGCCTTTCTTCATAGCGAGTGACTTTCACTTTACTTAATTGCATTTTCTATACTTTGTATATATCAAGTAAAGTTATTTACTACATCGAAAATAATGTATGAAAGTTGATTCAAGTACTTTTGTATTTTCAATATTTCGTGACGTCATGATACATTACTAAAGCTTGGAAGATAGAACCAAGTTCCCGCCCTAACTTTACCGTCTTATTTCTCAAGAAGTATGATATTTATGAACTAAATAAAATAATTAGCAAACGGGAGACTACATTGAAATATTATCGCACTACAAAACACCTTCATTAATATCAAGTAAATATTTAAAAAAAAATATTTCCTCCCGATTACATTGCATGTTATTTTTTTAAATTCCGGACGGCTAATGTCTCGACAGATGACGATCGCGCCGGCTGGGTTGTGGCAGAGCATACTTGAGTAGGAGGCCAAAACCCAGCCGGCGCGATCGTCATCTGTCGAGACATTAGCCGTCCGGAATTTAAAAAATAACATGCAATGTAATCGGGAGGAAATATTTTTTTTTAAATATTTACTTGATATTAATGAAGGTGTCTTGTAGTGCGATAATACTTCAATGTAGTCTCCCGTTTGCTAATTATTTTATTTAGTTCATAAATATCATACTTCTTGAGAAATAAGACGGTAAAGTTAGGGCGGGAACTTGGTTCTATCTTCCAAGCTTTAGTAATGTATCATGACGTCACGAAATATTGAAATTACAAAAGTACTTGAATCAACTTTCATACATTATTTTCGATGTAGTAAATAACTTTACTTGATATATACAAAGTATAGAAAATGCAATTAAGTAAAGTGAAAGTCACTCGCTATGAAGAAAGGCTTTCAATGTTCATTTGACGTCATCGCCAGTAAACTGACTTTTATTACTTCGCGCATGCCGGCGCATGCGCAGATGTAACAGAAGTAGCAGAAGTCGGGTTCATAAAAGTTTAATTTAAGTGTATTAATATTGTTTTTGCGTGAAAAAAAAGGTTGTCCAGTAAGATTAAACTATATTAGAGTTAAACTTGTTTCATTTTGAAAACTCTAGCATACAGCGTAATTGTCGTAAACCGCGACCAAAGTGAAGTCCTCTCCCATTTGATTACACGCAAACCTGCTGCTCAGTAGGACGGCTATTGAAAAGTGGGCGCGGTCGTGTTGTGGCCTTCTACTCAAGTTCGCTCTGGTTGTGGCCTCCTACTCAAGTTCGCTCTGCATGATAGGTCAAGCGCAACCAATCGTTGATCTTGACGTCATATGCCCCAATTTTCTTCGGCGCGCTTTTTAAATGTCAACTGCTGTACTGGTAGAAAAGGAGGAGGGTGGTGACTATTTTTTTGGTGCACAAGTAAGTTTGACATTATTTATAAAACATTAAAAATATAAAAGCTGAAGCGGTTCCCCTCCTTTAAAGTATGATTGGTCAAAATAGAGTGCTATATATATTAGTCACTTTAATTTTTTTCGTTTAAAGTAGAGGGTCTATCATCTGACGTCAAAAAAATGAAAACTGAGATAGTATCTTTTTAAAATAGCTAAATTCCAGTGCTCCTACATATGGAACCGAAATCCAAAAAAAATTCCATCTCACATAGGTTCTCCAGAAAAAAAATTCCAAAGTCAGAGCGAACGCGTCGCTTAAAATGGGGCCTTATATACCTAAAATTGACCCTCGAATATCTCGAAAAACTACACCGATATTATAGGTGGTATGAAAAAAATATGACGATATTCTATGACCTGAGCTTTAACAGAAAAACGAATAACAAAAAATTTGCTGTGGAATCCATTTTTTCGTAAAAAAAAATCAAGAAATTTGTCCATGTTAATTAATTCCCATAAAAGTTTTTCGTGATTTTATGACGGGGGAAAACGGATTCAAGAACATATACATGTTTTTTAAACAATTAACTATTGGTTAAAGCTCGAGCCAGAACATGGCTATATTTTTTTCATACCACCTGTATATAACGGTGTATTTTTTCGAGATATTCGAGGTTGTTTTTTCAGGTAAGACCCCATGTTAAAAATGACGCATTCTCTCTGACTTTGGAATTTTTTTCTGCAGAAACGCCTATGTGAGATGTGAGATGGAGTCTTTTGAATTTCGAGATCTGTTCCATATATATATGCATGCATACATGTATAATATATACATGTATACATGTATACGAACACTGGAATTAACTATTTTTAAAAAATACTAACCAGTTTCTTTGTTATCTTTTTTTTTAGTAGACATATATTCTACTTTAATGAAAAAAACGACAACTACGTCCGTGTTAAATTCATCATTCAATTTTATGTTACCTTTTCATATTGTAACTTTTCTCTTTATTAAAAATCAAAAAGCACTGTTAAAATTTTGAATGAGGTACGTAGCTAAAAAGCTTTCTGATTGCATGCAGTTTGAGGCATCACACACCAAAAAAAAAAAAAACAACAACAAACTTTGGTATGGTGCTCTTACATGTTGCAGATGAATAACTCGAAAAAAAGAAGTGCCACCGGCGACATCCAGCAGCCAGCCTCCAAGAAAGCTTCGAGCCACCAGGGGGAAGCAACACAACGTAAGTTGGAATTTTTTTTCTGGATGTGTGTGACGTAAAGAAAAATTGAGAAATTAACTAATAGAAGTCATTATAATTATGTATGTATATAATATTTTAAACTGTGCTATCCCTGCTGTCTAAAAGGCACAGTAGGGCGCAGTTGGGCACAGTTGCCCTTCACAGTTGGACTAAATGGGACTCCCATTTAGTTACAGTTCACTCGCAAAATTCACATGTTAATTCAACTTGGTTCAACTGTACGTCCCATTTGAGATTTGAGACCAGCCACAAGGGGATTATGAACTAGGCTGCCAAGTTCAAATAACATTGGAAAAAGACATGAATATTGAACTGGGTAGCTAACTGTGCCCAACTGTGCCTTTGAGTCAGGGATGTTTAAAAAGAAATATCCTGACCTGTATATACATAATAGTGAATTACATTCTTATAATACCAGAAATAAAAATAAAATTGTTTCTGAAGCTAACGCTTCAAGTTTTTTAGAAAAAAGTTCTGCTTATCAGACAGCCAAAATCTATGATTTTTTACCATTAAGTTTTTGAGGGAAATTAATTGATAGTGAAAAACTATTTAAAAACAAATTGAAAAACATTCTTATTCATAGTGAAATTTATTCTGTGAAGTTGTATTTTAGTAATAAGATGCCTGAAAATATTTTATCCAGTGTTATTTTGTAGATTTAATTTATTATATAAGAAGTGACTATTGGTTAATTGTGTTTATGTTTTATTGTCTTGAGGTATCTGTTTTTTTTTTTTTTTTTTTTGTAAAAATGACGTAACCCATGTTAATTGTACTTGTATATAATAACCAGTGGTTAAATAAAAGAATTGAATTGAACTTGCCTAGTGCGCATATTGTAGGTCCCTTTTGCCTTAACATAATAATAAGATTTTACTGTATTTTTGTGCTAAACCAAAATTCTGAGCTGATATATGATAAATATTGAAGATATCCTGTTAATAATTTAAAGTTCTATAATAAGTTGATTTTGGAACAGTTTTTATAACTCATTTTAAGAAACATATATATATATATATATATATATATATATATATATATATATATATATATATATATATATATATATATATATGTTTCGGATCGCAACTATATATAGTTATCTTTATAAAGATTTGCGAGTTTTTTGAAATGCTAAATTGTCATATAAGAATTTAATGTACAATATGCCATATATAGTTGTATCATAGGGTACAATGCAGTATAATAATAATAGTTGTTTATTGAGAATTAATTGGCACAGAAAGAAAACCAGTACACAAAGCCCAAAGGGTGACATGAAAAAGGATATCCCATTCACAAACATGCAGTCACCCATACAAGATAGATATCAGATATTTCGAAATGAAAACACCTATATACTTCGTCAAAATAAATATCATAACAATTATCACAACATTAAATATTATATATTACAGCATATCCAAGTACGGTCTCTTTGTGGATTCGGGGAGTGAATTAAAAACGGAGACCGGCAATATCTAGGGAAAACAGAATGCATATGTAAAAGCATCATAATTACACTGGAAAGCAGTACTTAGGGTGACCACGTATAGACCATCCCTATACTATCACTAATCACTGCTCTGTCTTCACTGAACAAAATCATATCCACCATTAAATCTGCTCTATGGTGTAGTAGTCAGAAAGCACCTCATTCTGGTCCGAGAAGTCCCCGGTTCAATTCCCAAACACGGCAGACTTTTCGTGACTTTTGGGATGGGTGTGACTGATTACTATAGATTATGGAGTTGGTAGGAGGAAGGCAGCTTTATATGGCTGTCTATATACTCTGCTGCCCTGCAGTATTCCACTATATAGCTGCCACTGCGCGCAGGCTGCACAGATCTGGTAGTAGGAGCCCAGAAGAGTGCAGGAAAGGGTTCTGGGAGCCTGGTCAGCCCCAGCATGGTCGCAAGATAACTCTTACTGACAAAGGCCAAACATCAGCCTGGCCACACCCGAAATGGTAAAATGTCATCAAGGAATGACATATTTTTTATGTTACGACATGCATTGACTGAAAATTGAAAGTGCATTTTTATTTCAGATGAAGAAAAGAATGCCAAGCTTCCAGTAGATGCAGACGCCCCGCGCTGGGGGCTGGGTCCCAAGCAGAGCCGGGCCGCGCGGCTCCCCAACATCCTGAAGGGGCGGCACTCGCCACCGGAGCGCACCTATGTGGAGAGACTGTGCACCCCCAAGCAGCCGAACATCACGTCCGAAGACAAGCTGAACATAGTGTCTGAGGGCAAGCTGAACATCGCGTCCGAGGGCAAGCTGAACATTGCGTCCGAGGGCAAGCTCTCCACCAGGGACACCCTGCCGCCCCTCAAAGCAACCAAGCAGGCTGTGCCCTCCAAGGCCCCACCACAGTACGTTGTGGTGCACAAGAACCAGGCCCACTCTGAGCTGCCACCACTGATCCAAAACAACTTGGCCACAATCATAAACCTGCTTCACCAGTCGCAAGTCGGAGGAAGAGTCAATTTCATGGTGGTCAAGCAGAACTCCTTCATTCAGCCTGCTGAACCAGACAATAAGCAGGCCATCCAGCCCACTTTTACTTTAAAAACAGACCCAGCGTCAAGCCCCATTTCTGCTGCTGAACCAAACAATAAGCAGGCCATCCAGCCCACTTTTACTTTAAAAACGGACCCAGTGTCAAGCCCCATTTCTGCTGTTGAACCAGACAAAAAGCAGGCCATCCAGCCCACTTTTACTTTAAAAACGGACCCAGTGTCAAGACCCATTTCTGCTGCTGAACCAGATAAAAAGCAGGCCATCCAGCCCACTTTTACTTTAAAAACAGACCCAGTGTCAAGACCCATTTCTGCTGCTGAACCAAACAAAAATCAGGCCATCCAGCCCACTTTTACTTTAAAAACGGACCCAGTGTCAAGACCCATTTCTGCTGCTAAGATGGACCCTACTTCAGGCATTGCAGGGCCTAGTTGTAATGCCAAAAAAGACCCAGTGTCAATCAAGGGGGTCGGAGCAGAGAGCACACAAAGAGCCGTGCCCACAAATGTGGATAGTACAGAAGTCAAGTCTCAAAGATCCCCTGGCTCTGCGGCCCAGTGTGTTGCTACGGAGGTCCACGCTGCTAGTGATGTGTCTACTTCTAATGCAAGCAGTATTGTGGCCCCCAGTATCACAAACACTAGCTCTACAGTTGCCACCAGTAATACAGCCCCCGCTAGCTCTAGAGTTGCCAGCAGTAATACAGTCTCCATTAACAGCACTGGCTACACAGCTCCTGCGCCCCCCAATCAGGTGATGGAGGGACCTCGCAGCATGCAATTAGAGGAGAGACTGCAGGATCCAAGGGAGGAAGCAAAGTCTGCGGAGCTGTCCTCTGGCAAGTTATTTTATTTTACACATTTGACCCTCTCTGATTCTAATTTCATGAAAACTAAAAACATTTAAGTGGGCAAAAATGTTATTGAATAATGAAAACTCAAACGCTGCAAAATTAACAGTGTGACTGTGTTAATTTAAGTCGATCATCATGAAAAATTTCATTGCAGAAATGAATAGAAGCTACCAAATTATGTTTACTCTGATTTTTTTCAGATTTTTTGGAGTCCCAGAACTTTTTTTTAAAATAATTATTGAAAGTTTTGTAAGTTAAGTTAGCACCCCTGAATCCTTAATAAAAAGGATAGTGCCTGGACGCCTAGCTATTGACGCCTCCAGGGGGCAAGGTCGCACTTTCAATAATTATTTAAAAATAGTTCTGGAAAAAAAAAAAAAAAAATCTGAAAAAGTTGAGAGTAGCATAATTTGGCACCCTATATTCATTTCTGCAATAAAATAAAGGTTTGAATTACGAGGGTCGTATGATAAGTTCCTTAAGTCGTATAGAAAAAAATCCAGCGAGAAAAAATTAACAACTATACCGACTTAAAAGAGGAGTCAGCGAGTTGAGTGCGCAGTGCATGACGGGAATGACGTCACGCACGATATATGTGCATACGAAAAAGTTACGTCGGCTCCTCAAAAGCTGCGCAGTAGAAATTTATGCAAGTTGCGCAATACGAGCATCTGCTGAAGTTATATAGTGTTGTTGATCCCGTTGATCCAGTCAGCTGTTAACCGGTAGACCGCATCATTTGAAATGAAAATTTGCCACGGATTTTGGTATTGTATCGGAATTTTCTCAAAATTTTTATGAAGGGCTAATAAAGGTTATGACACTTTCTGATTCACCATAACATGTTCTATCTTAGAATATTTTTTAAACACATTTTACGGGAGATTGCGAAAGAAATTAAAGTTCGAATAAAAAAGAAGCCACGTTTTTCGAGCGTTAGCATGGAGTAGATGGACGAAGTCATCGACTTTAAGACCCAAATGCTCAGAATTTTTACGAAGGACGGTCTCAACTGATTTCAGATCCTTATTTATGGTGCTCCAAAGTAACTTTTTACATGCAAGAGAATGAGCTTTACCATCGGTCAATTTTTCACTCACTCTACTTTAAGTGATATTTCAATAGGTCAGATACAAATTTTTACCCCGATATCACTTATATTAATTTCTGGGGGTCAGTTTTCGTGAAGCTAGCTAGATTTTCACAGTTCGGCCATTTTGTGAGAATCACAGTTCAGCCAAGTGTCTTTGACTAGGTACCTCTGTGAATTTCACAATTGCGCCGAAGCACAAGGGGATTAACAACCGGGCTGCCAAGTTCAAATTACAATGTTAATAGAACACAAGATTGAACTTGGCACCTAACTGTGCCCAACTGTGCCGTGGAGTCAGGGCTCCCTCAAAATTGACTAAATTTGAACTTTGAACCAGTATAACACCCACTGCTGTGATATTCCAGGGATGTTTTTTTATCTTTGGTATTGCGCCGTGATCGAATGATCTATTCTGTGCCACCAGACACCGCAAATAGTTTGATTTTTGCTTTAAAAACAAGCAATTATGAAATTTCATGGACCGTCACCACCCTTTTTTTGGGCCTTAAAAAGCTCATTTGCGGCACCCCTAACGCGGCAAGTTTTTTCGTCGTAATTTTTCATTGGAGATGTAATATAATTATATCATTAGAAAGCCCATGATCTCTACTATTTGCTGATGTTACATAAGACTGTCTGTATTCAAAATTTTGTGTATTTTTTTAATGAAATCTTAAATGACAGATGATTTTGGCCAAACAGTGAAGGGTACACTTCAGTGAGGCATATATCCTATTAAAAATTTAGGTAACAAATAAACAGCACTAGAGCCTGATAGAGTAAGGTTTTCTGATGTTTTCACGAGATTTTCATGAATTTCCCATGCATCAACTTTTTTCTGCAACAGATATTGAAACTGGTAAAAAGTACTAATTTTTGGTCAAATTTTAATTTCCCGACCGTGCTTCACGAAAACTGACCCCCAGAAATTAATATAAGTGATATCGGGGTAAAAATTTGTATCTGACCTACTGAAATATTACTTAACCTGGTACAGTTGTTAATTTTATCTAGCCGGATTTTTTCTATACGACATAAGGAACTTATCATATGACCCTCGTATTTGACCACAGTATTGACATGTTGCAGACCTACGCCAGGTGGTGCGGGCGCAGGCGGAGGAGATAATGAGACTTCGCAGCGACAACAACGTTCTGAGGGACCAGAACGCCACCCTGCAGTCGCGACTGAAGATCCTCTACAAGATTCCTCGTGAGTAACAATTTTCACAGCTCACATTCACAACTTTTTTTTAACTTGTTTATTCGTAAAAACACGACATAAGACTTTATACATAACAATATTCAGTACACCTTAAGAGTTTGAGAACTCGTTATATTTATCAATTTTAAATCATAGCAAGATGACACAATATAATAATAGACAATTGTTTAGTTTATATAAATATTAAAAGAATTAGAAGTTACAGATGTAGCCCACAGACAATTTATTGTCTGTGTGTAGCCTGAAAATAACTTTATGAAAATGTATTATGTAATAACTTAGAATACAGTAGCTGCATTACCCTATTAATTGAGTAAATAAAGTAAAATTATTACGGACTACTTAAATAATTAATATTAAAGGTTGATATATTAGAAAAATGTATAATTTTATATATTATTAAGATAATACAGAAATACATATATTATTCAGTATAAACAAATTTAATTATATCTTATTATAATTTTTTATTTTTGATGTAAAATTCAATACACAGACAATAATAAAGGCAACAATGAAGAGCCAAATAATTTAAGGAACAAGAATGACAGAAGTCCCCCCCCCCCCATATTTTGCGGTGAGAAAAAAATTAAGAACAGTGATGATGAATCACACTAAACTATTAAACTATTAATGCAAAAATTTTTTTTTTTGGTCGAACTATTGGTTGGTTATCAATGGCGGAACTTATTTTTCAACATTGTTCCCAGTGCTCTCTGGGTCTCCCAATACCCAGTCTGCACGCCAGACAATTAAGTACCGTTTCTAAGTGGGGGCACGTATGTTGTTTGCACAACATTCCGCGGTCTTATTCACCCCAGCGGAGTATAGACATGCAGCCATAAGCTGCAGCCTTCCTCCTACCAACTCCTTCATCTAGTAGCCAGTCACACCCATCTCAAGTCTCGAAAATTCTGCTGTGTTCGGGATTTGAACCGGGAACCTCTCGGACGAGAGCCAATTAAGTGTACTAAACGGTACACTACACCAAAGAGCTAGTTTGTTGAAATGTTAAATGTATTAAATTTTGTACTTGGAAGTGATGGAGGTTTTGTTTCAGAGAGCCAGCAGCGCCAGGAGGAGATGTTGATGCGGATCATCGAGCAGCTACCGCAGCTGGCGAGCACCGGCCCCCCCTCAACGGTGGGCACTCCAATCTTCCCGCCGGTGTGCACCATGATCAACAACGAGGTACATTGTCTGGAAATACAATGAACGTTCTCATAAAATAATTATATTAAATGTAGCAATAGTGAATCAATCCATACCCAGTGCCTCTTATGATCAAATCCCCCTATAAAATAAAGGGATCAGATTCTAATTAAAATCCCCTTAAAAATAAAAGCATCAAATCCGTGGAGTATTTTTAAACCACATCAGATCAATCAAGCGCGGATCCATGCCCCCCCCCCCCCCCCACCCGAAATTTTGGATTTAACATGGGCAATATAGGCATTTCCCCCACTCCAATTTCCTTATGGAGGCACCCCCCCCACACCCCAATTTTTTTTTTTTCTGGTTCCGCGCCTGAGATCAATATGAAAATGGAGGAGCTATAATAGGTCAATATAGATTTCAAAGATTTCAATAAATTTCATACATATGTTACATATATGTGACCTAGGTTGATGAGGTTTCAATATTATTTTTCAAATGAAAAACAAACAAACAAATTTGAAATTCAAGTTTGACAAAAAAAAAAAAAAAAAAAAAAAAAAAAACGAAGAATAATTTATAATAAAAGTAATCGTAACTTCAAAAATTTAAATTTCTCCAGAAATCTAAACAGCAAGTTATTGAAGAATAAACACTCTTCAAAACAGGACCTATATATTATGCTTGCTGATTCTTTTATCGTCATGTAATATTTCTATCAAAAATTAATTGGTACATCCTTAATTGTTATCGTATTAACTTTATTGAGACAATTTGAGGTCACATTTTATTTTACTGTTTTGACAGTAATTTTTTTCACAAAAAGTTAGATTATTATTGTCACTATGCTAATTATTTTTTGATGGTAAAAAAATATAAAATTTAGATCAGAACTTTAGAGATCAAATGACTGTTCACTTTCTGAAGTAAAAATGTATTTATTCGGTCCAGTTTTTGAGATATTATTAATTTTTTAGTTGAAAAATACGCTGATTTGACTATGGCCGCCAGATTTCCAATGATATTCTCTCATATCCTGTATATCTCAAAAACTAGATTGACTATTGCTCCATTTTTTGGCTGAATATTTAATGTAAGGAAGGTGTGATTCACGGTAATGTTTGCAGGTGCACCTCGGCCAGGGAGTGTGGCTGGCCAAGCGAGAGTTCGACCGGGTGATGAACATCGCCACCACCCCCTCACTACTGGTGCGCAACCTCGGAGTGGCGGTCTACGGAGAAGAAGTGCTGAAGAGGAGCTCGGTGCTGGGCAAGCCGTGCATGAGGTTCACCCAGAGAGCCTCCCGGCCACCCCTCTCTCCCACCCGCTGCACCGCCATCAGAGGTAAATTTACATGTTAAATTCACTACACCGCCATCCCATGGTAATGCTAATAATGAAAGAATGCGAAATGAAAAGCAAGATGTTTAAAATTTGTGGCAATGTCGGAATCCACTGTTTCACTGTTACAAAAGCAGAGGGCTAAAAAATTATTTACCTCTGGGGTTCTGCTAAGCTGCATATGTGTTTGCAAATGTATTTTGTACTATTTTTGTGTTGTTGCTTTCATTTGTTGTTTGTCTAAAGCTGAGATAAAATAAAAGATATGTGTTGTTCAAATTCTGATAAAATGCTTGGCAATAAAAAAAAAAAAAAAAATCATTATCAAGAACCCCTCTGGGTGAGAAAATCGTTACATTGAAAATCATGGAATTAATATTTTCAGTAAAATATAACACTTTCTAGAAACGTCCCTGACCCTGGGAGTTTTCAATTTGCCAACTTTAACAATGTCAATGTTCCCTATTTTTAATTTCCACTGAGTTCATTTCACGATGAATATATCTCAGTAGATTAAGATATCGCAATCGTAGCGTCTGAACTGAATGCAACAAGACTTGCAGGGGATTTAGAACTTAATTGCCATCAATAGGTGGCATACAAATTTTGAAGCGAATATTAATCTGTCTTGTCAGTTTTGTGAAAACTGAGGTGGAATAAGTTTAATGGACGAAAACTGGAAATGGAGCTGTTATAATGAGAAAACTGCCAGATTGAATTTGCTCAAACAATATGCGATTAAGTTTTAGAATACTCTCGATTTTTTTACAACTTATTTCGTTTGATTTTGTCGTAGAAAAATGTTCATTGTTGACTCCAGCAGTAACAAAGATTAATTGTTATATACATTCTGTTGCAGAGACGTTTGACTTCTGGCTGACGAAGCACGGCTACGCGGGTCAGCGCAAGCTGGACGAGCTGTCTCACGTGACGCAGTACCTGGGCTCAAAGATCCAGGACCTGAACCGTCCTGAGCACCTCAAACACAAGTATCGTTGCGCCAAGGGGGCCGCTCAGACCCCCTCCACCAAGGCTGCTGGTGGCAAGCGTCGACGTAAGAAGCGCATACTGCCATACCCCCCGGACTGGAGCCAGGAGTTCGATGTGGAGGAGTTGCAGGGGGAGAGGCTCCCGCTTGTCAAGGAGGAGCCCTTGGAGGAGGGGGGGCATGAAGAAGAGAGGGCCGTTTTCCAGGAAGAAGAAGAGAGCGGGGAGTTTTCGGTGCGTGCCTTCTTTGACTCTCTCACGCAAATGTGCTCTGAGACTTCTGAGTGAAGTGTTTTTCAGCTGACGAGGTGACATTTTTTTTTACTGGCTCAATCGAAAGAGGATGTCGAAAATTAACTCTTGTTTTTTTTTTAAATATTTTTTGTTGGTGCTGCAGCATGCTTAAGGATTATTGTCCCTAGTCTTTGGAGATGGTGATCGAATCACTCTGAAAATTACAGTAAACCTGTTTTCTTACGTTATAACAATTAAATTTTCAGCAAAAAAAAAAAAAAAATGAAGCAAAAGTCAGTCTAGGTTTTGAGATATTCAGGAAATTGACGTCATAAAGTTAGTGCGAACTTAGTGGTAACTGCTGGAACTATGTGTGTCTGGCGAGGATTGCTGTATATATGATTAATATTGTATTATATAAAATCATGTAAATGCTTCGTCAGCAGCCACAGCATAATTTTACAGAAATGACAACACCATACACCATAATTAGTTGTCAAATATTTTCTGACAAATATAAAAAAATATTTCAACTTCGTAAGTGATTTCCTTCCAAAAAGTTTGATAATTTTTGTGATTCTCCCCATATATGCTATAGCTAGGTATTGCCGTATCCTCGATGCAAAGAGCAAAATTTTCAGACATCAGCGCCATCTCTTAGTCCTTTATGTCCTCTATACAAATATAATATTTGTAAACAATAATTGAATTGTTGTTTTTTTATTATTTGTATCCTTTTTAGCAAAGTGATTGTTTATTAGTTGAACCAAAAAAGAATACAGTATATATTATAATACATATATTGGGGCACGTACGGAGCCTCTTTTAGGTTACGTGACCTCTTTTAATCTTTATTTCGGGTATGATGCAATGCAAAGTCTTCTACTCGCACAATGGTTGTAACAAACCATTGTTTATAATGTCTGTCGCATGAAGCCTTTTTCATTGTTAAACATGGGACGACGTAGTGCCTAATTTTACCACCATCAGAGCAGAGAACGTAATGGCATTGTTGGCGCTAGGCAACGGTGTCAACTTCATAATTAACGGTCATTTTCCATAAGTTAACATGTAAATCAACAACTGTCCCATGTTTTTCCCTTCACGCGACAGACATTACACAACAATACTTTGTTTACCAACAACGAGCAGAAGACTTTGATGCAATGCTAAAATAATAATAATAATAATAATCGCAAAATATTCAAAGGGTTATTTTTATAACCTCCTCTTTTGATTGAGCAAAAAATTTAAAAAAAAAAATGACTTCCTGTGAGCCCATTTTGCATTTAATTTAGCAATTATTGATATAAATATAAACAGACACTCCTCTTTTAAAAATGTTTGTGCTTGCAACTTGGATATGAGATTTAAATTTAATTTTTATTTCTTTTCAATATTATTATGTGCTATGTTTTAATGTGAACTGATTTGTGTCACTAACTGAGCACAGGCAAAAATAATATGTGAAACATGTGTCTGCCTTTTTTTTTTTTTTTATTTGATTACGTCATCTTGTTTGTTCACCTGCATATTTTGTATATGATGTCTGGGTATATAATAAATATGCTTTGATATTTGAACAAACGGTTCTCTTTTCTTTCAAATTCAGTTTTTTTTTTATTTTCCATTTTTTCCTACACTATCATATTGTCAATTAAGTACATGAAACGTGTGTTTAAAGTTTATAGGACAATAGGTTATTAGTACTGAAACCAAGTAACTATTAAACTTGAAGTCGTTTATTCATAATCAATTTTTACACTATACAGACTGCATGGGCCAGAAATGGTTTTCCGCTCGTATGCTATAAATTTTCAGCGGGAGGACTTTCAGCTAGAAAGTTGGAATGTGGCGTACATAAAACCAAGGGTTGTAAGTTTTTTTGACATATTTTAGATTATTTTTTCAAATCACTCTTTCATGCCATTTTAGAGGTGGATTCATATGATTTGCATTACTTCCTTATTAATTCTCACGATTCATTTTATTTTTGCCGTCAACAAAATTGTAGCATCACGCCCGGCTATAATTTATGAATATATAGTTTCATTATGATAATTCATGTCGTGAGGGCTCCCTGTATATCAGGGCCGTCCCATGCGCACGGTGCATACGTTTAATTTTTTCTGCTCTATTATAGAGTTTTCCGTAAATTTATAGCCATGGCTTAGAAAAGCTGCGCAGAAACGAGTTTTAAATGTTAGTAGTCTACTGCACAAGGCTCTGCAAAGTGTGCATGATAAAAAAGCTTGAATCCGAATGAAGCTGCGCAAACGCTAGGTGACTAATCTGCGCACAGCCAATAGCAACTTTGTATGCTTTATGAACAAAGATACGAACTTCTACCCCAGGATTGCTTGCGAATTGCAGTGTTTAAAAATTCTTTTAATACGTTACTGCAACCGGTTTGGCTTGTAGTATTGCAAATAAATATCAAATTTGAGATAAGATAAAAAGCAACGTTCTCGCTAATGTTGAACAAAAACTCTGCTCCGGTAGGGGCCCCTCGTGCAGCAAAACAGCTGTTTTGAGCTCAATAAGTGACGTCACCTTGGGTGTTTTTGGCCAAAATGCGCAGATCAGTCCAAATTCGTAGGGCTGATGGACCTATCTATTATAGTTGTATCATGCCTGTATATAATTATAGCTTCATATGGATTTGCGCCTAAGTCTATATATTATACATGTCAATAAAATGACAAAAAATTTATCTAAAATTACAGAATAACAGCCCTAGCTTATGAAAAAGGTGGATCCAATCTGGATCCAGTCTGGATCCAGCTGGTTCCAGTCTGGATCCAATTGGATCCAGTCGGGTCAGGCTGGATCCAGTTGCATCCAGCCTGGATCCAGCTGGTTCCAGCCTGGATCCAGCTGGTTCCAGCCTGGATCCAGCTGGATCCAATTGGATCCAGGCGGGTCAGGAAATGATAGTTCCGAGCTTCTGCCACCAGATGACACTACAGTACAGAAAAAAATGTGGTGACAGTTAGAAAAGTGGTCAGTTACTTGAGTGCGACAAGAATGAAGATATTAGGCAGATACGGGAAGTTAAACTTGGTTCTTTATTATTTAAGCTGTTTTGGGGGCTATTTACTTTGTGGGGTCTTTGTGGTTACAGGGTTTTAGAGACCGAGAGGGCTGTAATGTTACGTTATTGTTGACCATGGAGTCCCCCTGCAGCAAGCCTATGGTGGACACGATGCAGCGCAACAACAGTCAGTTATAACTTAAAAATCTGTTAATATTTATGTAATTTTAATAATAAAAAAATATTTATCTAATTTGTATTGCTTTAAAGAGAGTACAGCGTAATTATTAATTGTGCAATTAATCATTTCTTTGATGAGTAGGATGACGAAGGCGGGAAACAGCTGATCGGAGTCGGTCGGGATGGATCCAATCGGGTCAAGCTGGATCCAGTTGGATCCAGTCGGGTCAGGAAGTGCTGCCCAAAATTGGTTCCAACTGGATCCAGCAAAATTGGATCCAACTGGATCCATCATTTTCATAAGCTAGATCTTATTGTTAGTTCACCTCTAGACGGTTCAGTAGACTAGATGGCGCCAGATATATCAGCCAATGAAAATATGCAATAGTTAGAAAAATTGTATCGTGTAATAATACCGGCTTTAGATTCTCGTTGATATATATATTTTTTTAATACCAGTCATGCAAGGATAAAGGGGGAAGTAAACTGCAGTACCGACGAGCAATGGTCACGCGCGTGTGTGAGCTGGTGCATCATCGTGCTGCAGCCGTGTGGCGGCATGATTGCTTGTGGGAGCCAAGGAGTAAAGGAGCGTAACCTGCCTATCCCTGCCATAGTGCCGGTTAAGCGTTCGCACTTTCTAAAACAATTGCATGTAAGTCAGGCTTTTAACTGTAGGAAGTTTTAGTGATATACCACTAAATTATCCTAGATATTTTAGTTCCTAAAATTTTATCTAGGTCTGGTAAAAATAAATAAAAAAATTCGTACTATTTATTTATTATATTTATTCAAAAAAACAGACTACAGCTTAGGTATAATCCGATTATAAAGAATATCATAGTTTATAATATATTATATGCTTCAGCATGCAATAAAATTTGAGTTATTTACATATCCGGCCTTGCAATTTCTTGTGCAAATTGATGGAAAATGTCAAGTAAGCTCGTATTTACTGTACAATTCATTACAAAATGATTGAACTCTGGAAATAAAAAAATTAACACATAAGCACATTTATCAATATCAATTCCTGGGTTTGGTATGTAGAAGGGTTGTCTCGCTGGTACATTTAGTTTGAGCTCAGCCGGAATTTCAGGGCAGTTTAATTTTCCATTGATTAACCTCTTAATAATTACATCATTAAATTAATTGCAATTGCTATTACTTATTTAAAAAATATATGCTGAAACCAGGGAGTGGATCCGGATCCGTTTGAGAACCGCTAAAAATCGAGGGGATCCGGATCTAAATGGTTCCGCTTTTTTATTAAACACATTAATTTTGGTAGGCAGATAGCTCATTATTACGGACAACCGGTCCGGATGAGTGCAGGCCATATATTATACATAATGGAGTACCCAGGCGCAGATCCAGAAAAAAATTTCGGGGTGGGGCTGCCTGCATAAGGCCAATGTTAAAAAAAAATTTTGAGTGGGGGAAATGCCTATATATTGCCCATGTTAAATCCAAAATTTCGGTGGGGGGGGGGGGGGGCTGCCCCCCTGGATCCGTGCCTGGGAGTACCGGCCTCTAAATTTTTTAATGCTCTGAATTTTTTCAGATTTTTCTGAGACCGGGAAGTATTTTTAAAAAATTATCGAAAGTCCATTTTGATGACGTCACAAGGCGCCTCTCCTTAAGAAAAAGATAGGACATTAACACACGTGACGTCATAAAACGGACTTTCAATTTTTTTTTTAAAAATACTTCCCGGGCTCAGAAAAATCTGAAGAAATTCAGAGTAGCCTATTTTTTATTTTTGCACCCTCTTTTTTTTTTTTTTTTTTAAGCTTCTCAACTGAACCCTATACTATAGGGTTACAATTAAAAAAATTTGAGGTCGGTCGGGTACTCCATTATGATAGCACCCAAAACCGAATTCGGCCCAAGGTAAAAAAAAAAAAAAATGCTTACAACTAGATTGGAGCATCGGGAAAGCTCGAAACCCAAAATGAATTCAAATTTCAACTTTGGTTCAAACAACGATGCTCCGGACTAGTTCTCTTCGAAGCGAAATGCTCCAAATGTGATAAGGACTTTTAAGTCATCTTTGGTGCATTTTGATTTGACCAGAATTAGTTTGGAGCATCGTTGTTTGAACCAAAGCTGAAATTTGTACTCATTTTTACATTCACCAATTTGGGTTGTTATGTTGGTATTATTTATTTATACAAATTTTTTTATTCCCCCCCCCCTCCTATTACCTACAATGTAATTTATCCCAAATAAACAAATACAGTATTATTATTATTAAAACAAACCCAAAAAAATTACCAAAAGATTTACTGAAAGGGTAGTATTCTTAGGTTCATTCTGGCAAAAAGGGGCATAATTGGTCTTGACGTCAACATCCAACAGCATCCAGAAGCTTAATTGGCTTAGTACTCCTAGGGGGGAGCTCATATGGGCAGCTGGTGGCTTAACATCTGCACAGAAAGTCACATTAGGCGAATTAAAACATTTATCTATTTTGTTACTGGCATGTAATTTTTAAATAATGTTGAAGAAATTTCAAAGTATGATATTGGCCCTGTTTTTTTACTCGGGCCGCCCGGGCGGCCCGGTCACTGAGAAGGAATGGAGGGGAAATGGGCGCTCTGGGAGCAGGTAAAAGATGGACTATTCCGCCCGCTTTCCCCCCCATCCTCGCTAAACAGAACAGCCAAACCGGGCGGCCCGAGTAAAAAAATGGAAAAATGGGGCCTGTGTCTGTTTTATGTCTGTATAACACTTTATGTAAAGGAGGGGAACAGAGGAATATGCAAGAAGAATTTCAATATTCGAGTTAAAATTTAAGACCCTTTTGCTTCACAGTGTGTTTTATTTAATACATTATAAAATATATCGTCGTTGTAGCGCTCTTTTGACCAATCTAGCTTTATAAGTTATGACTTTTTGACCAATCTAAAATTATAAGTTTTGACCTTTTGCATGACCAATCTTTAAAAATTTTGGCAGGGACAAATGTCCAAAATCTCAAAAGTTACAACTTTTTTTTTATTGCGCCATTCGAAAGAGCGTAAAATTTGCCACAAGATGGCACCACTCGTACAAGAAATTAAGAAAATAATTGATCAGACAAAAGGTCATAACTTATAAAAAGAGATTGGTCAGAAGGTCAAAACTTATAATTTTAGATTGGTCAAAAAGTCAAAACTTATAAAGCTAGATTGGTCAAAAGAGCGCTACAACGACGATATATTCCCCACAGCAGAAAATCTTTAAATTTTGGTATAATGCAAAACACACGTACAGGTAATGGAGACATTGCATGTGGACAGACACTCAACTGATCCCTTTATGAGATAGGTTCATATTTTTATTAATGAAATAACTTATTACCTTGCATCACTAGAAGCAACCTGTGGACCAGCTGAGCTCCCTCCGACCTGCGGCAGGACCACGACTGGCCGCCGTCCAAGTCTGAAAAAAGAGACAAAAGTTATTTTCGCTGCTGACAACAAACAGCTGGGGGTTCAATCTTACCTTACATCACTAGTAGCAGCCTGAGAACAAGCTGAGCTGCCTCCGGTCTTTGGCAGCACAACGACTGGTCTTTAGCAGCACAACGACCGGCCTCCGTAAAAGTCTGAAAAAGAGACGTGTTACTGTCGCTGCTGACAACAAACAGCTGGGGGTTCAATCTTACCTTACATCACTAGTAGCAGCCTGGGGACAAGCTGAGCTGCCTCCGGTCTTTGGCAGCACAAAGACCTGCATTCGGCAGCACAACGACCGACCTCCGTAAAGTCTGAAAAAGAGACACGTACGTTACTGTCGCTGCTGACAACAAACAGCTGGGGGGTCAATCTTACCTAATATCACTAGTAGCAGCCTGGCCAGCCTGGGGCAAGCTGAGCTGCAGTATGCACATTATGTATGCATATCATATGCAAAACACTAAAACAAACACGAAAGCAATATAGTTATTAGCACCAAAATCCAGAGGTGTAATGCAGTATGCATATATCATGCACTTAACTGGCATACTTAGTACTTACGTTAATACAGGATCCCTTGGAAAACGATGAAAAGAGTTTCCACGATGTTGATCCATCCACTGTGGACAAAACGTGCGACCCATGGTTCTCAACAACTTCAACAAGTGTAATTTTGTTTATTGCTCTTATACCAACAACAACTATACAGTAAATATATAGCACTTGAGTTTTAACTGTACTTTTAATTCTTGTAATGTCGAAAAAATACAAATTTTTGCCAAAGTCTTTACGTTTCTCTTACTTTCTTCGTAAAAAGATCATGGCTGACTAAGGTACCAACAGAAATCTGAATATGAAAAAATAACGGCTATTACGAAAATTTGAAGTGTGAAGTGATACAGTGACGCAAACAACTTTAATAATAAGTACACTTAATTATACATGAAAAATTAATTATTTCTCACAATTGACAAATAAATATAAGTTTACTAAATCAATTATGTAGCATGGGAATGTTGGTAAAAGCCCGCCATATTGTGAGAACCGCACAAGTGGGAGGAGCTAACTAAGTTCGGCTTGACCCGTTACCTTGCGATCGTGTCGTTGGTGGGAGCAGGTCCCGCGCGCTATATTACCGCGAGCCCGCGAGTATGACAATGTCAAGAGGTTAATAAAAGTATGTGACCTGTACATTGTATAATATTATATCGCTGCAGTTATTTTAATTCTTTATCATCATTTAAAATTAAATAACCTTTTACGCGACACTATTCATCGCAACCGTCCCGCCATAGAGTTAATATTAAATAGAGAGGCTATCCGGTAGGTGGCGCTGTAGCCTCGCCGAGCGCGGTTCCACTAACTGACGTTTGAAACGGGCGTCTATGACGTCACTATAAGCACTAACAATGTTAAATTTGATCAGTCAATACTGCGCTGAATACAATGAATAGTAGCAAAATAAGCATAACAACAGGTTAATGGGAATTGTAATTGTAAGCAACATTTATTTGGTAGACGTTATATGAAAAACGAAGTTGAATAAAAATTATAAAAAAAATATCCCTAACTCTATTGGAATTTGACGCCTGTAGGTTGGTACAGCGAACAGCTGCTATAGCAGCAGCTGCATCACGTGATCACAGAGAGCGAATCAGGAGGCTATAAGAGCCAGGGCGTCTGTGTCGTCACACAGAAATGCAACTCTTGAAATTGACCAACACACTATAACATTAGGAAGCTAGAAAGTCGCCCCCCCTTGCGTCCCGCAGACAGAAAGCAGCAGCCGCTGCCGGCCGCCTCGCCCCCACAACACCGCCAGCGGGGTTACATAAACAAATGCCATTTTCATCGTGTGCCAAAAATGGCGGCCATTTCCGGTCAACAGTGCTGCCCTTGGTAAAAAAGTTTATGAACTATTTGCAGAAAGCAATGTTTAGGGGGGATAAAATGAAACCATTCAAATAATATTAGCAGAATATATTGAATATAATATACATAATTATGTTAATTCCAATCAACAAAAAACTATAAATAAATGTATGCATTATAATACTTATATAATTTTGCATAATAATATATTCAAGAGACTCACTTTTAATAATTTTAGAAATTTAATTAATATAATTCTTACACTTTTAATATATATATTAATATATATATATATATTATATATATTCCACATGTAAAAATTAAGGGACAGAAATTTAATTTACCCTCTAAGAATTTATAGTCACAAACGTTTCAGAATATATATATATTAGTGCCGTGTAAATAGATTATACTGTATATATACGCCGCGTGACGTCACAAAAAGGACTTTCAATAATTTTTTAAAAATAGTTCCTGGGCTCAAAAAAATCTGAAAAAAATCAGGATAGCATTATAACTTTGCACGCTCTATCCATTTCTGCAATAAAAAATTTTGAGGTCGATACTCGTCCATTAATTGTAATACAGGAAAATTTAAAATTATACAGTATTATAAATCATGAAACTGTAAAAACGCTGTAAAATCTCCATTATTATAGGGGGGGGGGGAATTGAAAGGCAATATTAATTTTAAATTTATCAAAGTGATATTTAATTAATGTGAAATAAGTAAAATATATTTACACTATATACTCTGGCTATCTATGTGTATATATTATAATATATATATAATTACATATATATTATAGTTCAGAAATGATCGAGTGATCAGGATTATTAATTTGATTTAATTAATTACTATTATATATAATAATATATATATATATCAAGTAGGTATATGCATATATATTATAAAATAAAAACAGTAAATATATTACATATTTTATCATACAGCTGTATATATATGTCCAGTCCCCTCTATGTTTTTCTTAAGGGTAAGGTAACGCCACCAATGTTAAAAAAAATCCCTCTCACAAAAATTCTGAAAAAAATTTAAAATGTTCTCCTCTATACCCCCTATCAGTACCTAAAATATCAGGTATACAAATACGATCTAGTTTTTGAGTTATAAATTTTTAAAGTTGACTACTTTAACATGGAGAAATGAAACTCCCATGTTAAATTGGTCAACTTTAAAAATTCATAACTCAAAAACTAGATCGTATTTGTATACCTGATATTTTAGCTACTGATAGGGGGTGTAGAGGAGAACATTTTAAATTTTTTTCAGAATTTTTGTGAGAGGGATTTTTTTTAACATTGGTGGCGTTACCTTACCCTTAAGGGTAAGTTAACACGAAATATTGATTGTTGTAGTCCCATTTGATAAACATTTAAACCTTAACAACCTCATAATAATTCTGATTTTTTTTTTTTTTTTTTTAGAGGCAGTTCTTATTAACCAAAAAAATGTGGAAAAAATTTAAAAACAATCGGACGATCCAATTTTTTTAAATTTTCAGTATGGGGCTTTCCCATGGAGACCTAAAAACTAAGAAATTAATTTAAAAAAATTTGTATCGTCCGATTGTTTTGAAATTTTTTTGGTGCTATTAAGAACTGTCTCAAGAAAAATTCAGAATTATGAGGTTGCTGATCGAGGTTTACATGTTAATCAAATGGGACTATTTATTATCATTTAAAAAAAATCCCACACATGAAAATTGTGAAAATAATAATAATAAAACTAAAATATTCTCCCCTTCATCCCCTAGCTATCATGGCATTTATAGCTAAAATATCTGCAGGTATAAAAATTCATAACTAAAAAAAAAAAAAAAAAAAAATCGAATTTGTATGTGTATTTTATAATTAGCTACTGCATATAATGATAGAGGGGATGTAGAGAACATTTTAAATTCTTGTCATAATTTCATAATGTGTGGGATTTTTTTTTAACATTGAGCCTGTTACCTTATTTCCCCTTAACATATATAATTACATGCAGTATAAAATGATATTTAAACATTGCATCCTTTACCAACAGACACAATTCAAGTAATACAGTGGGATAATTGCATGAGAAAATTTAGCTAATTAACACACAGCAAAACCTTAAACTGCACACATTTTTGCTTCAGATATATAGCTGGATGTACATGCATTTTGTTGGCATAGCCAAATTTCATTATCATTATATTTTAGTAACATTTTTTTATATATTATGTTTATTAATTAAAATTAATTATATAATGATAATGAAATTTTACTTACACCAAATTCAAGTTTCACTGGAGATTGAAAAACAATTTTATTACAGTAAAAATCAAACAATGTTTAACAGAAACCCACAATGCTGTAGCTGTGGGAGTACTGGAGGAACTTGCGAGGAGCCACATGTAGCGCACAGTCCCTCCACAACAGTGCTCATCCTTATCAGCGGGGCCAATGTTACCAATGCTGGTGGCCGGTATGTAGTACTGGAGGAGCACAGGAGCCATGTAGCACCTCTTCGCCATGGTGTGCTCATACTTCAGCTCACACTCGTGCAGCTGGGTCATCAGCGAGTGATATATAACTGAAATTTATTAGTCTTTTATTAAACACAAAAAGTGTACATAACTGAAATATAACTGATAAAAAAAAAAGAATAATAATGTTATGTATAATAGTAAATGCACATTTTTTTCATCTATATAATGTTATGTATAACAGTAAAAGGTAAATAAAAATTAATTTTAACATATTATATTAAGGCACAAGAGCAAATTCTCATTTTTTCTTTATTTATTTATTTATTTATTTTTTTTACGTCAAAGAAATAAACTAACCCAATGCACAAAATTAGAAGGAATATGTTGATTTTCTAGTACATTACATAATACTGAAAACTAGGAACACTATATTTTATAATGATGCATTCTCATGTGTAGTTATATATTAATGGTCATCATGCTGATTGAGGTTTTTACATTTCCCTGATTGAATTAGTCAAATGCTACAATATATTATTGTGGCTAAACCTATAAGATGAAATATATATATATATATATATATATATATATATATATATATATATATATATATATATATATATATATATATATATATATATATATATATATATATTACTAACAATAACAAGATTTGTTAGTAAAAATTCCTCTATGGAACTTTAGTCCAAACTGAAAAAACAGTGGATAATGCAATATTTATATTTTTACACCATATATAACCAAGAAGAATTAAAAAAAAAAAAAAAATCACTTTCAAGTGTAAGATTGACCTTGGACAAATGAGCATCGCGAGGCACACTGACTTGGTAGATACCGATGTGCTTGTTAGGTGACATACCGTTAGCGGCAGTTTGCTGGTGGCGGAATGGTCACACACGACGGCAGCCTCGGCCAGCTTGTCGGTCTGCAGCAGAGGGAGTGACGCTTCCTTGACGAGAGACCGCAGCCCCTCTCCTCCCCTCCTGTCTGGCAAGCAGCTCGAGAAGATGCTCAGAGGCAAGAGTGAAACGCTGGAGACAAACCAAGCATTAGTTTGGTACAGCAGAGTTAAGGATTGATGTCAGTGGTATAAGAAATAGGCTTAGACAACTCTCTGAAAATTGTAGAAAACATTCATAATTCATGGAAACTTTTTTTCATGAAAAATAGACTAACATCGGGAAAAATTTTGATATATTTAGCATTTTAGATTAGCATTGTTTTAAATATGGACTGCTGTGGCTTTTAGTCAAATCAGTACCTTCACAAGAATAATAATAATAATAATTACTCAAAATCTACACTTTTTTTTTTTTTTTTTTTTACATCACAAACTGATGAATTATTATTTTTGTTATTTTGTATTTCATTCATTCATTCATTCATTCATTCATTCATTCATTCATTCATTCATTCATTCATTCATTCATTCATTCATTCATTCATTCATTCATTCATTCATTCATTCATTCATTCATTCATTTTTTTTGTACAACAAAGTTTAATTACTTCTAATAATCATGTAGGAATTCAATGTACAGTCGTCACTTTAGAAAATTTCTCCTTGCAGCCTTGTTAATTTCCATGCCCCGAAATGATAACACAGGGCATGATTATTAACAAGGCTGCATAGGGAAATTTTCCAAGGTGACCAGTGTTCATTTTAGAATTGGTTGTACAAAAATCTGTATTTAAAACTGTTTAAAATTTATGATAAAAATTGTTGAGAATAATCTGCCTATATGTGAGTTAATAATTCACAATAAAAAAAACAAAATTATTTTGATCAGAATAAAAAATAAAAGAAATCTTCTTATGAAGTCACAAAAAATGTTCTTTTATTTTCCTTTGCTTTGGAATTTCTAATAATTAATTTGTTAAAGACGTTAATGTGTTTACTAGCATTTTTTATCATTCACAATAATTATAATTACAGTACATTGTTTTTAATAAATAATAATAATAAAAAAGATCAGTACAAAATTTCTCCACATTTATATTTCAATCCCTTTCGTAATTGATACCAAATTTTTCCTCACAAATTGGTATTTTAACAATACTTGGAACTAAAAGGATTAATATCAGTGGGCTTAGTAGATGGTGAACTAATCTGAAAATTTCAGCAAACCTTCCTGACACCATGAAATAATGAAATAATTTTACCAAAAAAAAAAAAAAAAAAAAAAAATAGACCAAATTCAGTGAAGTTTTTTTTAGATATTCAGCATTTAAGATTAGTATTGTTTTAAATGGAGACTTAAAATTATACATAAAAAAATAATAATGCATACTTCATCATCATAAAATTTATTGAGCAATGGCCACCACGGTGACATTAATTTTTAAACAAGACTAGAAGAGCTTCCAGACAGGCAATACATCGTCCCATGTTTAACAATGAAAAAGCCTTCATGCGACAGACATTATAAACAATGGTTTGTTACAACCATTGCGAGTAGAAGTAGAGTAAAAACATAGCATACCTATCAAGTAAATTGCCAGAGCCCTCATTCCCGCATTCTCGTAGTTCAGTGCCAGACTCAGCAGGGCGAGGCGATGTTGATGCAGTCTTGCCAACAGCGCGGTGAGTGCCAGACCAACGCTGGCTGCTGATTGGCTGATGTCAAGCTCGGCCAGCAGGCAGGGGGGCTGTGCAGAAGGGGGAAGAGCATCAGTGGGGCGTCCAAGCTTCGGTCATCGTCAGGACGTACAAGAGGGGGGGACGCAGACAGAGTCTCTGGAGATGAGGGTCATCTGAGATACAAAGTCTGCAAACAAAAGTAGTTATTGTCAACAAACAGTTGGTCCAGTGATGTTGGGCCAATGGAGGCGTCAAGTTTTCCCCGGCGGGAAAATTTTCTCCATAAGCCTCCATGTTAGAAAATTTGAATTTTTCCTCATCAATTATTAAAGCAATTAATTTGAAACCATCTCCTATCCCCCATTCAGGAATATTCTGATAATGAATCAAGCACTCATTTTTCTCAAAAAAAAAAAAAAAAAAAAAAAAAAATATTTTATGCCAAAAGATCAATTTTGAGTTTTTTTTTTTTACATGGGTTTGGATAGAACGGTGGGAATACCGCAAAATCAGCTGACTTGAAGCCTCCATACTGGTCCAGCTTATTTTACTCATGTGTTTACCGAGTTGCATTTTTTGAGTATTTGTTAATCAACCTTACATTTATTCAATTTAAGGAAAATAAACCATTACGTTTGTGATATGTTATTAAAGGTTCTTCCTTTGAAATCTTTGAATTGTATGTTATTTTAAGAATAAACTTAAATCAAAATTTAAATGAGGGAAATACAGTATTCAATAATTAAAATATAAACTAAAAAATGTACTCCTATGAAATAAAAAAAGTCAATAAAAAAACTTTTTTATTTCATACGGGTACAATTTTTATTTTATTAAATATTTCCCTAATTTAAATTTTTATTTAAGTTTATATTCAAAATTACATATGAAATAATGGTCTTGAGAAAAAGCTACAATTCTGAACCCCACAAACTTTAACACTGTCTTACTTGCTGAGAAGAAACGATGCAGATTTTTAATTCTGACAAATAAAACATTTCTGATGTAAGTTCACCTCCATGACAAACAGAGCCAGGTCAAAGTTCACAGTGTTCATAATAGTTCATATATTATAATACATCTCTAGACAGCATGAATGTTACCCTGCTCTGGTTTTTTTTTTTTTTTTTTTTTTTTTTTTTTATTTATTTATTTCACATTAAATATCAGTTGATACATTGTGACTACATACTAAGCAAAATTGAAAAAGCTGTAAAAACAAAAAAAAAAACAAAAAATAGTAATACAATCATAGACAAACATCAAAATACCACAATTAAAATAATTAAAATAACAATATTCACAGTGAACTTAGCCTACAAAATTTTAGTAGTGAAATTGATATCAAATTTCAGTAAAGAGTAAAGCACTAAAATATATACAATATATATATTGATTGATTGAAAATTGATTTGCTCCTTGAACTTTTTAGTGCTTTACTGAAATTTGATATCAATTTCATTACTAAAATTTTGTAGGCTAAGTTCATTGTGAAAATCTCTTACTGTTTTATATTACAATGAAGGCACCCACCTTATCCTTGCTGTTGAGCACGGACGAGTACATGACGGAGATGCAGCACGTGGTGGGGGGGGGGGGGGGGTGCTCGAGTGGATGGGCAGCTAGACTCTGGCAGGCAGGTTCAGGTTGATCTGGTCCAGCTCTGCATATAGTCGTATCACCTGAGCCTCCTTGCCCCCCGCCAGGCCGGGGAGGAGGTGACCAATGGCGAACAGAGACCGCACAAAGTGGAGTTCCCCTTCCAGCCGCGGAGCCTGGGGGGAGAAATTTAGTGTCATGATACTTCATTTTATTTTATCATAGAAAAAAAGAATACACGAAAAAAAAAAATCAAAAAAATCTTATTACTATGCTTTCTCAAGCAGGGCACAAAATAATTGTGTATCTGTTGCCATAAAGTTTCATAATAGAGGCTTCAAGTCAGCTGATTTTTTGGTGTTCTCACCATCCTATCTAAACCTAGTTAAAAAAAAAACGTGAATTACTGTAAAATATTGTTCACAAAAAAAAAATATATATGAAATAATAAATAAAATAATAAACAAACAAACAAACAAACAAATAAAAAGACTAACAATACTGTAACATACATACTTATTTTATTCCTATTGACTACAGTACGTATATTGCAAAAAAACTGAAGGTTTAAAACGTCAAGGTTGCCATATTGTATTAGCTATCAGTTTCAGTCTCACGACCCACTTATTTTGACCTTGTGTTATTTCAAGGTCAACCTAATAGTCCTGAAACTGACCTGAAAAACTCTGTAATGCTTACCCTTACAATGGGAACATAAATTATGGTTAATTGATCCAATCAACCACTCACCAACAGATGCAGCTGGTCTTGTGTCCCCAAAGTTCGTTGACCATGCCACGGTGAGTCTCGAAACACGTGCAGCCCGTGTTGAAAGCTCTGCCACTCCGTAGATCTCCCAGACAAGAGCTGCTACTGCTTCCTTCTGATGACAAAAAAAAGGAACCAATCAAATACATGGTAAAATTGGGAGAACTGAAAGTATCAGAAATCCTACAGAGACCTCCGTGTACGTCTTATGGCCAGAAATTTGACCAGCTTGGCCACTGTAACTGAGAGTGGCGGCGCCACTGAATCGCAGCAGCAATGCCCGGTTCTCGCTGGCTGCGCGGGCTGCCAGCAACCAGAAAGAACCGGGCCATGCCGAACATTTAGCAGCGCCGCCACTCTTAGTTACAGTGAAGCTCTGATCAAATCCCTGGCCATAAGACACGGAGGTCTCTGTAGGGTCTGTGAAAGTATGATATAGGTTCAGGAAATATATTAATTTCTTTGAATGTAATCACAGTTAAACAAAAATTGCAAATACTGTATATATATATATTTCAATTCAGCTTTTAGAACTACATATGTACTTACGTTAGTGTTAGATGGACAAATAATACAGTTTCTCATATACTATTTTCATCAGACTAGCTAAATGGAGAATGTGAAAGAGATTACAGTGAGTGTTTAGAAAAAACTTGGCATAACCTAAAATGTTTCCATACATAAGTATACAGTATAACCTAAACCAAAATCTGAAATAAAATTCCAATACTAAATCAAGCAGCAACTGCAAAAAATTGGTACTAACTACTAAGTCCTTTGTGTATACCCCCTCAAATTACATTAAAAAGTAGAATTAGCACAATATTAGAGACAATAAATTAATATAATGTTATACAAAAAAAAAACTTATTCCTGGATAAAAAAAAAGTTGCAAAAAGGATATCACATTATAGCAACAAGAAGTCACGGTACATACCTAGAGACTTTGCTGGTGCCAGCAGGACGGCATTTGCATCTGACTATGCCATGACCTCTGATGAGCCTTCTAGCTTGGCGAAGGCTGCAATGTCAGCGGCTGTGGTCTGTTCTCAAGATAGCGAGGCATCCACTCTTTGGGACGCAGCTTGTCCGACAAGATCAGTGTCTTCAGCTTGGTACCTGTCACAAGAACATGGGGTCAGTGACCTGTCTAAGACGTTAGAGTTGAGGAAGGTCTTACCATCACTTTTCGTTTTGCTGGTAAGATGAGCATGGGAAGACTAGGCTTCGAGAAGCCACACTACTCGTAGTGAGAATTCAGCACTGCGTATGCACCTGGAATAATAGAAAATTAATGTTGTGTTTTAACAGTAAATTACAACGGGTTCATTATTTATAGAAATGCCTTGATAGAAAACATGAAGTCATCAGAAAATACATATTTTTCTCTGTTTTTCCTTCAGCTGTGGGATGTGGTTGCATATTATAGCTGCAGATCTCACACCAATTTTAAAAGTTTTTTAATAATTTTATTTCTAGCTTCTAGCTAAAATAAGAACACAGTACTGAATTCTTTTATATAAATCACCACAATTACTATGGCAGCTACAGCTCTGCAGATAAGCATACTAATTAAAATAAAAACATCCTACAAATTGCCACAGTCTTTTAGTGACATCTTCTAATAATAATTTTATAAACTTCCTTAAAAAAGGCAATTTGGAAAAATGAGCCAGAAGTTGCCAAAAACCTTTACACCTTTTGAAACGCTCCAGATCGAAAAAGCTCAGGCAGTAAATTTCGCTGTAAATTATATGTATAAATATAAGTCTCAGTATAATAGAGGATACTCTCTACATAGTTAAGTGTAAATTTTTTTAACATTAGGGGCACAAACAATATTGTCTGTGGTAGAGGCCCGGGGCAAGTAAAAAATAATCCACAAGTATGCATATTGATGAAAGAGTTACTTTTATTAAAGTTTTTATTGAACACTCTTACAGTGTACATATTATATATTGCATAAACATAAAAATCTTATATTATACACATAACACAAATTAATAAATAATAAAAAGAGTTACAGTACGAAGGAAAAGCCATTTGCACACCGTGAACTTGGCTAGCTTGGTTATAGACGAAAAACATTACACTCTTATAAAAAACGTAATACTCACATTTAATATGTTTTATTTTCTTGATATTTGTATCTCTTTTAAAGGCAGCAGCGAGAAAGACACTACATTTTTAATAAAACGAGACTCGGCGGACTCTGCTTCTCTCCGTACAGCTGTTCGGTCATTTTGGCGCCAAGTTAACTGTTACGCCCCTTAACCGAAATTTTTCAAACAATTTCGATAATAACTTTTTTCGGACAAAATGGGAAAAAAAATGTTTCAAGCAATAGTTACACAAAATTTAATAATAAATCGTTTGGTGTAAAACTCATTTTTATTGCTTCAGTAATAAAGAAGTCATAAAAAAATGTAAAACAGCATTTTTAGCTGGACTGCGCATTGCAGAAAGTTCTTCAAGACTAAAAACCAAAAACGCATAACCATCTCATTTCAGTATTTCATGGACCAGAGCTCTGAAATGTGTTAAAATGTGTTCTTTTTAAATATTTTTTCAAATGTAAGTACTAAAATTTAATGATAGCCTTTCACAAGAATAAAAAATCAGCAAATTAAAATAATGTATTTTTGCAGTTAAGGCTGTAACGCAGCATCTCAATATTATTTTTGTGCGATTTTTCTTTAATTCAGCAGTTTTCAAATGAGATTCAGTGCTAGTAAAGCTCTTAATAACTGAACACGTTATGTGGTTGCTGACTGAAGTAGCTGAATGATTGTAAAAGGCCTTATTTTGTATATAATTACTAACTTATAAAACAAATTGACCCTTTAGAAATTGCGCGTCTAAATTGTCTGGCGGGTTGCCTAACTTCGATTTAGTTTCAATTTTGTCCTGAAGAGGCGGTTAAGCTTCTGTACAGTAGCGCACTCTGACGAGTAAAAGTTCAAGTAATTAGTACCATTTACTACCAGCGCCCCCGCTGTTATGTCACGTCATTAAAAGTAGAGCTTCATTTGTTTTTGTGGCACACGATGAAAATGGCATTTGTTTGGTAGGCCCCGCCAGCGACCGCCAGCAGCAACACCACGAGGGCGTAGCCGAGGAGACCCGAGCGGCTCCGAGCGCAACCAGCAACCAGCAGCAGAAGCAGCGGAGCGGAGCAGCCAGCCGCGGCAGCGGAGCCAGCGCGGAGCTGCGGCGACTAAAAATTCTCGAGGTAGCTCTCTTTATCTCGCTAGTCCTTGGAATTGAGCAGTGCTAGGGTGAAAACAATTGTACTGAAGCAAACTAGAAGATATGTACCACGCTTTGGCAGTGAAAAATGTTAACTTTTTATCTTCTTTCGTACCTTCCTCGCGGTTCACAAAATTTTCCCCCCATCTTCGTAACACATTGTTTCGCAAAAACACCTCCTCACTGTACACGGAGTTGCAGCGCCACTCACAGATGGCGGTGGAACACTTTAAGGACATATTATTGCCTATTGGCCGGCGTACGTTTTACGTTGAATCAGCTGGCGAAAGAATTTGAAGACTTCTCTTTTGTGAATTGTGACAAAGCATATTTCGTCTCTATTTAATAATAGAATATAATTAAACAAATTAAATTATGGAAGAGTTAAACACTATTGTTCTTGGAATTCGTATTCCTCAAGATTCATTCCGTAAAGTTGAAATGCAGGCTGTGAACCTTCAGGGCAAAGTTGAGAACGTCAAATTTGAAGCCATCAAAAAAACGGGATTGTCGAAGGATCAAATTCGTAAGTTCACTTAGCGTTTGTTTAAATTATGTTTTTCATTTAATTGTATTATTTCAGTGTTGGTGCACGGGGGAGTGCCTTTAGAAGATAGCAGGACTCTGCAATCCTACGGCATTCGCCCGGGGGTCATGATTCACGTTCTTAAGAGGAAGGAAAAAGGTAACAACAAACAGGGAATGATCAAAGTCTTCTGCTCGTTGTTAGTAAACAAAGTATTGTTGGTAATGTCTGTCGCGTGCAGAGTCTTCTGCGCGCAATGTTTCTAACAAAACATTGTTCAATGTCTGTCCAGGGTTATTCTCCTATTGTTATCGGGTATACGCGCATCAGAAAAAGTGGACATTTTCATTGTTGGGGATACGTAACTCAATGTTAAAATCGATTTTTTCGATACTTTTTCTGGAGCTCCAGAGGATTTACATACTTAACCAAATGCACCGAGGGGTTTTAAAGGGCGAAAAGAACGATTTTTGAGACGATGGAGACATTCACTCAGTGAAATCATTGATTTTAATGCATTAAAAGTTGGAAGCTTCTGATTGGCTGATCAGAATTTGTTGATTTTTTCAGTTGCAAATTCCTATTGTTGAAAATTTGCGCTTGGTCCCTGTATAAATAATTAATATTTTTGAAATAAATAAATATAACAATTTATAACACTATTTTCTACCATTTATGATTTTTTAAATAATTTTTATGGTGTAAAAAGTCTTTTTTTAAATTAAAATATGGGCAAGCAAAGTGTTTTTTTATTGCAGCTCTCTGATTGGTTGAAAAGTGGACATTCTTTAACCAATGATATCGCTCGAAAATTTTCAACAATTAAAATTTCAGCCAATTAGAAAAAAATCAACAACTTTATTTTGGCCAATCACAGCAATTCCAAATGACCACTTTTGAGCCAATCAGAATTCAGTATTTAGCGCCATAAGCCAGACAGTGGCGCGTATACCCTCTATTATAGGAGAATAGCCCTGTGTCTGTCGCGTGGTCCGATTATTGCGTGACGCTTTAGTTCCATTTTGCGCCCGCCAGAGTGACCAGAGGCGCCACTAGCGAGCGGTTTTTGTTGCATGACTATGCGCCATTGTTTAACATAGGAAATTCGCGAGTTGATGCCTAAATGTTACGATAACTTCTAAAATACCACACCAAAGTATAAAAAAATGTAATAATTTTATACTACATTAATCCAGGTAATGTAAAAATTAATTATTAGCAAATATTAAGGTACTTTATCTTATTTTAAGCTATTTAAGCACATAGAAAAGACGACGCAGACTGAGGTTGGCGTTTCATTGCCTTTTATGTGATTCTGTGTAATCACAGATGTTGGACGGGACTCCAGTCACTCCAGTATTAAGGTCTAACAGCATAGAAACTTGTAGATTATCGAATTACTACGAATATCTTCAGTATATAGAAATTCAAAGGTAAAATTTTAAAACCCTATTTTATTGCTTTTTATTTTTAAATAAATCAACAAATGGACACTGGTGCTGCTGGTCAGAGCAGCTAAGTCCTGTCAGAACTGCTAGCTAAAAGATTTTAGATCTTACAAGCCCTTGGAAATACAGAAATGATATACATTACCTACACCATGGTTATCGCTCCACATTTCTTCGACCGTTTCAATGATAAAAAACCGTTAAAAATTCTTAATTTTTTCTATAAAATTTCCGCGCATGTTTCTTTCCATTTCACTTGATTTTTTAAAACATGTCCTCAATTTTTTAATTATTTCTATTAGTTTTTCATGTTATTCATAATGCTTCCCTTGATAATTACCGCTCGCTGGTGGCGCCGCCTTGCGGCAAAAAATTGTAAACAGCGGAGTTTGTTTACTTTTTTGCTTTCTCGCGTTCAACAATCGAAAATTACACCACGCGACAGACATTGAACAATGTTTTGTTAGAAACATTGCGCGCAGAAGACTCTGGTCGCGTGAAAGGAAAAACATGGGACGGTTGTTGATTTACATGTTAACTTATGGAAAATGACCGTTAATTATGAAGTTGACACTGTTGCCTAGCGCCAACAATGCCATTACGTTCTCTGCTCTGGTGGCAAAATTAGGCACTACGTCGTCCCATGTTTAACAATGAAAAAGGCTTCATGCGACAGACATTTTAAACAATGGTTTGTTACAACCATTGTGCGAGTAGAAGAGTTTGGGAATGATGCACTATGGGTTTGCAGGTATAAAAAAAATGTATACCTGGAAACCCGTGATGCAAAAGCGACCATCTCGGCTCGCGATTAAACGAGTTAGTCGTTTTTGAGAGAGCGCGATAAAATGAGTTGGTCGTTTTCGACGGAACACCATCGAAATGAATCTATATTGTATTCAATGTCTTCAGCTCCTTGTTTATAAACAAAGTATTGTTGGTAACAATTAAGCACCAACAATGCCATTATTTTCCTTGCTCTGGTGTGCAAAATGAACATTATCCCATTGTTTAACAATGAGATAGGCTTTATTGAATGGACACATAAACATTGTTTTTAAATGATATGACTAATGTCAATAATACTGTAATATTACAGCTACATGTCTCGTTTAGTAAAAAAAAAAAAATCACATAAGATGTAATTTGTTTCATGGTTGACAAAACGAGATTTTAACTTCACAATGTACCATCAATTAAATGGAGGCTTCAAGTGTTTCCCGGCGGTAAAATTTTTTCCATAAGCCTCCATGTTAGAAATTTTGAATTTTTTCTCATTAACGATTAATCTCAGTTACTTCGGAATCAAAGAATATTTTCCTGCAAACGAATCGAATGAAATAAATTTTAAAAAATCGAGAATGTTCTAAAACTTAATCGCTTATGGTTTGAGCAAATTCAGTCTTGCAGTTTTCTTACAACAGCTCCATTTCTGGTTTTCGTCCATAAGGCCAATGTTAAACTTCTACCTCAGTTTTCACAAAACTGATAAGACAGATTCACTTCAAAATCTGTATGCCACCTATTAATGGTGAGTTCTAAGTCCCCTGCAAGTCTTGTTGCATTCAGGCGGTAAGATTGCGAGATATCAACCTACTGAGATTCATCCTTAACTGTTATACACAGCTATTAATTTGAAACCATCTCCTACCCCCTCCCCCTCCATTTTAGGGGTCTTGAATCAAGAGCTTATTTTTCTCTACAGAATTTCTTCAATGCCAAAAAAAAAAAAGTTTTTTTTTTTACATCTATAGGTTTGAATAGGATGATGGGAACACCACAAAATCAGCTAACGAAGCCTTCATTTGTTTTCAGATAACGTCATCACGCCAAAAGCTCTGAGTGACAAAGAGATTCAACAGCTGGCCATGGCGTTTCGCACTTTCTCCGTCAACGCTGCATTCAGGAGCACATTGAACGTAAGTTCCACCAGGACGCCCCAGTTTAAGTCAAACCAGGGGGTGCGACAGGCAACATTTCTCTGTTTCACGTAGCTGCCATACTGAAGCATGCTAGTTCTCTCTCCCTGTAAATTGACTGCTGACCTTGAAGATTTTAGTATTGGACTACAGGCGCACACTGCACTCAATATTTTCTACTAAAAAACACAACCTTTTCGTCGGGTTGCCTTCTGACCCCAGACAGATTTTATACCATTTTATGCATAGAGTTAATATATTTTATTAAAATGCTATGACGGTAAGCTGACTATATGTATGTACAGTCTAACAGATCCTAGAATACCTGTAGACACTATGGCGCCAGCTCCAACAGTCTAGACTGCATGGCGGCATCCATAAGATCCTTAATATTTATTTTCAAGATGTCCGCCGCGCGCACTGAATCCACACGTAAACTGTAAACGTAATATGCTGTAGTCCAGCAAGCTAGAGTTTTACCACGGAAATGACGTAATTTCGGTAGTTTTTGCTTCCGGTTGCCATGGTATAACCCGCAATCGGAAGTTCCATTACGTCATTTCTGGCAAATTTCATGCTCGAACTCTCGCTTGCTGGACTATGCTGTACAGCTGATGCAACATTCTTTTACTGCGTCGGCTTCAGACAAATATTTTCTCCCGCATGTCTATTCAACACGCTCGTTCTCAAGGTCAGCAGTCAATTTAAGGGGAGAGAGAACTAGCTGTACTTCTTTATGCCGCCTACCTGAAACACAACCCTCCGTAAGAAAGAGGGTCTTCTGGCCTTCCAGTTATATAGTTCAGTGAATCAAACAAAATTCAATCAAGTCCTCCCTAGTCAGTGAGCATTCTTCAATAGAGACTGTTGTTACTGCATAACTGTTGATTACTGTTACTGTTGATTGTCTTTTTCTTCTTCTTTTCTTATGCCCACATATTGGTTACAGATGTCACTATCTTGGATTTTAAATTTGATTTGACTGTTGCAGCGTCTAAGTCGCCCTGAGGTTCTGGACAATATCGTGATGGCCACCCCTGGTCTGAGTCAAGACCCAGTTGCCCTGGCCATCATCAGGGACCCTGAGTTGTTGGTGCATCTGAGCAGTGAGGCCACCGTGCGCAGGTCAGTTCCATCCTTTTTTGTACATCACATCCCTCACCATCAAGTCAGCTGATTTTGTGGTGTTCCCTCCGTCCTATCTAAACCTATGTAAAAAAAAAAAATTGAAACTGCTTTTTTGGAATGAAACAATTTTTTTAGGAGAAAATGAGTTCTGGATTCATTATCAAAACACCCCTAAATGGGGCAGGGGGGGGGAGGGTAGGAGATGGTTTCAAATTAATTGCTTTAATAGTTACTGAGAAAAAATTCAAAATTTTCTAACATGGTGGCTAATGTAGAAAATTTTCCCGCCGGAAAACACTTGAAGCCTCTATTACCTTGGCCGTCCACAAATAGACTTCCTCTGTATTTGATTCTCATATAGAGTTGTTTGCTGTTTATATTTACTTGAGACAAGGGAGGGAAAATAACATGGCAGGTATACGGACGGTCAGGAGGGAGTAGAAAAGAGAAAGTGGAGGCCCAACTACTATGGCATTAGATAGGAGAAATGACAAAAATAAAAAAGTTTTGATTATTCTTTAATGGAGTACTGACCTCAAAATTTTTTATAGCAGAAATGGATAGAGGATGAAAAGTTATGTTACTCTGATTTTTTTCAGATTTTTTTAGGGACCGGGAAGTATTGCTAAAAAGTTTTGGCGAAGTCGGGTTCGAATCCACGTCCCTTTTGGGTCCTATCTTTTATTAAGAGAGGTGGCAAGAGGCGGCACTTTTTCTGCACTTTCAATAATTTTTAAAAAATAGTTGCCGGGCTCTAAAAAATCTGAAAAAAAATCAGAGTAGCATAACTTTGCACCCTCTATCCATTTCTGCAATAAAAAAAATTAGGTCGGTACCCCATTATGCAATTTTTTTATGCTGTCTATCGTGTATTGGTGTATTTTTACAATTTTTTAAACCTGATTTATTTTGTTAACTAAAGTGAAAAAAATCAATCTATAAGTTGTTTATAATACTACTGTATTATGTGAATTCTGGTCCTCCATAGAGAAGCCTAACTTACAGGGGCATGTCATCAGCTCTATCAATCTAAACTCCACTTTCTTCTGAGATACTAATAATACAGTAAACTTTCGATTTTGTGAAGTCTCAAGGGACCCAAAAAATCATGACTTCATAAAATCGAACTCCACAAAATCAAATTTAAAAAAAAAATGTCCGATTTTTAATCATTTTTTGGAAAAGAGCATATAGGGTGCTTATTTAACCAGTCCTTGGTAAATTTGATGCTATTTTCCAGTTAATAATGTGAATTTTTAATAACTTTATACTGTAATTAATAAATTCAATTTTTTTTGTCAAATAATAAACAAAGTTATTGTACATAATATGTATTTAACAATTATTTTTATTGTTTTCTTTATTAATACAGTTCTCATCATTATTGTATAACAGTATTTTTTTAAGAGCTTAAAGTACTAGTAAACCCGGATTAACATGCATTTTTCTTTTAATGACAGTCTATAGCAAGGCCCAATTTTAGGTTTAAAACATGTGTCACACTTCATTGGTAAATTTAATTATTGTTTAAAAGTACGAGGGTCTGACGACAATGGGCCACAAGGCTCCTCTAGCTTGAATACGTTGTGTGAGACCCAAAGCAATATATCAGTATCTTTTGACCGAGGGGTGTCAGCGTGGTCACGGTTGATCATGTCAACAACACAAAGAGGACACATTGAGAAGGCAATTACTATTATTTTTCTTAGTTGTAAATTTTTTTCAAGGAGTTGAACAATAAGGGTAACCCTCCCCGCAGCACGCCATCCATGTGTGGGTCATGTGGGAGGAAAGTAGGTTTGTAACTTGTAAGGAGACAATTGTCGCAGTGTCGCACCCTCGCCCGCCGGGGAGTCGAAGGCAGAAAAAAAAAAGAGAAAGTCTTCCAACAATTTCAGTGATTTTATATCGTCAGATTAAATTATTTTTCCTGATCTTCACAAGCATCGCAGAAAAATGACACTCCGCAGGTTCATTTATGGAATATAAATCAATTTACTTCAAAAGTGTCAATTCTGTGGCAGTGTAAACAAGCCTTATATTTGCTAGCAAAGTGATCAAATTGGCAAATGCTTTAACTTTTCTTTCATATTTTGACCCAGCCGCTTCTCTCTGTGCAGAGCGTACTTGATTAGGAGTACGCTCTGCTCTGTGGCCTTATGTTGTCACTGAATAGCCGACATTACAAACTGTTTATATGGGAACTTTAGGGTGGATGTTGTTTTTTTGTGCCCAGTATTTTTTAACTACCGCCTATCATACATGATATATATCAAAGACAAGCCCAGGGCTTACTAATCCTTTAAGGGTACGGTGACACGCCCAATGTTAAAAAAAAAAAAAAAAAAAGCCCACTCATAAAAATTATGAAACATATCTTGTGTATTCGTGTACAATTTGTGTACCTGATAATTTAGCTGTTGATAGGGGATGTAGAGGAGAAAATTTTAAGATATGTTTCATAATTTTCATTTTTTTCTTTTATTTATTTATTTATTTATTTATTTATTTATTTATTTATTTATTTATTTATTTATTTATTTATTTATTTATTTATTTATTTGTTTATTTGTTTATTTGTTTATTTGTTTATTTGTTTATTTGTTTTTTTGTTTTTTTGTTTTTTGTTTTTTGTTTTTTTTTTGTTTCTTTTGTTTTTTTTTGTTTTTGTTTTTTTTTGGTTTTTTGGTTTTTTGTCTTTTTTTGTTAATTTGTTTATTTTTTTTATTTATTTTAACATTGGACGTGTTACTTTACCCTTGAAGAAAATGAAAGAACCAAAATACATGTGCATAAACTGCTACTCTAAACTTGTGATTGTGATTTGCTACAAATTTCTTACAAATACTGTAATATGATTGATGTACTTTCCGAGCAAGGACCATGCAATAGCAAGTTATCCAAGATACCCATCAATCAGAATTTTTTTAAAAAAAGTAAATAACAAAATATAAATTTGATACAGCACAATTTTTTAAAAAAATTCATAAATTTGAAGAAAAATTATTTCAAGGGACTGATTTTGGACTTCATAAAATCGAATTAGTGAATTATTCACAAAATTGAAAGTATTAACATTGAAAGGCCTATCTAGTTGGCCGGGACCAACAATCCTACTTCACAAAATCGAAAAATTCATAAGATCGAACTTCCCAAAATTGAAAGTATACTGTACTCTTTTTACCTTCTACACTTTCTATTCCACAAAGTACCTGTTTTAAACACATTTCCTCAAGCAGTTTTTTGAAAAGAAAAAAAATCGAAATTAATATTTTGGCATTATAGCAAAATTTTGTGTGAAAATAATTTCTTCATATCAGAATAAGGTGAGGGGGGGAGAGTTGTTTTCTAATTAATAGCTTTAATAATGGATGAAAAATAAATCAACTTTTGTAACACTTACGTTAGAAATTTTCCTGTTAACTTGAAGCTTCCGTTTTTTTTTTTTTTTTTTTTTTTTTTTACATGACAGATTTGGCTGCTGGTAGATTTTGTTGTAATATGTTTACTGTATATTAAAAATCATTTAAAAAAAATTTCTTAAGGGTGTAAGGGTGTAAGGCCACCTATGGCCACGGGGTAGACAGCGCCATCTCTTGACAAATTGGTTTTTAATTTCTTACGAGCAGAGTTTTTAGAGTATCGACTTGAAACTGAATTAAGGTATGGACATTGACACTTTTGATACGCAGTAAAAATTTCATTTTCGTAGATGAAACCAATTTTTAAATTCAAGCCCAAAACTGGTTTGGTTCCCGCCCGTTCCCGCCCGTCTGAAAATAGCGGGAACCAAACCATTTTTGGGCTTGAATTTAAAAATTGGTTTCATCTACGACAATGAAATTTTTACTGCGTATCAAAAGTGTCAATGTCCATACCTTAATTCAGTTTCAAGTGTATACTCTAAAAACTCTGCCCGTTAGAAAATAAAAACCAATTTGTCAAGAGATGGCGCTGTCTACCCCGTGGCCTTAGGTGGCCTTGCACCCTTAAGTCAATATAAAAAAAAAATAATGAAAGACTTGCAAAACTACAATATCAGTATAGTATTTTTCAAATAATATTTATAGGAGCAATATACTACAATATGTCATGTTTTACTGTTGTTTTCAAAATTTCTTCAGCCAATTAAAGAATTGAAAAGACAGTTTAATTTAAAATGAACATAAAAATATTATTGTAGGATTTCAAAGTGTGTAGTTCTAGTTTCCACTACAGAGGGTGTTGCTTGCAGGGTGGTGGAGAAGCACCCCGTTCTCGCCGAGGCAGCCAATCACATCGCGGCAGCGGTTCACGAGGAAACGGCAGCAGCCCGCCACGCCAGGAGGGGGGAGGCGGCCTCATCATCGGCATTTTCCCTTGACGCCTTCAGTGGAGGGGAGGAAATGGACTCATCACAGGTAACTTTTGATGGAGGGGAGGTTGGAGGAAATGAACTTATTTAAGGTAACTATTGATGGAGGGGGAAATGGAGTTAGCCCAGATAACTAATTAAAGAAGTTATAGTTGCATTCTTGTTTCTTGTTTCATATTTCATAATTTTTATGCATTCAAAAATTATAATTATGAAACAAGAAACAAGAATGCAACTATAACTCCTTCAATTAGCAGGCTTGAACTTTGTAATAAAGGACCTTTATCAATGTGCATTAGACTGTATAATAAGCTACCACGATGTATTAAGAGAATGGACAACATACATGAAACATTTTTATTGCAGAAATGAATAGAGGGTACCAAATTATGCTACTCTGAATTTGTTCAGATTTTTTTGAGACCCGGAACTATTTTTAAATAATTATTGAAAGTCCTGTGATTTCAGTTGGCACCCCTGAATTCTTAATAAAAAGGGTAGAGACTGGACGCCTATTGACGCCTCCAGGGGGCGTGGCCGCACTTTCAATAATTATTTAAAAATAGTTCTGGGTGTCAAAAAAATCTGAAAAAATTCAGAGTAGCATAATTTGGTACCCTCTGTTCATTTCTGCAATAAAATTTTTTCATGTATGTTGTCCATTGTCAAATTACAGTACAAAGATTTTTAAAAAATCAGTGAGAACACTACTAATTAAGTGTTGTTTTTAAAGTGTGAACGCTTATTTGCAATTTAAGTTCTAGTGTTAATGTTTTTTAATATGTTGTTTCTGACATGTCTAACCCTTCATTCAAAGTGCTGCATTTTATAATGTTTTGAGTTTGTATGCTTGGAAATTTGATGAATAAAAAATTTGAATTTGACTGATGGAGGGGAAGGGAGGGGGAAATTGACTTAGTGCAAGTTACTCTTGTTGGAAGAAAATTAATAATAAATAAGGAATATTCTAAATAAAGATCTAGAGTCTTGTTTATGTTTTGAGAAAATTCAAGAGAGCAAATTTTTGGTAACTTTTTGCAGCTCTTTTTTTCTCCCCCTCATCTATAAAAGTGTATTTGCTTTGTGTTAAAAATATTTCACTACAGCCTTCATGCAAGCAGTTCCCAGTTTTCTTTCCATTAGGCATCATGATAAATTTGTTGATATTTTAAAATTTGATTACTGTACGTAATTGTGAAGTGTTGAGATTTGTTTGTTTGTTTGTTTGTTTTTGTCTCCATAAGCCATCATGATAATTTTGTCGATATTTTAAAATTTGAAAACATTTTAGAAGTCTTGATATTTTTATTTCCCTCTCCATAAATTATCATGGTAAATTTGTTGATATTTTAAAATTTGAAAATATTTTACTTGAGATTTGAACCAAGGACTCTACAACGTTGCCCCTTTGTCCTCAGTCTTTGGACTCTCCGCCCACTCGCGCCACCTCGTCAGGCATCACAAGCAGTCAGCTGGCCGCCGCGCTTGCCTTTGCTGGTCCGGGAGTACCAGGTACTGTGTCTTATCAAACTGCTCGGTGTGTAAGGATTATTGTCACTAGTCTTAGGAGATCATTCTGAAGATTATAGTAAATTTTCCTTACATTAAGAACACAAATATTCAGCCAAAAAAATTGAGCAATAGCCAATTTCGTTTTTGAGATATACAGGATATAGATAGAGAAAATTTCATTGAAAATATTGCGGTAATTACGTAGTCAAATCAAGTGAAATCAGCATATTTTTTGACTAATATATATATATATATATATATATATATAAACTGGGCCTGATAATTATTTTTTTTTTTACTTCAGAAAGTGAACAGTTATTTTGATCTGTATGTTCTGATCTAAATTTCATATTTTTTTTTACCATAAAAATTAATTATCATAGTGACAATAATCCTTAATATTTTGGGGAACTAGATTTTAGTTGACATGTTACCTTATGGAGAATTAACATTACTGATTCTGTACCTTCCAAACTAGTTAGTAAAACCATATTTTCAATGTACCTTTTATTGACCTTTTATTTTACCTTTTGCAAGGCCGTGGCCGCCCCCGTTCCAGAAGAGCCCGCGAAACGCTCAAGTTTGGGTTTCGGAAGGTTTGGGGTTTCAAAGTAGTATATAATTAGTAAATAGAAGTACCTAAAAGGGTTTGATTAAAAAAAAATATATATATATTTTCTATAAAATTCTCTAATTTTTTAGAGGAAAAAAAGCAATATAGAATCTTTTGAGATGTGCTATTGGAAGAATTGCATGAAGACTACAGCAATTGTAGTTAAATTAGCATCTAAAAATTTAAAAAAAAAAATGAATAGCCATCAAAATTTTGTTGCAGAAATGAGTAAACGGTACATTACCACATTATGCTTCTTGTTTGTTTTTTTTTTGTTTTTTTTTTTTTTTCCTCACAATTTTTAGAGCCTTGGAACTATTTTTTTTTAAATGATGGTAGTGCAGAGAGAGGCATCAATAGGCATTACTTCCTAATAAAAGGGTAGGGACCAAAAGACTTAAAGGGGTGTGAACTTTTACTAATTTTTTTATCAATACTTCCTTGACTCAAAAATCTGAAAACAATTCAGAGTAACATAATGGACAAGTAGCATAATTTTTTTTTTTATTCCTTCAACTGAAACAGGAGGTTGAAAAATACACCTGTGAACTTTTTGTCATTTTTATTTGTACTGCATCGTGCCTAAAATAGATATCTAAAGAAGTCAAGTAATCTGGAGGCGGCACCCGTGACGCCTATGACGTCATTGAACTGTCCGGTCAAACAAACGATCGACTATATAACACTTCTAAACAACCAAAACTTATTTTATTCTAAAAAATTTCTGTTATGCCAAAAAATGATAGTTTATTTTGACATAGCTTTGGGTAGGATGGTGGGAACACTGCAAATTCAGCAAATAAGCGGGAAATTCTTCAGGGACTCATTTATTGTCTTGATTGAAGTATCATTGAAGAGTGGTGGAAATTTGACCAAACCTCTCAAATTTGTAGACAAATTGGGTGCGATTCACGAAGAAGTTAGCCAGGTTTCTAACCACGTTTAGCTTAACCACGTTTAACTATAACTGTTTTACGTGTTAAAACACCTAATGAAACATAGTTAAGCTAAACATGGTTAGAAACCTGGCTAACTGCTTCGTGAATCGCGGCCATTATGTTTACGTAGAGTTCCTACATTGATGACTAACTGCAGTTCGTGGGCTTTCCTGCAGGTGGCAGTGGTGGAGCGACTGGCTCTCGGGCTGCAGGCCTCGACGCCTCTGGACTTATAACGCCCGAGATGTTCAACAGTGCTCTGCAGCAGGCCTTCCAGGGGATCACCGTGCCAAACCAGGCAGCTCCTGACGTGAGTGTGTTAAAATTTATCAACTGGGAAATGGCTTCTTGAAACATTTTAAAGTCTTATGGTACAGTGTGACTTAAAATGCAGTAATTTGATTGGCTATGCTGCTTAACATTGATAAAATATTATGAAGGAATATCGTTGGATCGGATTTTAGATTTGCTTGCATCATAAAAGTCCGCTCTTCCCTACTGGAATTTATCTAAAAAAAACAAAAAAACAACAAACTCTGTATCGGTATATATTTTAGGAAACTATAACATGGTTAGCATATTTGTAATAGGCTGCCTAAAGAGTTTTACAGTACATGATATTACCTTATAAATAACATTATTTTATTATCCTAATATGCATTTAAAAAGAATCTAGGGGGGGGGGGTATTCAAATTTTTCTTAGCTGTAGTTTTTTCTTTAAAATTAAAAAAAAAAAAACGAAAAACAAATTGTGTTATTTTGAAAAAAATACTCAAATTATAAAACAAAGAAATCTATTCTGTTAAATGTTTTTTTTTTTTTTTTTTTTTTTTTTTTTTTTTTTATTTTTTTTTTTTTAGTTATAAGTTGCCAGAAGATGTATTGTATAGTGTAATCTTTTACTTATCTTATTATTATTTTTTTTCATATCTCCTTATTTTCTACATTACAGATACTATTGTTGCTATGTTTGTGTTTTAATTTTCTATTATTTTTATATTGACGTGATCCATGTTGTACCTGTATAACTGATGGTTGAATTCAAGTGAAAACTGACCGTTGTTTGACCTAATTTGCAGGGGGTGCGAGGAGCGGAGAGTCCCTTCATGCTTGCTGAGAGAATGTCGCAGCAGCTGCAGCAGATGAGGGAGCTGGGACTGCGTGACCAAGTCTTCAACCTGCAGGCCCTCCAGATCACCAACGGAGACGTCCAGGCGGCCATCGAGCTCGTGATGAGCAGCGCGGGAGGGGGTAGGGATGACGAGGACTTCGACTAGGGGGTCCCAGTTCTTGTCATCCGACTGAATTGAAATATTTGTTACAAACCATACATTTTTTAATTGTCACATAATGGTTGTTGACTGCTGACATTTTTGTACAAAAATTATTATAAGAAATTTGCATAGAATCTGGGTATCATAATGTGGACATTTTCAACTATAGACGATGTTCAGGCAGCCTCCATGCGCGCCGCCATAGCATACTTACAGCAGATGCACAACGTGTTATTTAAATGGAGAATATAATTAAATGGATAATATAAAATTAAAAAAACTGTCTTAAAAGTTGATGCAAGACTAAATTGAAAATTTTAGTGTGATGAGCAAACATATACTTTTAATAACCCTCAGTACTGCGCAAAATTCCTCCCTTCCTCATTCCTTTTTCTTTATTTTCTTTTCTTTAACATTTTCTACCTGCTTGCTGCCTGCCGCTATACACCAGTATGTACATAATGGCAGAAAAACAGTTGGAGTGGTGGGGATGGACATAGTCTATTTATTATGTAAATTTCAGACTTAGGTTATGAATGCTCTGTTCTAAATTATTATATTACTTTTTTTTCTCTCCTTTTACAATATATAAATACTGCAATACATTTTTATTATTATTAAGTATAATGATTTATTTATTATTTTTTGTTGTCTACTTTATTGCATTTAGTGTCTTGGTTCTGAAACTATTGCTAAATAAACAAAAAATTGAATTTGAATAAATTGAATTTAATTCAGTTCATATGAAAATATTACAAGAAATAATTAGTAAATATTTGAAAAATGTAAATTCTTAAATTTGTAGACTAATATATGTAGCATTATTATTTATAATAAAAAAAAAGAAAAAAATAAATTACCGTAAAACAATTAAATTTCGTTTAATTACTTCATGAGCCGTCAAAACCATATTCTAATGAAAGGTGCAGTTCGTAATCAATGTCTTTTAGGATCTTCTAGTTAGAAAATTGATGAACATTTGGGTGATAAATGGTGAGTTATTTCACAAACTGAAACACAGACCTGACTACACAGCGTGACTCATAATAACATCAACTACATTTGCATGGACAAGTAAAATTCAGATTTAAGTTGTACGGCTTGTACAATACAAACAATATTTTTATGTATTTTAAATACCAGTTTGTACATTGTGAATACATATAGCAACCAGAAGACTCCATAGAAAAGAGGCTATATGTGTCATGAAGTATATATATTTCATGCAGATAAACTAATAATATTTTTTTACCTCCTAATCAGAGATGCAAAACTTCGCGCGAAACATGGTGCGCGAAACTTTCGCGAAAATTTCGCATTTCGCGCGAATATTCGCGAAACTTCGCGAAAATTTCGCGAAATTTAGAAAATGACTGTCGCAATGCGATTTTTCATATATTCATCAAAAAATTAAGAAACCAAGATAAAATAGCTCCTTTCATGACCTGTCTATCCTCAAATGTGTTAAATGATTTTAAAAATAATTAAAAGTAATTTTTAAAATTATTAAAAAATAAATAAATTTTTTTATATCTAATAAATTAAATTGAACTCTTTTTTAATTCATTTATGCAATTAAACCTGTCATTAGAGCAAAATTAGGAAGAAAACAGCGTATTCATTAAATACGATTCAAAAAAGTAGAGCGGGAAATTTAAATATATCAATTTCGCGAAGTTTCGCGCGAAACTTTCGCGAAACTTGGCTTGCGAAACTTCGCGAATATTCGCGAAACTAGCGAAATTTCGCGTGAAGCTTCGCGAAGCGTTGCATCACTGCTCCTAATATAAAGGGTGTGTAGATCTTATATTTTATAAAAGTTTCAAAATGATAATTTAAGGGTAAGGTAACGCCACCAATGTTAAAAAAAGTCCCTCACACAAAAATTCTGTAAAAAATTAAAATGTTCTCCTCTACATCCCCTATCAGTAGTTAAAATATCAGGTATACAAATACGATCTAGTTTTTGAGTTATGAATTTTTAAAGTTGACTAATTCATAACTCAAAAACTAGATCGTATTTGTATACCTGATATTTTACTTACTGATAGGGGGTGTAGAGACTGTAGAGGAAAAAATTTTAAATTTTTTTCAGTATTTTTGTGTGAGGGATTTTTTTTTAACATTGTTGGCGTTACCTTACCCTTAATAATATTGCTTAAATGTTTAGTAGTAGTTATACAGTACTGCTTAGTAACAACAAATATAAGTTTTGGATTCAAAATAAGAAGACACTAAGGTAAAGATAATACGGATCAGCTGACCTAATGCTAAAAAAATTCAATTCATAAAAATTATGAAAAAAGTTTAAATTAATTGTTCTCAATCTACATCCCCTCCCCTATCAGTAGGTAAAATATCAGGTGTACAAAAACGAGCTAGTTTTCGAGTAATTAATTTTTAAAGTTCTCTAATTTAACATGGAGAAATGGAACATCCATGTTAAATTAGTCAACTTTAAAAATTAATAACTCGAAAACTAGCTCGTTTTTGTATAACTGATATTTTACCTACTGATAGGGGATGTAGAGGAGAACATTTCAATTTTTTTTTCATAATTTTTATGAGTGGGATTTTTTTAGCATTGGGCCAGCTGATCCGTGTTATCTCTACCTTAAAGGGAATCTGAATGGAGGGGGGGGGGAGTCAGGGTAGGAGATGTTTTCAAATTAATAGCTTTAAAAGTTACTGAGAAAAGGATCAAATTTTCTAACATTGTGGTTTATGGGGGGGGGGGGATATAACACTGGAACCCTTAATTGATAATTTGGGATATGCAGTATTATATACATACCACTACGTTATATATATTATGAAAAACTAAATATATTTGTATTTAAAGAGGGAAAGATCAGTACCACTGTTCTATGCTCATCATTTGACTTCACAGTCTTCACACATTGTTGTCCTAAAATACTATCTGTGATAAATATTCTCTACAAGCTCAAGTTCTATGAATATATGTAGTTTCAATACTATTAAGTTAGACTTTTCATAACATTGAAATATGCTTTTTGTAAACCATCAAGTGGAAAAATTATTATACTTATCAAATTTGCAAGTATCTCTTACGCATATGAAGTGTGGAAATGAAATGAACCCTTTTTCATAAGAAATACATTTATTTTTACAATGCAGTAAAGTAGAGATAACGTCGAACAGCTGACAAAAATTTTGAAATTTTTTTGAGAGGCAGATATTAGTGCCTAAAAGCCATAGAAAAAGTTTCAAAACAATTAAACGAACCGATTTTTTAAAATTAAGTTATTAATTTGTCTCTCCATGGGAAAGCCCTATGCTGAAAATTAAAAAAAAAAATAAATTAAAAGTAATCGGCTCGTTAAATTGTTTTGAAATGTTTTCTATGGCTTTTAGGCACTAACATCTGCCTTTCAAAAAAATTTCAGAATTTTTGTCAATTTCCTAAGGTTTACATGTTAATCAAAGGGGATTACGTTGAACAGCTGTTCAGCGTTATCTCTACATTAAGGTACAGCCGGAACTAATTGTGATAACATTTAAGGGTAAGATAACGCCACCAATGTTAAAAAAAAAAAAAAAAATCCCTGACACGTAAATTCTGAAAAAAATTTAAAATGTTCTCCTCTACACCCCCTATCAGTAGCTAAAATATCAGGTATACAAATACGATCTAGTTTTTGAGTTATGAATTTTTAAAGTTGACTAATTTAACATGGAAGTTCCATTTCTCCATGTTAAAGTAGTCAACTTTAAAAATTCATAACTCAAAAACTAGATCGTATTTGTATACCTGATATTTTAACTACTGATAGGGGATGTAGAGGAGAACATTTTAAATTTTTTTCAGAATTTTTGTGTGAGGGACTTTTTTTAACATTGGTGGCGTTACCTTACCCTTAAGACACTTTTACTTTTACTTTTCTGTTAAAAAAAAAGAAAAAAAAAAAAAAAAAAGAATTGCAAACATATTTTCCTTAAGGTAGAGATAATACGAATCAGCTGACCCAATGCTAAAAAAATACCATTCATAAAAATTATGAAAAAAATTGAAAATGTTCTCCTCTACATCCCCTATCAGTAGGCAAAATATCAGGTATACAAAAACGAGCTAGTTTTCGAGATATTAATTTTTAAAATTCTCTAATTTAACATGGAGAAATGGAACTTTCATGTTAAATTAGTCAATTTTAAAAATTAATAACTCGAAAACTAGCTCGTTTTTGTATACCTGATATTTTACCTACTGATATGGGATGTAGAGGAGAACATTTTAAATTTTTTTCATAATTTTTATGAATGGGATTTTTTTAGCATTGGGCCAGCTGATTCGTATTATCTCTACCTTAAAGATAAAATATTACAAAGAAAGGTAAAATCTTTTAAAATCTGCATGATCAAGCTTCTATGCATTTTTTTAAAAAAATAATACTTTTGCTGTTTCTTTAATTTTTTATGCTGCTAGATATTTTATTATTAATATTATTATTATTTTTTTTTTTTGTAATCAGAGCACGGATAAATTTCCTCCATGAATCAGAGTTATCAGCACATTGAATTATGAACCTACCAGTCTAAAAATCTAAAAACACATAAAGATTTGCTTCTAATTTGTTCGGCTCTTGTTGAGGTTTTCTTGTCGCCATTCTTCTGGGGAGGGAGGGGGGTCACGTAGTAGAAAATCATTCAGGTAGATGGCGTTGAGGAAAGGAACCTTCCTGGCAGCCAGGCCCTTCAGGTCAACAGGGGGTTGTCTGCTCAGGTCCGCAAAACAGTGGGTGGCACCTGCAGGGTCCGTGAAGGGTGGCCTGTAACAGAGGGAAGGGTGGAAATAAGTGAGGGGGACATGGGCTATGCTCTAAAGAGGCTTCAAGTGTTGCCTGGCAGGAAATTTTTCTCCATAAGCCATCATGTTAGAAAATTTGAATTTTTTCTCAGTATATAACTATTAAAGCTATTAATTTGAAACCATCTCCTACCATCCCATTTAGAGGTTTTCTGATAATGAATCAAGAACTCATTTTTTCCTAAAAAAATTTTTTAATGACAAAAAAGCAATTTTGAGTTTGTTTTCTGCTCGTTGTTAGTAAACAAAGTATTGTTGTGTAATGTCTGTCCTATATGAGTGAAAAACATGGGACAATTGTTGATTTACATGTTAACTTATGGAAAATGAATGTTAATTATAAAGTTGGAACTGTTAAAGGCCCTATCCGGAGGTTTAATGACTTATTTTTTATCTGAACTAATCATAATATATAATAAAAACAGCGAAATTTGCATGCGCGCAAGTTTAACGCTAGCGAGAGAGAAAATAGTTATTTTGTTAACTTGTACGTAGTAGTTAACAGAGCGCATTTCGTGCTCGCTCAAGACTATAGTGGTGGGTGAAGCAGCCGCTGCTAACATCTACGTCACGGGCCTTCCAGCCAATGAGACTCCTGTTAAGTGTGACGTCACACCCTGCTATAGTGTGTGGCGCTTATTGTTGCGATAGTGAAAATATATTTTTTAAATTTTTTCATGATGGGTTATTGAAAAAATGCAAAGGTATAAGATAGAATAAATATAGTGCACATGTATTAAGAACTGTATGAATGACTTCCGGCTTGGTCCTTTAAGGGTAAGGTAACGCCACCAATGTTATAAAAAATCCCTCTCACAAAAATTCTGAAAAAAATTTAAAATGTTCTCCTCTATACCCCCTATCAGTACCTAAAATATCAGGTCTACAAATACGATCTAGTTTTTGAGTTATAAATTTTTAAAGTTGACTACTTTAACATGGAGAAATGAAACTCCCATGTTAAATTGGTCAACTTTAAAAATTCATAACTCAAAAACTAGATCGTATTTGTATACCTGATATTTAAGCTACTGATAGGGGGTGTAGAGGAGAACATTTTAAATTTTTTTCAGAATTTTTGTGAGAGGGATTTTTTTTAACATTGGTGGCGTTACCTTACCCTTAACTAGCGCTAACAATGCCATTACGTTCTCTGCTCTGGTGGCAAAATCAGGCACTACGTCGTCCCATGTTTAACAATGAAAATGGCTTCATGCAACAGACACTATAAACAATGGTTTGTTGCAACCATTGCGAGTAGAAGACTTTTATTTTGACCTTGAAGTAGGTCAATTTGACCTTGAGACTCACTTGGCGTTGACGACTTCTCCGCCGCCCGCCTGGACAAGCCTGGTGAAGGCCTCACTCTTGCCTGGCTGACAGTAGATGATGGCCTTCATTCCGGAGTACGCCCCCTGAAAAGCACCCTGCAGCTTTGACCTCCATCTGTAGCAGGCCGAGGACAGAAGGTGGTCGAGTGAGCCCGGCTTCTGAGAGGGGAGGGTGATGGCCTTGGGGTTGCCCCACTCGAATTGCTCCTCCTGTAAAACAGAATAGAGGCTTCAAGTCAGCTGATTTTATGGTGTTCCCATCTAAACCTATGTAAAAGAAAAACTCAAAATTGCTTTTTTGGCATTAAAAATTTTTTTTAGGGAAAAATGAGTTCTTGATTCATCATCAAAAGAATCCTAAATGAGGGTGGGGGGGGGTAGGAGATGTTTTCAAAGTGATAGCTCTATTCTTTAAAGTTACTGAGGAAAAATTCAAATTTTCTAACATGGTGGCTTATGGAGAAAATTTTCACGGGGAACACTTGAAGCTTCTATAAAGTATGATGATACATGCTAAATATATTGCTAAAAAAATGTGAGCTACAAAATATGTGCTCTCTTATCTGTTAAAATATTGTTGCTTAGACGTTATTTAATTTAATTTACGTTTGAATATTTTAGTGTTTTTTTGGGGGACAATTTGCAAATTATTGGTGACATGTAGTGTGATAATATTTTATTTTATTAAAAAGTTGTCATTTAATTCAAAATTAAAAAATGCTCAAATTATTTTTGAACACCGTCTAATATAAATTAATGCACTTGACGCAGTGGTATACATCTCTGATTCTTAATCGGATGGTCGTGAGTTTGATCCCAGCCATGCACCGCCAACCAAACTTTTCACAAGTGGCGGTTGCTAAAGAACACCCACTCGTGCATCCGGGAAATGATTGATGGCATCCTCCATCAATTACCGGCCATCCTGACTGAAGTTTCCATGGTTTCCTCAGTCACAACCAGGTGAATGCTGGGATAGATTGCTTAGGCCATGGTCGCCCCGGTTTGGAAGGGACCCATTAAAGTAGGGTCTACGAAGAGCCGGGAGGTTAAATTCAGTCACTTAATTGTCACCAGTACCCTATACTAGGGTTCAGTTGAGAAGCTATGATATAAATTAAAATACTGTTTGAGGTTTAGTTTAGTGACGTCACCTGGGCCTGGCCTATTCATTTCTTCAATAAACAAAATCCATATAAAAATATTTGACTACTATAACAAATCCTCACCGGCACAAACTGGCCTCTTTTGTGGCACTCCAGCAAGAAGCTGTGGTGGAGAATCCATTTTCCGGAGGCGATGCTCGCTAGCAATTTCTCGCTGCGCACCGGCTTGGCCATGATGAGGTGTGTGGCGGTCGGGTCGTAGCTCGTAGTCGTAGACAGCTCTCCGCCAAGCTCCTCAATCAGCTGGTCAAGCTGCGACCGCTCCTGCACACAACGTCAGTACGGATTATTAATTATAATGTTAATTATTTTTTGGTGGTAAAAAACTATAAAAAATTAGATCAGGACATAGAGAACAAAATGAATGTTTACTTTCTAAAGTAAAAATAAGTAATTATTCTGTCTAGTTTTTGAGCTATTATTTTTTTTTTAGTTGAAAAAAATGCTAATTTGACTAATGGCCGCCAAATTTCTTATGATATCTCACTGTGTATATCCTATATATCTATAAACTAGACAGACTTTTGCTTCATTTTTTTTTTTTGGCTGAATATTTATGATATACTATAATTTTCAGAGTGATTCACCGTCTCCTATAATCCTTAAACTCACTTCAGTCCAAACTTATAACTATAATATAATAGGCATACAAATACTGCTAAATTCAGATTAGAACTATCTTTGATGCTATCAGAAGAGATCCAAGATAGTGAAATTTGTAAATGATTTAATAAGGATCTTCAAGACATAGGGCATTTAACACTTTCTGGCCTCTAAAAATGTACAAAAATGTACGAGAATTTTGTTTCTTATCTATTTTTGTGCAATTAAAAAACTATTACAAGTTCCACATCCATAAAAACAAACTATGGTCCCTTCAACAGGCTTTTCTAATTTTAATGAAGAAATTGGTTCATAACGTGACAGTTTCACGACCCTCAACTTCCTTGACTTACCGGATCATCCACCCCGGTCAACATGAACTTGAAGGTGCCGTTCTCCTTGTCCTGAACCTGAAACAAACAACGGTGGATTTCTCATCATTCAAAATTCACCGAAACATTGAGTGACAAATCAGCAATTTTCATACTTGTTTCTCACTAAATCTAGTACAATTTTCTTCATCATTTCCCTTCCTATTATCTCGCCTCGACCTTCAAGCTTATAGGAGTGTATCAATGCAATAATAAAATAAAATAATAAAAAAAAAAAAACATCAAAGTTCTAACCACTACCACCTGACATTATCAAGACTCTCACCTGTGTGTCTGAGTCTTTTTGCTCTCCGCTGTTCTCTTGTTTTCTTCTCAGAACGGGTGATCCAGTCGCAGGACCTGGCTGTGGGGACGCAACTGATGGGAAAGACAGCAGATTTAGACATGATTAGAGCCCGAATATCCAGTTTTACAAGTTTTGAACATAATGTATGCTATTGAATCTGACTTCAAATGTTCACAAATAATGAAGTTTCATTGCTAAAAATGCAAAGAAGTTTGATGTTGAAAAAAAGAAATTAATTTAAAAAGTGAGAACTGGTTCGGGTTATAATTTTACTAAACATTTTCCAATGGACAACCTACATGAAAACATTTTACTGCAGAAACGAATGGAGAGCACTAAATTATGCTACACTGAATTTTTTCAGATTATTTTGAGACCCAGAACTATTTTTAAATAATCATTGAAAGTTCTGTACATTAAGTTGGCACCACTGAATCCTTAATATAAAGGATAGGGCCTAGACGTCTATTGACGCCTCCAGGGGGCGTGGCCACACTTTCAATAATTATTTAAAAATAGTTCTAGGTTTCAAAAAAATCTGAAAAAATTCAGAGTAGCATAATTTGGTACCCTTTATTCATTTCTGCAATAATTTTTTTTTATTTAGGATGTTCCTTTTATAAAACTGTTTTGTTTGATAAGAGCATGTTTTTGTGACTTTAATTAACATAAATATTATGCATTATTTTATTTATTTATTTATGTATTTTTTTTTTTGTCCTTCATTTTGACACTACATTGATGTTATTTCACACAAAATTTCTTCATGAAAACAATAATACTTTATCAAAATAAACACACATGTTTAAAACAATATTGTTTTTCAGTCATTTCCTTGCTACAATTTTTTTAACGAAGAAGTATCTATAGCAATTTTGTAGTCTTAATGCTTAAGAGACCGGTAGAGACAAAATATTAAGCAAACTGGATTTTACTGGAAACTGGAAATGAATTTGATTTTTTTTTTATAAATTTAAGGACTATTTTTTTAAAAAATTGGACTGGATCCAGTGCTGGAAATAACCCGGGACCCTACTGATGTTTGCAGTCAAACACAAGTGACAAATTGTTGTTGCAACTCTGGACTGTATGTTTCATGTATATAAGGTCCAAATTTGAATCAAAACCTTGTGGTTAATACGACACTTAAATTGTGACTAGTACATTACACAAGTCAATGCAGTGGGTTGAAATGGCATAATGAGAACAGAAAGATGCTTTAAGGTAGAGTTAACGTTGATCAGCTGTTTTTTTTAGCTCCGTTTGATTAACATGTAAATCTTAGCAAATTCACAAAAATTCTGAATATTTTTAGAGAGGCAGATATTAGTGCCTAAAAACCATAGAAAAAGTTTCAAGACAATTTAATGAGCTGATTTTTTAAATCAAGTTTTTAGTTTGTCTCTCCTTGGGAAAGCCCTATGCTGAAAATTTAAAAAAAAAAATAATTAAAAAAAATTGGTTTATTGTGTTGAATTTTTTTCTTTGGCTTTTGCACTAATATCTGCCTCTCAAAAAAAATTCAAAATTTTTGTGAATTTGCTAAGGTTTACATGTTAATCAAATGCAGCTAAAAAAAAAAAAAAAAAACAAAACTGATCAACATTATCTCTACCTTAAGTGTTCCACTTAAGTAGAAGTTCATCTACAAGCTTTGTATAAATTTAAAAATAAATGTACATTTTCTCAACAATTATTTGCAGTTACCAAGTAAGTTAGAGAGAATGGACAATTTGCATGACATTTTTTTATTACAGAAATGGATAGAGGGTACCAAATTATGCTACTCTGAATTTTTTTAGATTTTTTTGAGAGCGGGAACTATTTTTAAAAATTATTGAAAGTCAGTTTTATGACGTCACGGGCGTTTAGCGCCTATCCTTTTCTTAAGGACAGACTCCTCGTGACGCCATAAAATCGACTTTCAATAATTTTTTAAAAATTGTTCCCGGTCTCTAAAAAATCTGAAAAAATTCAGAGTAACATAACTTTGCACCCTCTATCCATTTCTGAAATAAGAAAATGTCATGCAAATTGTCCATTCTTAGCCTTCCATTTAGGGTGATCTCATGATTTTTAACAAAGAGTGAACAACCTGCATGAAATTTTTTATTACACAAATAAATAGAGAGCACAAAATTATATTACAGTACCTTGAAATTTTTTAGATTTTAGAAGACAAGAAGTATTGCTAAAACGTTTTTCTACGGTTTTAAGTTTGAACTCATGTCTCTTTTAGATCCTATCATTTTATTAAGAAATTAATTAATCTCTTCTTTCAATTAAAAGGAAAAAAGAAAAAAAGATCTCAAGTTCTACAAAAAAAAAAAAAAAAAAAAAAAAAAAAAAAAATCAGAGTATCATAACTTTGTACCCTCTATTTATTTCTGCAATAAAAATATTCAAGTAGGTTGCAGTGATTTCTATTTGAAAACATTGCATTTCATCCTTAAATAAATAGACCTTAGAGGGTTCAACTATTTCCATAATATCTGAATTCTGTTTTTAATGTTTAATGTTAATCTGGTATGTAAAATTGTTTTTTGTTTTGTAATAACTTACTAACTACTGACATGAACTTTACACAACGAACAAAAGTTAAAAATAAATAAATAAATAAATAAAAATCGCTGCACCTGACTCTCTGTGTCCTGCGAGCACCGTCTTCTTGATGACTGGAGGTTCGTCCGGGGTCTCTTGCTTGCGCTTCACTCCCAGAGAGGGGCCTACAACAGTACGTGATGACTTGTAAGATTCAGGGGGGTTTTTTGACATGGGGGTGGGCTAACCCAAAGTCTTCTGCTCGCAATGGTTGTAACAAACCATTGTTTATAATGTCTGTCACATGAAGCCTTTTTCATTGTTTAACGTGGGACGACGTAGTGCCTAATTTTGCCACCAGAGCAGAGAACGTAATCACATTGTTGGCGCTAGTTAACCGTTTCAACTTCATAATTAACGGTAATTTTCCATAAGTTAGCATGTAAATCAACAACCGTCCCATGTTTTTCCTTTCACGCGACAGACATTACACAACAATACTTTGTTTAGTAACAGAGAGCAGTAGACTTTGGGCTAAAGAAACATAATGCTTTCAACATGAGACGAAGATTCTATGTTGTCCTCTTTCAAATGATACTATAAATTTTTTACGTGTGATTTACCACTGGTTTTATTGAGATTGATAAATACAACATTGGAATTTGAATCTGTGATAGGATGATTTGGCCACATACAGTCGGTGTAAATGATTTGCCATCTCAGAAAATGTAAGTCAGTACAAAAATTTTTGATTTGAGAATTATATGAGACCTCTGGTAGAAAATTCTATCTTGAAAACTTCAAATATGCAATGTGACACAACTATAGAAGTACTGTATTCTAAAATTGATTGCACAAGTTGGCCTCAAATTAATTAAAATTAATATAAATGCACAACTGACTACAAGCAGTCAGGGTTGTGATATAATTTTGACGCCAGCAAAGATCTGCATTCTTACTTTACTCATGTAGCTGCACATCATGCACAGATAAAAACAAAGCATAATCTAGCAACTGCCCAATTTTAAATTTGACCTTTTAAAGGTTATTGTCACTATGGTAATTATTTTTTTATGGTAAAATAATATAGAATTTAGATCAGAATATAGAGAAGTATTCACTTTCTGAAGTAAAAAAAGTAATTATTCAGTCCAGTTTTTGAGATATTAATTTTTTTTAGTTGAAAAAAGATCTTGATTTGACTGGATTTGAGAAATGGCAGCCAGATTTCTAATGATATTTATATCCTGAATATCTCAAACACTAGACAGACTTTTGCTTTTTTTTTTTTTTATTTTTTATTTTTTTTTTGCTGAATATTTATATTATAATGTAAGTCAGGTTTACTAGTATAATTTTCAGGGCGATTCACCATCTCCTAAGACTAGTGACAATAATACTTAACGTGATAACAATGGCACATTATTGCAGACAAGTACCGTCTAAAGAATGATTATCTTCTTCTGTGTCTCCTCCCAGTGCAGTCTCGTCCCACTCCTCATCACTCTCTGCTTCCTGAAACAACGTGCACAGTTTTTATGGACAGATTACGGACTAGAATGAACCAATAGATTTTTCATTTCAAAAATAGGTAAAAAAAAAAAATCATCCAAAAGAATTAAAAGATTCCAACTTATGATTTTTGTCACATAAGTGATGATATTATAGCGGTGACGGATGAAAAAATGCTGCAGATTTCACCAAATCTCTAGAGATTGGTCTTTGCTATAAAACCAGGGTGTATGTAAAACGGTAGAAAAAATTGAAATCCAGGAATTTTCCGGGAGTTTTTCGAATGAAACTAATAATAGACAGGACATAATGTCGCATCAGAATATAAATGTTGTATAAACCATGAGGTTTTGATGCAATTATAGACCTTATGTACACGTAGATAAGGTCTATAATAGCATATTTCTTGTGGTTTATATGACACTTATATTCTGAAGTGAAGATAAACCTTTTTCTATAATGCTCAAGGATTTAATGAATTTAAAGTAGAGATAATACGAATCAGCTGGCCCAATGCTAAAAAAATCCCATTCATAAAAATTATGAAAAAAATTTAAAATGTTCTCCTTTACATACCTTATCAGTAGGTAAAATATCAGGTTTACAAAAACGAACTAGTTTTTTTGTTATTAATTTTTAAAATTGACTAATTTAACATGGAGAAATGGAACTTCCATGTTAAATTAGTCAACTTTAAAAATTAATAACTCGAAAACTAGCTCGTTTTTGTACACCTGATATTTTACCTACTGATAAGGTATGTAAAGGAGAACATTTAAAAAAAAAAAAATTCATAATTTTTATGAACGGGATTTTTTTAGCATTGGGCCAGCTGATCTATGTTATCTCTACCTTAAAATAATAACTTTATTATATATATTTATAATGAGAAATCGTCTATGCAATATTTATTTTTAATGAAAGAAAAGGATAGATAACCCGTTTTTCAATGAATTTTTAATAATAGGTTAACAATTTTTTTTAATTCCAGTGATACCTATGTTTAGGTTCATATTCCACGATAAACACTTTCCAGCAAATTCCAGTCGGAGTACAGTATTTCAGGTTCTTCTAAACAAACTTGACTCACCTCAGTGTGCTTGTCTTTCTTGCTGTTGGTCGCACTTGCAGCAGGGCCGTGACTGCGCTTGCGATTCTTAGACACCGGCTGAAACAAAAAACGTTTACTACATTTTCTCTACGAGATATTGAGGACAAAAAGGGCCAATAAATGGCTCTGGGTGTTGAAATTCTGGTTGATTTTTCTGAGGATACTGCAATAGAGGCTTCAAGTCAGCATATTGTTCGGTGTTCCCACCGTCCTATCTAAACCCATGTAAAAAACAACAACATGAATTCGTTTTTTCACTAAGAATAAGAATTTTTAGGGAACATTTCTTTACGGAACTTTGGTCCAAACTGAAAAATTCAGTAGATAATTCAACATTAAGATTTTTTACTTGATTTATAACTGAGAAAAGTTAAAAAAACACTTTGCTTCATTTTCAAGTGCAAGATGGACCTTAGTGACAACAGTTGCACATCACGGGCGCACTAACTTGAAGCCTCTATACCTATAGCATTGGGAGAATAACAAAAAATACAATATTTGTATAAAAGGTATCATTTAAAAAGTAGTTTTATATTTTAATATTTTTCAGAATGCAAGTCAGATAACTATGCCTAAAATTTTCTGGAATATGACCCTTAATTACTACGATTAGTCATTACAGTTTGAATTTTTTGTGTACTTATCTGACATTGCATTGTGAGGCAATTATGTGGTCTTGTAAATTCCGTAAAATTATGCTGTGGCTGCTGGTAGAGCATTCACATGATTTTACAATGTAAACAAAACAAAAATAATTAAAATAAAACGATATGACACATTCTTCTCAAGCATTATTAAAGACAGGGTCACCCCAGATTTTTTTTTGTTCAATATAGCTTTATTTCATGTAGTCTTGATTTTAGGTGATTTTTTTTTTTTACTAAATGTTATTATTATGCCCACTTTTTGACACTCAAAGTTTGAAAAACGTTGCATCAAATAGACGGTAGTGAGGGCGGCAGACTGTACTTTACAAAGAAAAATCAAAGAAAAATCAAGAAAGTTGACTTTCGATGCGCTTTTTGAGTTCACTTATGATTGCAATAACTTGACACAAACCAGAATTAAAATTCAATATCTCTTCTATTTAAACATGTGAGTCTCAAATTTTTCCGATTTATATAATCTGAGTTATTAAGAATATTGCAGAAGCTCATTATTATCAATGCCGCCGTGCTCCCCCCTGCCGGAGGGTGGGAAACGGCACGAGGGTGAGTGAACATGTACGAGATTTGTCAATGTCAAAAACCAGATGTGCGGTCAGAAAGAGAGAAGACGTTTTACCTCGAATATAAGAAGCTTGTATTCTCGAGTAAGGTCGTAGAAATAGGACATTTTAATGCAATTTTAGACCTTATAAATATATTATTATATTATTATTATATAGTATATAATAAGGTCCAAAATTAAAAAAATAAATAAGAAGTTGTGAAGTTTACTTTACTTCACTTTAGAACATTTTCTAAGGATAATTGAGCACTATTTTTTTCAACAAGTTATATAATAAATAAAACATACGATTAGAAGAAGAACATACATAAGAACCTATGCGATTAGGATGTGCCCGCATACAGCTTCGTATTGTACGCCTTTACAGTATAATAGGAAAGTTAGGACCGTTTCTAAAAAAGAAACGTACGATCCGATCGCACGCTTACAGATCCCCGACTGCAGAAACAAAAGTCTATATGTGCGACCCGCCTTGGTGTTGCTACTTGCAGCAGAAGTACAACATTGTATTTGGCATGTAAAAATAAGACAAGGCATTTATAGTATTTAATTATTTATGCAACATTAATACTAATATGTTTATAATAATAATAATAATAATATTTGTTTATTACAATATCGATATTACGCATGCAGCCTAAGTATCATATATAATATTACATATTGATTTATTACATAAAAATTATTTTTTATATAGTGAATAATGTTATATATTGCTTTTTATAATGTATGATATTATGTATATAATACATTATGTATTGTTTAAATTATTAAATTGTATTGAATACCTCCATCTTAATAAGTATTAGGTCATTGGGGTGGTATACGTATTCATTAAAATTATAATGTAATAATATTCTAATATTTATAATGTTATAAAAGTTATTGAAAATGTGCCATGCAAGACAGTAACTTATACAGTAAGAAAGATTAATTAGTCGTCAGACGGAACATTCGCTTTTTTCATGTTCGCTCCTGCTGTTTGTTTACCCTCCTTTGCAACCACATACACAACACAGAGCCTCCTACGAGGGGGACAAAAAGAAGCGTGCCATGTGCACCGTCGATATGACGTCAAACCTTTTAAAATTTTAGGTTCGAAATGTGGGCATAATAATAAAATCTAGTCAAAAATTTGTTCACCTAAAATCGAAATTACAAGAGAGAAAGCTATATTGAACAAAAAAAAGTCTGGGGTGACCCTGTCTTTAAGATTTAATATTATTTCATGTATGTACTTATACAGTACAGCAAGCATCTCAAAAATAAAGAACAGCAGTGCTTGATCATTTTACCAGGGAAAAATTCTATAAAACAACTGTTTCTAAAATAATAAAAAAATTAATAAATACAGTATAACCACCACCAAAATGTTTAAGATTCAAACACAATTTAAGATTTTAATCAAATTATTTTTATAAAGCTAGACAATAATTTAATTCTTTGTTCATGAACCATCGATAAGTTACAAAAGTTGTTCACTTACAGTTTGGAATTCATCTGGAATATCATCCGTGTAATTCTTCCAAGCTTTTTTAGTTGATGCCGAAGGATTACTTTTGAGTACTTGTCCATACGGGGTGTCTGGCGTTGGAATGTTTCCCGGAACTTTCGAGTCCCAGTAATTATTGTAGCTTTTCGGAGTCAGCTTGCTCACATCTACCTCCGATGTTTTGGTTTCTTTCGGAGTGACTTTCGTCTCTTCTGGCCTGGGTGGGGCAGGAGTGTACGGAGTGTATGGCTGACTGGGAGTTTTGAACTCCACTGCTGGAGTATTGAACTGAACAGAACGATTCGGAGTTAAACTTGTCTTACTTGTATTTGGAGTTTTAAAATTAGGAGTGACAGTTTTTAAATTGGGAGTTAAATTATTTGTATCATTACTCATTTTTGTAATATTATCTGCAGGTTTCAAGTTAGGAGTGGTACTTGTATTATAATTTTCTTCTCTAGTTTCACAGTTTGTTTCTGTCTCTAAAGTTTTAATGGCAGGTATTCTAAGACGGGAAGGGATAGCACTGATTGGGCTAGATATTTCTGGGGCAGGTTTCGGATCTGAGGGTTTAGGGACACCCCCAGAATCTGTCGAAGTTCTTACGGAGGTTGAAACCATGTTCACCGAAGAAATTTCTGAAGTGGTGCTATTTTTTGTCACGTTATTATCTGAAACAAATTAGGCAGTTGCATGAGAAAGATCACCCTTGAAATATTCTATTAAGGGTAAGGTAACACGCGCAATGTTTAAAAATAAAAAAAAAAAAAATCCCACACATGAAAATTATAAAAAAAAATTAAAATGTTGTCCTCTACATCCCCTATCAGTAGCTCCAGGAATACAAATTCAAGCTACAAATTTAAATTTAAGTTATGAATTTTTAAAGTTGACTAATTTAACATGGAAGTTCCATTTCTCCATGTTAAAGTCCATTTTAAAGGTAATTTTATATAAGAGTTTGCTCTTTATGGAATGCATTACCTCTGGACCTCAGATCTTTGAATGGTACTTTGTTTTACACTACATAAATTATAAGCTCACATTTTTACTTTGTAAATTAGACAAATGTATAATGTAGAGAGCATTAACCTCGAGTTTACGAATATATTTGTCATAAAAACGACATTTAACGTAACGTAAAATTTGTGATCGAGAATCGAGATTAATTTTATTTTATAGCGTCAACTCGTAAGATTTTTTATTTATTAGTCATAAAACAATAACTGATTGATAAAACTTTTATTTGTATGGCAACTGCGTGGTCTAATTCGATGTAAATAAGATCTTAAAAATAATAAAGTGTCGAATCCTCTTCGTCCGACCAGATCGTATACGACCCAATCGCATTGCTGCATGAATGGAGTACATTATATACCTCAAAACTTCATTCAATTTTAAATTTTATTTAATAAATTATTAATAGAAAATAAAAATTAAAAAAATATAAAAAAATAAAATAAAACGCACGTCGTTATGGAAAATTAACCGCGTATATGAACAGTATTTTTATTTTATTGGCTACGCGAATAGAAATAACGTCGTTGACTGCATTTCAAATGTCGATTGCGAATTGCGAAAACAAAATTAATACAGTACGAGTTCTTTCATTTTCTAAAAGACCCAAAATACACAAAATTGAAGATTTTTTTTTTTTTTTTCCACCCCTTCAAGTCACGTCCGCGATGTTATGATATTCACGTAAAAATTGCGATTTCCTAAGAGATGTAAATTTACATCGCACCGTTAATTTATTTTTATGTCATTAATAAATAATAATATATTAATACCATATATTATGTGTCTTAGTAACGTTTTGATTATTTTTTATGTTTTCACGTCGTCACGAATTACCGCGCGACTTATATATATAATACGCGATCGATCACTCGCGTAAATCGCGATCTTTTTATCTCACGCTATTTCATATTTTTCTACTGTTTTAATCTCTTTTACCACTCGAATAAATCTGAATCAATTATAAAAACGAATTTTTATTGCAATAATTTGTTAATTCATACGTTTTACGGCATTTTTTTAATTTTTTTTTGAGACCTCGAGTTAACGAACCTCGAATTTACGAAGTCCCGATTTTTCGGTCCCTTCAATTTCGTAAAATCAAGGTTTTACTGTATGCTTATTACATTATTCTTTAGTGTTTATTTTCCATATGCTACTTTATTAATTGTTTATTTCCTTATTATTGTGTGTTTACAGGGATTCGCTACACAACCTTTGGGAAGTGATTTGTTCTTATTGGACTGTTCGTGAATTTCCTGCCTCTGAATTGTAATTTATGTACTCATGAGTACACCTGATATTTTAGCTACTGATAGGAGATGTAGAGGAGAACATTTTAAATTTTCTGCATAATTTTCATGTGTGGGATGTTTTTAAATATGGGCATAAAATATTACCTTACCCTTAAAGATGACACTATTTCTTAGTATTTAGGATGGCAAGAAATATGTATTTGTAGTCCATAAAATAAAGAAGAAAATAATTATTGCATTAAAGTCTAAAGGAGGGATTGTGAATACCTTATGTCAAACATGCAATAGTATGGTAAAACGCCACAATACAATTCTGTACTGAAAAACGCCACTACACAGTAGGTTGAACGCACCTTGGGGCTTGGAGGGAGGTTCGATGGTGCTGCCCTCTATGAGGAAGGGTTTCTCGGGGTGTCTCACTCCGTCCTGCCCACACGCCAGCAGCCAGTCCTTGGTCACGACGGGCAGCTTCCACTTGATGGCCGCGGCGTACTTCGAACCTCCAGGGGCCGGACACAGAAGGTGGGTGGACGCCTCTGCGTTGCGTTCAGGCGCTCGCTTCTTTGCAAATACCTCCTGGAACCTGGGACAAGAAAAACATGTCATTTTCTTATGTGCCATTTTAGTAGGCTATCAACCAGGGAGGGGGAAGTGATATGGATAAGACCCATGTAAATAAAAACTATTTAAAACTCTTTACTTTATATGTACAGTGGCTACATAGAACATTTAGTCCTAATGTAAAATCAAAATTTTCAATTCATTTCCACCATCCAATCTATGTATAAAAAAAGCTGGATTCTTTTTTGAATTTGAAGATTTTTAAGAGAAAATTCCTTTCTGGAATTTCAGTTCAAACATAATAATAATTCATTGTTTATTGGGTTAAGAAATACATAAATAGGGAGGAGAAAGAGAAGAAAAAAAAAATAAATACTGTAAATACTGGATTGAAAAAGGCAAATGCCCATACACAATGTGATCACAAACCAAAAAATACAGCTGATAATGCAAGATTTAGAATTTTTTATATCATTTAACAGTTTAACACTGATAAAAGTTCAAAGGAAAAAAACAAGTGCAACATGCACACAAATGAGCACCACGAGGAGCATTGACTTGGTTGTAGTAAGAAAGTTAAAATGACTCACAGCGCTCCGAGCTCCTTGGCAAGTAAGGACAGGAACGTCCTCTCGCGTCCTATGTATGAGCTGAGTCCGATGACACAGTCCTTGAGAGGCTTGACGCCCTTGACCACGTCCAGAGGTCGGTGGTAGTACTGCACCTCGAGCAGCTCCTGTCTCTCCATGCACTCCTCCTGAAACAGTTACCATCCTTTTAGAGACTCTTATCATTTATCAACTACGTACACCAGTCTATGTGATATTTGTATATTTAAACTTCTAGAGAGAATGGGTGAGAAATTTAATTGCAAAACAGATGGAAGAGTATAAGGTAGAAGGAAGAAGAGTGCGTAGAAGGAATAGAAGGAATAGGTACACCAATAGTTTTGGTTGGAGGTGATTGCAGAATGTTCGAAGAAAAGGAGTGTCAGTTCAATAGACTCCTGACAATGAGCTGGTTCCATTGGACTGGCTACTGAACCTTCTACGACAATTCATTCCATGGATAACAAAGAAAGAGCTACTCACGATCCAGACGCAGGTGATGGTGTTCTTGGCCTGGGTCTTGCACTTGGCCCCCTCGGTAGGTACCACCAGGTAGTCCACTTGCTTGGGGAGCCACTCCCCTCCCAGACGAACCACACACTCCTTTATCATCGCAGACTCTTCCTTGGTTATTCCGGCCCCCCAGAACTTGAGTCCTGCAAGCAAGTCACCACAGCTAGCTTCAGTGGTGGAACAAAATTAAAGTCCAGGGAGTTTTCAAGGAGTGATTTTTTTATAGGTGCCATGACACTAATAATTGGCAGGAAAAAAGGTTTTGGGTTTAAAATTAATAAAAAAAAAAAAAAAAAAAAAAAAAAAAGATAAAAACGTTTATTGCAAAAACAACTAAAGTTATTTTGTTGAATTAAAACATTTTAATGTAATGAGTTTCTATAATTTGGGGGTTCAAATTTCATGATTATTACACATTTCCAGGAATATATTCTGAAGTCACATAAAAGAATAATTTCATTTCATTTCGACAGTAAAAATTGGACCGGATCTCCAGTTTTATAAATTTGTTTATTAAATTGATTCTGACTTCAAATGTTCACAAATCATGAATTTTCATAGCAAAAAATGCAAAAATAAGTTTTTGAAAAGTGAGAACTGTTTTAGGTTTTTCAAGTTTGAAAATCTTTTTTCAGTTTTATAAGAAACTGAATATGCAGTTTTGTACACAAAAGAAACTTTTTCGTGTCAGAAATTAGAACAACTGGGTTGATTATGTAATTTTTCTTCCACTGTGTCAATACAATATTGATGGTGTTTAACGTAAAGTTTCTTCTCTGCAATTAACAGTACCTTAAGGAAATATTCTGCTGTAATTTAATTTATGAACAATACGAATTATTTTTTGATCATAGGAGATCATTAAGGGTAAAAAATATTTAGAAAAATAGATTTCACTGGAAACTGGTACAGTTTTTAACTGTTTTCCAGAAGTTTGATAACTTTTTTCAGGGGTACAAAACTGGACTAGACCTGGTACTTCAAACTACCTTTATAAAAAAAATGGAAATCTGGCCTCTATTGAGACCATAAAGATGGGTGGAGAACCTAGTGGTAAAAACACAAAATCGAAAGTTTACTGAAATTATTGCCATATCCTAAAATAAAACAAACAACATATCTGAGCCATTTCTTTATGACATGATGGACGTACCTTGGAAGAGGGTCCTCTCGTGCTCGTCGCTCGTCTCGTCCTGGACGGTTGACTGCTCCTCTGGCTCCTCGTCTGCCAGTGGGACAGCCAGCTCCTCCCCCTCCTCCTCTTCTCTCTTGGACTTGCCCGGACTCATGAGCTGCGTGCGGTCAGGGTCGTCAAACTGGATGTACTGCTTCACCAGCTGGATGTCAGAGTGAGCAGTCGCTGCCGTGGAGGGACTTGGTACCACGGTACCCTCCTTCTTCCACATCTGAAGACCCTGAGGACATCACAACGTGTTGATGGACTTTCAAGGATTTTTTCCATTTATTTTTTTTTATTTACATTTAATATTACAATAGTGTCCAGAGAAGGCAAAGCCTTATATATTCTAGTGCATTACTTTGTTGTCAAATTTTATTATAGGTATACAATAATTTTATTTTTTTTAATTTTGAATATGTGCATGTATATGTAATGAATAGAGCGCGGAAAAAAGTCTTTTGGACTTTTTGTGTATATGGGGCCTATTTTAATGTCATTTAGGATGTCCACCGATCTCCGGAAATGGATTAAAATGAGCCTATAAAAAAAGCGACTTTTTAGACTATTTTGTGATTTTACGACTATTTCGGCAAAAGGTGACTTTTTGAGACTTTTTGACACATTCTAGTATATTTTTTAGTTATTTTCTTCTCGAAAATATAGTTAAAAAAATAGAATAAAATAAAAAGCTTTTGAACACAGTTATGCGTGTCAAAAATAATTTTTTTTTACACTGCACGCCATCTATTAGGGGCAAAAATGCACCGCGTCAGCGAGATGGTTAGGGAAAAGTTCCCGTTGGTTAACACTTGGCTGTCAACTCTTAAAAAGGTAATATCAATAGTATTTAATAATGAAAGCACTATATTATTTTGTTTATATTTTAATTTTATATTATTTGCGTCTTGTATTGATCACAGTTTTAATTGAAATTTAAAATGACAGGTGTTCTGCAAAGCTCCTGCCCGTGTGCGTCACTACAAAGAAATGTACTCCGATCTACAACTGCCACCCGAGCCCGTGATAACTAGATTTGGAACGTGGATCAACGCTGCAACGTTTAGTGCAAATAACTTCGAGAAGATAAAAAATGTAAGTAAGGAAAATTGTATTTAAAAATTATAGTACTCTTTAATATAAAAAGGCACATACACAAATTAATTTATTAACGTATTATTTAATTTTTAAATTTTATTTCACTTTAATATTTTTTTCAGATCATTGAAACAATCGATAGCGATGATGACGCGGCATGCGTGGAAAAAGCCAGAGCGTTGATCCTGGACGAGAATCTACCTCTGGACTTGGTTTGCGTGGCAAGCAACTTTGGTTTTCTGCCTGGAAAAATCAAGCAACTTGAGGACGCTAATTTATCCATGGAGCAAACCTTTACCATCCTGGACAGTGTGGAGTGCAAGTTGAGTGAAGTGAATGGACCTCGTGGTGCCTCCGTGCAAATGAAGTTCAAGACTTGTATGCAGAAAAATGTGGGACTTGCTTTCATGCGAAAGGTGTCGCAGGTTCTTGGAGGATCCTACACTGGTGACACGAGCACCGTCACAGACAAACTCGCTGTCAAAGAGGTGATGGCGTTGAAATACGCTCAGCTAACCTCCTGCGACGTGGAACGCTCCTTCTCCATCTATAAGAACGTGCTCATCGAGAAGCGCACGAGCTTCACCGTCGAAAACTTGGAGATGTACTTGATTTGCAACTACTTCCTGAACCACCGCAACAGCAAAGAGTTCGGCCAGCCAGTGGCGAACGCAGAGGACAGTGAGTCTGAGGTGGAGGAGTATTAAAAGTACCAAGAAGAAAATTAAAATTGTTTTTTCTTTTAAAACTGTATGGCCCACTACAATAAAAAGCATCAACATTATCTAAAACAATGTCTTGTTCTTTTTATTACTCATAGAATTATTTAAATAATTTCATACTACTCTTAATAAAATTAGTGAATGAAGTTAAAATATTTTAATATCTTGGCTTTCTATAACAAAACACTCATTAAAAAAATTGACTTTAAAACGGTATTTAAAAGACATTTTGTACGATTAAGTACAAAGTCGTAATTTAACACGAATAAACAATTTTTTTGCTATCAGAAATAGCACTATTAAAATGCATTTTGTTGCTCTTTTTTTTAAAAAAAAGGGACTTTTTTGGAGACTTTTTTCGAAAAAAGTGACTTTTTTAGAGACTTTTTTGCAAAAAAAGTAGACTTTATAGGCGACTATTCGTTAAAAAAAAAGAGACTTTTTTCCGCGCTCTAGTAATGAATATATATACAATACATATTTTTTTATCAAAGGTTAGTTATATTACATGATCTTTTTTAATTCAACAAATTTAAATTTATTTTTAACTTATTACCAATATTTAAGCAAATTTTTAAACATAAGCTTCTGAAAATGTATTTCGAGGCATATGCAACTAATGTTTTGATTGCTTTCATTACTAACTTTAAAAATAAATTCAATTAAGCTAATTTTTCTATCCTAAATAATTATTGAAGCTAATAATTTGAAACAAGTTAAATTTCCTTCCTTTCCCTTCCTATTTCTCCCATAGCTTTTATGATTTCAACTGGAAATTCTGTCCAAAATGTTCCTTTCAAAGATATAACTACTTTGTTTGTTTATTCGATTTTTAGTTACTTGTTTTCTCACTGATGTACTCTATTAAATATTTTATTAACTTAAGGGTGAATCTCAGTTGATTGATATCTCGCAATTGATGTACTTAAATGCAACAAGACTTACAGGGGACTTAGAACTCACCATCAATAGGTGGCATACAAATTTTGAAGTGGATAGGTCTAATCAGAGAGAATACTAAGGTAGAAGTTTAACATTGTCCTTATGGACGAAAACCGGAAACAGAGCTGTTGTGAGAAAACTGCCAGACTGATTTTGCTCAAACCATAAGCGATTAAGTTTTAAAAAATTCTCCGTAGAAAATTCTTAATTTTTAAAATTTTATTACATTTGATTCTGTTATAGAAAAATATTCTTTGACTCCATCAGTAACTGAGATTAATCGTTAAGATAAAATGGTGGAAACTCCGCTGTAAACATCAGCTGATAACCCCAATATTGTCACTGTGACTCACCTTCTTGCTGAGTGGCGAGGGTTCCGTGCTCTGCTGATCATCGTAACAAAGGAACGGCTCCGTGCTGGCCGGGTGACGTTGGTCGAGACTCGCCAACAGCCACTGCACGCGCACCACATGAGGCTGCGCGGCTCCCTGGCGCAAACTGAGCGTTTCCTCAGACGTGAGAGCCTCTCCCGCCACGAGAACGTGCGAGACCCCCTCCGAGATGTCGTCAAACCTCGTGGCGCCTCCACAGTTGAGGATGCGACGAACTTTGTCCAGCAGAGACGGAGAGAAACCACTGAGGTACACCTGAGACATAACGTCACATTACTTGTCATGTAGCTTTTACAATTTTATTTTATGAAGACCAAAAAAATAAGAACTTTGGAAAATAGTCACGATACAAAAAAGTAGACACAAAACTATAAGTTTTATTTTAAGTGAGGACAATTAATTGCTGCATTTCAAATAGAGGTTTCAAGTGTTCCCGTCGAGAAAATTTTCTCCATAAGCCACCATGTTAGAAAATTTGCATATTTTTTCAGTAACTATTATAACTATTAATTCAAAACCATCTTCTATTTTGATATCGTGAGATAATCACCTTGCATCCATCGAGGAAGGCCCCAGCTTTCTTAACGTCGGACATCTGCAGCTTTTCAATTAGACGCAATGTGTCGGAAACCGCTGCAAATAAAATTAATTGTACATTGTCTTTGCTTATTTCTGTGAATCTCTTCAAGGGACTCTTTTAAACTAATAAAAAGATGACACAGCTAAAACCTTAATTTTAGGAAGCAGACAGAAATACTTTGTTACTGTAAAAGAACAGAGTATAGACCTCAATAATTTTTATTGCAAAAATTACAAAAATGGATAGTGTGCCAAGTTATGCTACTCTGATTTTTTTTTTTTTTTTTTTCAGATTTTTTAGAAACCGGGAACTATTTTTAAAAAATTATTGAAAGTACAGAGAGAGTGACTCCTCTTTTAATAAAAGGATAGGACCTAAAAGAGGCGTGGGTTCAAACCTGACCTCGTCAAAACTTTTTAGCAATATTTCTGGTCTCTAAAAAATCTGAAAAAAAATTTAGTCAGATAACTTTGCACCTTCTATTTATTCTTGCAATAATAATATAAAAAACTGAGTTTAATACTCCATAGAGATTTTGACTGAAAATGTTATAACATAATCAACTTGCAATTTCAGTGAAAATTATGTACATGGATATTGAAGTCACAAAGATGAAAATTTATAATAAGAAAAAATCACGTAAAAATGCAACTATGTAAAAATAGTCTTTTCATTTTCATAGCCACTTGCATTTAAGGCATCCTATTATGTTTAACAACTAGTGATGTGATATCGAGTTCTACTAACTATTCAGCTACACTATGGTACAGGGTGCCTGAGAGGTCCCTGGTTCAAATCCTAAACACGGCAAACTTTTCGTAACTTGGGATATGTGTCTGACTATAGATGATGAAGTTAGTAGGAGGAAATGATAAAGTGTAGGAAAATTATTTCCCTATGTGATAATCATAGTCTGTTATGTCCTTATAAACAAAAGCATTGTTGGTACTGTCAGTCCAGTTGAGCAAAAAAAAAAATGGTTGATTTACATGATAACTTATAGAAAATGACCATGAAAATAAAATTATCAAGCACTGACTAGCTCTAAAATATGCCATTATGTTCTCTGCTCTGGTAGCAAAATCAAGCACTACATTGTCCCACATTTAACAATGAAAAAGGCTTCATTGGACAGACATTACAAACAATGGTTTGTTATAAGATAAATAATCATACATGTTTGTTTGGATGATCTAGACTCAGGTGGTTCTTTTCTCTGGTCCGAGGAGGCGACTTTCTCGGGAGTCTTGGGGTCCTTCGAGGAGAGTGTGTAGTCCTCCAGTCTGATCTGGGGGGTCTTGGAGACCTTGTGGGGCACCTGCAGACTCTGCCTGTCCCTGGGACCTGGCTCCAGGAAGGACGCCTCACTGCAGATGGTCTCGTCAACCTGGTTCCGGCCCCCGGAGATGCAGCTCATCATCGAGAAGTTAGGGTCCACGACTGAAATCACACGTTAAGAATTATTGTCACTGATTTTTAAAGATAATGAATCACTCTAAAAATTATAGTATACCTTCCTTACATTATAACATAAATATTTAGCCAAAAAAATAAAGCAATAGTAAGTCTTGTTTACAGAATATAAATACTGTAGTGAGAATATCATTGGAAATCTGGTGCCCATTAGTCAAATCAGCATCTTTTTCAACTAAAAAATTAATATCTCAAAAACTGGATCGAATAATTACTTTTTTTACTTCAGAAAGTGAACAGTCATATTGTTCTCTATATATGTTCTGATCTAAATTTTATATAAAAAATAATAGTGACAATAATAGTTAAATCACATTTATTGTTTGAAGAGTAGGGGGTGTGCTAAATATTGCTAAATACTTTTCAATGAAAACTGAAAATACTTTTAGTCCACAAAATAAAAGACAAAATAACTGTTAGTTTGCTTAAGTAAAAAAAAAAAAAAAAAAATACAAATTAATTTTAAATTTTGAGTAAAGTAATTAATTTTTTGTGTAAAAAAGATGCTGAGTTGACTAAAAGTCACAACATTCTCGATTTAAAACAATGTTATCTTAGATGCTGAATATCTCGAAAATGTCACCAATTTTGAGCCTTTTTTTTATTTTTTTTTTATTTGCATGGAAAATTATTTCCTGGTGTCAGTTAGGTTTGATGAAATTTTCAGAGTGCTTCACCATCTACTAAGCCCACTGACATTAATCCTTCAAAAATAGTTTTTGCAATAGTCAGTACAAGAAGGTTAAACACAGAGTATCAGAGTTTTTTACAGAGTATCATGAGTAAACATGTAATACTTTGACTCTGTTTTACACGTAATATTTTATTTACCTTCATTATTAGGGTCTTAATTGTTAAAAGTGATGCTATATGAAACTTATTTGTTTCATTAATCTTTGTTTTGCATTTAGGACTCTGTTAATATCACCTGCCAACTGTTATATGTATGTAACATTTGAGGAAAATTATAATAAATAAATATAAATAAGTATATCTGAAGCAAATAATGGAGTATGTAAGAATCAAGTGCTGTGGAGATCTATTTGTGGACGGTCAAGGTAATAATGCTGCTGGCTTACCCCGTAAGGGATATGGCATGTATGTAAAAAAATAACAATGAGATGAATTTTTACAGTTTTTTGAACATTTGATTTCAAGCACTGAATAGTCTTTTTTTTTTTTTCTTTTTTTTTTTTCTACTCAAAACATTTATTAAACTTCTCAAAAACATGAGAACAGTTCACTTCCAGTTTCCAGTGATATCCAGTTAATATTTTAACATTAATTATCTCCTAATCATTAATACCTCAAACAAAAGTACATAATCGTTGTTTACTTGATAGGAAATTCGGAAAATTCCAACAATAATCACAGAGAATAAAATTTACATAACATGCCATTCAATATTGTATCGAAACAGAGGAGGGATATATAATCATGCACCTTCATGTATTCTAATTGTTATCAAGAAAAAGTGCTCTTTTGGGTAAAAAAAAAAAAAAATCATTTTCAGTTTTATAAAACTGGAAACAAATATATATACCACACTTGAAAAAACATGAAAAAATGAAACAATTTTTCCCAGTTGAAACTTTCTTTTTGCATTTTTAGCAATGAAACTCCTTGATTCATGAATATCTGAAGTCAGAATCATAGCAGCAAACATATGTTCAAAACTCTAGCCCCTAGTGATGAGAAACACCATCTTCCTCTCAGCGTACTCACAAGTTTGGTTTTTGTCTGGGGTGGAGCTTCTCTGAGGGTTGATTTCGTAGCTGGCGTACTTGAGGTTGTAGCCGGCATTGAGAGAGTCGGAGACCCACTGCTCGGAGACGCACGGCACCTTCCACTTCTTGGCGTGCATGATCTTGTCGCTGCTGCTCGAACCAACGACCAGCACGTCTGTCTCATTTTCAGTCAGTGTCGGAGAGTACTTGCCACCTGCGCACAAAACAAGGTCCGGTTTAGGAAGGGGTCAAAGTTGACAAAATTCGTGATTTTTTTATTGCATATTTAGAAAAAGGATCTCAAGTTAGAATAGAAATTTGCTTTATTGAAGCAAAGTTTAGGCAAGCCCATTCTTACTTCTAACCGCAAAAGTTATGCATTGTCAATTTTTTTCAGATTTTATTTTAACCGTTCAACCCTCAAAATCAAGGGGAAAGACGCTGTGACGTCATATTAAAAGTGTTACAGTAAAAACTTGTTATTATGTTGTTAGGTAAAACTCGTTTTTGAGTAAAGGAGATCTCAATCCCATAAAAAATAATTAGCATTGCAGGTATAGGTAAAACTCAATACAAGGTAATACTTGATATAAAGTAAACCTAATTTCCTCGGTCCCTTGACTTTACGTAATAACAAGTTTTTACTGTACATTTCAATAACTTCCATTGGAGGATTTTAGAGGAGATTCATCCCTTTGCCCTTCCCTTTCTGCCACACCTTCTAAAATGCATAAGAAGAATGACAACTTTGGTAGCTGTTTCCACAGCGGCAGAGAAATTTCAATGGAAGATAATGCTCTCTAGGGGTTAATTATGCCAAAAACAATGAACTTTGAATCATTGAAGTCAACCACTTAATGATAACACCTACTTTCTGAGGTAAAAACACTTCCTTTCTTTTAATTGGTCAGTTCCATCTATTAAAATAGTTAACTTTTTTCTGCTCTGTGATTGGCTCATCACATTGCTTAATAACCAATGAAAAGTCTTGAAAGAAATCTACAAACTTTATGGGGCCAATCAGAAGTTAGAAAAGTGTCCACTTTTTGAAGACATAGATGGAATTGAACAATAAAAAAGAGAGGAAGTTTTTACCCCAGAAAGTAGGTGTGGAGTCTTAAGTGCCTTAAGTCTTATCATAATTCCGCCTACTTGCACCCACTCACCCTTGGACTCGACCATCTGCCTGATCTTCTCCTTGCGCTGCTTGGGGATCTGAGAGACACACACCCTCAGTCCCAAGAAGGTGGGACAGGTGAGGCTGGACAGGGGAGGGTCCAGGGCGTGGATACTCTGTCTCTGACTCAGCTCCCACGACTCGTGCACCCAGGACTCCTGCATCACCGGCAGACCCTTCTCAGCAGCCACCTGTCACAACACATTACTTAGTCACCAGGGACATTCACTCCTAGTTTTTACCATGAATTGTCATAGTGTAAGGTAAGGTAGCCAGTCCAATGGAACCAGCTCGTCATCAGGAGTCTATTGAACGGGCTACTGAACCATCTACGATGACTCTTTCTTTGTTATCCATGGAAGGAATTGTCATAGAAGGTTCAGTAACCAGTCCATGGAACCAACTCGTCGTCAGGAGTCTATTGAACTGGCTACTGAACCTTCTATGATGATTCTTTCTTTGTTATCCATGGAAGGAATTTTCATAGAAGGTTCAGTAGCCAGTCCAATGGAACCAGCTCATTGTCAGGAATCTATTGAACTGGCTACTGAACCTTCTACTATGACTCTTCATGAAAAATAATGACCACCCTAGTTAGCTCTTAGTTCTTAAATCTCTATTGAGCGGCCTCACATGGCAACCTGGCCAATCGTAGGGACAAAGCTACAAATCAACATTAACAAATGATCATTTTTATCTCTCCAAAATCAGAAAACAGAACTAATACAATTCTCATCCTGATAGACTAAAGCCAAGGTGACTCCACAGAGATACAACGTCCTGGTCACAGGTCACGGTCAAGCTGGTCAAACAGACTCACCGTGTACTTTTGGGTGTCGACACTGGTGGCCACGAGGTGGGTCACCCGGTCACTCAGATCCTTCACCACGCGACCTCCCATGAACTCAACCTTTTCTTTTAAATCATTCTGAAACATAACAAACGTTTTCTTGAACTTGTTCCTACTTTCAAGTAAGTTCTAGACATAGATTGTGGTACAGTGAACATAGGCATTTTAGTTACATGTAGCTTCTTAATTTTACAGTAAGTCAGGGGGTGAGACTGAACGCTCGGGATTGAGGTAAATCTTCCAACAGGCAAGCAGAGTTTAATAGGAAGGTTTTGCATTGCCAAGTCGTTAACTACAATTTGGCAACGCTGTATCATTCAAAGTTTCTCTTCTGCTATTGGCACTTCTTTAAAAAATTCTCTTGCTATTTTTCTTTTCATAAAATCGGAAGGAGAGACTTTTCTTACTTGCTTCTTCCACAAAATGGATTCAACGCAAGCCGTGTAAAAGAGCCAGCGTTAGCCTTCCATATTATATAGTTCAGTGCAGTAAGTAAAATGTGAATTAAAATTGCAAAGAGAAATAAAAAACACTATGAATATCTTTATATAACATTAATTACAGTTTGAATCTATGTTCCATTTATTTAAAAAAGATAGAAACACATACGATAGAAAAAGATTTGTTGGGAAGGGAGATAGTTTGAGCTTTTAGCCGTCAGTGACCCAGCAAAAAGAGAAAAATTAAAACAACGCTGGGTCACTGACGGCTAAAAGCTCGAACTATCTCCCTTCCCAACAAATCTTTTTCTATCGTAAGTGTTTCTATCTTTTTTAAATAAATAAATATTGTTTAGTTCGATTTTTTCAAATAATTAATGAATCTATGTTCCTTTTTTTTTTAATTAAATATGAATGATTACGCCTATCTGATATGCTACACAAAAATTCAAAATCCAGGAGAATGATAAACTGTATTTCACTTTGGCAGCACATATTTATCCCATCTACATTGGTATTAGATCAACATATATTTTTTTTCTTGTAGCGCTCTTTTGTAAAAATAGTAGCTCTATAGATAGTGCAATAACTCCCCAATCTACAGAGCAACTAATTTTGCACAAAAGAAGGCTAGACATGTTAAAAAAAATCTCAATCTAATACAAATGTAGCTCGGACAAACATGATTTGTAAATTACTGAAAATGGAACTACTGCAAGATTCATCTTATCAGATGCCAAACATCATCAGTGCCTAATAAAATAAAAAGGAGGGGTAGATACCAAATTGTTTTCTTTGGAGGAAAGTGTTGTAGCAATTTTACATCAGGAGTCGTAAGGAGTCTATTGGACTGGCTACCAAACTTACTACTACAAACTCTTTTCATGGAAAATAATTTGATTACTTATACTAAAATCACTACACTTGCTAAAAATAAGGAGATTTGGGATTTTTTAATGCAAATTTGAATGGAGGAGTTTTAAAATCTTAAATGAAAAAGTCCTGCAAAAGTACTAACTTGACAATGTATATCGTCGCCTCAGAATGCAAATCACGTAACTACAAAAAAAATTGATGGGACTTTGACCCTTATGTTCTAGTAAAATAAGGTTTAAATTTGCATCAAATTTTTTTGCAGTTAGGTGATTTGCATTCTGAGGCGACGATATGTAAACATAAACACATGCAAACATAGGCACAAAATACATGACGCAAGTATACTTTGGATGCAAGTTCAGAATTGAGAACAATTGCACAATTGACATTGCACAACTCAATATTTTCTAACTCTCAATATTATATCAAGCAGGCTGTCATGGAAGGTTCAGTAGTCGGTCCAATGGAATCAGCTCGTCGTCAGGAGTCCATTGAACTGGCTACTGAACCTCCTACTGCGACTCCCTACTCACAAATCAACTTGACACTCTTCTGTTCTACTGACCCGTGTTACCTTCTGTGCGGGGGTCAGCCCCGAGATACACACAGTGATGTCCTTCATTGCCAGGGTGAACACGGGGTGGGGACCCTCTGGGGTGGGGACTCCCTTCATCAGGCAGTCCAGCAGGCAGCGAGGGCCCAGCAACCTGCACACCACAATATTTTGAACCTGAGAATGCTCTTAAGGGTAAGATAACACAAAACATTGATTGTTGTTGTCCCATTTGATTAACATGTAAACCTTAGCAACCTCATAATAATTCTGATTTTTTTTTTTTTTTTTTTAGAGACAGTTCTTAGTACCAAAAAAATGTAGAAAAAATTTCATAACAATCGGACGATCCAATTTTTTTAAAATAATTTCTTAGTTTAGGTCTCCATGGGAAAGCCCTACACTGAAAATTTAAAAAATTAATTTAAAAAAATTGGATCGTCCGATTGTTTTGAAATTTTTTCCACGTTTTTTTTTTTTTTCTAAGAACTGTCTCTCAAACAAAAAATTCAGAATTATTATGAAGTTTCTAAGGTTTACATGTTACTCAAATGGGACTACAACAATCAATGTTTTGGCTTATCTTACCCTTAAGATAGAGCACCTCGAATTATGCATTGGCATTTTATTTTAAATCCTCAGACGATGTGATGTCATAGCCATGCATCATCGTTTCTAAAGTGTGCCTGTTTTGCATGACTATGACGTTACAGCGTTTAGCAACAAGATTTTGTGTTTGAGGTTTAAAAAATCTGAAAAATACTGACAATAGCTTGAGGTCCTCTATCCAAATATGTAATAAAAAAATTATGATGATTGCCGACTGTAGCCCTGGGAATGTAGAGTATTTTCATGTCTGTTTTTATAAAATAAATGTTTAATGATTTTTTACGAAAAATCATCTATGCAACATTATTTTAATTAAAGAAAAAGGTAGACAACCCATAAAAACACAAATTATGAAAAGGTAGTATAAATTATATAAATGCCTTTAAACAACCTGTAAAATATATATGTATACAGGGTGTCCACAGAAATTCGCACGAATTGACAGGCAAATTAATGTATGAAGCAGGATGGTAACATGAACATGTTATACTTCAAATTAAAGCTCAACAATCAACATTTTCAAAATTGTAAGTAAAAAAGCATTGTGTGGACTTGTTTTCTTTTGAAACAAAAAAGAAACAAAAATGGCCATTTCTGAGCTCCAAACTCCGCAGAATCAGCTGTCATCTCAAAGAGATTGTCCCTATTTAATTATTTGCTTGAATAAAAATTTACCCACACAATTTACCACAAGGCTTCTCCGCATGAGCACCGTACCGTTGGTAAACCCGGCACACACCCGGATGGGCCTCTAGTTGTCGCCTAACGTTGCCAGAATTGCCGGCGTGATTAATCTGATTGTTGTGGTGATGAGAACTGGAGGCCCGTCCGGACGTGTGTCGGGGTGCCAAAATGCTCATGTGGAGAAGCCTGGTGGTATTTTGTGTGGGTTAATTTTTATTCAAGCGAAAAATTAAATAAGTACAATCTCTTTAAGATGACAGCTGATTCTGCGGAGTTTGGAGCTCAGAAACGGCCATTTTTGTTCCTTTTTCGTTTCAAAAGAAAACAAGTCCAAACAATGTTTTTTTGCTTACAATTTTGAAAATGTTAATTGTTGAGCTTTAATTTGATGTATGTATAACATGTTCATGTTACCATCCTGCTTCATACTTTAATTTGCCTGTCAATTCGTACGAATTTCTGTGGACACCCTGTATATATCGAAAGGTGATAAATGCTGATAAAAGCATTTTATTGTTACCTTTCGACAATTTGTGTTTCTTAACTTTTCTTTACGATCTTTGTTGTTTTTTTTATGAGTTAATTTACCGTGTTTCCTGTTCTATTTGTAAAACAATGTGACAAATAAAAGTGCAATCAACTAAGTAAGAAAGGTCGCCGCGCTCAGGTGCGGATTCAGTAAAAAATTTCGGAGGGGGCTGCCTCCATAAGGCCAATGTTAAAAAAAAAAATTGGAGTGGGGGAAGTGCCTTTATTGCCATATTAAATCCAAAATTTGGGGTGTGGGTCTGCAGCCCCCTTAGCCCCTCCTCCCCCCCCCCTTCCTGGATCCGCGCCTGGCCACAATGTGTCCTGGCTGTTACAAGCAGAGGGTTGCTTCCCCGAGATTTTCTCATTAAATTTGTCATTGGATGTACACATAGGGTAATGGTCAACCTGCATTAAAAATTTTTATTGCAGAAACGAAGAAAGGGTACCAAATTATGCTACTCTGAATTTTTTCAGATTTTTTTGAGATCTGGAACTATGTATTTTTAAATAATTATTTAAAGTTCTGTAAGTTAAGTTGGCACCCCTGAATCCTAACCGGTAATAAAAAGGATAGGACCGAGACGCCTCCAGGGGGCGTGGCAGCACTTTCAATAATTATTTAAAATATTTCTGGGTTTCAAAAAAATCTGAAAAAAAAAATCAAAGTTGCATAATTTGGTACCCTCCATTCATTTCTGTAATAAAAATTTTCCATGCAAGTTGTCGATTGTATATTCCCCCATTATCTGACAAATTTCGCTAAGAGAACAAAGCCCAACTTACAGGCAGGGTGACTTTCTGAGGTCCGTGAACAAACTGCCGGAGAAATGCTGCACCACGACCACCATCTTCTTGGTAATCGTCAGTTTTTTTATCTTTGATTCAGTAATCAACTCTGGAGTGATATTTTTTTCCATCGACCTCTAAAAAAAATACACAAGGAAAGTGCCATTAGAACAAAGTTTTCAAAGTGGCTTATTCTGAGGGACAAGCAATAATGTTAAAAAGTGTTTATTTCTTCTTCTTTCCGTGGATTATGTTCCAAGGTTATGTACCGAAGAGGTTTTAAAAGTATCTATAAACAGGCCTTATGGGTGACTGACGTCATAAGCTACGTTTGACATCAAGGTATGAGTGATAAAAAGAAAGCCATCGACTGACCTTCACTTCACAAATACAATACATACACGTTGTTGCCGATATTTAAACAACAAGACACTTTTTAAACCTCCTTCGGTACTTTATGTAACTATTTGTTGAAGAATTATTAAGATATTTAGTTTGGACCATCCCACATCTTGAATTAACATGAAATTATCAAAATTAAACACATCTTAACGATTGAGAAATTTGTCAAAAAAAAAAACAAAAAAAAAAAAAACGAACACTTTTGACAGTACAGTATGCATATTGGGTGCGATCCACGAAGAAGTTAGCCAGGTTTCTAACCACGTTTAGCTTAAACACGTTTGATAATATTGTACCTGTTTTACGTGTTAAACCATGCACCTAGTTCAACGTGGTTAAGCTAAACATGGTTAGAAACCTGGCTAACTGCTTCGTGAATCATGCCCATATAGTGTCCTGTATCATTCTATTCTATGCACACAATATGTATACATACAGTACATACATTGTTTGCATACCGGTACCTTCTGGAGGCACTCTGTTAATTAAAGCAGCTCCTACATGCACATACACAGTCCAATTTACCATTGGATTCACTCTTTATAAGCAGCGGCCCTGTATGCATATATATGCAGCATAATATGCCAACATCATGCATCTCGAGTAACTGCAGACAGTATGCATTCCTCTCATGTTATCTAAGCTTCCCATTAAAATTTTCACAAAATGAACTAGGCAAAACTGCTGCCACTACTATGCTATAAACACATTGGTCTCTTATGGTTAAAATTTCGATTTCTATAACATAAATAGAAGGGGTGGAAAAAGTGACAACACGTTCCGCCTACCCCTCTGTCTTGTCACAAAAAAACTTTATTCAGCAGCCCACATTAGGTCATAATAAATTCAGTTATAAAAATCATACTGTACCTCGTAAGCCTCTTTAAATTCATGAGGAGCATCTTTCATTTCTTGGTCATTTGAAAGAACGAAGAACATTTTGAGGCCCTGTTCGGCAAAACTTTGTTCGATGGTTTTATTCATTTTTAACCCTATATTGTGACCATTTATCAGCTTTATTCACTCTTTAAGTATTTTTTGTATCAGTCAACTACTTAGAATCTTTAATTTTACAGCATAATATAATCTATAAGCATAAAAATACGACACTTCCAATATCTCACATGAAAATCGCCATGTTGAGTCTTTCAGCTGGTATGCATAGTTACGCGCCAAAAAGTTTTAGAAATTACGAAATACGCTTGTCACTTTTTATTGTAAACAAAAATTTGATTTTCTTTGGTGTTTCCATGGATTTGTTACTATTTTATAATTAATTATATACAACTTAAAAGTGCATACTTAGATAATTTGACAAAAAGAATTCATAAAATATGTACAATACAATTGTAAAATTTGAAAAACGAGGTTCACCAGCCAATCTTAAGTGCAAAAGCAGTTCATTTCTTGAACAACCGGCGATGGAAGACACACACCCGGCTCTCAAGAATAGTCATTTTATTTGTTCCTCTAGGACGGTAAGTGACATTTTTGATGATTTTTGTAAGATTTGTGTCATATATGTACAGAAGGATCAACTGCATCATGATTTTTTAATGGTGTATAAACGAACATACCTAAAGTTATTTCATTATTAAATTTGACTGATAAACGTATAATATAACCCATATATCATCAGCTATAGGCGCACGTGGATCTCCCCTACGATATAATAATATATCAGGCCTGATATCAGGCTGATGTCAGGGCAGCCTGATATCAGCCTGATATCAGGAAGTGGACAGAAGAAACCTGACATCAGGCTGGCCTGATGTTTCCCTGACGTCTCCACCTGATAGTTCCCTGATGGTTTCCTGACTATATTATAACGCCTGATGCCCTATTGGAAATGTACAATTGTAATCAGCCAAATTACAATTGTAATTTGCCTCATTACAATTGTAATTTGGCTGATTACAATTGTAAAATTTGGATTGCAATTGTAACACTTGGTTACAATTGTAACACTCGGATTACAATTGTAATGTTCTTTAATTACAATTGTAATACTTGGAATTGCAATTGTAACTTTTGATTACAATTGTAATGTTAATGATTACAATTGTAATACTTGGAATTGCAATTGTACTCTGGTTCTCTGATACAATTGCAACACTTGGATTACAATTGTAATATTCATGATTGCAATTATAATACTTTTGGGGTTGTAATTTATTAAAGTGTTATATATACTACATAATATATAAATACTACAGAGTAGAATTAATATATACATTTATATTCATTAATTTATTTAACTTAATATTTTTTATGTTAATTTTTTGGCTTTAACGTATATCTTAGGTACTATTAACAAGCTTCAATTAAAAGTATTAATTTATTAAATTTTCATTATTTTGGAAATGCTCGACCCCTTAATAGGGTACGTACTGCCCTTCAATTTAAAAAAATAATAATAATTCAGATCGAGATGCATCTTCATTTAATATATGAAAAAATAATGTTAATAAAAAATCAATTTTAATAATTTATACTATAATAAATTAGGGGTCAACCCCCAACCCCAACGACTTATTATGGTCACATCAATTAACATAAACATTCATCTATGCTGCATGAACCTGTAGTTCTCATTTAGTTTTGCGATATTTTTTTTTAAACATATAAATTGAAAAAAATAAGGGCCGACCCCTTGAAGGATCATTTATAATTAAAAATGTAAAAAGGTCAGTTGAAGATGTACATTAATTTGAAATGTAACAAATATAGTAAGAAAATGAATTCATTTATATCTTATCATACGTTAAGGGTCGGACGCATGATGCGTAATCGACCCTTAGGTAGTCGATCATTATACTTCATCAAAAGAACTCGATGCTGCAAGGAACTTTTATATTGAACCTAGTCCTAACAGTTTTTGTCACATATTTTGTTATAAATATTTGCATACTTTTAATAATGACCCCTGGTATGCCCAAGGATCGACCCTTAAAATACGTAAATTACAGCTCTGAAGGAAATTAAAAGGATTGTTATTTTCAGTCTTGCAATTTTTTACGAAAAAACAAATTTAAGGGTCTTTTGACCCTTAAGGGTCAAAGGGTCCCAAATTTAAGGGTCACCATTAGAACCACCATCAAATTTTACCCTAGGGTCGAAATTTATATAACGTTGCAATGAAGTGAACTAAATTTCAGGGTCTTTTGACCCTGAAGGGTCAAAGGGTCGCACATGTAAAGGTTTTCATTAGAACCGCCATCAAATTTTACCCTAGGAGCAAAATTTATACAACGCTGCATTGAAGTTGACCCGTATTTTTCCCATAGCTTATTATTTATTTATATAGCTCAATAATCTTCTTCCTATTAAGAAAGCAGTAACAGCGCAATGGTAAGTGTATGATCAGCAGTGGTAACCGAAGTACAGCAACGCAGGTTTGGGTTAGTAGTTAGATCGGTGACCGCTTTTTGTAGATTTTACAATCGTAATTATTACAATTGTAATAATTGCAATTGTAGTTCAATACAATTGTAATAAGGCCTTTACAATTGTAAAAATTACCATTGTAATATTGCCAAAACACAATCGTAATTTTGATGGCTGTACAATTGTAATAATTACAATTGTAAATTTCCACTAGGGTGGCTACCATTTTGGACTATAAAATAGATAAAAACACATTTTATTATTAGAATTAAATTAAATAAATAACACTATCATCATTAACACTAAATATCTAAATAAAGAATCAATAAAACAAATTGAAGAAAATTTAAATACAAATGCGATGTTGTGCAGCTAGGAGCTAGGTGGCCTTTATTCTAGCTGGCTCGACTGTTGTCCCATGGTTCACAGCTATAGGCAGCAAGACGGTGGATTTTCTAATATTTCAGGCCTCAGAGTCCTAAAATACCTGCAGCAAAAGACACCCCACATAGTATATTACCCCCAAAACAACTTATAAGCTAAAGAATTATAGTTTAATTACCATTATTTGTTGATTTTCTCCTCTCCTGAAGTAGGTGCCATTTTTCTATCAACAAACCTTTCTCCTTTGATGCAACAATGGTGCCGCCTAGCGTTAAAACTTATAACTAATGGAGCCTGACACTCCCCTGATACCCCCTGATATCAGGCTGATATAGCCCTGATGTCCCTGCAGTATATTTGTATCATGTATAATACTGTATCTATGCAGGAATCGAGAACCTTTAGTTTGAGATTCCACCAGTAGAGTGAGCCATCAAAGTCCTACCTGTAAAGCAATAAATGAATAAACTTCAGTCAAGTCGTGCCCCACATAAAACATTTTTCGCTCTAATCCATTTCTTTTTGTAAAAATATGCATTTCTAACACATTAAAAAGCAGTCTAAATATTTTCAGGCACATTTCTGAACATTTCTATCATAAATTTTGTGACTTTTCACATTTTCCAAGGGTTTTCTGTTCCTTTGTTTACCGTTCTATGATATTTCTGTTCAATTATTATGAAATAAATAAAATAAATTCTTTTTCGTAGAATATATTTGGAATGTGTAAAAGATATTCCTAATGTGTTCTGTTTTATTTAAAGAAGAAAAGTCAAGCAGAAAATATTTAGAATAAGGGGAAAAAAATTATGAAGGATACAAAAGTAGGGCCATAAAATATGAAAAATAAAATAGAATATCTTTAGAACTAACATTGTAAGAGCATATTTTTTTAGGTGTACTCTTCTAAATATTTTCAATTATGGATTTATTCAGGAATAACATGGTAGAAATATTTTTGAATGGTACATAAATTATATTTCATTGAAAAAAAAAAAGATGCAATTAATGTATAAAATTGTTATACAACATAGAAAAATTTCAGATATATAATATATAATTTTGTTTATATCAGCTCATAATTATATTCTTTTATTTCCATGGCACTAATTGAAAATTGCAATCTACGGTATTGTTGAATATTTAACTGTGTCATGCATGTGTACTAAAATGTGTACAATAATGTATCAATAAATTTAATATTGTATATATTGATATATTATTGTATATATATTATATTGATCGATCATTGATTATATATTGATCGATCATTGATTATATATTGATCATTGCATTTATATAATTTGATATATATATATATATATATATATATTATATATATATATATAATATTATGTATATAATTATATGTAATTAGAATTTTTAGACCCCCTTCCCCTCTATTATTTTTTACTGGATTATTTATATGATGGGTCGGCAAGGTGTGCATTCAATAATTGTTTGCTATAACGTATAATTATAATAATAATTAATATATTTTAATAAAGCTAAACTTAAATTTTAAACACGTTTATAAATTTAATGCATTAATAACAATTTTTCATATTAAATTTATTAATTTTGAAAAATCATTTGACTGATAATTATTATAATAATATAATTAATTAATGCATTGATCAGATTCAAATGATTTTTATACTTTCGTTCAAGAGTCTTAATTAAATTATGATGGAGAATTAAGTAAAAACCTTTTTGCATATTTTTTATATAATACACTATATTATATTGTATAATCATCTCAGCAGAGATCGAGCTGAATTTATCAGTTTGAATTTTCCCACCCCTCAAGAAACTTCTAACTTATGTGCCTCTCTTTTTCCTTCTTCTTACATGCGAGCGTGCGTGTCCTAGGGGGTTAGACGTCGGTGTCAGGTAGGAAAAAAAAAACGTTAGAATTGAAAGTTAGGCAGGACTGCAGGTTCAAATCTCGGTGACTTCAAAAATAAAAAATAGTCAGTTTAATATTTTTAAATTTTTAAAACATGCAAATTATTAAGAAAAAATTGAGGAATTGAGTGGTGTAACTTACATTACAATTATTGCTAATGCAAATGAGCTATAATTGATTTTAAACAATACAGCCATGAATAGAATATATATAGAATTTAAATAAATATATAAATATAATAATAAATTCTTCAAAATGAAGAAAGAAATATTTTAGAAGAGTTTGTTTTATGGTTAAAGGAAGTAATAAATCAGCACCATAAATGAATAAGAAATGTAGTAGAATGGAATTTATTCTACATCATTTCTACCAATGTTAAAAATGTGAAGACATCTAAAACATTTCTTATTGAAACAAAGAAATGCTTTAGAATAAAGTTCTAACACATTTCTTTTATAATAAAAAGAAATGTGATAGAAGGAAAAAAGTTTTATGTGGGGCTGTTTGAATAGTAAACATGTCTGTGATTTGACTCCACTTATTCCTATAGAAGTTCTATACAGTAGGTGCTGAGAGATTAAATAATAACGAAGTAAGAGTTATTATTCAGAGAGAAGTATCTATTATAAGAGTGAAGATAATAGATAGTGAGATCTGTGAGAGTAGTGAGCTTTGAGAGTCATTACAGTGAGAGACTAGTTAGTTAAAGCGAGTAGCTAACTAAGTGAGAAGAACGTGTACCAGTACAAGACACGTTAATGACGCATCGGTAGAATAATTCCATCGTGAGAAACTGCAGCTATAAGTAACCAGTTACGCAAAATTCACTGCAAAGGCGCGGTGGCGGTAACAAATTCCATCGAGAGAATCTGCAGTGACACAAAAGAACCTAAATCGGCAATCAGATTCGTGCAAAATTGAATGATGTTCATCAATTTTTGGTAGACGTGAGTGGTTAAGTGGCATGTGAGCACACGGCAGTAAGTAGATTGTCAACTAACTTTCATCAAGTTATTGCATGTTGCATCGTAATTTTCCTGTAAAAATTGTGGGTATTTGCAAAAATCTACAATTGTGTGCAAGCCCAGACAGCGAAAATGCAGCATCGCCATGAGCACGCACTTTCTTACGGAAAGACGAAGCAGCGGCGGTATGCACGGTATGTGTGCAGAGAGCAGTTACGCGGAGCACGAGCGGCGAGCGCGACAAGTCCAGGCATCGCAGGCGAGCCATGGAACGAGCGTTTTGCTAACTCTGCTACAGTCCATCGAGCGGCATATGCATGTTGGCCACATGTATGCGCGGCGAGAGGATTCGTATCGTCTCAACGTGTAGCGAGGTCGTCGTTTGCGCGCGAGTCGTCGAGAGAATCATCGTTTGCGGGTCGAGAACAACAGAGAGAGGTGGACACACAGCATTGTTATCACGTGTGTACGAGAGGAGAAACATCATATTTCGTGTGAGAAAAGTGAGTAAGTTGTCAAGTACGCAAGTACGTATTTTAATGTAATTGGTAATTGTAAATGTGAGTTACAATTCCAGTTAAAGTTTAGTCAAAGTCTTCGATTTGTTAATTCAGATTAAAAGATTCAGTCAAGTTTTTGGTGCTTAATTTTATTGTTTAATCATTAATATAAGCAAATTACAAAAAGTAAGGTCTGAATCTAAAATATCAATCTGTGTAAAGTATTAATGAAGAATGTGTACAGTACGTGTGTTGGGAAGTTCAGTAAATTCGTAACTTAATATTCATTGCTCTTCAAGCAAAATTATTAGTAAAATTTAAATATGAATTTAATTAATGGTTATTAAATTTTGTCTAAAAGTATAATAATATAATTACATGCAAAATCGAATGCATTTATGCATTAATGGCTACATTTTTTTTAAATACAATCATGGTATTTATTTTCTACATTGCAGTAACAAATTATTTTACGTATTAAATTGGTAATCAATATATCATGCTCAAATTTAAATTAATCTTCTAATCTGCAAAGTTAAAATATCATAACAAGTATTGAATTTTTATTTAAAGTCTCATCAAGCGGTATTTCATCATCAAATTTAATTTTTTATTATAAATAATGCTTCTTCAAACAAACAAACAGTTTCCAAAATTTTTAAAGTAATAAGTTGTTTATTTTTTGTTATCTACTAGTTATAAAATTTGAAAATTTTTATTCATGAAATTTTATTATTTTTATGCAGATATCTAAAGTTAAATTTAAAAAAAAGTATGCCTTTATTGGTCATGATGTTTATTTTTTTAATTATAACAAAATTATAACTTTCCTAAATACTACAATAATACTATATCAAATTTTAGTTATTATTCTAAAAGTCAATTTTTTTGATAAAAGAGTAGAATAATAATGTTTTGCAATTTATCAAAAAATCTATAAAAGTGTGATGAATTTATTTGTTAAATCAATGTTAAAAGTATTGTTCTTAAAGGAATGCTTTTATTAATTGTGTGTACTAAATGTTTGATTATATATTAAGTTCAAAATTTGTTTTAAATGTTTCAGTGAGAGTGGAATGATAAAATTTTAATAATCATAATTAATCTCTCATTTAACTCATTTAAAAGTATACTCTAATCATTTTTTTTAATTTTTAAGCAATTTTTTAATTTTATGTAACTGTGAAAGGAAGGAAAAGTATCATAATTCTTATTATAAATTATCCTAATTTTTAATATAAATTTATCTGAATAAAAAGTTATATTGTCCTAATTGTTATTACAAACATATTTAATTATCGGAAAAAAAAACAAAATGTTGAATCAATATAATAATATTGTAATTTTGTACTATAACTAGCAAAAATTATATGTCTTCTTTTATCAAGTTGTAAAAATTACTTATTATTATGCTAGCCTAGCTTGGTATAATAATTCAAATTAAAAAAAGTAAAATGATTGTGTAAAAAGTGTCAATTCATATTAGGTACGATGTTCAACAAATATTCAAAATTAAGTATGGTAAGATTTGCTCAAAATTTTAAAAGAAATTATGTAAGAACATAAAATCGTTGAAGAAATTTTTGGTTAAAAATTAGACCGATAGATCGAAGTTAGATTTACCGGCACAGGCAGCTGTCGATCGCTGATAACAGTTTTCCCGGTTTTACCCAATCCAACCTTTCATAAAATTCCTAAATCCTTAACTCAAATTAGATCATTCAAGTAATTTATAGCATAGTAGCCTTGATTAAAAAAAAAAAAAAGTTTGCTTATTTTATTAATACTTAATAAATAATTAATAATTCAATAAAAATAAAAAAAATTTATGATGTTAGATCAATTCAAATATTTGTATCTGCAAGTATAAAAAGTTATTAACTTACAATTAGCTTCCACAGTCAAATATTTAAGGATCTTTAATCCCTCATCCACTAAATCTTTGTGCAAGTTATCCTAATAAAACTTAAGTATTTTAGTAAAATTAAATAATCAATTTTAATAATGAATTAAAAGCATGTACCATGTCAAGCCACATAGCTACAATAATTAAATTCTTTTATTAGCTATTTTCCTTACCAAATCCGGCAAATCCTAATGATTAAAAATTCGTATTTATTTACGTAATAAAAGTTGTTGTTTAATTTAAAAGAGATGTCAATTAATTTAATTCTCAATCAAAGTCATGTATTTTTGAATAAGAATTATTTTTTTAATTTTTATGGATGTTGTATTGCATATTATCGACTGTATATTGTAATCATAATTCTTATATATATTTTGTTGTATCAAAATGTGGAATTTTTTTACGAATACTTCATATAGTATCGCTACCATAACCTATGTTAAAATTTTAATTCTTATAACGAGAATGTTTATTAAAATTGAATTTTTTACATAAATCAAAAATAATCAATGTCGCTACAAAGCAATATTAAAATTATAATTCTTGTCACAAACAATTTTGAAAATGTCAGTTAAAAACATGTCAATTTAGTTATTAACAGTAAAATTATAATTTTTAGTTTTTACAATCTGAATCAAAACCATTTTTTAACGGAGTATGTATGATATAATCATCAAAATTGAATTTTTATTTGTGGTGGAAAAACTATGAAATTTATTAATTTAACTTTACAATTTGTATTGAATTTTTCATGCAACAATTTTTAATTCTAAGCAGAAAAGTGATTTAAAAAGAACATTATTTTTCAAACAAATGTATGAATTATGTATTGAGTATCTTTAAATTCTAAATATTTTGTGTTATTTGTAAAATGAATTAAATTGTTATTTTCCAAGTCCTTCAAAGCTTCAAAGTATCATCATAAATAAATGTTAAAAATTTATTTTTTTTTGTAAAATGTAAATTATGATGAATTATCTCAAAAAGTTTGCTATTTAAGTGATGTAAATTTTAATTTTTTTCATTGTGTAAAGAGGGAAGGGATATATAGTAAAACAATTTTTTTAGTAACCTGGGAAGGATGCAGTATATTTGTATCATGTATAATACTGTATCTATGCAGGAATCGAGAACCTTTAGTTTGAGATTCCACCTGTAGAGTGAGCCATCAAAGTCCTACCTGTAAAGCAATAAATGAATAAACTTCAGTCAAGTCGTGCTGTTTGAATAGTAAACATGTCTGTGATTTGACTCCACTTATTCCTATAGAAGTTCTATACAGTAGGTGCTGAGAGATTAAATAATAACGAAGTAAGAGTTATTATTCAGAGAGAAGTATCTATTATAAGAGTGAAGATAATAGATAGTGAGATCTGTGAGAGTAGTGAGCTTTGAGAGTCATTACAGTGAGAGACTAGTTAGTTAAAGCGAGTAGCTAACTAAGTGAGAAGAACGTGTACCAGTACAAGACACGTTAATGGCGATTCAAACAGCACGACTTAACTGAAGTTTATTCATTTATTGCTTTACAGGTAGGACTTTGATGGCTCACTCTACTGGTGGAATCTCAAACTAAAGGTTCTCGATTCCTGCATAGATACAGTATTATACATGATACAAATATACTGCAGTCCCCCTGATATCAGGCTGATGTGACCTGACATCAGCCTGATACCCTCTGATATCAGCCTGATACCCCCTGATATCAGCCTGATACCCCCTGATATCAGCCTGATACCCCCTGATATCAGCCTGATACCCCCTGATATCAGCCTGATATCAGGCCTGATATATTATTATCGTAGGGGCTATACATATATACTCATCTATTTTATGACCTGCATGCATGCATCAGCTAGTGTTGTTTTTTTGTTATAGCTATTATAGGCCGGCGCCCGGGCCGCGAATTTGGGTTCCAGTACCCGTTACAGCACCTCGCGCTGAAATTTGAATTATATCGCATTCCGACTGTCAATTTTTTTCCTATTTTCACCGCTAATCAATTCAAATAATAAAATATTATTTCCTATGACTTTTAAATGTATTCTCTCACAGTTTCTGCTAACAATTGGATGTTTAATGTTTCAATTAAATGTTGATATTTATAAAAATTAAAGCTTAATAATTGACATACCTATGTTCAAAAATTTAAAATGCAAAATGAGTTTTTACTCTTCATTTATTATTTTGTTGGAATTTTATTATAAACTCAAAAGGTTAAAAATAACATATATTTCAGTGACTTCAGTGCAAAATTAAGTTAGATGCAAAAAAAAAATAAATAAATAAAAAAAATAATTATAATAAATAAATAAAATAAATAACACGAATTAATAAAAATAATTATGATTCTGATATAAAGATACTGAAATAAAATTTTCAAAGCAAAAACATGCATGCTGTTAAATGCAAAATTGCAATATCACTTCATTATTTGCTTTGACGCAAAAATCTTTTAAGACCCAGCGTATGATGACTTTTAGAAATACATCAATAATATGATAGTATAATATTAAATACTGCAATTTTACACGTGGTATAATATATTATATTTGAACTGATCGAAGGTTAAATCAAAATATGCAATATTAGCAGCAATTATTTTTTCCTAGGTTGCATTTAAATATTTTATATCTTAAAAAAATTATAGAGCAATACCTACTTAATTGACGGTAAAAAATATATAGTTAACTTTTACAGATACAATCTTTTGTTTGTGTTAAAAAATGAAACATAAATTTACACTGCACAAACTGCGATATTTCTTTAATGCATACTTTTTAATACAACCTTAATTGAGTCATATAACAGTTACTATCATATTTTAATATAATTGTCCATTTTTTTTATTTTTTATACCCCATACAACCTCAAAATTGAAGGAAATACGCTGTAACGTCATTTTCATGCAACGATACTTATTATAATTTGTTTCGTGCTAAATATTCGCAAGACTCTATAATATGACGTTACAGCGTTTAACAGCACGATATTAGGGAAGTAAGAGAGTTCAAACAAATCTGGAAAAAATTGGCAGTTCATAACAATCATAACTTGAGGTCCTCTACTCAAATATGCACTACAAAAATTCATTGCGGTTTTTGCTTTTTCAATTGTCTTCAGTTGATTTTTGTGTCAATATTTAGTGCTATATTTAGTACTTTTTGTGCCAATATTTTATAAAACAATTTTAGCCTCAATAATTTGTTTTCTCTTTGCTCACATAGGTGATATAATGTGAGGAAGACTTCCTGAATTCCTCAATGATTTTAACCCTCTCTTTTCTTATTGCAGATCTTATTTCCATGGAAATGAAATATGAGCTAATTAATAAACATGTGAATCTAGTGCACAGAACTTACATAACACATAATTATATGTAATGGATTTAATAAAATTAAGTTATTATTTATTTACTATCTCATTAAAATAAAAATCTTGCTCCGATGAATCTTCAATTTTTCTAATTAGAAAAAAGCGTATCATATTATGTTATTAGTTTATATAATTATGTTATGTCCACAAGCTTCTCATCAGTCTGAAAATTGTAAAATGTACTGTACAATTCTTTTTGTTACAGTTTATTTATTATAAAATTGTGCTTAAAAATTTTAAAATTATTATTTAAATTTGTTTTAAGTTCAAGAAAATTGAACGATGGACAAAATATTCCATTTCTGTGAGACAAATGATATAAATTCCAACAATTCTATATTAATAATTATTTAATATTTTTAATCCCTACAGTTTGAAAAATTCAAGTTAACATCACTCAAAGAAAATATGAATTTGCTACAGAGTTATTTTTTTCGTTGATTAAATAAAATAAACTGTAGTTTTAAAATCTGTGCACTAGATTTACATGTTTATTTAATTAGCTCATATATTTCATTTCAATGGAAATAAGATCTGCAAAAAGAAAAGAGAGGGTTAACCTCACTGATGAATTCAGCAAGTCTTCCTCACATTATATCACCTATGTGAGCGAAGAGAAAAATAATTATTGAGGCTAAAATTGTTTTATAAAATATTGACACAAAAAGTACTAAATATAGCATATAAAATCAACTGAAGACAATTGAAAAAGCAAAAACGCCAATGAATTTTTGTATTGAATATTTCAGTAGAGGACCTCAAGTTATGAACTGCCAATCTTTTCCAGATTTGTTTGAACTCTCTTACTTCCCTAATATCGTGCTGTTAAACGCTGTGACGTCATATTATAGAGTCTTGCGAATATTTAGCACGGAACAAATTATAATAAGGATCGTTGCATGAAAATGACGTTACAGCGTATTTCCTTCAATTTTGAGGTTGTATGGGGTATAAAAAACAAAAAAAAAATGGGCAATAATATTAAAATATGATAGTAACTGTTATGTGACTCAAATAAGGTTGTATTAAAAAGTAAGCATTAAAAAAATATCGCAGTTTGTGCAGTGTAAATTTATGTTTCATTTTTTAACACAAACAAAAGATTGTATCTGTAAGTTAACTATATATTTTTAACTGTCAAGTATGTATTGCTCTATAATTTTTTTAAGATATAAAATATTTAAATGCAACCTAGGAAAAATAATTGCTGCTAATATTGCATAATTTGATTTAACCTTCAGTTCAAATATAATATATTATGCCACGTGTAAAATTGCAGTATTTAATATTATACTATCATATTATTGATGTGTTTCTAAAAATCAACATACGCTGGGTCTTAAAAGATTTTAGCGTCAAAGCAAATAATGAAGTGATATTGCGATTTTTCATTTATCGGCGCATTCATGTTTTTGCTTTGAAAATTTTATTTCAGTATCTTTATATCAGAATCATATTTTTATTAATTCGTGTTAATTTATTTTATTTATTTATTATAATTATTTATTTATTTTTTTGCATCTAACTTAATTTTGCACTGAAGTCACTGAAATATATGTTATTTTTCAACCTTCTGAGTTTATAATATAATTCCAACAAAATAATGAAGAGTAAACACTCATTTTGCATTTTAAATTTTTGAACATAGGTATGTCAATTATTAAGATTTAATTTTTATAAATATCAACATTTAATTGAAACATTAAACATCCAATTGTTAGTAGAAACTGTGAGAGAATACATTTAAAAGTCATAGGAAATGATATTTTTTTATTTGAATTGATTAGCGGTGAAAATAGGAAAAAAATCGACAGTCGGAATGCGATATAATTCAAATTTCAGCGCGAGGTGCTGTAACGGGTACTGGAACCCAAATTCGCGCGCGGGCCCCCTTATTTAACGGCCTTAACATTTATATAGGCATTTCCCCCGGCCCCACTCCATTTTTTCTTAACATTGGTCTTAATTATGGGGGCAGCTCGAATCCCCCACCCGCCGCGGGCCCACCCCCGGAATTTTTTTGCTGGATCCGTGCCTGCCTGTGTAATATATATATATATATATATATATATATATATATATATATATATATATATATATATATATACCCTATATTATATATATAGCTACGATAATGATACTGCAACCTTTGCTGAGATCAGAGGCACAGAGCTCTGCGTAAAAACTACATGTAGAAATTTAACATGAAAAGATGCCCGACGAGCGAGCGACTTACCTATAATCTCTGGTCATTTCCTCCTTTGACCACCCGGCTTGTATTGGCACTGCGAGACTTTGGTCCCTTTAATTGAGACTATAATATGAGAGAAAGCGTCACACCTGGTATCGCTGTGGAGAGATGAGGTTCTAGCATGTTATAGTGCCAAGCTTAGTGCAAGATAGCCGCAAAGATAGGTGGCTTGCATCAGAGAGGCGCGGCCATAAATGGCAATTTATGGCAAGGATTGCGAACCGCGCGCGGTCCATGATCGTTTGGTGCGCGAATCCAGCAGGGGGCAGTGGCTGGGAGGGCTGTACCCTCCAAAATAGTGGATTTAACATATATGCCCCCATGGGCATTTCCTCAACCCATTTAATTTTTTCCCTTTTTTTTTAAATTTTAGCCTTATAGAGCCAGCCCCTCCCGAAATTTGGTTCTTGATCCACGCCTGTGGTGGCTATAATTAATTAAGCTATCTAGAGCGACCACGCTGTGTCAATTATCCCCATATGTCAAAGTGCGACATTCCTGGTGTCTTGAGCACATCTGGCTGCATGCTATGTCTTCTTCTTCGTATGTCGGCACTACTAAAAGAAAGATCATTCCCGCATCTTAACTCTATAACATATGGTGGTCGCGCAAACACACTACATTTTTTTTTTAATTTACATGATACATTCAATTGTTAAAAATAGCAGTAGTCTTTTACTAACAAAAATATTCAATTATTATATGAAACATCCTCCTCCATCTCAGCCATGCAAATATTGACTATTTTTTTTTATCATAAATAATGGTAAATTATAAATCATGATTTTTTTTAACATGGATCACCCTGAAGAGCGTACAGCTCGCGGCGCGGGAAAAGGTATATTATAGGGAAAGGATGGTGGCCAAAGCCTCTGATATGTGCAAGAACTATATATTATACAGTATGATATATATATTATAGTCGTTGTCTGATGCGTCCCAGCATTCACTGAGGTGAGACTGAGGGAACTGTGGAAAACCTAGGTCATGATGGGCACCTCTATGAACCTTTATGAACCAAAGTTATGTCTAGGGGCCGGATCTCCAGTTTTTCCAGTTATAGAAATATGTATGCTATTTTGATTCTGACTTCAAATGTTCACGAATCATGAAGTTTTATTGCCAAATATACAAAAAAGTTTGAACTGGAAAAAACTGTTTTTGAAAAGTAAAAACTGTTTCAACTGTTTCAAGTTTTGTAAAACTGGAAACGCAATTCTGTCTCATAAAAGCACGTTTTTTGTAGTAAAAATTAAATTAAATATTTTGCATAATTATTTTCTCTGCCTCCATCTTGACACAACATTGATATTTTTTATTTACATTTTCTTAATAGCTATATATTAATGGTATTTTGCCAGATTTTTTTTCATCGAAGAAGCATGTATACCAATTATATTTTTTTGTCTTCATGAATAAGAGACCACAGTTAAAGGTAAAATTTTATAAAAACTGGATTTTGCTGGAAACTGGAAGTGAACTGCTTTTGAGAAATTCGATAACTGTTTTCGGGAAAAAAAATGGACTGGATCCAGTGCTGGAAATCACACTTTAAAAAACTAAAAATCCGGCCCCTTGATGTCCAAAGCATGGGGAACCACGCACAAGTACATTGAGTGGAAAGCGAGAAGAATTTACCACAGGGAGGGCCCGGAGCAATGTGATTTTTACTTGAAACGGTTACCCATCCAAGTATTAACCACGATCGACGTTGCTTGACTTTGGTGATCTAACGAGAACCGGTCAATTAATGCACTGCGCCACGCTCAACCTTTGCAGGGAAATAAAATGAACATACAAGACTTGCCGTTTAATTTTTAAGCACCTGGTACATAGGCAACTTTTTGACCATAATTGCGTGGCGGCGCAGCATCACACTAGAACTAAATAATAAATGTTACGGCTAATAAGATGTACTATGATTTTTATAAGTCTTTTTGAATTGATTGATTGGAGATCATTTCTGGAAGTATACCTTACGAATTTAGTGCGGATGAGAGAATTTTAAAGGTGAACCACACTGCACCTACACATAATTATTTTAACTTATTTATGACATGCACGCCGCTACGAGGGAACACTATACATATTATATACGTCATGCAAGTCTAATCGTTATTTATGTCCTATGACTCCTGCTCGTGTATAATGACAATAAAAAAACGTCAAAGTTACTATATATATATGCACCCGCGCAAGTTAAAGTAAATTTCATGTTATTTCATGTTTTATTCACTATAGTAAGCTCTCTCCTCTTCTAATCCTCCTTCTCCCCCCCCCCCCCCCCAACCTCCAATTTGCACTATTTTAGAGGAAAAATAAAGAGGGAAAAAGACATTATTAGCACTCTTTTCCTCGTATTGAACATATAAACATTGTTTTCATTTCATCCTCACTTTCAGCGAAGAGGAAATAAAAGTTTCTTTTTTTTTAAACAAGACGTATTAGGTTTAGACGTGTAAAGGGTGAGTTAAAGACGTAATTTTTCATCTAGGCAAATATCATTACTCACATATATTAATTATGTTCAGGAAATTTATAGAGCTTTGATTTTTCTCCAGAGGATATCATAAAAATTACTATAAAATAAACAATCAACAATTCAACATAAATATGGTGCAATAAATTAATTATAAGCTCTCATCTCAATTAATCGATCCTGGAATAAAGATCATTAATGAAACTTAATAAAAATTGTAATTCAAATTATTTAATATTTTATATCTATTTTAAGTAATGCATCATAATTAAAATTCTATACTTTATTAGCATTGTTAAAATTTAGTTAGTACTATCCAAAAAAAGTTCATAATATGCTCCTTCATATTGAATCGAAATCCAAAAATCCACCAGAAATAAATCCCGTATATTATAGACAAAGCGAACGCGTCGTTTGACTGGGGTCTTACGGACAAAAAAACTAGATTTAATAAAATTATTTTAACGATATTTTTTTTTTTTTTTTTTTTTTTTGTTAAAGCTCGGGTCATAGAACATAATCGCTATAATCCTTTCATATGGTCATTCCAAACTTTCTTGGAATAAATCAATTTTTTTTTCAGGGTTATAGGGTTAGGCAACATATGTCCACTTATAATTAGATTTTTTTTTTTTTTTTCTGAAGAAACTCTCACAGATGGATTTTTTTTCATATATTTCAGTTCCACATAATATGGAAGGGGCTCCAGAACTAAAACTATGTATAAATTTAGAAAATACCAAATTCAATTTTATGGTGCGAGCTCTTTAATGGCATAAATACGCCACTGAATCGTAATTAAGAAATTCTATATCTCGTGATCATACCTTCATCAGAAAGAATCCTATAAAACTCGGAGTGAAGATTTAAAACATTGGGCCTCTTACCCTCGATTCACTCCAAGAAAGTTCGTGGACTGTTCATAATTATGAAACGCCAGCAGTGAGATTTAACATTTGCGGCAAAAAGGCTGAGCGTGGCGCAGTGCGTTTACTGGTTCTCGTTAGTTCACCAAAGTTCAGCAACGTCGAGCGTGGTTAGTACTTGGATGGATGTAAAAATTACGTAGCTCCCTCTTTGTGTTAAATTCGTCTCGTTTTGCCGTTTTCCACCCAGTGCAGTGATGCATGGCTTGCTTGTGTGAGGTTCTCCAGGCTTTGGACATCACTTTGGTCCATTGAGAAAAAGTAGAGGTGTCCGTCCTGACTGAGGTTTTCCACGGTTCCCTCAGCGAATGCTCATGGGACGCGTAACAAGCCGTGGCCACCATCCCTTATCCCAATACCCCGCCTCGTGCTCCAAGCTCATCGGGGTGTAAACCCTTGTAATACAAAATGGTTGGTTTCAGAAGCGGAAGCAGGACAAGACAAGTCCGAGCCAGGAAATCGCCGCCAACTATTGTCCCAGCATGAAGAAGATCTGTCTGAGGGACATACCTCGGAGGAGGGTGCTCAAGGTGCAGACCAAGCCACCCCCACCCAAGGAGGTGCTCAAACCAGATGGACTGCCACCCGGACTGTGCTACTTGAAGGTACAACTGCACTTTAAATTTTTAGATACTGAATTTCAGTACTCACCAGTAAAAAAATTTCTAATTTTTTTCTTACTTTTAGTACTTTTAGTTAATAAATACTTAAATTAAAGTTTAAAATAATTAGTGATTAAATGGTGCACCTAAATTTTAACTTGCTTAATTGAGTAAAAAAAGTATAATTTTTTTTACTGCAAGGCGCCGCTCAATCAAATAGAGAGTTTTTGGAAAATACAATGGACAACTTGCATCAAAATTTTTTATATGCAGAAATGAATAGAGGGTATCAAATTATGCTACTCTGATTTTTTTTTTCAATATTTTTTTGAGTTGCAGCATTATTTTTAAATAATTATTGAAAGCGTGACCACGCCCCCTGGAGGCGTCAATCTAGGCCCTATAGATCCTTTTCATTAAGGATTGAGAAGTGCCAAATTAACTTTTAATAATTATTCAAAAATAGTTCCGAGACTCGTAAAAAATCTGAAAAATTCAGATAAGCATAATTTGGTACCCTCTATTCACTTCTGCATTGCAATAAAAAAATTCATGCAGGTTGTCCATTAGAATTTTTATTTCCCGAGCCAGTAATTTCATTTTTTTAAATTATCATATATTTTATTTATTGAAAACCTTTTAAAACTGACCACGAGGCATCGTAATTAAGCCTTACTTCTTTTCTTTAAATGGAAAGCATAAAAAAGTTATTGCGTAAAAAAAAATTAATATAATAGGGATACTATGAAGATTGAATTCTGAATTAAGAAATATTATGAATTACTATATAATATAATTATTATAATTCAGGGATCGGTTGCGGATGCAGATGCAAGATGCACACGGATGCGCAAAAATGGGCTTGCATCCGCATCCGTGCATCCCAGATGAAAAAAAAAAAAATTAATGCATCTGGATGCGCATCCCAGATGCATGAAAAATAAATTTGCATCCGGATGCGCATCTCAGATGCAACAAAAATAAATTTGCATCCGGATGCGCATCCATAATGCACGAAAAATTAATTTGCAACTGGATGCGCATCTTGCATGGATGAAAGAAAAAAACTCGTGCAACCGGTCCCTGTTATAATTACACTTAAAATTATAAAAATAAATATTTGTAAATATACTTTCAACTTCATGCAGTTTTGTTATTTATATTTTTTTAATATAATTTGCTTTCATATAAGTTTTTGTCCTGATTTCTTATAATAAAATTAAAGGGCAATGCGATTAAATAATTTCAATGAATTTTTAGTCTAAAAATATTTCCAACCTTCTCAGGACTTGCTAAACAGACCTCCCCTTGTGAAAAAGAAGAAGAAGATCAGAAAACCGACAGTCAAGTAAGTTGTCCGTCTCTGTTACTTTCAACGTTTTTGTAACTTTTTATACATTGTACACTCCGTTTAACTAAAAATATGACATCATCATGTACAATGTATTCTGCAGACATCAGTTTTGATATTCGTCGCCTCAGAATTAATACATATGTATATTCATATGTATGTTACCTCCTGTTTGTGTATTCAATAATGATCAAAGGTCATGTGGTAGCTCAGTCACCAAAGTGCAGAGCTTGTATGCATGTTGCCAGCCTAGCATTGCTGTGCATCGAGAGAGCATTCCTACGCCAGCCACGAGCGCGCGAGCGTCTCGTGCGTCTGCCGCTAGGCAGGCGCAGTTGCCTGTATATAGTAGAAATTAAATAAAATAATGTTAGGGTAATCGAGTGCATAATTTCTTACTAAGCCGGCCCATAGCTTTACATAGTCAACGGAAATAGTTGGTTACATAATTATATGTACATAAGGTCTAAAATTGTAGCAAAACTTCTTAGTTTATACGACACTTCTTATAATTATTCTGAGGCGACGATATTGTAGTCAATTTTACTGTTCAAAGGTATAATAACTTGTTCCGTCTTTTCCTCGTCATTTCATTCGTCACTTCCTTGAGCTTCGATACCTGCCTCTCTTTGGAGCTGCTGCAAGGGGGGGGGGGCTATCCCGCAATGTTAAATTTTGGGGTGGGAAGGGGGGCGATGGGTGGGAGGTCATGGTAACACCTTCAATGAATTTTGGGACCTTTTGGGAGGGGCGATCGCCTTCATCACCCCCCCCCCCCCCTGCAAACGACCTTCGAACTTTTTGCCTATAATAGATTCAGTGATGTTACGTTTTTAGTTCAACGCACTGTACACATATTGTATATATAATATATACTGATCAATGCATTTATATATATAGAAATGCATCAATTGACGTGGGCTGGTGAAATATTTTTTTAATAAAAAAATGTAAATAAAAATTGTCAATGAAATAAAATTTACAGAAATGTTAATTTTATAATCTTATAAAAGAATATAGAGCAAAAATTGAAATTTTGGTGATTTTGTTTATAACGCAACGTCGGGTAAAAGAGTATTAAGAAATTAAGTTATAACAACGAAATTTTTAACTCCTCGCTGTGACAGTCGCCCCCCGGAGCAACTTGACCTGTCCCACCGGAGCGCCCCACTGCCAGTGTGGCCGGAAGAGCAACTTTGCAGACAGAAAGCCGCGGCGAGGACCTCCATCAGCCGGCAGGTCAGCGAGGAAGACGCGCACACCATCACGTACTACCTGACCAAGGTGGGGCTGCTGAGATTTAATTGTATTAAATATATATATATATATATATATATAATATAAACCTAATGTTCAATATTTTAAAGAATATATTGAGATATATACATCGTATTATATCGTGGGTGTGTGGCGCAATGCGCTTGACCGGTTCTCGTGAGATCCCCGAAGTCAAGCAACGTCGAGCGTGGTTAGTATTTGGATGGTGATTATTTTCAACAAAAACCACGTTTCCCACCCAGGGACAAATCGTTGCGCTGTTCCACCATATGTGGTTCTCTTGGATTTGGACTATTGCACTTCCTGCATGTTATTTGACAAAAGCTGTAGCGTCCATCCTGGCTGAGGTTTCCACGTTTCCCTCAGTCGCAGGCAAATGCCAGGATGGATCAATGACTATCTACAAGATAGTCATTGAGGATGGATTGAAAAGCCGTAGCTACCCCCGTTCCAGAAGAGCCCGGCCGCGAAACGCTCAAGTTAGGGTTTCGGAAGGTTCGGGGTTTCAAAGTAGTATATAATATGTAATTAGTAATTCAGTTGAAGTACCCAATAGGGTTTGATTAAAAAAATAAATATAATAATTATATCGTAGAGCTTGGTGGATAACCTATTATTATAGTGTAAAAAAAAAGGTGAAAAGTCAAAACTACAGTAGTTAAACAAGGATTATTGTGTACATCTGCATGGACTGCACGAACTTTACTCCTGCCTCACTTGCTAGAGCTGCAGCTTCAATAGACAGAGAGATGCGGATTTGTAATTTTAGGAGATGGAAGAAGAACACGCAGTCTATCAATATGCAAAATAGTTTTAGTTCACCACACCTCCAAAGACTGCGTGGTAACGTCTACATTAGGGCTGTAGAAAACTCGAAAAATTTTCAGCTCGATCTCGAAAAAAAAAGCTCGAGTTGGCTCGAAACCCGATATTTCGAGCCGAAGCTCGAAAATCGAGCCAGGCTCAAAAATCGAACCAAGTTTGAAAATCGAGCCAAGCTCAAAATTCGAGCCAAATCTTGAAATGGCTCAAAATCGAGTGAAAGCTCGAAAATATTATTTTTTGCTTTAAGATAACTGTGCAATAATCTTTATAGAATCCATATATAAGCAAATTAATCATAACAAACTAAGGAGAAATGTTTTTAAAATAATTTTCGTTTTCTTTCAATTTGTGTGTGCTATAATTTAGTAGAAAAAAAAAAAAAAAAAAAAAAAAAAAACAGCGGAACTACAAGATTTTTTTTTCTGTTTAATTGAGGACCTTAAGTTATGAATTGTCAATTGAATTAACTATATTAAACCCTCTGAATAACGCCTACTTCATAGTCAAACATTTTTATATATATATTCTTAAATTTTTTATTTTATTTTTTTCCAATATGTTAGCGATGCTATATTAGTTCTGCTATTACCGTAAACATTGAAGCATTCAAAGTTAAACACAGTATTGTTATAACTAAGTCGTGTGAAGAAGTTTTAAGAATAAGTCGAGATAGAAAAATATATATTTTTTATAAATACCTCATTCTCATGCTAACTTCTTGAGCATGTTACCTGCTTGTGTCCTTGCATGTGTCAATCGCAGTGTGATAAAGGATTTCCAAGAAAGAACTTAACATTGGCAGAAAATTAATGGACGCGTTTATTTTTGTATTGAATAAAACTTTTAAAGCAAAGCTCTTTATTTACATTTTTAAATGTCAGTCAACCTTAAATACCGCTACTTCCTCCCTGCGTGTCTGTCCATCGGTGTTGGACCCTCCAGGTAGTATTTTTACTAGGTCAACAACCCCACAACACAAGTTAAATAACGTATATGTATAAGAGAATATTCAACTAAAACTTCCATTAAGTGAAAACATGGGCAGTACCTATAGCGTATAATAGTAATTAAGTATATAAAATATATTTTTTTCTGAATTTACATAGTAAAAATAATTTAACAATTCAAGCAACGGCCCAATACTCGAAAAGCTCGGATTTGGTTCGAATCTCGAGAATCTCGATATCGGTTCGAATGTCGAAAAGCTCGATTTCGGCTCGAAACTCGAAAAACTCGGTTTTCGGTACACAATAAAATCGAGATCCCGAAATTTTTGGCTCGATCCGACTCGAAAATCGAGATCGATTTCACAGCCCTAGTCTACATACAAAGCAGGAGTAACGTTCGTGGTGTCTAGACTGTCTAGAGGTGATTTAAACCCTTCCTTCAACCTTCTTTTTATTGAAGCTTTACACCCCCCCCTCCCAAGAACTTAATAATAAAACATAAAATCATTAATTAATTAATTAATATTAAATTAACTAATGAATATATTACATTATGGGCGTATCAGTTTTAATACTAATTATAAGTGTTTTATTATATGGGTATGGAAATTTCAATCAATATTAATTATTGTATTTTATATATATATATATATATATATATATATATATATATATATTATATATTAGGTGTGGAACTCGCTTATTTTATTAGTGTCCAAAAAATACTAAAGGGCATGCTGTATTAAAATACTCTTAATTATAATGAATACCAGCTACAAGAGAGGAGGGGAAATAACCTGCAACCTGTACCCCCAACCACCCACTGCCCATAATAAAAAACACAAAATATGCTCCCGCTTCCTACCCCCCAAATTACCCTCATTGCTTATATTAAATTAAATTAATTTAATTAATTAACACTACAAATTTGCATGTAGGTCTAAATTTTCAATATTATGGGAAGGCAAAAGTAAGGATCAAAGGAAGAGTTTTGGAAGCCTTCCTTTTGCCTTAATCCTTTAGTGGTGAAATTGAAACAAAGGAAGGGTTTTGGAAGCCTTAAAATTTTTACCTGGGGTAAGATGCATACATTGTCCCTCGTCCGGAATAATGAACTATCTACCTACCACGATTTCGTTTCGATTGTGAGCTAACTGCATGCAACTTCAGGCGAAATAACAGATCATAGCTCATTATTGCAGCGAGATCATGATAGGCAGATAGCTTATTATTGCGGACGAGGAACGATATGTTAACATTGTAAAATCATGTATTTACATGTACTGATCTACATTGAACATAACAGTATTATACTCGTGACTTTTCAATCCGCGGTAACGCCATTTTGTTGGTTATTATTATCCATTTATTTTTAGTAAGCTATTATATATTAAATTAAAATAAGTAAGTTTTTATTATTGTAATCGAGTAATTTAAAATAAATAATAGGGAGAAAATTTAGTCTTTCTGAGTTAATTTCAACTTTTTTTCAATAATAGTATCAATTTGGTTAGAGAGCATAGAGATGGAATAAATTGATTAATAATTAGCGAGTGCTGATGGCTTTATAATGTTGTTGTTTTTATATTTCAAAAAAGTAAAACTAATGTGCATGCTTTATCATGCAGATAATAACTATGTAATTATAATAACGATGCTGATTTCTAGGGGATAGACGCTAAATGCATTGAACCTTATCCAATGAAATTATTAGTGAACTCTACAAAAAAAGTTGGCAAGAATTACGTCAAAAATAAAAGGTCAGTTTTGTTTATGTATTTACTTTGTTTAATAAATATTTATCTATGAATGAATCCTTTGAACAAACTGTATATTTGGACAGAGAACTTGACTTCATCATGACTTGATCAATGATCATGTTTTTAATTTTTTCGTTTTTTCAAATTTGAATTTGAAAATTTAAAAGAAATACGCTGTTTTGCCCCCCCCCCCCCCCAGGATCCGTGCCTGGTACAAGGTTTCTGATTACAGTATCATTAGCATTATTAATTGTATATTATGTTAACTTAATAAATTATATATACAAAGCGCGGATTCAGGAAAAAAAATGGGGGGCTTCCTCCATAAAGCCAATGTAAAAACAAAATTGGAGTGAGGGAAAGCCTATATTGTCCATGTTAAAAACAACAATTCAGGGGGGGGGGGGGTTAAAGCCATCCAGTCACCCTTCCCCCTGGATCCGCGCCTCTTATAATATATACTATTTTACTATTAAAATTCTCATTTGTTACAAATCTAACCCCACATTCCCACCCCCCAGACTTCAGCCCCTACTGCAGGATCTTAGAGGGGAGGTTCTGAGAGACTACGAACTGAGTGCGCGCCAATCGCTGCTCGACTACGTTTTGTTGGACCCTGAGGAGGGCCGCAGACTGAACATCAGGTCGCACCCGCTACCGTTCCCCAGGTTCACCGTGGCCGCGCCAGTACCCTGGCATACGAGCTTCCTGATTGGCAGGCAGTTCTGCAGACACAACCTCTTCAGTAGTCACGTGATCATGAGGAGGTTGAACCACATCTGGGAGACGGAGTAAGTTGTAACGGCAGTTTCTTCCTGTTTCAGTGAGATCATATTATTTGTTATGTTATATTTCCAGTTTTTTATTAGGGCATAGCAAGTTGAAGTTCTTTTAATTTAAAGATGAGGGGATTTACATAAAATGTGAGATTTCAGATCTTGTTTATTTCTCTATTTCGTGAGTCATAGTTGGGAGTATACATGATCAAAATGTGGCCACAAAATATCAATCAACCTGAATCAATCATACTTATCGGAAGGATGCTAATGTTATTCCAGTATTTAAATCTGGTGATAAATGCAATGTTGAAAATTACAGACCCATATCTTTAACTTCTTCTGTGTGTAAAATACTAGAAAAAATTATAAGTTGTCATGTGATCAATTTTCTTGTGAACACCAGTCAGTTACCTACAAACCAGCATGGTTTTATACCTCGCCGTTCATGTAATACAATGTTACTGCATACAATTGATGACTGGCAAAAAATTTTAGACAAAAATTCAGGTGCACACATACATGCTATATTTTTAGACTGGGAAAAGGCTTTTGATCGTGTTCCGCACAGCCGCTTGTTACAAAAAATACAGCAAGTTGGAATCAATGGCGAGTTGTTAGCATGGATTTCGGACTTTCTGCATGGGCATAAACAACGTATAGTGTACTCTGGGTCAGTCTCTAGTTACTCTCACGTCCCTTCAGGTGTTATTCAGGGGTCTGTAATTGGACCTTTGTTGTTTAATATTTTTATGCTTGACTTGCCCAGATCTGTATCATCTAGTTTTGTTCAATATGCTGATGATTCTACGCTGTAACGTCATATTAAAAGTGATAATGATGTTTACGCTTTGCAAAGAGATCTTGAAAATATTAAACTCTGGTGTTTCAATAATGGTATGTCACTTAATGTTAAAAAATGTATTGCCATGGATATCACATTATCAACTCCATTCTTATATCCATATGTATTAAATAATGAAACACTGGCCTATTGCAACACTGCCAAAGTTCTGGGTGTCAACATCTCGAGTGATTTAAAATGGAATTTTCATGTAGAAAGTGTTAGAAATAAAGCAGTGAAACTGTTGGGCTTTGTGCTTTGTATCTAGAAATTTGATAGGTTTTTCTACTAAGGTCAAATGTCAAGCCTACCAGTCTCTCATACGCCCTGTTATGTCTTATGGCACTCCTTCTTGGCACCTTACTACAAAATCAAATATGTTAAAATTAGAAAGAATTCAAAGAAAAGCTTCAAAATTCATATATGGAAAAAATTATTCTGCAGTTGCTTGCAAGAAACTTATTTCTTTTAATTCTTTCTTGACCTATAATGATTTAAATTGTTTCTACAAGTGCCGTAATGGTATGAATGATCTTACCATAACGGATAGTGTTGTGAGTGGTCGTGAAATTCGTGGACAATCTGATGTAGCAAGACTTATCCCTCCCAAAGTACGGACGTCACTTTATCAAAACGGCTTTGTATACCGTTGCACCACTCAGTGGAATAACTTACCTGCCGATGTTAAATTACAGCCTCCTTCTTCTTTCTCTTTATGTTTAAAGAGACATCTAATGAACATTTAATAATGTTTTGTTTGACTAGGCCTCATGGGTCAATTAATATTGTGTATATTATGGATCAATGCCACTCTTGTGTCATGGTGCCACTTTGGTGCTACAGTATTGGTCCTCACCCTAAAAATTTTCAAAAATGAGCTATATTTAATTGTCAATTTTTATTTTACTTTCTTTTCTTTTTTGTTTTATTATTCTTTTAATTTTTTTGTAAAATATAAATATGTATTTATGTATAAATTGACATGGGTGAAATAAAATAAAATAAATACGTTGCAATTAGGTTGCTGCATGAAATTTTTTTTAGTAGCTCAATCGAAAGAGGAGGTTGGGAAATGCACCTGTGAATTTTATGCGTTTTTTTTTTAGTACTGCATTATACCTAAAATGGAGATGATAAGAGAGGTCACGTGACCTGGAGGCCCCTGCCGCAACGCCTATGACGTCATTTAATTCTTATTTGGTTTATCTATATAACACATGTAAACAATTATTGCATTGTTGCTTGTGTATTAAAAATTATTATTTGTTTCCATAGCAACGTGGTTGTTTACAAGCATTATATCTTATAGTTGAACCAAAGAATGTAATGACGTCATAGGCGTTGCGGACAAAGCCTCCAGGTCACGTGACCTCTTTTCATCTCTAATTTATGTATGATGCAGTAAGAAAAAAAATCTCATAAAATTCACAGGTGCATTATTCAACCTCCTCTTTCAATTGAGCTACTATAAAAAATGATATGCTGCAGCAACCTAATTTCCACTTTAATTATATATAATTAATGCGAGGAGTCCAATGACCCCCCCCCCACCTCCAACCCCCCTGGCCACTCCAAATGAAATACGGAATTGAGGAAATACATCAACTAATGCTCTACTAAAGTGAAAAGTCAAGCTTATCAATCTCTAATCTGCCCTATTATGTCATACGGCACCCCAGCTTGGCACCCTACAACTAAGGCAAATATGTTAAAATTGGAGAGAATTCAAAGAAAGGCAACGAAATATATATAAGGCAAAAATCACTCCAATGTTGACAAAAATAAACTTCTTTCTTTTCAGTCATTTTTAATTTATACTGATTTGAACTGTTTTTACAAGTGTCGTAATGGTATGAATGATCTTACCATTACGGAAGATCATTCATACCACTCATGTTGTGAGTGGTCGTGAAATCCGTGGGGAGGCTGGTGTCGTAAGGCTGATTCCCCCTAAAGTGCGTACATCACTTTATCAAAACGGTTTTGTTTATCGTTGTACCACTCAATGGAATAGTTTGCCCGCTATGTAAAAACACAACCGCCCTCTTCCTTCTCTTTAAGTTTAAAGAGACACGTTTTGACTTGTGAATAATTATTTATTTATTGTTTGACTAAGCCTATGGGCTATATAATTTTGTATTCATTTACGGACTAATACAACTTTACGTGTTGTGGTGCCATTTTGGTGCTGCTGTATTGGTCCTCACCCTAAATATATCATTGTATCATTGTATATTTATGCATAAAATATGTCTATTTTAATTTTAACTTTGCTAAATTTATATAAATATATATATATATATATATATATATATATATATATATATATATATATATATATATATATATATATATATATATATAATATATATTTGTTGTTAATAATTAGGCATGCATTTATGGGTGAAATAAATAAATAATAAATACCCGCACCATCATCCCCTCTCATAGTTGTGTTCCTCCAGTGTTATTTTGTGGTGCAGGTTCAGCCGGCTGCTGATCGTACCGACCTGTCGTCTGGACGAGGGGGCCTCCTTCCCTCTGTCCGCCGATCAGCTGGAGCGACAGGTGGACAAACTGTGTGACGAGGCCAGGCAGGTGCTGCTCAAGGAGTGAGTATAACAACCTCGGGGATAGTTGATTGTTGGGTTGCCTACTTACAGGATAACGCTCAGCTGTTTACCTTCCCTCACTTCCCCTACTGTTGTCATACCGTATATAAGCTTAAAAACATTGAAAAAAAGTAAAACAAATTTAGAAAAATTGACTTTGTTGCCAGTTATAATTATTATTTAAGAACATGAAACTGTATAAGTTTGTGTATTCTTTTATTCTTTATAATTTATAAACTAGCAGATGATATGGAAACGATAATATAAATGTAATAATTGCCGTATAGTTTATAATTATTATTTTTTCTACATTTTCTCCCTTATACGCTGCTGGTACAATAATATGGCGCGGAAGGCTCTTGTAAAGTATGCAGTATTCGTTGCAGTGACATCATGTGGGCCTGGCCTATTGTAATGCTCCCATCACAGCTTTGAGCTCGAGGCCAAATATTTTAATGAGAGGATGACCTATGATGTCGAATAGAGTGAGTGCGCATCGCGATGCTCATTTGTGTCGGTTAAGTCCATTTTGCACTTGAAAATGAAGCAAATTTTAATTTTTCTCGGTTATAAATGACGTAAAAATGTAAATCTTGCATTATTAACTATGTTTTTTTTTAGTTTGGACCCACGTTCTGTAAAGGAATTTTCCCCAAAAAATCTTTTGACCTTCTGGTCCATTGAGAAAAAGTAGAGGTTTCCATCCTGTCTAAGATTTCCACGGTTCCCTCAGTCTCATCTCAACGAATGCTGGGGCGCTTAAAGAGATACAGGCCTCAAATTACAAACTATTAGGCAGTCACCAAGAAGTGTTGTTAGAGTTTATAATCAACATTCGCATAATTTTTCTCCCCGCGCGGTGTAGACATGCGAATTTGCGGTGCAAATTTAAGTAAGAAATTTAGTCCTTGCTGACGTCACAACTCAATGCTAATCGTGGCTGGCTGTGAGTTGTGACGTCAGCAAGGACTTTCTTTACAAATCAACTTCGCACGGTCGCACCACCCACCGATAAAAATAATGTGAATGTTAATTATAATAAACTCCAGCAACTCTTGGTGACCGTCTAATTTGTAATTTGAGGCCCGGATCCCTTTAACAGACCGTGGCCACTATCTTTCCCTAATATATACCAAATCCTTATCCATTGCTCTCCGCCGCGAGCTCCAAGCTCATAAAAGAAAAAAACGTCTTGGGCCCTACATTCAGCACGGTACAATGTTCCAGGTGGCTGCCGCTGTGTGCGGACGTACTGATGGACCTTCGTGATCAGTGGCAGGAGCTTGGACCGGCCCGTCGCGGAGAGTCACTCGCGAGGGTGGAGCGATTCTTCGGGTGCGTGTGCTCGCTCATGTCGCGCCACCTGCGTCTGCTGGTCTTCCGATCTCTGCGCCACCTGCTAGAGCTCTTCCAGAAGTACAAGGTATGACCCTGAGAGTGTGTACCCTGGGGAGGGGGGGGGGAGACCACAAAAGTGCTTTTTTATGAAGCGGTTTCGAGCGGGCCGGGCTTGGCGAGAAATGCGCATTTGCTTTAATATCGTATGGTGGCCATGTTGGCGAGAAAAAAAAATCACTTCCTACATGTAGTGGCAGGGAGCGATTTTATCGTCAACATGGCCACCATTTATCGCCAGCATGGCCACCATAAGATATTGAAGCAAGTGCGCAATTCTCGCCCCGCCAATTCCACTCGACATCGCTTAAAATCGAAAAGCACCTTCAAGACGCTTTTCCAATGAGCGATCCGATGTTGCGCTAGGCTTGGCGAGGCGAAAGAAGCGCATGACTTTCAGTAAAATCGTATATATATAGTAGCCATATTTGCGAGGAAAAATCACTTTTCTGAAGTGATGTAATTGCGCCGCGATTTTTCCTCACCATTATATGGCCACTAAACGGTTTCACTGCAAGTGCGCTTCTCTCGCCCCGCTTGACATTGCTCCACGGAAAAGCACCATTAAAAAAGAGACAATGCGCCTTTTCACAGGACGGGAACGACTTCGGGCCCCACTTCGTTGACCTGAAGTTGGTCAAGAGGCCCCTGGTGGTGGTGTACGTCACCCCGACGATGGGCTCCCGACAAATCTCGTTCTCGCCCACCCTCGAGGATCTCAAGGGACTCATCCACCGGTGCTTCGTCAAGGTCATCGAGGTCAACCACAACATTCCCCGGCTGGAGGCCATCATGTTCCCAGGTATTTCTCACGATACAGTGGCTTAACCCCAGAATTTTTGACATCTCAATTTCCTTGATATATGTCTTAACGACAGCTGTTCTTCAAATTAATTATGTAGACTTACAAGTCTTACAACAGTCTTCCAATTAGCCCTGATTTTTTTCAGAATTTTTAAACCGTTGGTTATAACATAACCAATTTATAATTAATTTAATAAAATGTGAATTTGTTGTATTTTTTCAATGTTAAATTGCAAAAACTAAACGACAATTTTTTTATTTTTAATTTTTTTTCTATAAAACATAATTTTTTAAACTATTTTTCTGAATTGTTTTCATATTTTTCGAACCGTGGCGTTGATTGTAATTAATTAGTAATAAGAAATTTGGCAACCCTCACAGGGATTGTAGTCACCTCCCACTCCTCTCAGATTTGCATTATTAGTGCGCCACAGTGTTGCACGTCTTTTTATGGTGTGACCTTGACAAACAAATTCTCAGGTTGTACCTTAAATTAACTCTGGTCTCTTGGAAGTTATGCTTTTTTTTTCTTTTTTCTTACAAGGATACTCTCCGAGCTTAAATTGGAGCTCGAGGCGGGGTTAATAGGTAGGGATAAGGTAGGGAAAGGATGGTAGACTGTTATGGTCTCAGAATTTGCTGAGGTGAGACTGAGAGAACCGTGGGAAAATTCAATTAGGACGGACACCTCTACATTTAAGATTTAAGCTATGTACACGATTACTCGCTAATTTCCCGGACCGGAACTTTCGATCAGAAAACTCGTTTTATTTTCTCCGTTTCAGTTTGACTCAGAATTTTTTAGTCAGGGAAAATCAGAAAATTCAAAATTTCCGTTGTGACCCATTTCGGGCAATAGAGGCTTCAAGTCAGCTGATTTTTCAGTTTTCCCACCGTCCTATCTGAACCTATGTAAAAAACAAACAAATGTGAAATCGTTTTTTCAGCTGGAAAAATATTTTTAGGGAATATTCCTTTACGGAAAGTGAGTCCAAACTAAAAAATACACTGGATAATGCAAGATGTAGATTTTTTACGTCATTTATAACCGAGAAAAGTTAAAACAACACTTTGCTTAATTTTCAAGTGCAAAATGGACCTTAGCGACAAAAATGAGCATCGCAAAAAGTACTCACTTGAAGCCTCTATCCTGTGCATAGCTTAAATTAAAGTCAATGGACCAAAGTGATGTCCATTAAACCTGCATGGGGAACCACACACAAGTACATCACTGCACTGGGTGGAAAGTGAGATGAATTTACCCCAAGGAGGGAGCAACGTAAATTTTAACTGAAACGGTCACCCATCCAAGCACTAACCACGCTCGACGTATAGCTTGACTTCGGCGATTTAATAAAATAATAAAAACCGTTTAGTGCACTGCGCCATGGCACGCTCTTACGCTCTTGCTCGCTTTACGTTAATTTTTCCTGAATGCTGACATATTATTATATATGTAATAATTTACATTTCTTCAGATATGAAGGACTCTGGACTGTGCTTGAGTCCAGTGGGCTACAGCGAGGAGCAGGTTCTCGCCATCCTGGAGCAGGCCATGGACTTCTTCAACACGAACCTGGTGGGACCGCAGACGTACCTGCACGTGTACGACAAGTTCCTGCACGTTCTGACTGGAGACGAGGAGAAATATCTGCAGGGATACGTGGCTACTTCTCCAGCACCCTCTCTAAAGGTACACAACCGCGCGGGCAGCGATATGCGCCTCTGATTCGTAATCGGATGGTCGTGAGTTCGATCCCAGCCATGCACCGTCAAACCTTTCATAAGTGGCGCGCGGTTGCTGATGATTGTGTCTGTATGTATTTGAAAATGACCAATAAAGAATTGAATTGAAGAACACCCACTCGTGCATCCGGGAGGTACGTGATTGATGGCATCCTCCATCAATTGCCGATCATCCTGACTGAGGTTTCCATGGTTTCCTCAGTCACAACCAGGTGAATGCTGGGATGGATTGCTTAAGCCATGGCCGCCCCGGTTTGGAAGGGACCCACAAAAGTAGGGTCTACGAAGAGCCGGGAGGTAAATTCAATTCAGTCACTTAATTGAGGCAAGTACCCTATACTAGGGTTCATTTAAAAAGCTAAAGGCACAACCAGGGTGGTTCTTAACGATTGACCTCAGTTACTACGCGAGTCAAAGAAAATTTCTTTAGACGGAATCGAATGAGATAAATTTTAAAATTTCAAAAATTATCTAAAAAATAATCGCTTATGGTTTGAGCAGATTCAAGGGGGCGGTTTCTTTGATCACAATAGCTCCATTTCCGGTTTCCGTTCATAAGACCAATGTTAAAATTCTACCTCAGTTTTCTCAAAACTCATGATTATAGACAGATCCACTTTAAAATTTGCGTGACACCTATTGATGCCGGGTTCTAACAGTAAGTTCTTTGCAAATCTTGAAGCATTCAACTGTATCTTGTAGCATTCCGAGATCTCAATCAACTGAGGTCAATCTTTAACCCTTTTACTTTCAACGGTGCATTGTCAGTGTAGGCACATTGGTTGTGCGCCCGCCTCGCATGAGAAAGGTTGCGAGTTCGAATTTTGGTCTGGGGTGAGATACTTTTTACCACTTTTCCAGGATTTTTGGCATTCGGGAGGTTCACTTTCGGATGTACTGACCTTCCTGCTACAGGTTTCCATGGTTTCCTGTAGCTAATATATGCCTAATAGGAAGTTTGAATTATAGGATATATAGACGCCTGAATTCGTACGAGTGCCATGTGTTATATGAATTATAGTTTGTTATTGTCAAGTTTGAATGCTTAATACGCCAATAGCAGAATAGTTATTATACTGTATAATATAATCTAACTTTGTAAAATAAAAAAAAAAAAAAAAAAAAAAAAAAAAAAAAAAAAATTACCTTGGTTGCTATCTACCACGCCCCCTCCCTCAAGGTGCAGTCATGCAGGGTTATTCTTAATCTTTCCCAAGTGCCATATAATATATAATAAAATTATTTAATTCATTTTTTTTTTTCGTCCGACTTGATTTTGATGACTTAAAACTTAAATGCTTGCAAAAATCAAAATCTATAAATTTACCTGGATAGTTAGGCATTATAAAATTATACAATCAGGTGCAATGAAAACATGTACAGTTAGTTTAACTGAAATTTCACATCAATAAATGAACTGATCTAAGCAAGTAAATACATAGAGAGAGGGTGTATATGCATCACTCAAAAAATGCAGTATACGTGCATGACATACGACAAAAAGAAGAAAGAAATAACTCACTTTTGAGATCGAATAATAAAAATATTGATGTAAAAGTTTCAAATAAGGAAACTGTACAAAATATTAATATGCGGCTATTTAACACCTTTGCAAGTTTCTTCGTTAATTATAATTTATAATCATGATGTTTCGGAAAATATATTTAGTGGAAAAATATAGTTTTATTCTTGTGAAATGTTTTAAGAAAATTTACAAATATTCAATTATTTAATTTGAATATTTAATTATCTTGTCTTAAAGGGACACCAGACCCTAAAAATATAAAACATCCAATTGCATAGATGAAGTTTAAGGTTAAGGCTAGCTCGGGGCTAACTTTGTTGATTTTGATTATTTCAACAATCAAAATAAACAAAGTTAGATATTAGCCCCGAGCTAGCCTTAACCTTAAACTTCATCTATGCAATTGAGTGTAAGTATTTTGTAATCAAATGTTACCCCCCAACTAAGTATGAATACATGACACACGGTGGCGAGAGTGCCCCAGCGTAAGCACGCCACGCGCAGCGAGAGCGTGGATTGCTGACGTCACGAATCACGGCCGGCAACACAGCTGCTGCCTCTTCTCCACGGAACTCACTTCCATCTCCTCCCGCCCAACCGTACTCAGTGCAATGTTGCCTGTGCAATATTGCCCTACGTCTCTCTATATTTATTTACTTTTTATAAATTCGGGGGATGGTCCGAAAATGAAAATTTACTCTCATTAACATATCTTAAAGAAACTCATTATTCATTCGTGTTTTTACTGTCCGGTGTCTGCAGGATTTCAGCAAGCACATCGAGAACTACGAAGACATGAAGGTCGAGATCGGTTTTCTCCGGAAGACAGTTCCGTTGAACTTCGTGAGCCTCGACTGCTGCGAGATCAACGAGGTGCTGTGGCGGGAGGTGGACCGACTGCGCACCTACATCGTGGAACACCACATCGCACTCAGCCACGCCCACAACAGGCAGTGAGTAACCGCACTGCCCACTCCCCCAAAGCCTGTGCACTGTGAAGCGCGCGAAGAAAAATAGTAGTGCATTTGCTAATATATCATTGTAAAATTCAAATTAAATCAAATAGAAATAAATTTTTCTTGATATTTTTACACCCTAAACATAATTTCTAAACCCCATATCTTGCCGTGTGTAAAGTTTCAAAATTTTAGAATCATGCACTCCTTCCATGAAAATTTCGGGGTCAAAGTTGCATATAACTCAATGGGAAATTGAAAATCTAGGACTGCTATTTCAAAAAAACAATCCAGATCGATATTATAGTGCGCAGGCCTTGATGAAATAGGCATTGATACTCACCGCAAGTAGCCGGAAATGTTTCTAGTTTCTTCGTTTTTCACCGTTCCAATTCCACACGTACCTCAGTTTAACTTCAGTATAATTTTATTGCAAATTGCAAAACTCACTGCAAAATTTCGAAACTAAATTGCAAGCAGAACAGCCACAAAATTCATACTTCCAGCCAGAGAATATAATTATAATATATTTGGCTACTTCCGGAGGAAATATAAAATTAATTTGACTGTTTAGAGCTACAGTCGCACCAAGTTAAAACGGTAGATTCACGATGTACTGCACAAATTCTTGATTTCAAATCTGCATTTTTTTTTTCTTTGTGAACTTTCCGTTAATTAAATTAATTTTAATAATGGAGAACAATGTAACGGCTGGTAGTTACAAACCGTCATCACATTGTTAGGAAAAAAGAAAAAAAAAAAAATCCTCCGACAGACTATGTGAAACTTCACTGTAAATTAGGCAACTATTTATACATCAGTGTAACGCAGGTTGCATAGTTTACAGTTTGCAACTCTTTTTCACGTACGAATCTGAACCTGAATGAAGTTTTTATTAAGGCGGATTCACATGGCGATTTTTATTATGCGACGCGAAGTGAATAATGCGCACTTGCTGTAACATTCGCGGTCATATTTGGGGATTAAAAAAATGGAGCATCGATAATTAACTCGATATTTGATCGCTACCGCAACCTGACGAATTCGCTCGCCGCATAGGATTTCACAACTTTTGCGTCAAAACCGCGTAGCATAGTCGTTGTCGCCATGTGAATCCGCCTTTACGCAATTCATCTTAATCTTCTTCTCAATAATTTATCAATTTCAAAACAGTCGTTCCCTCACTCGAAAATTTTTATAAAAATTGAGTGGTATAACTTTTCATGCTCTCTTCTCGTCATTAATAATGGGGTACTGACCAAAAAAAAAAGTTGCATGTTTTTGTCAATATTTCAAAAGGCACGAAAATTTCATGAAAAACAAGCCCTATTACAGCATTCTACGACAATTTCCTGATTTTATATGAATTTTTAAAACCTCTCAAAAATGACGTCATAGCATTGAATCTTAAATGGGAAAATAGATCAGTTAACATTACCAAATCCCATACTTAATATTGAAATGTAACCAAAACTCCATTTGCAAGGTTTTTAGGTGCTAGAATCACGATAATGAAGGTTTCAAATTCCTACCTCAATAACTTTTCATTTTAGCAATGTTAACTGAAGCATTTTCCCATTTAAGATTCAATGCTATGACGTCATCAAAAAAAGTTTTAAAAATTCATATAAAATCAGCAAATTGTCATAGAATGCTCTAATAGGGCTCGTTCTTCATATAATTCACAGTACTTTTTACTAGTATTGCTAACTCAAATACCGGTCAGTACCCCATTAAAGGGGATATTCAACTCGTATTTTTAGCCTATTAATCTACACCTAAGAGGTTTCAATACTGCGCTGTAATTGGTCCACGTCATTCATGACATTTTTCAGCCGCGATGAAGTTTGGTTTCTCCTATCTTTTAACTCAACGCGGCAATATACTGTATTACCGCTTCATTTTTTTTTCGATAAAAATCTTTTGGACGCAGTTTTAGTCTGATATTGAGGAGTTGTACCTGACCCTGACCAAGTACCTGACCCTTACCAAGTGACCCTGAGAGTTTTCTGTGTCAGGATCTGCAACGAGTTTGACGCGATGTCTGACCGAGCCAGCGAGCTCCCCGAGGACACAGCCAGTCTGGTGGCCCTGACCAAGTACCTGACGCACTGTCAGGAGGTGAAGATGTTCGAGCTGCGCAAGATGATCCGGACGTCCGCAAACAACCTCATGTTCCTCGTCAGTCACGCCTTGTACCCAGGTGGGTGTCCGAATACTTTATGTAGTATGTCCGGGACACTTTTTAGTGTCCGAGACAGTTAAACTCTGTTGGCGTTGTCTTAAAGTCATGAATTTATTTTTCTCTCCCATCCTGCCATCTTCCAATATACTTATGGAAGACTTGCACAAATAGACATTACTTAGCATTGGTAGATGATTACTAGACAACGTGGACATGCAGTTACTTTCCTTACAATATTGAATATATCGTAAAGAACTTAATTTCATGAATATTATTTAATCATGTCCAAACCTTTAGTTCCGAATTATTTACATAAAAAAATAGTTTTCAGGGCTATATAACGAGTTATTTTTTTTTAAATATTTAATTGATTGAGATTACAGATTTTAACGACATCTGCAATATCTGCATCACTTTTTTATTATAATCGAAATACATTTTTTTTTTTTGCAAATACTAGGCTTACAGTAAAATGTACATACAAATCACATTAAAACAAGTTCATATCTGCACCACGTTGTCATTTCAGTGGAGGACATCCAGCTGAACGCGCGCGTGTTCCTGTGGCCGCGGGACATGGAGTCTGTGTTCGAGATTAGTCAGACAAGACTGTCCCACCGCAGGGAGATCGTCGAGGGGGTCCTCAGGGACAAGAAGAGCAAGTTTGAACTCAGGTACCATCTAGGTCCTCCTTGTAGAGAGATAAAGGGGGGCATTCACAAAGCACTTTAAACCCCAATTTAGCCTCAATTTTAATCCCTGGTGCTAAAAATGGTGCTAAACCAGGGGTTAGCCACATTAAGCTCTTAGTTCAGCACAATATTTAGCACCAGGGATAAAAATTGAGGCTAAAGTGGGGGTTAAAGTGCTTTGTGAATGCCCCCCTTTATAGGTACCATCTATAGGTTTTCATCAAACCATCATAGAGAACTGACCTAAAAAAATATATAATTGCAGTGGATAGAGGGTACATCAATGGTGCAATGTTATTCCACTCTGATTTTTTTTTCATAATTTTTAGAGGCCGGGTTATATTGCTAAAAAGTTTTACCGAGGTTGGGTTTGAACCCACGCCCTTTTAAGTTCCTATCCTTTTATTATAGCGTCACGTTCTCTGTATTTTCAATAATTTTTTAAAAATACTTCCCGGACTCTAAAAATAAAAAAAAATACTAAATATAGCATAACTTTGCACCCTCTATTCATATATAGACTGTATTACAAAATTTTGAGGTCGATAATCCATAGATACTTATAAATTTCAAATTCACTAAATTTGAAAACCCAAACCTTCTGAAACCCAAATTAAACGTTTCCTATAGTTGAAAAATTACGTCTTTATAACTTATCCTTAAAATTTACACGTTTAAATTTAATCTTTTATTTCAAAAACACATCTTATTTCTTCCTAGGCTCAATCAAAGTGAGGATATAATGAAGACAATATTTCTAACATTTTATGCTTAATAAGGAGAAATAAGACGTAACATCATCATTTTCCCCAAAAACGTTACAAAATAGGGGGAAAAAGACAAATGAGTAAAAGATGAAAATGATTTCAACTCGGGTTTGGCAGTCCACCCCACCATTTTAATTGCCCCCAGCCTGGCGGTGCACGAGAGGCAGCTGCTGGACATTCAGAAGAAAGACCCTCCGATGCTCACCATGGACGAGATGAAGGACAGCGTGGCTGCCGTGAGGACCCTCTCGGACATTCTGCAGACCGACAAGCTCGAGGCAGAGGTGATGGGGCTTGCAGGCAGGGGGGGGGACGTTAGTAGGGCGTACGGGGGAATTATCATAGAGCAGGCAGTCAAATGAACCAGCTCGTTGTCAGGAGTCAAAGAACTGGATGACTTCTGTACGTACTGTACGTGCAGCCAGGCTCGGACTGGCCATAAGCCTGGGTCAAGGATCCCTGACTGGTCCTCTGATTTTTATCACAGACGGTATACAAAATAAAAGTGGCCTCAGACCCTTTCCAGGTGGCCCTTGCTGCCTGTAATGCACATGCATATTATGGTCTTGCCTGACCCCTAGCTTCCCAGTCCGAGCCTAATACTAGCAACTGTGTGAAGTGGGTTGTGACTTGTGACGTCAACTCACACTGACTTTTATTTCTTTGCAACCTTAACTGAAATGGCACAGCTGCACCGAATGTGCATGGATAAAAATAATGTAAATATATTGATTTTAAATGTTATAATCTTAAGTTTTTGAAGAACAACAATTAACAATTATCTTGGTTCAGTTTGTGTCATGGTGCAGGCGCGAATCCAGAACAATTTTTTGGAAGGGGGGGGGGGAGGAAGGCAAGCTTTTCCCCTCCATAAAGCCAATGTTTGAAAAATAATTGTTATAGTGAGAGAAGTGCATAAATATGCTGCCCAGGTGTTTATGTTTCATATAAAATTTCGCGGGGCTAATCCCTGGATACACGTTTAACTTGGTGGATACAAACCCTAATTTTTAATTTGAAGTTCAAATATCTTTACCAACTTTATATCATGGCTATAATATAGAAAACATGTAGGCTTATATATATTATATATTAAATAGTCCTTTACCGCTTGATTTTTTGTGGTTGCATGTACTCTACTAAAAATTAACATTATCAGACGAAGATAATAATATAATACACGTACTGTATGTAGCCAGAGAAAAAATATGTTGTATATCGTTCGTAGACTTTGCAGTTACAGAAGTGTTTGTTTTGCAGGCGATCAACGAAGAGGAGTCTCTTCTCAACTGGCTGCCCACGCCCTTCACGGAGCTCTACAACATGCTGACGGCCATCGAGCCCTTCGACAAACTGTGGAACACGGTGCTCAACTTTCACGTGTCTTACGACAAGTGGTTCTACGGTTAGTTCTGTTTTACTTATTTTTTCCTTTTTTTATACAAGGATACATCATCTCCCACATCTCGCGGCGGGGTAATGGGTAGGGATAAGGAAGGTAGGGAACGGATGGTGGTCACGGCCTGTTACATATGTACCAGTATTCACTGAGGTGAGACTGAGGGAACCGTGGAAAACAACCTCATTCAGGACGGACACCTCTATTTTTTTATCAATGGACGAAAGTGATGTCCAAAGCCTGGGGAACCACACACAAGTGCATTACTGCACTGGGTAAAAAGCGAGATGAATTTATCCCAGGGTGGGAGCAACGTGAATTTTTATTTAAAATGATCACTCATCCAAGTACTAACCACTCTCGACGTTGCTTGACATCGGTGAACTGATGAGAACCGGTCAATGCACTGCGCCACTCTCAATCTATTGCTTTTTATGAGTGAATTGTACAAAAAGAAGTCTATTTGACGGCTAGGATATATATTGCGTCGCCTCAGAATGCAAGTCGCGTAAGTATACAAAAAAAAATTGATGTGACTTTAAGCTTTAAGTTATATTGAGATAAGGTTCAAAGTTGCATCAAATTTTTGTGTACTTACGTGACTTGCATTCTGAGGCGACGATTTCACTATGCAGAAGCAATTAATATAGCAGCTAGACGATTCAAATGATTGGAAAACATTATCCAGTTTCTTAATCGTAAGTTTCTAAAAAAAAAATATAAACTCCAGACAAAGCTTTCGTTACCCTGCACCATTTCTAGAGAGTGTCACACTCACTGAGGATGGAGTAATTTCTTCGGTAATGGATTTAGCAGCTTTATAACTTCTCATGCACCTCCCCCGAAACTTCAAACTATGATTACCGCCGCGCTACCGTAATGAATTTACTGCGCCCATCTAGAATCAGTCTGATGCAAATTAATGTAACTCTATAGAAATTAATTTCTCCCGGCTATTCGCATCATTATTCTTAAAAATTTCTTTCATAAATGGTGACATGACTAGAAGAATCAATATTAAAGAAAAGTATTTAGTGACCAAAATATTTAATTATTAAAAAATAGATGTTGTGAGTTACGTTAACACGCACAACATTGGATTTTTGGGTTTTCTGCCTACATCCCGAAGATTTTCGGGCGGCTTCAGGCATCTCCGTGCTACCCAAAACATAAACTTAAAGGACAGGGGATCATAAAAATAAGTATTTTTTTTATTTAAAAGTTACCAAGTAATTAAGGTGGATTCACATGGCGATTTTTATCATACGACGAGACGCGAGTAATGCGCACTTGCTGACGAGGCGTTCAGGGTAGAAGACGGTATTCCACCGCCGCCCGCTACGCATGCGCAGTAAGTATTTTTGCTTCAAATTCGCGCTAGTTTTTATGAATATTTTTTGAAGCGGCTTGGAGTGCCTTGGAGTATTATATAATAATTTTAATATATATAATTTATAATAATCAAGAGCTTTATATAGCTCGATAGCTGAGTCAATTCAATTCGTTTCTTCAAACAACTGGCTGTACATTGCAGGTACAACATAGATTACGTGGATTGCATCGATATTATAGTCGACATATAATATATATCTTTTTCATTATGACAAAATTTATTCTAATTATCAAATATATCAATATATCCTATCTTCGATCTTTTACGTTTTACGTGTACGTTATATCATAACTCATAATTATTAAAAAATAATTAATTATTATTATTAATTATTATTAAATTAATTGCAAAAAAGCAAAAAATAATAAATTGTAAATAAAATAAATTGGAAGCATATATGTATATGCAGCTAGCTAATATAATTGGGTGCGCAGCATATAATATATATTATAATAGTCTGGGATAATTCACTCAAAATGTGAATAATCAATGCAATATAATATATATATGTTTTATATATTATATATATTGATTATTATTCATTATATTATCATTTTTAAAGCGGGAACAAATAATATACACATTAGGTACAATAACAGTATATATATATTATAATATATATATAAATATATATTATATATATATTCAGTCAGGGCCAGAAATGGTGTTCCGATCGTACGCTAAATTTTCGGCGGGAGGACTTTCAGCTACAATTTAAAGTTGAAATTTGGCATACATATATGATAAAAAGCCAAGGGTTGTAAACTTTTTTACATGTGTTAGATTTTTTTTTAAATCGCTCTTTCATGCCTTTTTAGGGGTGGATTCACGATTTGCATTACTTCCTTATGGGATTTCCATGTTAAATTAAGTTGATAGAAAAATTTTGTCCGATCAAAACCAAATTTTATTTCTAGAGGGTTCAAAACACGTTGAATCTAATGGTGTAATTTAAAATCTGATAAAAACAACCACTAACGAGATATAGACCCTTTATACGTTAAAAAATAATTTCATCCTAATTTTGACATTATATACCCCATTAAAACGAGGTATTTTTTTTTTACCCCAGAAAACACCTTTGAATTTTTTAAATCGGAGTTAGTTAAGGATTTATTTTTTAGGGATTGGTATTTATACACCTATTGTTGAAATCCTTAACTAACTCCGATTTAAAAAATTCAAATGTGTTTTCTGGGGTAAAAAAATTAGCTCGTTTTAATAAAGGTAATGTCAAAATTAGGATGAAATTATTTTTTAACGTAATTTAAGGGCTGATATCTCGTTAGGAGTTGTTTTATCACATTTTAAATTACACCATTAGATTCAACGTGTTTTGAAACGTGTTTTGCAAACTTTCTTTCAATTATTAAATATGGAATTATTTGCTGGGGAAATATAGTACAACAGCTCATAGAGTATTTGTATTGCAAAAAAAATAATAAGGTCGAATCAATATGTTTTGCTAAAAGATCTGCCTCATGCTTACCTTTATTTAAAAAATTAAATTTGCTACCACTCCCATGTATTTATATTTTGGAATGTGTAATGAATGTTAAAAAAAATATGTCACTATATATAAGCAACATGAAGTTACACATGAGCATAATACAAGAAATGTTAAAAATAATATTCCCTCAAGGTGGTGTAGACTTGAGATGTATAAAAGTGGCCCCTTTTTGAGCTGCCTTAATCTTTATAATAAGCCCCCTCTCTCAGTGAAGTGTATAAAAAATATTAGTGATTTTAAAATAAATGTGAAAAATCTGCTACAAGATATGTGTTTTTACAGGTTAAAGCATATTATGACTGTGATTTTGTTTAATAAGTGAGAAGAAAATTAATGACATGGACTGATTCTTTCATTATGAACATTTCCTAACACTGCATGCTCCTATAAACCTCAACAAATGTTATTGTATATTATGACACTTTGATTGTAGGAAAAAATGGAAATAAAAATATATTGAATTGAATTGAACCCTCGAATCTAGAAATAAAATTTGGTTTTGATCGGACAAAATTTTTCTATCAACATAATTTAACATGGAAATCCCATAAGGAAGTAATGCAAATCGTGAATCCACCCCTAAAAAGGCATGAAAGAGTGATTTTAAAAAAATTCTAACACATGTAAAAAAACTTACAACCCTTGGCTTTTTATCATGTATATATGCCAAATTTCAACTTTGTAGCTGAAAGTCCTCCCGCCGAAAATTTAGCGTACGATCGGAACACCATTTCTGGCCCTGACTGTATATATATATATATAATATATATATTTATATATATATATATATATTTATATATATATTATATATATACTGTTATTGTACACCTAATATGTATATTATTTGTTCCCGCTTTAAAAATGATAATATAATGAATAATAATCAATATATATAATATATAAAACATATATTATATTGCATTGATTATTCACATTTTGAGTGAATTATCCCAGACTATTATAATATATATTAAATTATATGCTGCGCACCCAATTATATTAGCTAGCTGCATATATATATATATATATATATATATATATATATATATATATATATATATATATATATATATATATATATATATATTATATATATGCTTCCAATTTATTTTATTTACAATTTATTATTTTTTGCTTTTTTGCAATAATTTAATAATTATTAATAATAATTAATTATTTTTTAATAATTATGAGTTATGTTATAACGTACACGTAAAACGTAAAAGATCGAAGATAGGATATATTTGATAATTAGAATAAATTTTGTCATAATGAAAAAGATATATATTATATGTCGACTATCGATGCAATCCACGTAATCTATGTTGTACCTGCAATGTACAGCCAGTTGTTTGAAGAAACGAATTGAATTGAATCAGCTATCGAGCTATATAAAAGCTCTTGATTATTATAAATTATATATATTAATAATAATATTAATAATATTAATATTATTATATAATACTCCAAGGCACTCCAAGCCGCTTCAAAAAATATTCATAAAAACTAGCGCGAATTTGAAGCAAAAATACTTACTGCGCATGCGCAGCGGGCGGCGGTGGAATACCGTCTTCTACCCTGAACGCCTCGTCACTTGCTGTGACATCCATTGCATGGCGGCCATATTTGGCGATTAAAAAAGGAGCATCGCAATTAATGCGATTTCGCTGCCGCTACCTGGCGAATTCGCTCGCCGCATAGGATTTCACAGCTTGTGTGACAAAATCGCGTCACATCGCCGTTGTCGCCATCTGAATCCACCTTAAAACTGAGTATGAATACATGCCGCACTGTGGCGAAAGCCTCAAGGTAAGCGCTCAAGGTAAGGTAAGGTAAGGTAAGGTAAGGTAAGGTAAGGTAAGGTAAGGTAAGGTAAGGTAAGGTAAGGTAAGGTAAGGTAAGGTAAGGTAAGGTAAGGTAAGGTAAGGTAAGGTAAGGTAAGGTAAGGTAAGGTAAGGTAAGGTAAGGTAAGGTAAGGTAAGGTAAGGTAAGGTAAGGTAAGGTAAGGTAAGGTAAACTAAGGTGTGGATTGCTGACGTCAGCAATCACGAAAGACAACATGGCTGTCTCTTTTCCATGGAACTCACACCCCCTCCACCCGCCGAGCCATGCTCATTGCGATATTAATTGCCTGTGTAATTGCCCTGCGGCTGTCTGCAGTATTTATTTAATTTTTATTAATTCGGGGGATGATCCGAAAACGAAAATTTACTCATTTCTCGCATTAACATATCTTACAAAAACTTTTTATGCATTTATCATTTTATTGTCTCATGTCCCTTTAATTGAAATTACCGTACAAAGCGATTCGGAAAAAGTTCTAGCTTCCTACATTTCCATTGACTGCACGCAACACTAACAAACAGAGCAAGGGTAAAGTTCAAGGAGTCTCAAGGTTAATTCACCCTGACTGTCTCCAGGTCCGTTCCTCGGTCTGGAGGCCTCGACTGTCCAGGAGCAGGTTCTGGAGATGCTGGACGTGTTGGTGTTGGTGGGCAAGCAGCTCGTCAAGGTGCCGGGCTCGCGACGAGTGGCGGACGTGGTCCGAGTCAAGCTCGAGCAGTTCCGAGCGCTCCTGCCCCTCCTGCACTGCATCTGCAACCCGGGGCTGTGTGAACGACATTGGCAGCAGGTGAATTTATTAATCTAAAATTACACACCCAATGAAATGACATGAAATAGATTTATTTTAGCTTTCGGTAATAGAATACATATAGTATATAATATATATATATATATATATAACAACATACTTTGTTATATATAAATTATTACCCTATTGGAAATGTACAATTGTAATCAGCCAAATTACAATTGTAATTTGCCTCATTACAATTGTAATTTGGCTGATTACAATTGTAAAATTTGGATTGCAATTGTAACACTTGGTTACAATTGTAACACTCGGATTACAATTGTAATGTTCTTTAATTACAATTGTAATACTTGGAATTGCAATTGTAACTTTTGATTACAATTGTAATGTTAATGATTACAATTGTAATACTTGGAATTGCAATTGTACTCTGGTTCTGATACAATTGCAAGTATTGCAACACTTAAATTGGATTACAATTGTAATATTCATGATTGCAATTATAATACTTTTGGGGTTGTAATTTATTAAAGTGTTATATATACTACATAATATATATACTACAGAGTAGAATTAATATATACATTTACATTCATTAATTTATATTTAACTTAATATTTTTTATGTTAATTTTTTGGCTTTAACGTATATCTTAGGTACTATTAAGAAGCTTCAATTGAAAGTATTAATTTATTAAATTTTCATTATTTTGGAAATGCTCGACCCCTTAATAGGATACGTACCGCCCTTCAATTTAAAAAAATAATAATAATAATAATTCAGATCGAGATGCATCTTCATTTCATATATGAAAAAATAATGTTAATAAAAAATCAATTTTAATAATTTATTTTATAATAAATTAGGGGTCAACCCCCAACCCCAACGACTTATTATGGTCACATCAATTAACATAAACATTCATCTATGCTGCATGAACCTGTAGTTCTCATTTAGTTTTAAGATATTTTTTTTTAAATATATAAATTGAAAAAAATAAGGGTCGACCCCTTGAAGGGTCATATAATTAAAAATGTAAAAAGGTCAGTTGAAGATGTACATTAATTTGAAATGTAACAAATATAGTAAGAAAATGAATTCATTTATATCTTATCATACGTTAAGGGTCGGTCGCATGATGCGTAATCGACCCTTAGGTAGTCGATCATTATACTTCATCAAAAGAACCCGATGCTGCAATGAACTTTTATATTGAACCTAGTCCTCACAGTTTTTGTCACATATTTTGTTATAAATATTTGCATACTTTTAATAATGACCCCTGGTGTGCCCAAGGGTCGACCCTTAAAATACGTAAATTACAGCTCTGAAGGAAATTAAAAGGATTGTCATTTTCAGGCTTGCAATTTTTTACGAAAAAACAAATTTAAGGGTCTTTTGACCCTTAAGGGTCAAAGGGTCCCAAATTTAAGGGTCACCATTAGAACCACCATCAAATTTTACCCTGGGGTCGAAATTTATATAACGTTGCAATGAAGTGAAATAAATTTCAGGGTCTTTTGACCCTTAAGGGTCAAAGGGTCGCAAATTTCAGGGTCGCCATTAGAACCACCATCAAATTTTACCCTAGGGTCAAAATTTATATAACGTTGCAATGAAGTGAACTAAATTTCAGGGTCTTTTGACCCTGAAGGGTCAAAGGGTCGCACATGTAAAGGTCTTCATTAGAACCGCCATCAAATTTTACCCTAGAAGCAAAATTTATACAATGCTGCATTGAAGTTGACCCGTATTTTTCCCATAGCCTATTATTTATTTATATAGCTCAATAATCTTCTTCCTATTAAGAAAGCAGTAGCAGCGCAATGGTAAGTGTATGATCAGCAGTGGTAACCGAAGTACAGCAACGCAGGTTTGGGTTAGTAGTTAGATCGGTGACCGCTTTTTGTAGATTTTACAATCGTAATTATTACAATTGTAATAATTGCAATTGTAGTTCAATACAATTGTAATAAGGCCATTACAATTGTAAAAATTACCATTGTAATATTGCCAAAACACAATCGTAATTTTGATGGCTGTACAATTGTAATAATTACAATTGTAAATTTCCACTAGGGTACAATATAAGAAGTAAAAACTATTAATTAATTTGGGTGAATGAACACTTTAGTGAATGGACTGCTCAGCAATCTTTTTCATTTGCCCCATGGGCTATTGTTGTTTTTAGTTTTGACTATATATAATATGTTATATTATTGAAAAGTGCCCATGAAAGAGATAATAAAATAAAAATAAAACATATTGAGTCATACATTTAAACATTTGAGTGTACATATTAGCTATTAGCATAACGAAATCCAGTTTTACTATTATATTTATTTATTTTTGTCATCAAAAATAAAATAGTACTAATTACAATAATTCTTAAAGACTTCCAACTCAGAATAATATGCCTGTATATGTTATAATAATTTTTTTCATTACTATTGATGTCTCTTCCTACTAAATGGAAATTCTGATTTAACAAATTCAATACATTTTCTCTTATACAAATTTCTGTTGTTTATGCTTTTTACATTTTCAGGTAGGGAGTTATATAACTTTGTCCCACAGCTGAAAAATGAATTTTTAATACTACTTTTTTTTATATACATTTAACAAAATAATTTTCAGATTGACTTGTAAAATAAGAACGTACCTCACTAACTTTTACAATATTTTCTTTAAAAATTGGACAAACTTTAAACCTTCTAAAGGTGGATTTTCATGGGCGATTTCCAGCCTGCAACGTGACGCAAATAAAGCGCACTTGCTTTAACATCCAGTGGCGGCCATATTGGGCGATTAAAAGAAAAAGAGCATCGTAAAAGCGATTCCCGATGAATTCGCCGCCACATAGGATTTCCCAGCTTTTACGGCAAATCGCGCCGCATCGCCGTTGTCGCTCATGACAAATGACAATCCATCTTCAAGCTGGATTCAGATGACGATGCGACGCAATTTTGTCACACAAGCTTTAAAATCCTATGTGGAAACGAATTCGCTATTGCGGCGGCGAATATCGCTTTAAATTACGATGCCCTTTTTTTTAAACGCCAAATATGGCCACCAATGGATGTTAAAGCAAGTGCGCTTTATTCACCTTGCATCGAAAGCTGGAAATCGCCATATGAATCCGCCTTAACACCCTCAAAATCGAGTGAAAAGACACTGTGACGTCATAGTCATGCACAGTCTTTTCCTATGCTTGCGTGTTAAATATTTGCATGACTGTATGATGTCACAGCATTTTGAAGCATGATTTGATATCGTAAGTTTCTCATTTAGAACCGTTTCTAAATTTGTATCATACGATACCATACGAAGGCAGGGTGCGACTTTCCTTATTAAAATTCCATTTTGTTACTAATATAACGTTACTTCAGATGAGCTCGATCGTGGGGTTCGAGTTGGACCCGAAGGAGCAGTCGACGCTGGCCCAGATGGTGGAGGCGGGGCTCGTCAACTTCATCTCGCAGTTCGAGGACATCAGCTCGTGCGCCAGCAAGGAGTTCGCCCTCGAGCAGAAACTCAAGGCCATGATGGCAGAGTGGAAGGACGTCAAGTTCGAGTGCATTCCTTACAGGTACCTTCAGGTGTAAACTAGCTGTATTAAAGTAAAGTGCGCGCTAGAAAAAAAAAGTTGAGTTAGTATTTTCTAAAAACAGTTCAAGTAGTCCTCCATATCAAACCAAAATTCAAAAAATTCTATCTCAAATAGGTTTGCCAGAAAAAAATTCCAAAGTCAAAGTGAACGCGTCGCTTAACATGGGGCCTTACCTGACAAAAACCCTCGAATATCTCGAAAAAATACACCGTTAGGTGGTATGAAAAAAATATAGTGATGTTCTATGACCCAAGCTTTAACCAAAAACCGATTTAAAAAAATTTCTCTCGAATCCATTTTTCCGTAAAAAAATCAAGAAAATCTACCATGTTAATTCCCATAAGATTTTTTATTATTTTTTTACGGAAAAATGGATTCGAGAGAAATTTTTTTTAATCGGTTTTTGGTTAAAGCTTGGGTGATAGAACATCACTATATTTTTTTCATACCACCTAACGGTGTATTTTTTCGAGATATTCGAGGGGTTTTGTCAGGTAAGGCCCCATGTTAAGCGACGCGTTCACTCTGACTTTGGAATTTTTTTCTGGCAAACCTATTTGAGATAGAATTTTTTGAATTTTGGTTTGATATGGAGGACTACTTAAACTATTTTTAGAAAATACTAACTCAACTTTTTTTTCTAGCGCGCACTTTACTTTAAAACAGTACACTATCAATTGAAAGTTATGCAACTCCATTTTTGTCCGAATATGAGGAGTAAGTTGAAGAATAATTGAAAGTTACTTTTTTAATATAACCACACCCCTTTTCGATGCCATTCAGAGTTCTATAATTTCTTTTATTGAAAGGTGACGACAAAAAGGGGCGTGACAGTTTCAATCATTACTATTTTAATTTTAAAAATGAAATTGTGAGAAAAACAAAAGCATCAGAATAAGATGACGTGAACTCTATTCATTCACGCACTAAAAACTCAAAAATACAATGGAGTACCGCCGCGACCTCATTTTTTTTATTGCAGACATGGATAGAGGGTGCAAAGTTATGCTACCGTGATTTTTTTTCAAATCGATTTTTTACAGCCTTGGAAGTATTTTTAAAAAAATTATTGAAATTTCTTTTTGTGACGTCACGAGGCGTCTCTTAAGAAAAGGATATGACTTGCCGCCGCAAGACGTCACAAAAAGGACTTTCAAATTTTTTTTTGAAAATACTTCCAGGGCTGTAAAAATCAGGGTAAAAAAAAATGAGGTCGATGCTCCATTTTTTTATCGAAATTAAGCTGAAATTTTCTCTATTATATAGAGAACAGACTTTTCGAATACAATAGCTTGTTATTAGCTGATTTTTTTTTAATATATATGTGTTATTAATTATAGTTGGGAGTTTCCCATACGAATTGTGCATGGACAAAATGTGTTTATCTGTTAATTAATTAGAAGCAACTTTGATATCAGCTACTACTTGCAGTAAAAATACAACTTTCTGAACACCAATTATTCTTCAGAGAGTCCGGGGTCTGCACGCTGGCGGCGGTGGACGAGATCCAACTGATGCTTGACGACCACATCTTGAAGGCCCAGACCATGCACAGCTCGCCGTACGTCAAGGCCTTCGAGAGTGAGATGCAGAAGTGGGAGGACAAACTCATCTCCATGCAGGACATCCTGGACACCTGGCTCACTGTAAGATAACATGGACGTTTAGTTTGAAATATATAAAAAAAAAATCTTTACATCACCACTCACTTACTGTTAGCCCACACAGCTAAGGGTTTTCCCAAAGATCTTCGGACGGCTTCGGGAATTTCCGTGCTATCCGACAGTGTTCCCACCGTTCTATACAAACCTATGTAAAAAAAGCAAACAAACGTGAATTCGTTATTTCACTAAAGGCGGATTCACATGGCGATTTTTATCATGCGACGCGAGTAATGCGCACTTGCTGTAACATCTATTGGTGGCCATATTTGGTGATTGAAAGAAAAATAGCATCGTAATTAATGCAATTCCCGGCGAATTCGCTGCCGCATAATACTTCACAGCTTTTACATCAAAATCGCGTCGCATCGCCGTTGTCGCCATCTGAATCTGCCAGAAGAAGATTTTTAGAGAAAAATCCTTTCGCGGAACGTCAGTCCAAACCAAAAAAATGCAGTGGATAATACAAGATATTTAAAGGCCTTATGAACCTTTTCACAGTATTAAGTACACGGTTAGCTTTGCTTCAGTGTGATTCGGCTGCATATTTTTTTTTGTTTCAGTAGCACAAATATCAGAGATAATAGCCGATGAAGAAGCACCTGTGACGTCACTCACGCTCATTCAGCGGTGACAATATAGGGATATCCCTGCAAAAGATAGGTTCACTCCCGCTGCAACCACGGCCACAATTTTACTTCTGGAATTTTGAAACTTTACCAGGACAGTCTTCATAGTATTTATTTGTCAAATAGATGGAAAGAATTTTTTTGGTGGCGTGTGTACAGACTGAGTTATTGCGGTAGCAAGATAAGCGAAAAATTTAACATTGTTTTCCTATACAACATTTTTGCCCCTCTTTCTACCGCAATAACTCGGTTTGTATGAATGTCATAAAAAAAAATCTTTCAGGCTATTTGAAAAATACTATCAAGACTGTCCTGGTAAAGTTTCAAAATTACAGAAGTTAAATTGTGGCCGTGGTTGCAGCGAGAGTGAGCCTATCTTTTGCAGGGATTTCCCTATGTTGTCGCCGCTGAATGAGCGTGAGTGACGTCACAGGTTCCTTTCCATCGGCTATTATCTCTGATATTTGTGCTGCTGAAGCAAAAAAAAATATGCAGCTGAATCATACTAAAGCAAAGCTTACCGTGTATTTAATATTGTGCAAAGGTTCATTTTCAAGTGCAAGATGGACCTTAGCGATACAAATGGGTATCGTGAAGCGCACTTACTTGAAGCGTCTGTTTATTTCAGTGCCAGGCGACGTGGCTGTACCTGGAGCCAATCTTCAGCTCCGAAGACATCATGCGTCAGATGCCTCGCGAGGGACAGAAGTTCGTGAGCGTGGACAAAGCGTGGCGCGGCATCATGGCCAACACGGAGCGGGACTGCCACGTCCTCGCGGCCACGGACATGGCGGACATGCTCAAGATCCTGAGAGAGTGCAACACGCTCCTGGAGGAGATCCAGAAGGGACTCAACGAGTACCTAGAGAAGAAGAGGCTCTTCTTTCCCAGGTAAAGTCAACGTCAAATCTAATGCGAAAATATCGGGGAGGCAACTCTGTGTTTGTAAGAGCCGGGAACATCACGATAATGAGGGCTGGCATCTCGGTGACCGTTGATAAATGACTTAATTACACTTATATTTCTTGCATTGTTCCACAAAAAGAAAAAAAAAACACAATAAAGTAACTCATAAACAGCATCAAAGGTCGCCGCGATGTCAACCCTCATCATGAGTGACAGGTGGCTCATCAATCATCATTGTGATGGTCCTGGCTGTTACAAGTACAGAGTTGCCTCCCCGAGATTTTCGCATTAGATTTGGTGTTGGGTGTACACTCGAATAAGAAAATGGTGTCGTGGTAGCGCCTATAAGTTCGCCAATCTTTTTAAATAATTAAATTCTTATTACTTTATATTTTTAAATGAAAATGGATTGACATCGGCAATCTATAATATACAAGTTCATCATCATTTCAATTTTTAATTTAATTTTCTGCAAAGCTCACTGTAATGTAATATAATATATTATGTATACCAGCACCTACCCATAAGGCTTCTGGCCTGGCAGGACTGTATTCTTATTTTCACTAATAAAACTAAATTAATTAAAAAAAAAAATAGTGTCATGTCAGTAGTGTGAAGAAGACAATCATGAAACTACTGGTTTTTATTTCCGATGAGGTTAATTTATTTTAATTGTGCTGATTACCAAGCAAAGCCAGTAAAAAAAGTTCTTGAAAATGGAAGAACACATATGGCCGTTAGAACTAATAGACTAATAATATACCCTAAATTTTCAAACAAAAACTGAGCTGTATACTGCGTTTAACTAAAAATGTAACATCATCTGGATATATTTTAGTTCGAAGGTAATTTGTTCCTTCTTTTCCTCTTCATTACATTGGTCCCTTCCTTGATCTTCGATAGTTGCCCTCTGTATGTACCTGCTGCAAGCGACCTTCTAACTGTTGCCTACAATAGATCCAGTGATGTTATATTGTTAGTTGAACGCAGTGTACGCGCGGTAACTTGCAAGATGAAGTAGCCCCTGCCACATATGCAACCTGCTCTGTATTGTTGCCGAGCAAATTGCCTAACCTCAAGGCTAAAATTTATTCAGCTTCGTGCAATGATCGACAAATTAGGTGCGATTCACAAAGCAGTTACCCAGGTTTCTAACCACGTTTAGCTTAACCACGTTTAACTAGGTACTTTAACACGTAAAACAGGTATAGTTAAACTTGGCTAAGCTATAAATGAGATTAGAAACCGCAGGCTAAATTAAATGCTTCGTGAATCGCGCCCCCGATATATGACATTTAAAGAAGTAGTCTCATCATCTGGGTCTTTATTTAATGTTTTCAAGCATATATAATAAATTGTCTCCATAAGCCAAAATATGTTAAAAAAAATCACTCTATTAATTTGTCCAGTTTTATCTATATTAAATTACTATTAAATATAACATATTTGATTTACTGTACAACTTAATGTAGTTTTCCAGCCTCCAACACGATGCAAAAAATGGGCACTTGCTGTAACATCCATTGACGGTCCATAGGCGATTTTGCTTGGTGAATTCGCTCATTACAGCGTTAAGGTGGATTTTCATGAGCCACAACGGCGATGTGACGCGATTTGATAAAAGCTGCAAAATCCTATGCGGTGGCAAATTCGCCGGTAATCGCGTTAATTACGATGCTTTTTTTCTTTTAATCACCTAATATGGGCAGCCAAGTGCGCTTTATTCGTGTCGCGTAGCAGGCTGGAAATCGCTCATGAAAATCCACCTTTATATTATGGTATTTCACAGCTTTTGTGCGTCAAAATCGTGTCACATCGTCGTTGTCACTCATTTGAATCCGCCATTACTTTCATGCATCTACAGCTTTTTCGTGTTGATTAAAAGACAGTGTGACCTGAGTTGACCTTTGTCCAGGTTCTTCTTCCTGTCTAACGACGAGCTGCTGGAGATCTTGTCCGAGACCAAAGACCCCCAGAGGGTGCAGCCGCAGCTTAAGAAGTGTTTCGAGGGGATCAGCCGGCTGGACTTCAACTCTGACCTCGAGATAGTGGGCATCATATCTTCGGAGGATGAGGTGGGTCTATTTGACTGGCTACTTGGGGGAACTGGAGTGGAGGAGGGGGGATGTATCACTTTTATATAAGAGCGCTAGTAAAGAACAAAAAATAAATAAAAGTAAAAAGCCTATACACATGGAGCGAACATTCAGGATGAAATATAAATAATGGGTGCGATTCACGAATTAGTTAGTCATATTTCTAACCATGTTTAGCCAAGTTTAAATATACATTTTTTAGATGTTAAACCACCTAATAGTTAAACGTGGTTAAGCTAAACGTGGTTAAGCTAAACGTGGTTATAGAAACCTGTCTAATTGCTTCGTAAATCGCGCCCAATATTTTTAACATCTCTTATTAGATAAGAAAAAAGAACGTCATATTCTCTTCTTTATTTCTATTTTTTCCTCAAAAATGATGCAAAATAGATTAAAAAAAATACGAGGAGAGACATTTTAAGTGGATAGAAGATAAAATCATTTCATCAGACCCACTTACAGCACAGTCTTCCATTGCAACTGAGGCTATGTTCCCAGGTGGTTCCCCTGAGCGGGAAGATCGTCCCCGGTGACGCCAAGGGGATGGTGGAGAAGTGGTTGGCGCAGGTCGAGGAGCTGATGGTGCGCTCGGTGCGGGACATGTGTCGGGAGGCCGTGGCGGCGTACCAGCGCCAGCCGCGCGCCAAGTGGGTGCTGCAGTGGCCCGGACAGGCAGTCGCGTGCGCCAGCAGCATCCACTGGACCACGGAGGTGTCCACGGCCATCAGGAACAACGACCTGCAGGTGGTAGAAAATGATAACGGAGTATCGACCTATAAAACAAAATATTGAAAAAATGGATGAAGGGTGCAAAGTTATGCCAATCTGATTTTTTTCAGATTTTGTTAAGTTCGAAAACAATTGATAATTTTTTTGCTGAGGTCAGTTTTGAACCTAGGCCCATTTTAGGTCCTATTTTTTTAGTAAGAGAGGCGTCAAGAGGCATCACTTTTTCTGCACTTTCAATATTTTTTTTAAAAATAGTTCCCTGTCTCTAAGAAATCTGAAAGAAATCAGAGCACCCTCTATAATAATCCATTTCTGCAATAAACAATTTTGAGGTCGATACTCCAATGGATAACTTTCATGAAATATTTTATTGCATATTTGGATAGAGGACCTCGAATTATGTATTGACAATTTTTTTCATATTTTCTTAACCCTCAGATTCTAACACCCTCAAAATCGATTGAAAAGACGCTGTGACGTCATAGTCATGCAACGTCTTTCCCTATGTATGCATGTTAAATATTTGCATGACTATGACGTCACAGCGTTTTGCAGAGCGTTCAAAAAAAGTTAAAAATTATTGACAGTACATAACTCGAGGTCCATTATTCAAATATTTAAAAATCACCAAAATCATTACAAACATTTTGTATGTAGAGGCAGCTAAAGACGTGTATGTTTCAGAACTACCTGGACAAATGCAACACTCAGCTACAAGAGATCGTGGAGCTGGTGAGAGGAGACCTACCGTCTAAAACAAGGATAACTCTGGGAGCGCTGATTTTAGCCGATAGCCACGGTGAGTTGAAGCACTGATTCCTGTACTAAATTTAACGTGTAATCGGATCGCCCGGACTTAAAAAAAATTACTTTTTTTTTAACTACACCTGAAAGGCATTATCGTCCTTATTGTGGAATAATGAGCTATCTGGCTTACCACGATTGAATGAGCTTTCTGCTATATCAGAGGAAGTGCAAAAATTACCTTTGGAGCTTTTTCATGCAGCGATGTCGAGGTAGGCTTGGCGAGGCGAAAAAAAAAAGCCTACTTGCTTCAATATCGTATGGCAGCCATGTTGGCGATAAAATCACTTCTCGCATGGTGAGGAAATCCCGAGCCGCTGATTGGCTGCTGCACACGATTTTCTCGCTTCCCCGCTCCATGGAAATGCACCTTTATTACTTGGTTAAAACCACGTGTAAAAACCAAGAGTTGGCAAGGGTCAACCGAATATCATGATTTTCAAATATGTTGTAGTCCATACACATATAATAAAGATTTGGATCATTTGGCTAAAATTCAAAAACCCAGATTTTGAAATTTTGAAAAATTTTATGACCCTTTCGGACAATATATTTTTTGTGGCAAAACTATTGTAGATAATGACAAAAATCCAACGAGGATACATTCACAGATAAACTACCCAACTTTTGATATGTATGACAATGTCCTTGAAAAATTTTTAAGGTCAACGGTCAAAGGTGAAAAACTTCAAAATCGATTTAAAAAAAAAAAGATACGCATAAAAAATTATGAAAAAAATTGGTAACGTAGTGCCTGTATAGGTCTAACAGAAACTGCAATCAAAAGTTTGGGGAAACTTTTTGTTCAACAGCTGGAATTTTTTCCGTCAACGCGCACGTGATTTTCGGTCGATGCGCCGACGAAAAAAATTGTAGCTGTTGAACAAAAAGTTTCCCCAAACTTTTGATTGCAGTTTCTGTTAGACCTATACAGGCACTACGTTACCAATTTTTTTCATAATTTTTTATGTGTCTCTTTTTTTTTTAAATCGATTTTGAAGTTTTGACCTTTGACCGTTGACCTTAAGAAATTTTCAAGGTAATGGTCTCATAGATCAAAAGTTGGGTAGTTTATCTGTGAATATGTATCCCTGTTTGATTTTTGTCGCTATCTTTAATAGTTTTGGCACAAAAAAATATATTGTTCGAAAGGATCATGAAATTTTTCAAAATTTCAAAATCCGGGTTTTTTTAATTTTAGCCAAATGAATAACCAAATCTTTATTGTATGTGTATGGACTACAACAAATATGAAAATCATGACATTCGGTTGACCCTTGCCAACTCTTGGTCCTTTACACGTGGTTTTAACCACTTACCGATTTACAAGTCGTAATTGCACTCATCAGACGGCTCATCATGGCACACGATCGCGGTAGGTAGATAGTTCATTATTTCAGATATATGGCAAATATTTTTATCCAGTATTCGAGCTGATGACTGAAGTTAAGGTGCATTTCCATGGAACAGGGAAAGCGAGAAAATCGCGTGCCGCAGACAATCAGAAACTCTGGATTTCCTCGCCATGCGGGGAGTGATTTTATCGCCAACATGGCCACCATACGTGATTGCAACAAGTGCGCTTTTCTTGCCCTGCCAAGCCCCGCTCAACATCGCTCCATGGAAAGGCACTTTTAAGGCGGATTCAGATGGCGACAACGGCGGTGCGATGCGATTTTGACGTAAAAGCTATAAAATCCTATGCGTCGGTGAATTCGCCAGGAATCGCGTTAATTACGATGCTCTTTTTCTTTTAATCGCCAAATATGGCTGACAATGGATGTTACAGCAAGTGCGCTTTATTTTCGTCGCATGATAAAAATCGCCATGTGAATCCACCTTAACCTGAGTTTTTCCGCAGCTCGCGACGTGGTTCAACAGCTGGTCACGGGCCAGGTGTCCACCCTGCAGGACTTCTCGTGGCTCGGACAAATGCGGCAGTACTGGCGGGAGGACTCAGTCATCGTCTCCATGGTCAACACCGACGTCGCCTACGGCTTTGAGTACCTGGGTAACACCCCGAGGCAGGTCGTCACCCCTCTCACCGACCGCTGTCTCAGGTGAGTTCCCTCAGTCTAGCTAGGCAAGAAAGGTACCTGGGGAACAATTTCGTATCAAGTAAAGGTGTTTTTCCATGGAGTGATGTCGAGCGGGGCTTGGCGGGGCTTCAATACCTTATATGGCAGCCATATTGGTAATAAAATAGGTGCTTTTCTCGCGCCGCCAAGCCTACGCTATAAGGTTCATATTTAGCTTAACTTGCTTTTCATCCGAAACTCTCGGCTATCCCTCAGGATGGCTCGAACAGTGAAGTTATTCGTTATAAAAACAACACACCACAATAACGTTACAAGCACGGCGAAACCAAAGTTAAATGTGAACCAGAGATGCTCGACATCGTTGCATGGAAAAACACACAACGTTTGAATCACTCAGATGGTCGGGCGACAGGTGTCTCATGTATTTTTGAGCGGTAGATCCACGCTTACCCTCCCTGATGTGCAGGACCATCATGGCGGCCCTCAAGCTAAATCTAGGGGCGGCCCTGGAAGGTCCTTCGGCCTCTGGCAAGACGGAGACGTGCAAGGACCTGGCGAAGGCCGTGGCCAAGCAGTGCATCGTGTTCAACTGCTCGGACGGACTCGACTACAAGGCCATGGCTAAGTTCTTCAAGGTAAGGGTGACATGTTTCAATTTGGTCTAATGGGAAATATAAGAGATGGGATGTAAGTGAATTTCATCTGGCCCCTACTCACTTCTCATTTCCTCCTCGAATTCATCTATTCTCTATTTTGTTTATGAGTTTTACTGCTTTTTTTTAACGAGGCTACAACCCTATGAGCTTGAGGTTCAAGGCGGGGTAATGATTAGGAATTTAACAGGGAGGGAAAGGATGGTGGCCACGACCTGTTACGCGTCCCAGCATTCGCTGAGATGAGACTGAAGGAATCGTGGAAATCTCAGTCAGGACGGTCACCTTTACTTTTTATAAATGGATCAAAGTGATATCCAAATTCTGGAGAACCACACACAAATGCATCACTGCACTGGGTGGAAAGCGAGATGAATTTACCCCAGATAGAAAGTATAATTACTATAATTATAACGTATTATAATTTTTACTTTTATAATTTTTTTTAAACGGTCACCATATAATAAATAATGGTCACTCATCCAATTACTAACCACGCTCGACGTTGGTTGACTTATGTGACCTAACGTCAGTGCACTGAGCCATGCACATTCAATTTTCAACAGTTCAGGTTCTCTGCTAACAGATTATTTTCTGAAATATCGTATAATTTAAAAATATTTCAATTTTCAGTGCTGATTAGCACCACCTTAGTATGCATATATTAATTGAAAATTTCATCTTCAACTCATCCTTTAAATGTCTAAGCCTAATTTTATAACGTTTTTTTTTACCTCAAAAACACATTTTGTTCTTCCTCACTCAAAGTGAGGATAAAATGGGTATGTTTTTCTCATATTTCACGTTAAAAAAAGAAGAGGTTACGTCTTTTTTCCTCGAAAATGGTACAAAATTAGACGAGAAGAGACGTTAAAAGCGAATAAAAGATGAAATTTATTTAAATTTAAGTAATACGAGTTCCGCCTTACAGTTTATTGTCGTAGGTGGTTTGAAACATGTTGAAATATGATCCCACTAATAATTATTAAATTTGCAGGGTCTGTCCCAAGCTGGAGCGTGGGCTTGTTTCGATGAGTTCGACCTGATCTGCCCTGAGGTGTTATCGGTGGTGGCCCAGCAAATCTTCACCATTCAGTCTGCGATCACCAAACAGCAGGACAAGTTCATCTTCGAGGGCACCGAGATCTCCCTCGACCCCACGTGCGCCATCTTTGTCACGCTCAACAAGAGGTACGGAAAATAAGGTGGATTATTTACATGAGTGAATTTTCAGGATAGCGGCGAATAATGAAAAATGCTCCACCACAGTTACGGAAATCAGTAATAAATAATAAAGGCGGATTCACATGGCAACAACGACGATGAGATGCGATTTTGACGCAAAAATTGTGAATTGAATTCTTATGCGGCAAGCGAATTTGCTGCTACAACCTGGCAAATTTGGCTCTCCACATTAATAATAATAATGGTTGTTTATTGAGTATCAGTACAAAATAAAACACAGTACAACAACAACTCATATGGGTGACGTGAAAAGGGATATCCCATTCACTGAAATGTCCAATCACCCACACAAAAAATAACAATAATAATCAGATATTGCAAATGAAAAACAAATACTTCATCAAAATACTAATCAAGTAACAAATTCATAATGGGGGACATTCACAAAGCACTTTAACCCCAACTTTAGCCCCAAGTTTTATCCCTGGTACTAAACATGGTGCTAAACTAGGAGTTAGACATGGTTAGCCCCTGGTTTAGCACCATGTTTAGTACCAGGGATAAAACTTGGGGCTAAAGTTGGGGTTAAAGTGCTTTGTGAATGCCCCCCAATAAGTCCAAATACGGTCTCTTGATAGGTAGCGAGTTAAACACAGAAATCAATCTATAGGGAACACAGAATGAAGGTAAGCAACTGAATTGCACTTAGGGGTAGTAAGAGTAACATTATCACCACGTAAATCATCCCTATGGAATTTCACTATCACTCTTTTAGCACTAAAACACTTCAAAATCTCAAACACCTTATATTAGGATTTCACAGCTTTTACGTCAAAATTGCATCGTCTTTGTTGCCATGTAAAGGCGGATTAAGATGGCGACAATGGCTATGCGACGCGATTTTGTCACACAAGCTAGCTGTGAAACCCTATACGGCGAGCGAATTCGCCAGGTTGCGGCAGCGAAATCGCGTTAATTGCGGTGCTCTTTTTTTTTAATCACCAAATATGGCCGCCAATGAATGTCACAGCAAGTGCGCATTATTCGCGTTCCATTATAAAAATCGCCATGTGAATCTACCTTCAAATCGTGAATCCGCCTAAAAACTCCCTCCTTCGTTGCAGTCAGAACGGCAGCCGCGACATCCCGGAGAACCTGAAGGCCTTGTTCCGTCCGGTGGCGATGACTCAGCCGGACAGCGCCATGGTGGCCGAGGTCTTCCTCTTCTCAGTCGGCTTCGTGCACGCAAAAAGGTGACCGTCTTTTCAGACATGTCGGGGGGCAATGTTACGTTCAAATCGAATAAATGGGCTGCAATATTACTCATCGTCTTGTCGACGAATAAAGCACAACATAAAAAAAAATCTTAAATTTTGTTCTCAATAATATATTTTTATTATATAATTTGAGGTGTTCAATTCAGTTTTTATTGAGTTCCCTCCCCTTTATTAAGCTTCAGATATTTTCCTTCTATTATATACAGTTTTTCATTTCTTAATTTTCCCTTGAGGGTATAATATAGGCACCTTTTTAGCACCAAAGCCGAGCAACTTTTACATTATATACACCGGCAGCAGGCGAAATGGCTAATTTCAGTAATTTCTTCAGGAAGAAAATATCATACCCAGAAAGTAAATTTGCCTCTATAACCACTTGTATGCTGCGTTTACTGTGATTAGCGAGAATCATGCATGGATACAGTGTTTCAAGGATTATGAACACATTTATTTTCATGACAACCATTTTTTTCTTATTTAATTTATGGTTGCATGCCTAACCTGAGGGCGAGATTTTATTCAAAGTGGAAACTGGTAGAAAATCATGTTGAAATAATCACATTCATGTTGATGTTATAATAATAATAATTGCTTATCGGGTTAAAAATTACATATTTGTGAGGAAACAAAATAACCCAATTAGTGGCTGAAAAAGGCAAACATGATATTTATACATGTAACGCCCCCAAAATTCGTGTTGCTTGTTTTTAGACCTATACTGACCAATGAGCGGGGTATGTGACTCATAGTTGGTTGTTGGTGCCAGTATAGTCTAAAGTGCTGAATTTGGTGTGTTACTAAAAACAATAATTACGCTAAACTTTGCTACCTATAGCTCACATCAGCCAAAACCTACTAGCATATGTGAGGAGATCTAACATATCATAGTTGACTCGAATCACAATGCTACATAAGCTGACTGGGAAAGGAAAATAGTTTAGGAATTATATACTACGAAATACATTTAAGTCACTGTTTATTTTACATTCTCGTATACAGATCAGTTTGATAGTGTCAATTTTACCTGTAAAAATCATAACAATAATATCTGAAAAACATTACACTTGAGGTTGATCTTGAAGTAAGGGGAAATTATATATTGAAGACACTCGCTGTATCACTCCACCGTAGACATCCATGAAGTTAAATACGATTTACTTGGTTCTCTTCTCAATCTTGATCACCCTATATACTGTACCATAACCATGTGTAGCTACATAAATGGGCAAGCCCATAGTGTGCAATAGTTGCTACTGCCCTCGAAACATCAACGACACGACAGTATATTTGCTAGAGTGTAAGGAGAATCTTTTACTGCAGGGAAACCGTCGTTGAAATAATCGTATTCACTGCTGTTGTCATGAAGTGGTGGTATTACTCTCAGCCAATCGTGTTTAAAATCATGTGTATGCTATGGCTGTGTGTTATATATGGTGTCACTGTATTACTCTGTAAAAATATTCTTGCTTGATTCCATCGGTGAAATGTTGTCCAGCTTGAATCCTAAACGTGGCAGACTTCTTCATTCTTCATGTAAAATATTGTAGCTTGTTTGCTCGTCGACCGCTGAAAGAATGTAGTGAGCAGCTGCAAACTCGTGTAAGCTGGAAGAGAATTTCCCTGAAAAGTGTTGAGAGCTGTAAAGAGTAGTAAGCTGAAAGTGTAGAGAGCTGAAAGGTTTGAGAATTGCAAGTGTAGAGCTGGAAAGAGTGTGTGTGTGGTCCGGCCGAAGCCGGCCGAGTGTGTCGCTCTATCTCTGAGCAAGCCTTTTATATCCTGGGAAACAATAGAATATTTAGTAGTGGGGGACATCAGACGGAGGGGAAGAGCACCGTGTGCAAAAAGCACGGCCGGGTAGAGTATCGTGTGCAAAAGAGGGCGGGGTGCAGCTCCTCTTGCGGAATTTTACGTAACTTGTTATCCCACGAACGCCATCTGTGATGTTTTCCCTCTATTAAATATATATTGTATAATATCCTTTTTTTGTTTATTAATTTTTCCTGGAAACATTAATTAACCTGCAAATCTTAACATAATAATTATTCACCATAGACCACAATAATTACATAATTATAGATTTTATACTGGACTTTGCATCATATATTTAATATAATATTTATTGACCATGGAGCATAAAATCTATAGAAGAAATATCTCAAAATATGATTTTAATTATTTTTATATTAAAATGACGATAAATAAGTCTGATGGACCAATATAAATTATAATATATAATTATTTTACAGTTAAATAATAATTAAATGAAACCATAATAAACTTTATTTTATAATACTTAATAATTATCAATATATTACATTCAGAATTTACTATATTTTTATTGCAATATTTTATTTAATAAGCTCCTAATTTACACCATGATACAAAATACAAGACCCTTTAAAATATAAAATAATAACCAGCATAGCCATTTTTCGTACCTTCGTTTTCTTCAAGTAGACAGTGAAATCTTCATGCACAGATTTTATTATTATTACGACACTGAAACCGTTAAAATATATACTCACATATTTGTATGATACATAAATAGATTGTATAACGAGTTTGGACGACTTAATATTGGTTTTAACCGCATAAATAATGTAGTATGTTTAACTGACAAAATCACTGCCATTTTCAGCTTGCAAGCACAGATCAACGGGAGTCTCGTCTTCTCCTGACGTTCACGTGATTTCAATATAACTCCCAAGATTCCTTGAATTTCCTGTTTCCGGTAGCGTGGCACTTTTAAATACGCGGCTGCTATAGTTTTATAAAATAAAAACGCCATAACTGGCTTGTCAAAATATTAACATTATAAAAAAGAGTTGAAGAAAATTATAAGAGATTGATTTTTAACAACACGCTTAAATACGATTCGAATAAAATTGAGGGTCGTAACATACACAACGTGAACAACCACCAAACGTTGATCAGAAGCAGCTACGTCGTCAAAATATAATATTATATAACTAGAAATAGAATACAATTAATCATATACAATATCATATCAAGTACTTCACGAAGGAACAACATCAGCAGGCAGTAGAAATTTTAAATACATCCGGCAAAGAGTTATAAGCCTTCGCAACACTCGGGAAGTATGAAGCCAAACGGAGAGAAACCACGTGGTGTAGAGAGGATGGTACCATAACCCCTCAAACCATGCTCGAAATGGCCATAAGAGTTGGTGAGTGATTGCTCAGTAGGCCCCCTCAGCTGAGAGACCCCTACAACGTTAAAAGTAGGTCCCCACAGAGTCAAGTAGGCACTTGATATGGGCTCGTACTCCTGTTTTCTCAAAAAGCCCTTTTTTTGAGCCCAGTCCGACCCTGCCTCAAACCCTCGCTGCGTGATTTGACTACAGAGATTAACGTTTCATGTACACTCCTTGCCCCTGAAAATTTCCTTCTGCAGTATTGTAAATCACCATGTATAACACACACGGCATGTGGTGATTAACGAGGCTGCAGAATGGAACTTTTCGGAGACGAGGAGTGCAATTATTCAATAGAATTTCGTCTGATAATAAGCTGTCTTTCTCCCATATATGATCGTTTGTAACAATAATCTATCTGCTATATCAGATGAGTGATATAACGCAATTTAAGATTCACGCCTGAGAGCAGGCAGCTCATTGTTGCACGTGACTATATGGTAGGAGTGATACTGTAGTTGAAAAATTACGTCTCCAACTCATCCTTTACACATCTAAAACTAATATTTTCACCTCAAAAATACATATTATTTCCTCTTCGATCAAAGTGAGGATGAAATGCAGAAAACGGGGGGCATTCACAAATCACTTTAACCCCCAATTCAGCCTCGATTTTTATCCCTGGTGCTAAACATGGTGCTAAACTAGGAGCTTAACATGGTTAGCCCCTGGTTTAGCATCTCATGTTTAGCACCAAGGATAAAAATTGAAGCTAAATTGGGGGTTAAAGTGCTTTGTGAATGCCCTCTAATATTTCTAATATTTTATACTCAAGAAGAGGAAAAAATATGTAATTCAGTATCGACCTCAATTTTTTTATTGCAGAAATGGATAGAGCGTGCAAAGTTATGCTACCTTGATTTTTTTCAGATTTTTTTTTCAAAAATTATTGAAAGTCCTTTTTGTGACGTCACGAGGTGGCAAGTTCTTTCTTTTTCTTAAGGAGCAGTGCCTCGTGACGTCACAAAAATAACATTCAATATTTTTTTAAAAATAGTTCCTGGGCTCTAAAAAATCTGAAAAAAATCAGGGTCCCATAACTTTGCACGCTCTATCCATTAATTTCTGCAATAAAAAAATTTCAGTCGATACTCCATTTCTTCCTCTAAAATGGTGCAAAATAAGAAGACAAAAGATGAGAGGAGAGCTTAATAGCGAATAAAAGATGAAATTTAATTCAACTCGGGTATATTAAAACTACTCGTTGTTGCAGCCTATCACGTAAGATCATCACGACGTACCGGCTGTGTTCTGCGATGCTCTCTCTACAGCCCCACTATGACTTCAGCATGCGGGCGGTAAAGACGGTGCTCAACGCCTCCTACAGACTCAAACTTCAGGAGGGGTTCTTCGTCCCTGCCACCTTCGACAACGAGGCGAGAATCGTCGTCAGGGCGCTCGTGGACGCAAACTCGTCCAAATTTACCTCAGAGGTAAGATTAGTGAGAGGGCGGGGGATTTGAATAAGGGAAATTGAATTTTTATCTCTAAGAATTCAAGTTATTTATTTTACCTGGAAATTTTATTTGTAAAAGGTTCAGTAGCCAGTTCAATAGACTCCTGATGACGAGTTGGTTCCATTGGACTGGCTACTGAACCTTCTATGACAATTCCTTCCATGGACAAAAAAAAATCATAGTAGAAGGTTCAGTAGCCAGTTCAATAGACTCCTGATGACGAGCTGGCTCCATTGGACTGCCTATTGAACCTTCTATGACAATTCCTTCCATCAAAACATCCCAATTGCTCCTGACAGGACGCGCTCCTCTTCACGGACCTCCTCAAAGACACGTTCCCCGGTGTCTCGAGCGCCGGTGCCGGTCGCTCGCAGCTCGAGTCGGCGGTCCGGAAAGAGGTGACCGCGCGAGGTCTGCAGGCCACAGACTGGTACTTGGCCAAGGTGATGCAGCTCTACGAGACCATGCAGGTCCAGCACGGGATCATCCTGGTGGGGGCGCCACTTGGAGGCAAGACCTGCGCATACCAGGTTAGTCGGCATGGTGCAGTGAGCAGTGTCTTAGTTGAGAAATTAGCGTCTTCAACTTCTAAACCTAATATTAAAACGTCTTTTTACTTCTAAAACACATCTTAATTATTTCCTCCTTGCTCAAAATGAGGATGAAATGATGACAATTTTTCTATAACATTTAATACGATGGAAGGATGGATAAGTAATTTGTTCCAATAGACAATAATGGTTGCATTTTTATATTTCATAATTAGAAAATATGCATAAAATTATGCATTTCTGATTTTTTTTTCAGATTTTTGGAGTGCGGGACATAATTTTAAAAAATATTTAAAATATCTGAATTAGGATGGTATACCTGATTGGACAACCGTGACGTCATTTTCTCATGCTGTGATTGGCTATTGATGACATCACGGTTGTCCCATCAGGTTGTACCACCCTAATTCAGATATTTTTATTATTTTTTTTTTAAATTAGTTCCCCCACTCCAAAAGATCTGAAAAAAAAACAGAAATGCATAATTTTATGTATATATTTTCTAATTATAAAATAAAAAATGCAACCACTCTGACTCGGTGACAGGTTCTGGCGGCTGCACTGACGGAGCTCTCGACGACCGCGGACTCGACCATGACGGAGTTCAAGGTCGTTTGCAAGGTCATCAACCCCAAGGCCATCACCAGCGGTCAGCTGTACGGCTGCTTCGACCTCGTCAGTCACGAGTGGTCGGACGGTGAGCTTCACGTTTTTTCCCCCTTTTTTAATTCTTCCCGTACGTCGAACATGTGTCACTCAGAAGTAGAATCTATAATATAATACACTCTATATAGAGGGACGGAGGGCGGACAGGAAAGGCGGGATCCCATACACCTTTAAAACCCTTAGAATGAGAGGAGTAAGCCATGTTTTCTTAAAAAAAGAAACACAAAAACAAAAAGAAACAGACAAAGATACTAATAGTTAATAGTCATCTAATTAAAAAAAATAACAAAATTTATTCATCTTATAAAAAACATGACAATAAAAATACAGAAACAGATTAATATTCAATTGAAGTAATCGTCCACTTTATATATATGTTCATTGCCAGTAAATACACCGTTATTTTCTTTTTAAGTTGCACAATATCACTTTCACTTTTTAAATAACTGGGGCGATTATTAAACACTTATTGGAAATTTTAATTAAAGAGTTTCCAAATTGTTGTAATAAAAATGAAAAAAAAAAAATATTTTTGAAGCATTCGATTGACTGTTACAATTAAGTAATTTTTTTACTTACATGAATACTTAAAGTTGTACCAAAGTGAATATATTTTTTTAAATGGTACCTAAGAATTATTTTGGTATCCCTGTGGCTCAAAATTTTTATACGATATCTAATTTATATTAATTATTTAGTTTAAAAAGTTAATTCAAAAATCGTTGGTTGATTCAAGCCGGCGCGCGGCTGCAGCAGCCGCTGATACGACAAGAACAATGCCCACACAGTGGGCATTGACAAGAAAGGGGCGAAAGGGGTTTCTCCGATTTTCGAGAGATCCTCTTCGTATCAGTGGCTGCTGCGGTCGCGCGCCGGCTTGAATCAACTAGTGACTAATTGGAATCAATTTTCAAACTAAATAACTAATATTAAATTAATAAGACATTTTACAAAAATATTGAGCTACCAGAATAATTCTTAGGTACCCAAATATGTAAAAAAAAAAGTATTCACTATGGTACACCCTAGTTGTGAAAAATTACGTCTTCAGCTCATCTTTTACACATCTAAACCTAATCTTTACCTCTAAAATAACATCTTATTTCCTCTTCTCTCAAATTGAGGATGAAATAAAGACAATAAGAGGTATTCACAAAGCCCTAAGGCCACATTTAGGGCTCGATAATTTAAAGCCTGATTTTAGGCATGCTTTTTAGACCCAAAATTTCTGGTCTTAATTATCGAGCCCTAAATGTGGCCTTAAGGCTTTGTGGATGACCCTTAAAATTTCTAACATTTTGCCCAAGAAGAGGAAAGAAAAAGTAATCTCCCATTTTTCACTCTTTTTTTCTTTAAAATGGTGTAAAATAAGAAGACAAAAGACGAGAGTAAAGCTTAATAGCGAAGAAAATATGAAATTTATTTCAATTTAGTTCACCTTTAATTTGTCATAATAAAGTCTCTACACCCCTCAGGTATTCTGGCGAACACGTTCCGCGAGTACGCTTCGTCGACGACCCCTGACCGGAAGTGGATCGTGTTTGACGGTCCGGTGGACGCCTCATGGGTGGAGAACATGAACACCACCCTGGACGACAACAAGAAGCTGTGTCTCATGTCCGGAGAGATCATCAAGGTACCTCCTGAGTTTTCATCCTGCACAAACAACAAATATTCATGCAGATGTCGTCATATTTTATTAAAGAAAAATTATAATGTATACATTTTTTGACAATATTTTCTCACCCCTTTAAGACTGTAAGGAATATTTATGTTTGCCTGAAGCCAATAGCATAGTTGAAGGGGCACATAATATAAGTAATATATTAAATAATTTAAACTTAAAATTTTATTGAAAATTAAAAAGAAAAAAATCACCCATATTTAATTCCTTAATTAATGGATTCGAGTATCAACCTCAATTTTTTTTATTGCAGAAATGGATAGAGGGTGCAAAAATATGCTACTCTGATATTTTTCAGATTTTTCTGAGACCGGGAACTATTTTTAAAAAATTATTGAAAGTCCATTTGATGACGTCACGAGGCGCCTCTCCTTAAGAAAAGGATAGGGAATTAACGCCCGTGACGTCATAAAACGGACTTTCAAGGATTTTTTAAAAATACTTCCCGGCCTCAGAAAAATCTGAAAAAATTCAGAGTATATAGCATATATTTTTGCACCCTCTATCCATTTCTGCAATAAAAAAAATTTGAGGTCGATACTCCATTGATTCTTGGTGGCTTGCATTTCCACAAAGTACACCGAAGTATGTTTCCAGGCATGTCCAGCACAAAAATAAAGTTGTGGTTTGTCATGCATGTCTAGAAATTTTCCCTGCTGTTATATGACCCGCTGTGTTTTGGTGATGACCAGGTTACCTAATTCCTCAGGGTGAAATGATTAATTGAATTTATAATATATAACGCAGAGTTTCAAGAGTTTGTGTATAAATAATGAAAAAACTTTAAACTTAAACTGAGTAAAAAAAAATATCATATTGGAGAAGAAGATGGCGGAACGTGATGACGGCGTATGCACTCAGTGCTACAAAAAATGTGAAAACGTTGATAATAACTTGAAGTGTGAAGGTGACTGTGGCAGATTATATCATTATAAGTGTTTTGGCATTAGCAAAGCTAAATTTAAAACCATGAAGCAGCTCGGATCTCTGTGGATCTGCTACAACTGCAGCCGCGGAGAAAAGGGACAGGGTGAAAACGAGGACCAGTCAATGGCAGAGATTCTAAAATTAATCTTAGAAAAACTTAAATTAACAAACTAGATCAAATTGTCCCCAAAGTATATCAACTGGAGGAAAAATCTATTGCCCTTGAAAAATCAGTGCAACATCTTTCTGATATATACGAAGAAACCAATAATAAATGCAAGGAAATTATGATTATGAAAAGGGAACTTAAAGAAGTTAAACTAAAAAATCAAGAGATGGCAGCACAGATAACAAATCTTGAAAATGAGAAATATATCATGAACCAGGCAAAACTAAACTCCGAGCTTATAATAGAGGGAGTACCGGTGCTTGCAGAGGAGAACCTTCCGAATATGATTTGTAAAATTGCTACCTTGACCAAGCAAAACTTGTCTAACCAAGACATTGTAAGCGTGAAGCGCTTACCACAAAATCCTCGTTATTTAACTAACCCCACCCGCAAGACTAGACCTCCGGCTATCTTAGTGAAACTAAAATCTGACGAACTGCGTGACGAGTTTATTAATAATAAAACCCAAAATTTACCAATGATGTTTGTGAGAGACGTCTATGATGATGAAACCTGTGCTTCTGCTGATGAACGAGTGTTCATCAACAGGGTGTACATCAAGGAGTATCGAGACATCTTCTACTATGCTCGGTACAAGCTCAAGAACCGCAATGGTCCTAACTACAAGTACGTGTGGATCACCCGCGAGGGCAAGGTCTTTGCTCGCAAGCTCTTCGACTCCAGGCCTATCTGGTGCAAGTCTCGCGAGCAAGTTGACACCTTGGCTAATGCAGAATAGATGAGTGACAATCTAATAGTGAGTAAACAATAATAAAAAGCATGCCTTGCAATGGCTGACTTTAATCTAAGTGACAATGTTGATTTAACTTATTTTAATTTTGGTAACGTAGAAGATTTTAATATCAAAGCAATAGGTAACTTAAATATTCTGTATATAAATGTAGTAACTATGCGAGATAAACTGGACTCGCTTGATTTTCACTAATTAAAAAATTCATATGTACTATTCATATAGTATGTTTAACTGAAACTAGGCTAAAAGAAAATGAAACGAAATTCTACAATATTGATAATTTTAACCTTGTATTCTCTTGCCGTAACTCTAAACAAAAAAAATCAGGAGGGGGCGTGGCCATGCTTATTTGTAAAAATCTATCCTACAATGTTGTTGAAGCAAAAGGTAATGATTATGATAATTTTTTATTCGTTCATTTACCAACTCAAAAAATAAATGTAGGTGTTATCTATAGACCACCAGACAGTGATCATGGTCGTTTTTCTAGAAGATTTTGAACCTTTACTTTCAAACTCTCATACTATTATAGTGGGTGATTTCAACTTGAATCTATTACAAACAACAGCTCAAAACAATAGCTATACTGATATAATTACGTCTAATGGATATTATTTTGTTAATAAAATTTCGGAATTATATCCTTCTAGAACTACTGTAAATACAGCAACATTAATTGACCACTGTATTGCTAACATTTATGATTTAAAAGCGAATTATTCCCTGATAGACCATGACATCAGCGATCATAAATTAGCTTTGATAAATATCGCTAATAAAATCTTAAATACCGCAGAGAATAATAAAATTGCTTCTAAAAAAATAACAAAATATGACATGCTTAATAATAACTTAAAAAAATATCCAATTAATTTAATTGAAAGTAAATATATTAATACTGTATTTAATGCAATTATACAAGACTTAGATGAAAGAATAAAAAAATGTACAATCACAGCTAATATAAATGTTAATAATAACTCGCGGATTATCAAATGCTGGATGACTCAGGAAATTCTGCTACTTATAAAATTAAAAAATAAGTATTTTGCGTACAAAAAACTTTATCCCCATATTAAGGGATATGAAGATAAATATAAAGAAATTTGCAATGAAATTACTAAACAAAAAAGATTAGCTAAAATAAAATATTTTGGAAATCAAACTAAACTTGATTCCCCCAAAAAATGTTGGGACACAATTTATGAAATTATATATAATAAGAAATCTCGTAATGCAAATAATATATTACCAAAATATTTTGTTGATGATAATAATAAGATTATTAAAGAAGAACAAGAAAAACTGAATCATATTAACAATTATTTCTGTAATATAGGAGCTGAATTAGCAAGTAAAATTGATAGACATAATCTTTTACAAACAAATACCGAATTTACAAACAATGATAATAGTGCCAATGCACCTAAAACTAATATTAAAGAAGTAGCACAAATCATACATTCTTTAAAAAATAATACCTGTCCAGGAATAGATGGCATTACGTGTAAATGCATAAAGATTTGTTCTGATTGCCTATTAAAACCAATTACGAAAATTATTAATTTGATGCTAGAAACAGGAGTATTTCCGGAAAAGCTGAAATGCGCAATAGTATTTGCAGCATACAAATCTGGAGATCCATGCCAGGTATGTAATTATAGACCTTTCTCAGTCTTAACAATTATATCAAAAATATTTGAGAAAATCTTAGACTTACGACTACAAGCTTATCTTAACACAACTCAATTTATTAGTAGTTCTCAATTTGGATTTTGCCCAAACTCTAATACAGAGACTGCTGTTTATGACGTAGTTAATAAATTACAAACTTCGTTAGACGAACATAAAGATAATATTGGGGGTCTTCTATTTATTGATTTAAAAAAAGCTTTTGACACTGTTCATCACGCAACATTACTAAAGAAGCTTGAAAATATGGGAGTAAGAAATAAATTTCTAAAACTATTTCAATCATATCTTACAAATAGGAATCAAGTAATAGTTAATAATAGTAATAAAAGCCAAGAACTTAAAATTACCTATGACATCCCACAAGGGGGAATTGTATCACCGAGACTTTTCAATATCTATATTAATAGTATAACCAATCTAAAATTACGAGGAAAGCTATGGAAATTTGCTGATGATATTTGTCTACAATACAGTTCTAAAAGTGAAGAAAATATAATAAGTGATATACAAAATGACCTAAATTTACTAAATAATTGATTTAAAACTAATTTCTTAACGCTAAATGCAAATAAAACTAAATTTATGATAATAAAAAGAGGACAAAACATAATATGTAATACCTTACCTTCAGTAGATAATATTTTAATAGAACAAGTAGATGATTACAAATATCTAGGATTTATCATTGACTCGCAATTAAAATGGGAAAATCATATTAGTTTTGTAAAAAAAAAAATTCTCCCAGTTATTGGAATCTTATGGCGTACTCGATATTATATCCCTCCCAGTGTTAACAAACAAATTTATTATTCTTTAGTCCATTCACATTTAAATTATATGGTAGGAATTTGGGGAAATGCCTGCCAAGTTTTATTGAAACCTTTGCAAATCCTACAAAATAAAGCTCTAAAAATACTGTATAATTATGAATGGAGGAAAAATACTATTGATCTATACACTGAAACAAATATGCTGAATATTACAGGTTTAAATTCAAAAAATCTTTGTCTATTTGTGTATAAAATTATGAACAATCTCATCAAAAATAATTTCTCATTAGTACTAAATAGTGATGTACATAGCCACAATACTAGGCGTTCAAATAATTTTCATATTGATTTTACAAGAACTAATCTAGGTAAATTCTCCATTCTATGTAAAGCTACCCATTTATATAATGCTCTGCCTGATAACATAAAAAATATAACTTCAATAAAAATGTTCTCAGATAGAGTAAAAAAATATTATATTGCTCAACAATTTGTTCTAAGTAGAAATATGCAAACATGTAGATATTCTTCATTATTATATTATGCCTAATAATTATAAAACCTTATTATAATATACAATCTGTATACTAAATAACTATTGATTTGATAATATTTTAATTTTCAATCAATATAATACTATTTCTAAAACATGTGTAATTTATGTATCAATTTTGTGTTAGTTTTGACTATTTGTTTAATATATTATAATCCAAACTTATAGTGTTTATATGAATAAGCTACATCAACTTTTTTTTTTTAACTAAATTGTTATTGTTAATTATGTAGTGAAATATTTCTGTCATCATGTTTTTCTTTTCCAGATGAAACAAAATTTTCATTCCTCTTCTCGAGCTTTAGCTCATTGAGGTATAAATGTCTTTTTGTATAAATGAAATGTATCATGTTTATTTAAAATGAAATAAAAAAAAAAAAAAAAAATAAAGAGCATCCAAAATAAATATTTTATTCAAAACTTTTTATCACTTTTTGTACTACGTTTTTGATGCATTTGAAAATTTTCCTTTTGCGGCCTTGTTAATCACCATGCAGTATAAAATAACACAGGGCATGGTGATTAACATGGCTGCAGAGGGAAATTTTCAAAGGCGACTAGTGTAATTTATGTTGTGTGCAGATGTCGCAGTCGATGAGCCTGGTGTTCGAGTGCGAGGGTCTTGGCCAAGCGTCCCCCTCCACGGTGTCTCGATGTGGGGTGGTGTACCTTGACCCCCTGGAGCTCGGCTGGCAGGGTCTGCAGACTTCTTTCCTGGAGGGTCCTCTGCGCACCAAGCTGTCCATGGACGAGCAGTTCGAACTCATTAGAGAGCTGATGAAGTGGCTGCTGCCGCCCGTGCTCACCTTCGCAGCAGGTCTGCCGCGCTACCTCAGGACCTCAGACATGCACCTTTTCAAGGTGAGTCTCAAACTCTTAACTTGGCTTTGAATAAAGAGGTCGTCTGCTCGAAAATGATTGTGTATTTACGAAAAGATCTTTGAAACTGAATTTTTTAACTATATCTTCTTGATTATTTTTAGCGTGGGAGCAATTTGAAACAAAATATAATTTAATCAAGAGATCATCAAGAGACTTCCGTCTTGTATTGCAATTTTGGCTATAATTTGGCTGTAATGGGTGTGATTCACGAAGCAGTTAGCCAGGTTTCCAACCACGTTTAACTATACCTGTTTTACGTGTTAAACTGCCTAGTTAAACGTGATTAAGCTAAAAGTAATTAGAATCCTGGGTAAAGGTGGATTCACATGGCAATTTTTATCATGCGACGCGACGTGAATAATGCGCACTTGCTGTAGCATCCAATTGGTGTCCATATTTGGCGATTAAAAGAAAAAGAGCATCGTAATTAAAGTGATTCCCGGTGAATTCACCACCGCATAGGATTTCACAGCTTTTATGTCAAAATCGCGTCGCATCGTCGATGTCGCCATCTGAATCCGCCTTAACTTCTTCGTGAATCGTTCCCAAAACACATGTATAAGATGGTTGCTATATAGTTAGGATGTTAACGTTTTGGTTTAGACTTTACTGCAGAAAAAAAACAAATAAACTAGGACATAAAATTAATTTCATTCATAATTTTTGTACTCAACTATTATTTGTAATTAGTGATTTAAATTAATATTTAATTAATACCAAGAATATACATTGCAGTGCTTCTCCCGTCTGTTTCTGTCACTGCTGGGCAAAGAGTCGCAGTTCCCCTCATTGTGGCTGCAGGGGATTCTTCTCTTCTGCATCATCTGGGGCATCGGATCGACCTTCACCGGTAAGTAATGTCGAGAAGTTTGTCCCCACGGTTCCCTCAGTCTCACCTCAGCAAATGCTGGGACGTGTAAAGGTGGATTTTCATGAGCGACAAAAGCGATGCGGCGCGATTTGACGTATGATCGTAAAAGCTGGGATATCCTATGCGGCGGCGAATTAGTCGCGCAGTAATCGCGTTAATTACGATGCTCCTTTTCTTTTAATCGCCCAATATGGCTTTTAATGGATATTACAGCAAGTATACACATTATTCGCGTCGCAGGCTGGAAATCGCGCATGAAAATCCACCTTTAAAGACAGATTCACATGGTGATTTCCAGCCTGCGACGCGAATAATGCGCAATTGCTGTGACATCCACTGGCGGCCATATTTGGCGATTAAAAAAAAGAGCATTGCAGTTAATGCGATTTCGCTGCCGCAACCTAACGTATTCGCTCGCCTCATAGGATATATTTCAAAGTTTGTGTGACAAAATCACGTCGCATCGCCGTTGTCGCCATCTGAACCATTGTATTCTTTATAATCGGATTACCTAACCTGTAGTCTGTTTTCTGAATAAATATAATAAATAAATAATCCACCTATACAGGCCGTGGCCATCATCCTTTCCCTCCCTAATCTTTATTACACCCAATACCTCGCTTCGGGCTCTAGGCTTATGGGATTAAATATATGGCACTTGTTAAAAAAAATCATTATACTCATCACTCTGACTGGTAACTAATTAACCATGCATCTTGACCGATAAATACTTATTGTTAGTCAACTAATTAATTATAACCTTGACTGGCAAATAGTTATTTAATTGACCGGTAAATAGTTAATTAAATAGTAAAGTTAACCACACTGACCGGTAAATAGTTAATCAACTAACTAACCACCTTGACCGGTAAATAGTTAGTTAAAAAATTAACCACCTTGACCGGTTAATAGCTATTAATTAAATAAATAATAACCTTGACCGGTTAATAGCTAATTAAATAAATAATAAACTTGACCGGTAAATAGTTAATTAAATAATTAATAACTTGACCGGTAAATAGTTAATGAACTAATTAATCACCGCCATCTCACGACCAACATGCTATGTGTACACATAAGAGTTTTTTTTTTTTTTTTTTTTTTTTTTTTTAAGCTCATGGAAGATAGTTCGTATAATATTTTAAGCAAGAAGAGTTGTAGGAGACTATAAAAAGGTTAACAATACTGCTGAATACTTGAAAGAAACATGGACAAAATTCTTTAACTAAAAAACCACATTTAAATATGAAAAAAAAACTGCACCAAGAACGCAACAAGATTAATTTTTGTTTTTACTTGCCACAGTAAATATATATAAAAAGATTGTAAGAGTTTGACCCCGCGGGAAAATTCAGCTATATACGTTTTAAAAAAGACATGTTCTACGTGACATGACATATGAGCATAGACGAATACAGTAAATGTTATGAGCCTGAGTAAAATAAACTGCAACCTGATCCAGTAGAAGGTGCAGAAGAACTGTCTATAATACAGTTACATCGTAAACTCTTCAAAAACAAGCGCCAACAACAAATAATATGAAGTCAATCGCCGAACTTGTGGTCAATTCTGATAGAAAGTAGGCTCAGAGTTAACTTAACATCATCGCCTGTCCACGAGCCTGCCCTTCTCGTTGTGCTATATGTACGGACAACGTGAGCCAGCGGGTGATGCACGAAGATGAACACTAAGTTCCAACCGACCCCACTCCCTCACCCCCTCCCAAGTACCTCAAGTACCCAAATTGCCTCATAAATGGACATCTTTACTTTCACCACAGTGAGCTATCGCGTCCACACCAGCAACCATCGCAGGTAAGAGTCATTAAACCAAAGGCATGATATAAATTCTGCATTACTCTGAAAGGAAAGTCATGTTAATTAAATTTAACGAAAGTTCAATGATGAACATCTTGCTATTACTTCAAAGAACTAATAAGGGGGCTTTCCCAAAAGGCACCACATCAGAGTGCAGAGTGATATTTTACACTCCTAGTCTAAATTAAAAAAAGAAAAAGAAAATCAATGGATTCCAAGAATATGCAGTCAAGAAAATGATTAAATATCAGTTGCGGAGAAAAAAAACATATAAAGGTGAGAGAAAAAAAATTAAATCAAACGAAGGTAAAGCACCTTTCAATCTAGCAGGTCTACTTTCTTTTGTCACGATGCGTCACATAGTCGTCTGGAGCTCAAAAACCTTGAAGAAATCACGTTTAAAACCGAAGAAACATCGCGTGTCGGCGGCTGAAGCATGACGAGCAGTGGTCGAAAACGTCAACGGAATTCGTAGAATCTTTCAAAACACGGTCCACTTGCCGTTCCCAACAATGCTTGTTTATCCGTTGCCATGGCAATAACAATTCATTGGACGTGACGTAATGCTCATGTGGATCGTTGTAGCCATGGCAACGGCTAAACAAGCATTGTTGGGAACGGTGAGTGGACCGTGTTTGAAAGATTCTGCGAATTCCGTTGTCGTTCTCGACCACTGCTCATGCTTCAGCCGCCGACACGCGATGTTTCTTCGGTTTTAAACGTGATTTCTTCAAGGTTTTTGATCTCCAGACGACTCTGTGACGCATCGTGACAAAAGAAAGTAGACCTTCTAGATTGAAAGGTGCTTTATCCTCGTTTGATGTATTTATTTAGATTCTCTAATTTTTTATTCAATGTTTCTCCGCAGTTGATATTTATCATTTTCTTCACTTGTTTCAAAATTTCTGCATATTATTCAAACCTGTTGAATTTTGTTTTAAAATTTTAGACTGGCAGTTTAAAATATCACTGCTCACTGGATGTGGGGCCTTTTAGTTTAAGCCCCTCTGTTTTAGTTCTTTGAAGTAATACTAAGATCTTCTTCACTGCACATTCGTTAAATTTAATTAACAAGACTTTCATTTCAGAGTAATGCAGAATTTATATAATGCCTTTGGTTTAATGACTCTTGCCTGTGATGGTTGCTGGTGTGGACGCGACAGCTCGCTGAGTGAAAGTAAAGATGTCCATTTAAGAGGCAATTTGGGTACTTGAGGTACATGGGATGGGTGAGGGAGTTGGGCCGGTTGGAACTTCGTGTTCTTCACCGTGCATCACCCACTGGCGCTCACGTTATCCGAACAGATGGCACAACGAGAAGGGCAGGCTCGTGGACAAGGCTTCGACGAGACGTTTATCTCTGAGCATACTATCAGTCAGTATTGAACAGTCAATATTGATTTTCAGTCGGTATGACAGGCGATGACGAACTCTGAGCCTATTTTCAGTCAGTATTGACCACAAGTTCAGAAGTATTATTTGTGGCCGCTTGTTTTGAAGAGCTTACGATGTAACTGTATTCTAGACAGTTCATCTGCACCTTCTACTGGATCAGGTTGCAGTTTATTTAACTCAGGTTCATGACATGTACTGTATTCGTCTATGCATATATAAGTCAAATAAAATCAGTATTTTTTTAAAATGTAGCTGAACTTTCCCGCAGGGTCAATCCTCAGGATCCTGTACTATAATGTTAATATTACTATAATGTTTCAATAGTTTAACAAAATTTTAAAATATTTATTTATATGTATTGCGTAATAAAATGATAATTACACAGCAATAAAGGACAAAATTGTTTTTATTATTAGCAAAATGTAAATCGATAATGCAAAATAAATGCATAAATATTGAATAAACAAAAATATATTGTGTATATAATATGTATTTTATTATAGTAAATTATTATATATAAATTCAAATTCTTTATTCAATCGTTTTGGTTGAATAAATTTATTGTTCTATTTTATAACATGTATTATATAGCACTAGATATTCCGTCATAACATATAAATTTTACAAATAATATAATTCAAATAACATTGTACATGTAGATGTACCATGATCGATATAAATTGGTTAATTAAATAAATAAGATCACACAATTAAAGCTCGCGTCACCGCGTATATAACTAAATTATATAAATACACGACCGGTCAAAGTTGTTGGATATTTTATTTCTTATAATATATTTATTATATAATATATGAATTATATAATATTATATATAATAATTGATAACAAAATTTATATACATTATAACTCGGTATATCGCGTGGCCGCGGTCAGCCGGGCATGCATTTTATGCTAGGACCAGATATACTAAGATTTAACATATTACATATTAGACGCAGAAATAAGTAAATATATAATAGGTTGTATTATATATTACTTTTGAAATTATAGATTCAATTACAAATAAATAAATAGAATAATAGTACTTTGTATTATAATTAAGTCTGACGGAACTCTATCGTCTTTCGTGTTAGTTAGAGTTCCGTCCGATAAATCTGCATAGTACGTACAGGGTAGATCTGACGGAACTTTAGCCACGGTCCAGGGTTGTTAAACGGGTGCTTCATTAGGGTATCAGCTTGTACTTGTATCTTCATTTGCATAGATGATTTAGGGGATAAAATAAAAAGATGATTTCGGCTTAATTTTTTTTAAAAGGTTATAATTTTGGGTGTAGAAAAGCGTACAAGCCTATATTGAAAATAGATAGTGTGTGTTTGTATATATATATAATAATATAGAAGAGATAAAAAAATCTAACAATTTTGATTGATCGTGTATTTAGTTAGTATAAATTATTTTGTGGTGACGCGAGCTTTAATTGTGTGATCGGACTTACTTAATTATCTTATTTATATCGATCTTGATAATTATACCTGCATGTACAATATTATTTAAATTGTAGTATTTAAAAAATATATATATTAAGACTGAAAAGTGTTATATAATATATAATTCATGTTATAAAGTGAAATAAAAATTCATTTATATTTTAACATTTAATTATAATATTATTATATTGTGCAATGAACTTTAAAATACTTCAAAGAACTTGAAAGGGGACTTTACCAAAAGGCCCCACATCAGAGTGCAGTGAGATATTTTAAACTGCCAGTCTAAATTAAAAAAAAAAAAAAAAGAAAATCAACAGATTCCAAGAATATGCAAAGACTTTGAAAAAAGTAAAAAAAATGATAAATATCAGTTGCGGAGAAAAATAACATATAAAAGTGAGGGGAAAAAAATTAAATCAAACGAAGATAAAGCACCTTACAATCTAGCAGATCTACTTTCTTTTGTCACGATCGATGCGTCACATTGTCGTCTAGAGCTCAAAAACCTTGAAGAAATCACGTTTAAAACCGAAGAAACATCGCGTGTCGGCGGCTGAAGCATGACGAGCAGTGGTCGAAAACGTCAACGGAATTCGCAGAATTTTTCAAACAAAGTCCACTCGCCTTTCCCAACAATGCTTGTTTACCCGTTGCCATGGCAATAACAATTCATTGGATGTGACGTCATGCTCATGTAGTTCGTTGTAGCCATGGCAACGGCTAAACAAGCATTGTTGGGAACGGTGAGTTGACCGTGTTTGAAAGATTCTGCGAATTCCGTTGAGGTTCTCGACCACTGCTCATGCATCAGCCGCCGACACGCGATGTTCCCTCGGTTTTAAACGTGATTTCTTCAAGGTTTTTGATCTCCAGACGACTCTGTGACGCATCGTGACAAAAGAAAGTAGACCTGCTAGATTGAAAGGTGCTTTATCCTCGTTTGATGTATTTATTTAGATTCTCTAATTTTTTATGCAATTTTTCTCCGCAGTTGATATTTATCATTTTCTTCACTTGTTTCAAAATTTCTGGATATTGTTCAAACCTGTTGAATTTTGTTTTAAAATTTTAGACTGGCAGTATAAAATATCAATGCTCACTGGATGTGGGGCCTTTTGGTTTAAGCTCCTCTGTTTTAGTTCTTTGAAGTAATACTAAGATCTTCTTCATTGCACACGCGCTAAATTTAATAAACAAGACTTTCATTTCAAAGTAATGCAGAATTTATATCATGCCTTTGGTTTAATGACTCTTGCCTGTGATGGTTGCTGGTGTGGACGCGACAGCTCGCTGAGTGAAAGTAAAGATGTCCATTTAAGAGGCAATTTGGGTACTTGAGGTACATGGGATGGGTGAGGGAGTTGGGCTGGTTGGAACTTCGTGTTCTTCACCGTGCATCACCCACTGGCGCTCACGTTATCCGAACAGATGGCACAACGAGAAAGGCAGGCTCGTGGACAAGGCTTCGACGAGACGTTTATCTCTGAGCATACTATCAGTCAGTATTGAACAGTCAATATTGATTTTCAGTCGGTATGACAGGCGATGACGAACTCTGAGCCTATTTTCAGTCAGTATTGACCACAAGTTCAGAAGTATTATTTGTGGCCGCTTGTTTTGAAGAGCTTACGATGTAACTGTATTCTAGACAGTGCGTCTGCACCTTCTACTGGATCAGGTTGCAGTTTATTTAACTCAGGTTCATGACATGTACTGTATTCGTCTATGCATATGTAAGTCAAATAAAATCAGTATTTTTTAAAATGTAGCTGAACTTTCCCGCAGGGTCAAAATTTTAGAATCCTGTACTATAATGTTAATACGCGTATTATTATAATGTTTTCAAAAGTTTGATAAAAATTTATACTATATTATTTTATGTAATATGTAATTAAAAAATAATTTTACTTCAATAAAGGACATAAAAGGCGAGTTAAATTGTGTATTTTATTAACAAAAAGTATATAAATTGATAGACATATAGAACTATTTATTTATAGGCATAATTCTGTATTAATTATTAAATTATAGATACAATTATAATAAATAAAATAGAATAATATTAATTTGTATTATAATTAAGTCTGCAGCGGAAATCTATCGACTTTCCTGCCATGTTATATAGCTGGAGTTCCGTATGATGGATATCTGCGGTACTGCATAGTATGTACCAAAGTCTTCTGCTCGTTGTTAGTAAACAAAGTATTGTTGTGTAATGTCTGTCGCGTGAAAGGAAAAACATGGGACGGTTGTTGATTTACATGTTAAGTTATGGAAAATGGCCGTTAATTATGAAGTTGAAAGTGTTGCCTAGCGCCAACAATGCCATTACGTTCTCTGCTCTGGTGGCAAAATTAGGCACTACGTCGTCCCATGTTTAACAATGAAAAAGGCTTCATGCGACAGACATTATAAACAATGGTTTGCTACAACCATTGCGAGTAGAAGACTTTGGTACGTATTGTACACTATAGAATTGACGGAACTTTATCTTGCCTGTTAATGTTCCGTCAGGCGCAGGTGGAACTTTAGCCACCCCAGTTCTCATCCCCACGTTCACAGGTGAGGGCCGGAAGCAGTTCGACAGTTACTTCCGGTCAATGTTGTCTGGCGAGAACAAAGCAAACCCGCGTCCCAAGGTGTTCAAACTCACGCCCCAGCAGCTGATCCCCGAGAAGGGACTAGTGTTCGACTGGGTGCATGACAAGAAAAATAACGGCTGCTGGGTACCCTGGCTGGACACCCTGGACAAGACGCAGCCGCAGGTACAAGCGAAATTTTACAAGGGATGCCGCGAGCCAAGGAAAAAGATGCGATATTGCCATTTCGGTGGCACAGGCACAGCTGAGCAATTGCTGCACTATTTGGCAACGTCACCTGATTTTACGCTATTTTATTGGCTGGCGGCATTTTTGTTTGATGGCCGTAATTGATATTTAGCTTTGGCTGGCAGAAGGGGGGTGCTGGGGGGTCTGCAGCCTCCCCCCTCCACCCCCGAAATTTTGAATTTTACATGGGCAATATAGGCGTTTTTCCCACTCCATTTTAACATTAGGTAGTCCCCCCCTCCCCGAAATTTTGCTGCCCTCCCTCTCCCCTGAATTTTTTTCTGGATCCGCGCCTGTTGGTCTCTGTACCGCATCTTTTCTCACGGCAGCTATTAGAGGCGTCTCATATCTTGAAATTGATTAGTGTTCTTTGTATCTGCATGTCTGTGCATGTGTATCATAAATATTTTCATCTGCAGCAAGAAATTCAAGAGGATAAAATCTTAAAATTTTTGTTATTTTAAACAAATTTATTATGATTAATATGTAACTTTCACTGTATAGAGGTTATGTGGAAGAATGGTCATATGACCAAACATGGCTTAAATAAAGATATTATTCTATATTCTACTCTATTCTATTATTCAGCTAGTAAAAATAAAATAAAATCCACAAAACCCCGAAATTTTATTCAAGGAAGCATGTATAATCCTGAAAATATACATTGTATATAAAATAACGTTTTGTGGAGTTTATTATACATCTAATGTTCCCCTCAGAAACCTAGTAGACAAAAATGAAGGGTACTTATTTAGCGTTGTTCCTTCCCACATAGGTCAGTACTGCTTTGTATTTGTATTGTTTGTTTATTGAGTCCAATACAGAGTATACAGTGCGTACATTACAGTATTGCCATAACTTTGGATACATGCAAATTCTCTGCAAAGTTTTGTAATCTAGCCTTAAACTTCACGCTTCCAGGCACTTCAGTAAGAAATATCAAATTTTTACTGTATAATGTTGTAGGCTTTGCAAACGTTCAGAAAATATTTTTACCTGTTAAAATGTTTTGAGTTAAATTTGAAGTGACTAACAAAATTGTTAAATTATTTTCAGCTCATATTAAAATAATTTAATATCCATGAGCCCAATTGATGAGGTTGATGTCCCTAGGCCCTGGTGCCCACTGCAGAGCTTGCGTGCCAGCAGTTCTTCCTGCGCACCAGTCTGTCCCAGGGCACCCCGCTGCTGTTCGTGGGCCCCCCCGGCGCGGGCAAGTCGGCCATTACGGTGGACTACGTGACCGCGCTGCCCAAAGACAAGTTCCTGCCCAACGTCGTCAACTTCTCCGCCAAGACCACCGCCAACCAGACTCAGGACATGATCATGTCCAGGCTGGACAGGTGAGGAAATACTTTTTATTTCAGCCAGACTATATTCCACCCATGTGAGAAGTGGAGCCGGGAGATACCATTGAACTCAATGGGGTTGGGTGGGGAGAAGGGGAAGTGGTAAAAGAGATATACAGGGTGTTTACTTTGATTTGAACGTTTTAAAGTGATAATTAAGGAATGAGGTTCGATGGTAATATAGACATGTCATACATCAAATTAAAGCTTACATTTTAACATTTTAAAAACTTGCATCATAAATTACATGTGCGGACTTGTCTGTTTTTGAGACGAAAAAGAAACAAAAATGAGCTGTTTCTTTGTTCAAATGTCGGTGGTAACATGAAATTAAACGGCATTTTAATGTGACTGATCGCAACGTGGAAACTTGTCAGGATGAACGCCACATGCATCTTCAAATTTTGTCAATGAACCAGAAACAGAAATGTAATGGTTAAAATTCGTAGAGAAACCACATTGTGGTAAAAAGCGTTACCCCTGGATGGGAGAAGTGCAAATTTTGTTTAAATGGTCACCCATCCAACCACAAAACAGTCTTGTGTTGCTTTACTTTGGTGATCTAAGGAAAATTGACCGAACGCATTACATATCACTCCCACACCAACCTTGCAATCCAGTGAAGGATTCAACAGTTAATTTCATGTTACCACCGATATTTAAACAAAAAAACGGCTCATTTTTGTTTCTTTTTCGTCTCAAAAAAAGACAAGTCCGCACATGTAATTCATGATGCAAGTTTTGAAAATGTTAAAATGTAAGCTTTAATTTGATGTATAACATGTCTATATTACCGTCGAACTTCATTCCTTAATTATCACTTTAAAACGTTCAAATCAAAGTAAACACCCTGTATATATCGTTGTTCTGGGCTATAAGCGTTGGTTTGACGTCATGCGTTGCTCCCATTAATTGTATATAAAATATTGTATTTTGGAGAGACGTCAAATAAACGATAGTCTGACACATCACCCATTAAATGCAAAATAGGGGGAGATTACTAACCCCTAATTCTGTCCTTGATATGAGTCTACAGTTATATGTTCAAATGCAGCTTGTATGCAAGGAAATATCATATTTCAGGGAATCGACAACCTTCATGCAATTTTTTATTGCATATTTGCATGGATAGAGAACCTCGATTGCCAGATTTTTTTAACCATCTAACACCCTTAACATCGTGCTGCAAAACACTGTGACGTTATATTCATACAAGTATTTAACATACAAGCATAGGGAAAGACGTTGCATGACTATGACGTCACAGTGTTTTGCAGCACGATTTTAAGGGTGTTACAGTGTTCAAAAAAAAAAAAAATCTGAAACAAAGTGACATAACAGTTAAATTTATTACATATTTCCCAGCGGAAGTAACCGGAAATGATTATTTTTATAGCCTTTCTGTGTATTTCTCAGTTTTTAACTTTGCAAACCAAAAATTAGTCTTAATAGAAATCCCTCTGCAAAATTTCAAACTTCAAGTACAAAAAAGAGGGCCAAAAAGAAGTCACTTCCGGGTACTTCCGGTGGGAATATGAAACTATTTTGACTCTACATAACTCACGAGGTCCCAAATATGCATGCAGTAAAAATTCCATGAAGGGTCCTCATTTATTACATTTCAATATACAAGCCTCAAATCTGTGATGATCTCAGTCTACACTACTCTTTGTGTCCACAGACGCAGGAAGGGAGTGTTCGGCCCCCCGATGGGCAAGCAGTGCATTCTGTTCGTGGACGACGTTAGTCTGCCTCAGAAGGAGGCGCTCGGTGCGCAGCCTGCCGTGGAGCTTCTGCGCATGTGGCTGGACCACGGACATTGGTATGACAAGGACACCAGTCGCCTGGAGCTCGTGGACATCGTAAGTCTGTCGCATCCAGCGGGGTGGGACTGGGATAAAAAGCCACGGTACGCGTTACGCAATCAATTTCCAAGGGCCAGTCAGCAGCTTTTGAGGAAGAGCGGCGAAGAGGGAGGGGGGCATGGGAAGCTAGTCCACCACGTATGTAATTCCTTCCCAGAGGAACAGCGCCTAGGAGATGGTCGATTACGTAGTTGGATCAGTCTGACGATGATCGTCTCTCAACATGCCTGAGAATGTATTGAGAATAATTTGAAACTGTGCTTCACCTTTGAAGAACATGAACAAAAAATTAGCATCAAAATGTAGCATGATTTTTATTCAAATAATATGTTTCTAATCTCTATAAAATCACATATGAATTAAGAAATTAATATTTTTTTTTGCAAAAATTAATTGATAAGTTGAAATTAATTGCGTGTGCAGATTCAGAAAAAGATCATTTGAGGGAGAAAAAACAACAACTTATATAAGTTGTTATATTTCTCATGTTAAATCCAAAATTTATGGCAAGCTCACACGATTGCCACATTAAATTTGTTCCAACGAATATAATATACTCCCACAGTTGTTCGTGGCCGCGATGGCGGCAGGTAACAGCTGCCAGGCGTCGCCGCGGTTCGTGCGCCACACCCACGCGGTGGCGGTGGACGCTCTGTCCGAGGGAGCCATGGAGAGGATCTTCAGCACCACGCTGCTGGACTGGCACTTCGTCAAGGGCTTCAACTCCAACATCACGAGACTCGGCAAGGTGAGTCAGGTTCTTTATAATGACATTAACATGCTGTTCCATGGAGCGATGTCGAGCGGAGCTTGATGCATAGAGGGGCGAGAAAAAGTACATGCTGAAGCAAAAGTCATATATATGGTGGCCATGCTGGCGTGGAAAAATTGCAGTGGGATTCAGGACGCTTTTCCATGGAGCAATGTCACGCAAGGCTTGGCGGGGCGAGAAAAGCGCACTTGCTTCAATATCATATGGCGGCCATGTTGGTGATAAAATCACTCCCCGCAAGGCGAGGAAATCTCGAGCCTCTGAATGGCTGCGGCACGCGATTTTCTCGCTTTCCTCGATGGAAATGAACCTTTAGACGAAGAGAGAGCTTAAAAGCGAATGAAAGATGAAATTTATTTCAACTCGGTAGTGAACTGATGGTGCTTACTTCAACACTTCAGCATGTGTTCCAGTTTTATTGTCCAAGACTGTACTTTGTTCTCCTGCAGGCGGTGGTGCAAGCCTCCCTGGAGGTGTACCGCAGCGTGGTGTCGACGTTCCTCCCGACCCCGGATCACCCCCACTACCTGTTCTGCATGCGCGACCTCTCGCGGCTGGTGCAGGGACTCACCTCCGTGCCCGCCTCCCACCTCTCCGAGCCAGACAAGCTCATTAGACTGTGGATCCACGAGACCTACCGAGTCTACCACGACCGACTCTCCGACAAAGCCAGCAGGTCGGTGATGTGTCCCGTTAAATGTGCTTCTCCATGGAGCGATGTTGAACGGGGCTTGGAGGGGCAGAAAAACGCTTCAATATCATATGGCGGCCATGTTGGCGTGAAAAATATAATTTTACCGCAGCGATTAAATCCCGCCGCAATTTTTTCCCGCCAACATGGCCGCCATATGACATTGAATCAAGTGTATAATTATATGTAACGATAAATTACTGTGTAGTGAAATAATATTACTTGACTCTGAAACACGACTTCGCGGACTTTTCTGTCCCCAGGCTGGAGTTGTTCAGCCTGGTTCAGCAGACGTGCGGCAAGGTGTTCAACAAGTCGATGGAGCGAGTCCTCAGAAGGCTCATCCCGGACGAAGAGAAGGTCCTCGAGGAGAGCCATCTGCAGGGACTTTTCTTCGGGAACTTCATGGAACCCGACGCAAACCCCAGGATCTACGACGAGGTGTGTTCTCCGCAAGCTATATAGGTCGTGATTTAGAAGAGCATGTGACGGGTCCAAATTAATTTCCAGCACCCTTTATTTGTTCCTCACCGACAATACATAACTCGAGGTCCTCTATCCCAATAATTATATCCAATATAAAAAAACATGAAGGTTTTTATAGTACATTGTACGTTATCCAATTCGGTCATAAATATTCTGTTATAACTAAAACAACCTAGATAATAAATGTGATGAAGGATTTTTAATATGTTTGGGAAATATCTTTTCAAGAATGTTTTCTTGTTTTATTGGTCAAAAGCCTCATATTTCTGTATTTGAGAGCATTGAAATTAATTCTCGGACATCATATCTTGAAAATTTCTGTATAATCAGTATAATATTTTGGACTAAGAAAGTGATTGACCCCCGACCATCTCGGACGTTTCAGATCCCAGACGCCGCGGTTCTCACCAGTAAGATGCACTTCTACCTTGCTGAGCATAACGCCAGCTCGCGGTGTCCACTCCCCCTCGTCATGTTCGAGTTCGCCATGCAGCACATCTGCCGCGTGTCACGTGTGCTGCAACTGCCCACCGGGGGACACGCCATGTTGGTGGGGGTGGCGGGGAGCGGCCGGAGAAGCGTCGCCAAGATGGCGGCCACCATGGCAGGACACGCCCTTTTTCAGGTGAGAGATTCAGGTACATATATATTCAGGCAACGTTCCTTTATACCAGATTAAGACACGCGTGAATTTCGTGCGTCATTTTTCAGGACGTTTCAGGACCCATTGCACCGCGAGATTTCAAAAATAGTATTGCATGATAGGCGCATTCAAAGTTTCGCGGTACGATGGGACCTAAAATGCTTGAATCTGATTGGCTAAGTCTTTTAACATTGGTCAAATCGGTGGCGTAACCTGTATGAAGGAACGTTGGATTCAGGTACAGTCGTCGCATAGGGAAATTTCCATTTGCAGCCTTTTGTTAATCACCATGTCCCGTAAGAATTAATAACACAGGGTATCAGGGCATGCATGGTAATTATAACAAGGCTGCAAGTGGGAAATTTTCTAAGGAGATGAGTGTAGATTCCGGTAGATTGGAGGCTAAGCTAAACTTCCCATCATACGATGCTGCGATCAATGAAAAGGATGCGGCGTTGCCATTTTGGTGGCACATCTGGAGCTAAACAATAGTGACACTCTGCACTATTTGGCAACGTTGCTTGATTTTACGCTATTTCTTTGACTGACAGCACTAATGGGAAGCTAGCTTGGCCTTCAGTGTACTTGCATGCACGAAGGACCATTTGTTAGGCACGGATAATAGAAATTAGGAAGAGCCCGATAAATGCAATGTTAATACAATTTGAAGTGGGGGATGTCCATACTGTTCTTGTTAAATCCAAAACTTCAGGGAGGGGGGGGTGAAGATGCGGGACCCTCACTATTTTTTCCCCTGCATGGATACGCACATAGATAGGGAATTCAGTTTTGGAAAAAAGAGTATGTTGTGGAGCTGGTTCACAATGGCTGCATGCCATCATTTCGACAGCCTTTGTTATTATTAATTTTTTTTTCTTAATGATCACATCAGTCTCACGTTCGTTTTTAGGGCTCCTTTATAACTTTTAGCAGCCAAGACTTGACAAATACATCCAGTGGTTGCATGAGGTAACTGCAGTAGAAACCTTAGTCAGGATGGACGCTATACATAAGCTCTTTGTAATGAAATAATGGTTCAAAGTCAGTGGGAAAGTGCAGGAATTGAGTATGGGAAAAGCATGTTTTTAACGAAAATGGTCATCCAGAGACCCTACAGAGACCTCCGTGTCATATGGCCAGGAATTTGAATAACCTGGGCTGAGCTTCGCTGCTTTTCTGAGAGTGGCGGCGCCACATCGCAGCGGCACGGCCCGGTTCTCGCTGGCTGCGCGGGCAATTTCAGCCAGCAAGAACTGGGCCGTGCCGAACATTTAGCAGCGCCGCCACTCTCATAATTAAGCTGCGAAACTCTGATCAAATCCCTGGCCATATGTCATGGAAGTCTCTGTAGGGTCTCTGATGGTCACCCAACCAGCTCTTAGCTTATTGACTCTGATGGTGTTTCACTGTTTCAGATCGAGATCAGCAAGAGCTATGGTTTTAGCGACTGGCGAGCAGACTTGAAGAGCCTGCTGAAGAAGGCTGGGGCAGAGAACCGACCCACCGTGTTCCTCATCTCAGACACCCAGCTCAAAGAGGACCTTTTCCTGGAGGACCTCAACCTGATTCTGTGCAGCGGGGACATCCCCAACCTGTTCTCCACCGAAGAGAAGACAGAGATACTCGAGAAGATGCAGACGGTCGCCAAGGAGAGGGTAAGGCAATCGCTTTTTTAATGAAACCACTCCTATAGAGTTGATTGCGCTGACGTCATGCCCCTGTAAGTTAGGCTGCCTTATGGAGGACCAGAATGCATAGACTAGTACAGGGTGTCCACAGAAATTCGCACGAATGGAGTATTGACTTCAATTTTTTTTTATTGCAGAAATGGAAAGAGGGTGTAAAGTTATGCTACCCTGATTTTTTTCAGATTTTTTTGAGCCCGGGAAGTATTTTTAAATAATTATTGAAAGTCTTTTAAGTGACGTCACGCGGCGGTAAGTCCTATCTTTTTCTTAAGGAGCGGCGTCTCGTGACGTCACAAAAAAGAACTTTGAATAAAATTCTTCACGGGCTCTAAAAATTCTGAAAAAAGATCGGGGTATTAGCATAACTTTGCACCCTCTATCCATTTCTGCAATAAAAAATTTTGAGGTCAAAACTCCATTGGCAGGCAAATTAAAATATGTAGCATGATGATAACATGAACATGTAATACATCAAATTAAAGCTCAACAATAATTTTTTTTAAAACTTTAAGCAAAAAGCGTTGTGCGGACTTGTCTTTTTTTTTTTTTACGAAAAAGGAACAAAAATGGCCGTTTCTGAGCTCCAAACTGCACCGCAGAATCAGCGGTCATTTCATACACAACCTACCACAAGGCTTCTCCATTTGAGTACCGTTGGTACCTCGGCACCAACCAAGACACCTGTGCGAGACGTCCGAGACTCGAGTAGCCCATCACCGCAGCCATCGAGTCAATCACGCCGGCAATTCTGCGCAACGTGTGGTGAGAACTGGAGGCCCGTCTGAACGTGTGCCGAGGTAATAATGGTGCTCATATGGAGAACCCTTGTGGTAAGTTGTGTGGGTATAAAGTTTTATTAAAGCGAAATATTAAAAAAGGACAATCTCCTTGAAATGACAGTTAATTCTGCGGAGTTTGGAGCTCAGAAACGGCCATTTTTGTTCCTCTTTCGTTTCAAAAGAAGACAAGTCCACACAATGTTTTTTTGCTCAAAATTTTAAAAATGTTGATTGTTGAGCTTTAATTTGCCTGCCAATTCGTGCGAATTTCTGTGGACACCCTGTATAATATAAACAAATTACATATTGATTTTTTCCACTTTATTACACAAAATAAATCAGTTTTAAAAAATTGTAAAAATACACCAATTAACGATAGATAGCATAAAAAATATCGCATCATTAAAGAACAATCAAAGCTTTTTTTTTTTTTTTTTTTTTCATTTCTCCTATGACTCCTATCTAATGCCATAGTAGTTGGACCTCCACTTTCTCTCTTCTACCCCCCTGACCATCCGTATACCTGCTATGTTATATTCCCTCGTAAACAAAAACAACAAACAACTCTATTATAGGCCAGGTCCACGTGATGTCACTGCAACACATATTGCATACTTTACAGGAGCCTGCCGCAAAATATTATTGTGTTGCATCAGCAGCGTGTGAGGGGAGAAAATGTAGAAAAAATTAATAATAAATTATAGACTGTAATTATTACATTTATATCGTTTCCATATCATCTGCTGCTTTATAAGGAATACGTACATATAAGCTACAGTTTCATGTCCTAAATTATTTTACCTGGCAACAAAGTCAATTTTTTGTAACTTTTTTAATTTTTGTTCAATGGTTTTAAGTGTACGGTTTGACAACAGTAGGGGAAGGGAGGGGAGGTAAGCAGCTGAGCGTTATTTTGTAAGTAGGCAACCCAACAATCTCGTGACGCTGCCCTGTTATATGCTCCTAATTATTAAGTTTGAAACCCCAAACTTTCCAAAACCTTAACCTTGAGCGTTTCGTGGGCTCTTCCAAAACGGGGGCAGCCATGGCCTTGATGCAATCCATTTTGACATTTGCCTGCAACTGAGAGAAAACGTGGAAACCTCAGCCAGGATGGACGCTATATATATTATACATTTTTTGTTAATGAACCGGAAGTGTAATGGTCAAAACCAGAGGAACCACATAAGGCAACGACTTAAAGTAAAGTGCGCGCTAGAAAAAAAAGTTGAGTTAGTATTTTCTAAAAATAGTTCAAGTAGTCCTCCATATCAAACCAAAATTCAAAAAATTCTATCTCAAATAGGGTTGCCAGAAAAAAATTACAAAGTCAGAGTGAACGCGTCACTTAACATGGGGCCTTACCTGACAAAGACCCTCGAATATCTCGAAAAAATACACCGTTGGGTGGTATGAAAAAAATATAGTGATGTTCTATGACCCAAGCTTTAACCAAAAACCGATTAAAAAAAATTTCGCTCGAATCCATTTTTCCGTAAAAAAATAATAAAAAATCTTATGGGAATTAACATGGTAGATTTTCTTGATTTTTTTACGGAAAAATGGATTCAAGAGAATTTTTTTTTAATCGGTTTTTGGTTAAAGCTTGGGTCATAGAACATCACTATATTTTTTTCATACCACCTAACGGTGTATTTTTTTGAGATATTCGAGGGTTTTTGTCAGGTAAGGCCCCATGTTAAGCGACGCGTTCACTCTGACTTTGGAATTTTTTTCTGGCAAACCTATTTGAGATAGAATTTTTTGAATTTTAGTTTGATATGGAGGACTACTTGAACTATTTTTAGAAAATACTAACTCAACTTTTTTTTCTGGCGCGCACTTTACTTTAATTACCTCTGGGTGGAAAACGTGATTTTTGTTGAAAATTATGGTCACCCATACAACCACGTTCGGTGTTGCTTGACTTCGGTAATCTGAGGAGGCGGCCTTTAGTCAAACGCACTGCGCCACATCACCAACTTTTATTTTTATAGAATAGATAGCTTTTAATGAATTCATATAAAATATATTATAATTGAAGCCAATTTAAGATTACCGCCATATGTATGAGGTTTTCATTTTCTGTCATTATATCATGGGATCCGCCTCAAACAAAAAATGATGGTGAATAACTCCGAGAAAAATATTACATTTTTTATTATATCCAGAAATTAAAAAAAAATATATATAATATTATCTCACTTCATAAGGTCCCATATATTGTTTGTTATTTCTTATATAAGAATTAATTGTCATTCGTATGTGGATTCAATTGAAATATCAACATGCCTATTTTGTTCTTTATATATATTTTTTTTCCAAGGCTACACCCCTAGCTAAGAGCTTATGTAAACAGGTCGATCGCGGCAGGGTAATGGGTAGGGATAAGGTAGGGAAAGAATGGTGGCCACAGCCTGCTACACGTCCCAGCATTCGCTGAGGTGAGACTGAGGGAACCGTGGAAAACCTCAGTCAGGACGGACACCTCTACTTTTTCTCAATGGACCAAATCGATGTCCAAAGCCTGGGGAAACACACAAGTGCATCACTACACTGCATGGGTGGTACATGAACGTTTAGAACTTATTATTAGTAATTCACTCTAAATGCAATCACAGCTTTCATGTAATAATGTACTCGTATTCCACAGTTACTATGTCACAAATCTTACGTCATCTTATGTCACCTTATGTCATCTTATGTCACATATCTTATGTCAACTTATGTCACATACAGTATAACAGATCTTAGTTTACCTCTTGACAGTTCAGTAGACTAGACGGCGCCAGCTATATCAGCCAATGAAAATGCGGCCAGCTGACATTCTAGCCTTTTCATTGGCTTAAATATATCTGGCACCGTCTAGTCTACTGAACTGTCGAGAGGTAAACTAAGATCTGTTATACTGTATATTATGTCATCTTATGTGCTGCAGGGCAGGAAGGTGGAGGCGTCCCCCCTGGCCCTGTACAACTTCTTCATCGAGAGGATCCGCGCGAACCTGCACATCATCCTCACCATGTCACCCATCGGCCGAGCCTTCCGAGACAGACTGCAGATGTTCCCCTCCCTCGTCAGCTGCTGCCTCATTGATTGGTATTGATTGATTCAGTGATTGATCTAGCTCTCTCACTATAGCATGTCGATAATTATGTTTTATACAGGATTACTTTATAATCGAGGCCTTGTTTAAGTTTATTTATGTCACTGCATTGATTTTTTTTTTTGTTAATATATTATCAATTACACACACCGTTTTGTTGATAATTATGTCATGTGATAATGTGATTTGACGTGCCTATTTTCAGGGGCGGATCCAGCCCGGCCGCGGCTCTGGGGGGGGGGGGGGGGGAGGCGGTGCCCTATCCCGCAATGTTAAATTTTGGGGTGGGGGGTTGGGGTGACGGGTGGGGGGTGATAATACCTTCAATGCATTTTGAGACCTTGGGGGGGGGGGGTCCATCGCCCCCATCGCCCCCCCTTGGATCCGCGCCTGCTTATATTAAATTGTTATGTTAGTTATATATGTACGATCGAAAAGCAATGAAATATTATGAATTATGATTGATTGACTGGTGACTACCGGGCATTGATTCAATGACAGGTGACTATTGTAAATTGATTAATTGGTGATAACTGAGAATTGATTGGTGAGACTACCGTGAATTGATTGGTTGACTGACTTAATTTATTAGTACATTGATTGGATTGGTATGACTATATAAATCAATTGACTGAGCGACTGATTGTTTAAATGGTGAATAACATTTATTGATTGATTCATTGTTTAATTAATGACTATAATTCAAATTCAAATTATTATTTATTCAGTATAAACAGATACAGATATTATGTACGTACTATGCATTCTTTTATTTGTTCAATGATCAGGGGTGGATCCAGAACCTTCTTTTGGGGAAGGGAGGGAGGGGGGGGGGGGGCGTCTCCATAAAAACAATGTAAAAATTGGAGTGAGAAAAATGACTATATTGCCCATGATAAATCCAAAATTTCGGTGGAGAGGGGCGTGGCCCCCCAGTCGATCCCTGGATCCGCGCCTGTCATTTATTGATTGGGCTGGTGACAAACTTTAATGTAGGGAGAATCAACATACTGTACTTAATTGTTCAAGCATGCCCGTAGTGAATATATCACTGCGATGAGAGATACCATGAGCACCATTTATACCTCCAATGCCTCCACAGGTTCACGATGTGGCCTAAGAAAGGTCTGGAGAAGGTCGCGGACCACTTCCTTCTGCAGATGGACCTGGAGGACGAGGCGAGGGCCAAGTGCATCGCCGCCTGCAAGCACTTCCACACCAGCGCCGCCGAGATGTGTCACAGGTGAGAGAAATGTGAACTAAATAAATTACGTAATTTCAACGACCTGGGGTTGGGGAATGAACCAAAATAACGCCAGTCTCTGTATTTTCAATATTTGTTTAAAAATATTTCTCAGGCTCTAATAAATCTGAACAAAATCAGAATAGTGGTTCCCCAGGCTTTGGAAATCACTTTGGTTCATTGATAAAAAGTAGAGGTGTCCGTCCTGACTGAGGTTTCCCACGGTTCCCTCAGTCTCAACTCAGTGAATGCTGGGACGCGTAACAGACCGTGGCTACCATCTTATCCTTACCCATTACCCCACCGCGAGCTGTAAGTTCTTAGGGGTGTATACTTGTAAGAAAAAAAAATAATTTTGCAGACCAATTTCTTCCAACAAAACATTTCACTATTATGTTCCAGGTTCCAAAGAGAGGCTAACAGGTACAACTACATCACGCCCGCCTCCTACCTGGAGCTGATTCACACCTTCGAGAAACTGTTCAAGTCAAAGACGGAAGCCATCAAGGCCTACAAGAACAGATATATCATGGGACTTCAGAAACTAGACTTCGCGGCAACCCAGGTCGGTCCTTCCTTTCAGATCAGAAATGTAATTAAACTATCACCCGATTGTAATTCTAATCCAGGCATAACTTTGTTGATTTTTATTGTTTCAATAATAAAAAAAAAAAATAATAAGCCTTGTTTAATGTTAGACCTCATTTATGCGGGTGTATAAATAGGGGACTGACTTGAAGTCAATTTTACGTTTCAATTATTTATCAAATATTTAATTATTATAATTATCATAAATTTTAACTTTGACAACTTCAACAATATAATATTGTTGCAAACGTATAATTAATATGAATAAAAATAACAATTAAAACTTCGTGACCCATTCATTTTGAATTAATGTCATTCACAGGTTTCGATTTATGTTTCCTAACAAAGCTTAAAAACCTTTGGCAATGAAAGTTCCTTGCTCATATCTATATATATAGAGAGGTTTGCTGTGTCCGTGTTGTAGAAAATTTGAAGGGCAGCTAAAAGTCCCATCAAAATCGGGAGGTATAATTATGAAACATTCATGTAAAAAATTGAAAAGACAGAACTTTAATTATTCTTTAGAATCGTAATATTTTCCTATAAAATATTGTGTACTGTGGTCCTAAGTTTTTTGTGCCGCATTTGTTTTGTATATCAAAGTAGAGAGGAACATATATGACTTACAGGTTGTCTGAGCATTTAATAGACATCAGCGCAGTTTACTGCTAACAGGGGTGTGATGTCAGTGTGTTTCGTTCTGTTGAGGCTATTGAGGCACTTTACTTGATGTCTTATGTTTGTCAGGTGGGGGTGATGCAAGTGCAGCTGAACACGCTGCGGCCACAGCTGATCGAGACGTCGGAGCAGACGGACAAACTGATGATCAAGATCGAGCAGGACACCGTCGAGGTGGAGGCTAAGAAAGAGGTGAGGACACCTTGTGGATCTTTTTTTTATTCTTATTTTTTTTTTTATCAAACGTACGTACCATATTGGATACTTTGGAACCCCGAACCTTCCGAAACCCTAACTTGAGCGTTTCGCGGGCTCTTCTGGAACGGGGGCGGCCACGGTCTTACAATCCATCCTGACATTTGCCTGCGACTGTGAGGGAAACGTGGAAACCTCAGCCAAGATGGACGCTACAGCTTTTGTCAATGAACCGGAGCAATGGTCCAAAGCCAGGGGAACCACATAGTTGAAAAGCGCAACGATTTACCCTTGGGTGGGAAACGTGTTTTTTGTTGAAAATGGTCACTGGTCACTAACAAAGCTCGGCGTTGCTTGACTTTTTGATGATCTGACGAGACCTGGTCAAGCGCACTGCGCAACACCTGGAGCTTTAAGTAACAGATAGCAAAATCTTGATTTAATTTCTTCAGGGCTAAGTTTTTACTGACCTTAAATTGAAAATTAGGGTGTCACAGAGAGTTTCTAGAGTTGACAATCAATTTTTGCATACTTTACCCGTGCGCAATGCAGCTGCACATGAGCGGCGGTTGTAAAATTAAGGATGTATGACGTCAAAACATGGCAGCTTATGGCCGGTTGTGTGTTTAATTTAACCCTTTAAAATAATTTTGGATCATCTCATGCTTTGATGCTTTCAGTATATATAGATATAGCATAAATAACCAGAATTGAATCACTTTTAAGACTGTAGGAAGGTAAAAATGGACCTATTTCAAATATTCCCATTCGTATTTTTATTGCAGTACATATTAATTTTGTTACTCTTTTTTTTACATGTTTTCTATTTCTATAAGTCTACTTTGTCGTCCTCAGATCGTCGGCTCTGACGAGTCCAAGGCCAACGAGGCCGCCGCGGCCGCGCAGGCCATCAAGGACGACTGCGAGGGGGACCTGGCAGAGGCCATCCCGGCCCTCGAGTCCGCCGTGAACGCCCTCAACACCCTCAAGCCGGCCGACATAACCGTGGTCAAGGCCATGAAGAACCCGCCACCAGGGGTCAAGCTGGTGCGTTTTTAATAAACACACGAGCTATCAAATTAAGGCATGCGGCCCCCAGGGTGTATTCAGAGATTTTTATTTTTTATTTTATTTACTTTAAACTTTTCTTGGTTGCATAAGATAATGCATACATTAATTCATGTCAGTATATAGTTAGTAAGTTAGTGCAAAAGAAAAAAAAAAAAAAAAAAAAAAAAAAAATTACATTATAGTTACCAGATATAATATTATACTGTCACTAAACTTTTTACAAACAGAATGCAGATTATATAATCAAAGTTCAATAACAATAATATGAAAAGCCCAATTTAAGCCCATGCAATTTTCACTCTCACTCTCAGTAACAGCGGAACTCAGCCCAGGTTGGCCATAGGTCACGGAGGTCTCTGTAGTGTCTCTGGGTGCAGCCATAACGATCGCCAATAATGGAGTATTGTCCTTATTTTTTTGATTGCAGAAATGGATAGAGGGTGAAAAGTTGTGCTACCCTGATTTTTTTCAGATTTTTTAGAGCCCGGGAAGTATTTTTAAAAAAATATTGAAAGTCCTATTTGTGACGTCACGCGGCGTCAAGTCCTATCTTTTTCTTAAAGAGCGGCGTCTTGTGACGTCACAAAAAGAACTTTCAATAATTTTTTAAAAAAAGCTCCCGGGCTCTAAAAAATCTAAAAAAAAATCAGGGTAGCACAACTTTGCACCCTCTATCCATTTCTGAAATAAAAAAATTTGAGGTCAATACTCCATTTTCAAATTTCGTGCGTTAACTGTTCCACTTTTTATCCAATCACCGGGTGTAATTGCTGTCACGTGACAAGAATTACGCCTTGTGATTGGCTGAGCCTTATACATTGGTCTTCTCCGTGGCAGCACCATAGTAAATAGAGCTACCTTGCTGCAGGTGATGGAGGCGATCTGCGTGATGAAGGGGATAAAGCCAGACAGGAAACCTGACCCTTCTGGATCTGGCAAGATGATCGAGGACTTCTGGGGACCCTCCCTCAAGTTACTGGGAGACATCAAGTTCCTGGACAGTTTGAAGACCTACAGCAAGGACAACATCCTGCCGGCCATCATGAAGAGGATCCGGGACAAGTGAGTTGGAAATGTTACAAGTCCATTGTACAGGGACAAGTGAAATGTCACTAAAATATAGTATATTGTACAGGCATAAGTGAGTGGGGAACGTCACAAGTCCCTCAAAAACAAGGAGAAAAACAAATGACGTCATATTAGACATGTAACGTCCTCTCCTATTCTTAAATTGTATGTTAAATATTTGCATCACTTATATCATATATGACGTCACATGTTATTCTCTCCAGAAGTAGCCAAAACTGTGAAGTTTCTGACCTTTTATTTATATTTTAGCGTTGCAGCATGATTTTTAAGGAGGTTAGAGTGTTAAAAAAATGTGAATATATATTAACAACACATAACTCGAGGTCCTCTATTGAAATAATTATTTCTTACGTACCTTAAATTTGTTGTAACTTAATTGTCACAACGCATTAAGGGCTGTCTCACACATCAAACAGGATCACGTGATTTCACAGCGTATGATAAATAAATTAAGATATCCGGACAGGTGTAAAAGTGGATTCACATGGCGATTTTTATCATGCGATGCGACGCGAGTAATGCGCACTTGCTGTAACATCCATTGGCGGCCATATTTGGCGATTAAAAGAAAAATAGCATCGTAATTAACGCGATTCCCGGCGAATTCGCCGCCGCATATTAGGATTTCACAGCTTTTACGTCAAAATCGCGTCGCTTCGCCGTTGACACCATCTGAATCCGCCTTAATCGCGCACACAGCTCTTCGTTTCGTGTCGCATGATATCGTAAAAGTTTCTCATATAGACCGGTTCTTAATTTTTATCATATGATACCATACGATACGATACAAAGGCAGTGTGCATGCAACCCTCCTTACACCATCGTATCCCGAAGTACATCGATGGGAGCGATTATATCGCCAACATGGCCGCCATACGAGATTGAAGCAAGTGCGCTTTTCTCGCCCACTTGACATCACTCCATGGAAATGTACCTTAAAACACCCCCCGTGTTCTCAGGTATATCCACGACCGCGAGTTCCACCCCGAGAGCGTGCGCAAGTCCTCGATGGCATGCGAGGGTCTGTGCAAGTGGGTGCGTGCCATCGAGGTGTACGACCGAGTCATCAAGATCGTGGCCCCCAAGAAGGCCAAGTTGGCAGAGGCAGAGGCGGAGCTGGCCGTGCAGATGGGGACCCTCAACGAAAAGAGGGCGCAGCTGCAGCAGGTACAGTCCAACGTTCGATCCTTCATACACGCATTGCATGTGTCATTTTCGGTAATTTTTTTAGGCCCCATTGCACCGCGAAATTTCAAAAATAGCATTGCATGATCAGAGACCCTACACAGACCTCCGTGTCTTATGGCCAGGGATTTGATCAGAATTTCGCTGTTTCTGAGAGTGGCGGCGTTGCTAAATGTTCGGCATGGCCCGGTTCTTGCTGGCTGAAATTAACCGCGCAGCCAGCGAGAACGGGGCCATGCCGCTGCGGTTCAGTGGCGTCGCCACTCTCACTTTTTTTGTTTTTTGTCAGTTACATTGAAGCTCGGCCAAGCTGGTCAAATTTCTGGCTATATTATATACGGAGGTCTCTGTAGGGTCTCTGAGATTGCATGATCCATCAGATCCATGGGCGCATTCAAGGTTTCGAGATAAGATGGGGCTTAAAATACTTTAACGTGATTGACTAGCCCTTTAACATTTGTCAAATCGGTGGCCTAACCTGGTACAAAGGAATGTTGGTACAGTTCAATGGACAACCTGCATGAAAATCATGAAAATTTTTTACAGGCCAGACCCACGTGACGTCACTGCAACGTATATTGCATACTTTACAGAAGCCTGCCACGCCATATAGTGTTGTTTGCATTAGCAGCGTGTGAGGGGAGAAAATGTAGAAAAAAAAATAATTACAAATTATATAGCCTTAGAGAAATTAAGTCTATTAATGACGTCACGGTTGTCCAATCAAGTAGTACCACCCTAATTCACATATTTTAAACATTTATTTGTTTTTTTTTTTAATTAGTTAACGCACTTCAAAAAATCTGGAAAAAAAAATCAGAAAAGCATAATTTTTTACATATATTTCCCAATTATGAAATAAAAAAAAGCAACCATTATTGTCTATTTGCTATAATTACATAAAAAACTTTAATTTTGAAACTTTAACAGATAGATTTGAAGTAGAAATACTGTGTGAAATTGCAACGCTAAAATTCAAATAATGAGGTCAGAAGTCCGCCGGCTACTTCCGGAGGAAATATCATGTAAATTTGACTCTTATAAAAAAGAATCAAATTCCCTCCAAAAGTACGCAGCATTGCAATTTCACAGAGAAGCGAAAACACTCTGGCGTGTTCCCGAATTTCAAAACTAAATTAAATTTATTTTATTAATGTGGATTCAGATGGCGACAACGGCGATGCGACGCGATTTTGTTGCTTTTTCAGGTAAGGCCCCATGTTAAATGACGCGTTCTCTCTGACTTTGGAATTTTTTTCTGCAGAATCTATGTAAGATGGAATCTTTTGGATTTCGGTTCCGTATGTAGGAGCACTGGAACTATTTTTAAAAAAATACTAACTCGTTTTTTTGCTGCCTTTTTTGTTGTGTAGACCCTTATTTACTTTAAGAAAAGGATATAGGACTTGCCGCCTCGTGAAGTCACAAAAAGGACTTTTAACAATTTTTTAAAAATACTTGCGCATTTCGGACGGCGTTTGACGGCGTTTTGGTTCAAAAAAGGCGATGTTCAATTCTTTTTTTCTAGTTCGCCACTGCTCGTATAGGGGACAGCAGCGTCCGTGACTTATCCTTACTGTAGCGTCCTTGGTAGTTCTCCTAGCTGCCTGCCCCTCTACAAATTTTATTACTAAAAAAAAAAAAAATAAGACTTTAACGCGCTGCATATCAGAAATAAAAATACATAACAATATTAATTTTAACATAATTTTTAAAATATTGCATGCAGCTCATATATGGGTCTTTTACCATACGTCACAAAACAATATGACGTCATAATTGTGTAGGCAAAACATTGTCAGTGGCATAGGAGATTCGTGTGAAAGTTGGTCTCGAAATTAATTTCTCCTGACGATTCGTATCATTTCTCGTAGAATTTTCTTTCATAAATGGTGACAAGAAGAACCAATGCTAGTGAAAAAAAAAAAATATTTGGCGACCAAAACTGTTATGAGAAAAGAGGTGTTGTGAGTTATGTTAACATGCGCACAGAATAGGATTTTTTTAGAATTCTGCCTACATCCCGAAGCTCTTCGGGCGGCTTCGGGCATCCCCGTGCTACCCAAAATGTAAACATGAAATTCCCGTATTGCACCGCAGGCTTGTCTCATCATGAATAAGTTTTAAAAAATATATTTTCATTAATGCAGCAATCACGCTAGTTCTACTATAGTGCAGGAGGAGGGAGAGGAGTAGTGGTAGTGTGGGTCAGTTTAGAGCATCTGATTGGTCGTGCATGAGTCACGTGACCATATATACACTCGAACGGCTCAACTTCGCCGTGTTAACTACTACGTACTGTACATACACAAAAGTAACAAAATTAACAAAAATAACTATTTTCTCTCTTGCAAGCGTTAAACTTGTGCACATGCAAATTTCATTGTTTTTTATTAAGGGTAAGGTAACGCCACCAATGTTAAAAAAAATCCCTCTCACAAAAATTCTGAAAAAAATTTAAAATGTTCTCCTCTATACCCCCTATCAGTACCAAAAATATCAGGTATACAAATACGATCTAGTTTTTGAGTTATAAAATTTTAAAGTTGACTACTTTAACATGGAGAAATGAAACTCCCATGTTAAATTGGTCAACTTTAAAAATTCATAACTCAAAAACTAGATCGTATTTGTATACCTGATATTTTAGCTACTGATAGGGGGAGTAGAGGAGAACATTTTAAATTTTTTTCAGAATTTTTGTGAGAGGGATTTTTTTTAACATTGGTGGCGTTACCTTACCCTTAAGTTTATCGACTAGTGTAGGTCAAAAATAGGTCATTGAAACCCAGGATCGGTCCTCTAATATATCGTTCTTCTCTATACAGGTGACGGACAAACTACAAACCCTAAACGATGATTTTGCGGCGATGACAAAGAAGAAGAAAGATCTTGAGGACAACATCGATCTCTGCTCGCAGAAGTTGGAACGGGCGGAGAAGTTGATCGGTACGTCTTTATCTCCTACAAACCACTTCACTGTTACTCTCACTAATGACTTATTATATTGTCTCTACCTGTCATTAAATTTGTACTTATATACTAATGCATGACAGTTCTTATTTATGATATATCAGAGAATATCACTGTCTCCCAATTAGGTTCCTGCATATCATTTTTTTCATAGCGCAATACACTGTTTTATATGTTAATCTTTATTTTCAAATTAAAAAAGTTTATTCTCTAACATCGAAACTTTAACGTTGACAAAAATTGTTTTATGTTATTTCTTGGATATCATTCTATATTCATTTTTCAAGGGTACCAAAGTAAGGATTGACGTATCTAAGATATTCAATTAAGGATTCTTGCATGCATGAATAATGATATCTGCTGTCAATCTCATTCGCAGTCTGAGCAAAGTGAACTCTTGATGTACCCTCTGCACAAGAACAAGTCTATCGGAATATATCTTTGTCTTTTTCCTGTCGTATGATATTACCATGCTGACAATACATAGGATTAGCTTTTGTGCAACCTGGACCGTTCCATACGTCTGGCATTAAACATTCACAAGTGTATATAAGAGTTCCAAAAGTTGAATCATAAGTGGCTATTAAAGCACCTCTATGCTCAACATCACAATGCGGAACGATGGTATCTTGGAACATGCAAGTACCATGTACGCATTTGTAATTTCCATCACTTCTATTCAAACATTTTTTGGCACAACATTGATCATTTTACATTAAACTGCTGTTGTCGAACAATTGTAAAAACTATGTTTTTCGGCAAAATTCTCTGAAATTGTATTACTAGAAACGTCAGGCATAAAAGAGTTATTTTCTTCACGCAAAAATAAATTGAAAGATTTGTTCCAATACTTTGTGGTGTGATTTTGTAATGATTTGCGAAAATTTTCATCGGATAACAAAAGCCATGGTTGTGTGAAATATTTTATATTCAAAAGAAAATATATAAATTAACTAATTAATTTAATGCTCTGTTAAAAAAAATCGAGTATTTAATCTACAATCAATGTTTAACTTTGTTTAGTTAAATAATTTTCATACATCTTTTTTTTTTAATTACCAAGTGCTAAAAAATAAATACTTTTACAACGCGTACGCACGGGTTATAATGTTTCTGGTGACCCACAACAGGGATGAATTAGTGTTGCTTGTGACCCATCGACAGTGACCCGCGCGTCATACCGTCATGACGACTCACAAAAAAATAATAAAACTTAATCTAATAATACTTTATACTTACCTGAGCTGGTAGGCGGTTTGACAACTCATGAATTACGAACAACCTACGTCAGTTGTTTGTTATCAAGGTCATCTAGCTCTCGAATTCATTTTACTTGTATATACTACCCCCCCTTCCCTTCTAAAATTCCAACTCCCCCTCTTGTGAAGAAAATAAAATACATTTAAATGAAATGAAATAAAATGAAATAAAATGTTGCTTTTTGAATTTTCTCACACCTTTAACACTGAAGAGAAATATGTCGATTGGCTCACTAAACGTGATATTTTACTCGGCAAAGACAATGCCCCGATTTATACAAAATGTTACACGCCAAACATGCAATTAGTTCAACGCAAGGGACGTAAAAGACAAGTGGACGGCTCGTTTTCAACATATCCTGCTTTCAAATGTAGAGCGCGCACCTGTAGAACCTTTCAATCGGTTAGGAAATTTAATGATTTCTTCACTTATTTTAATCGAAACAGTGGAGCGAATTCCAGAATATCAGTTTGTTAAATTTTAAACATATTATACTTATAGTGTGCGGACCAATCTGTTATACAAGTACAAGAATTCACTGGCCATTCCAATCACACAATAGTCGATTGGTTCAATTTGTGCCGTGACGTTCCTCACCGTATGTGGGAGAGAAGAAAAAGAATAGGGGTCCTGGAAAGATAGATGAGTCGCTGCTGCGAGGCAAGCGCAAATCACACAGAGGTCGGCTCATGCGGGGAGACGAAAAATTCCAAAAAAAAGCTGAACGCCGACGAGAAAATCGAGTTAAGAGATTTCCCGGTAAGTGAAAAAAACCACGGTAATTGGATGGCGGGGATTTGGATATTCGGATTAGTACAAAAACTAGCTGACGGTGTAGTCGAACGTCGTTTCTTCGAAGTGGAGCGTCGAAACAGTCTCACGCTACACGCTATCATTTAGTCGGAAGTGGAAGAAGGAATTACGATATATTCAGACAAATGGCCTGCGTATAACGGAATAGCGGACAAAGGATACGTTCACGAAACAGTTAATCATTCAGAAAATTTTGTAAATCCCAGAAACGGCGTAAATCCACAATTAGTGGAAAGAACGTGGGTCGATTTGAAGTTGAAACTTTTACACAACATGCGGGGAACGACACTACTCTCTAGACACCTTGTAGAAGCCTGGTGGAAAGAGTTACATCCCCGACGAAACAGATTCGAGACATTCATACGAGACCTTTCTTTCACTTTCTAGACAAATTGAATTTCTTTTTATAGAATTAGGTTTTGGATATTCTCTTAACCCGTTCCTTTTCTCATGTTCCTAACTTGCAAATTTAATGTAGTTGTATTCATTTCGTAAGAATACATTAGACTAGTGTTTTATTCATGGACATTTTTTAACGCAAACATTCCATAAATTTTTTACTTTGTAGTTTTTAAATTTATTAACTAATGTTCTTAACCTTAAAATTGTAGTTTGTATGCATTTGGTAAGAATACACCAGACTAGTATTTGATTCATCGACCTTATTTGTTACAATTTTCCATAAATTTTTATATTTTGTAGTTTTTATTATTTTTTTGTAGAATTTTGTAAGCCATGTATGATTCATCGAGCTTTCTATAACAATATTAGTTGATAAAAATTAGAAAATAAAAAAAAATTGGACATTTAAAGTAGTTTTAGTTTGTAGTCAATGAACAACAAATAAAATAACAAATAAGAATAAAAAAATTAACGTACAAAAGTAGATTTAGTTAGTATGTTACTCTATTTTAAAAATTAAACAAAGGATTTTTTCTTTGCAAAAACAACAAAAATATAACAAATTATCAAGTACGACACCTTGTGTTGTACTTGTTATTCTATTTTACAAATTCAAAAATAAAGTTTTTTTCCTTTACAAAAGAAACAAGAAAGTTAAGAAATCAACTCTTTTTTTGTGATTTTTATGGGTAAGAACTAAGAAGTTTTCTTCTATTTTTTTTTTGTGATTTTTATGGGTAAGAAGTTATCTTCTTTTTTTTTTGTGATTTGTATGGGTAACAAGTTATCTTCTTTTTTTGTGATTTTTTTTTTGTAATAAGAAAATAAACATAAATCTCAAACACGTGATTTTAATTGCAATTTAAAATTGATCTTAGTAATTTTCTGTGTGAATATAAACAACAATCAGTACGACATCTTTTGTGATAGTAAACTCTGTCAATATATTGATCCGTAAAAATGAACAGTAAATCAGTCAGATCCATTTGAAGATACCGTTGGATCACTTCAGTAAATGTCAAAACACTTCGATGAGCATCACCTCAGTCGAATGAAGTATCAAATCCAGCAAAATTACAAATTTTTGCTCTGCGACATACAAATTCAAATTTGAATTTCTCATCTTTATGAAATGATTTTGATAACAATTCTGTTGTAGTCATTTTACGTTTATGAACGATTTCTTGTTCTATCACAACCTTCGCAGCACAAAAGAAAAGTGTGGGTACTTTAAAAAAACAACCTTGCTCCATTTCATAAACTCTTTTTAAGCATCCACCAGCCATATTGTTAGGGTTTTCTCTAGGTCGTAACCAATTTATTTGTATTCCTTCCAAGCAAGCATTAGAGATATAAGGTTAAATTTTTCAATTTCCAATTTTGATTTTTTTTTTTTTTTTTTTTTTCAGTAACGATATTTAGTGTCAAATATTTTCCACTTTTGTTGGTGCTGAATACAGTTCACGGAGCAAGATTGTTGTACTCGGTCACCATCTTACGTACGGCGTTCGTTTGAAGATTTGTCCCAGTGGTTATAATGTTTCTTGTATAAAGCCTGTATTACACCATACAATTTTGTATACAATTTTTCCTTGCAAGAAAATTTCATCTCCACACAAACAAATGGAGCTGAAGTTTTCTTGTGAGGAAAAATTGTATGCAATAGTTATAAAAATTGTATCGTGTAATACCGGCTTAAAGGCATACAGGCCTCAAATTGCAAATTAGATAGTCACCAAGTGGGTTTAGAGTAAATAATCAACATTCGCATCATTTTTTCCACGCGTGATGCATCCGTGCGAAGTCGCAGTTCAAAGTAAGAAATTTAGTCCTTGATGACGTCATGAAGTCCTTGATGACGTCACAACTCAATGCTAATCGGTGCCAGCTGTGAGTTGTGACGTCAGCAAGGACTTTCTTTGTAGCGCGACTTCGCACAGTCGCACCGCGCGCATGTAAAAATAATACGAATGTTTATTATAAACTCGAGCAACACTTAATGTCTGTCTACTAAAAAAAATTTGTAATTTGAGGCCTGTATCCCTTTAAGGAATCTTCAAGCCAAGGGTTAATCATACATAAATCATTGTTATGAAATCAGTATTTTTATAACTCGTTAATTAACATAAGATAGCTTAAAAAGTACAAAATAACAAACTGAGTTAAGGTAGAACTTTGTGATTTTGTGATTAATCTTTGCGTTCGATTTAATACCATTATAGTGGGTCACACCTATCAATCTTACTTGTTCAAGAGGGTCACCGATAACATTATTACCTGTGTACAAATGATATATAGTTGAACTAAAAAGAATGTGCCATAGGCGTTGCGGACGAAGCCTCCACGTCACGTGACCTCTTTTAATATATTTTTTAGGTATGATGCAGTACTGAAAAAAATCGCATAAAATTCACAGGTGTTCTTTTCAACCCCCTCTTTCAATTGAACTAATTAAAAAAATAACATGCAGGAACCTTCTTTCATGTCCCATAGGGGTTTAAAAAGTGTCTATACACAATTAAGCTTATGGGTGACATCATAAAAGACGTTTGACATCAATGTACGTATGATAAGAGAAGCAGCATCGAGTGACCTTCAATCCACAAATACAACTCACATCATTGTCATGCACGTAAACAACAAGAAACTTTTTAAAACCCATTTGGTACACTCCTCGCCTCAAAAATTTTAACTTCTATAGAAGGTTTGAGCTTTTCAGAGGCGAGAAGAGTGTACAATATAACTGACACTGCATGTAATCCGTTGACTATATTAAAGATATACATATATTTCGATACTAACACTGCTTCTCATGAACACGTATTGTCAGATTGCCATTTCTCTGCTGCTTTGTCTTACAAGTCTTACAACATATGCCACTGCATGTCCCATATGTCCCTCATGAGTATCGGATTTTTTAAGCTGTAAAAACCTTATTTTAAGCGCTTAATTAAGCTCTAATATTTATGCAAATTAAGCGTTAAGCTGTTAAAAGTTAATTAAGCCTGATACGACTTTTTGTGTTTATTAATTGTATTTGTGATTCTGTGTAAGTTAAAGGGTTTAAATTTGTTCGTGCTTATATTTGTTTGTTTTTGTTTTTATCTGTTGTTAATGTTATTAATGTATTGTTTTGTATTGTTATTTTTAATAAATATAGGTAATTTTGTTTAAGCTTACTACTGATTACTACACGTGTTGAATAATTGTATGTAAATCAGTTCCAATCGTTATATAGGGCTTCATTTAACGCCTTGGTTGGATTGTATTTATACACTATTTAATAATAAAAAACTTAAAAAAAAAATGCATATTTGCAAAGATAATTCCAAAATATGTTAAAAATATTTATTTACGATAGAATTTACATTCAATTTGTAAATACCTAAATTATTGTCACGTGACAGCAATTACGCACAGTGATTGGATAAAAATTGGACAAATTTACGCACGAAAGTTGAAAATTGGTGATCGTGACTGCACCATAGTAACTAGAGCCACCATGAGGAGAAAAGTCGAGGCATTATCCAACTTTTTTTTTTTTACCAAATACACTATTACGTCCTCACTATATCAAAATTGATATATTTTCCTGCATTTCATGAAAAAAGTGTGTTTTAAGCCTTAAAAACCACATTTTGTTGGTTTAAACCATAACCCCTAAATTAAGTTTATTTAAAGCTGTAAAAAAAATGCTATATTTTGCCATAAAAATGCATGATTCATGGACATCTTTCATTAGTTTTGATGTGCTATTAATTTCTAAAAATCATTAAAGCTTAAAAATCCGGTCCCTACTCATGAGTAACACATGACTGACCGTGAGACTATTTCTGCGACTCTCGCTGACTGCCTACTCTTTCTCTCTCCCTCTCCCTCTCCCTCTCCCTCTCCCTCTCCCTCTCCCTCTCCCTCTCCCTCTCCCTCTCCCTCTCCCTCTCCCTCTCCCTCTCCCTCTCCCTCTCCCTCTCCCTCTCCCTCTCCCTCTCCCCAACTGATGTTACTGTATTTTAATACTGTTGCACTGTTGCTGCCTCTGGCTACTTTCCTCTTTTTTTTTTTTTTTTTTTTTTACAAGGATTCACCCCTCTATTAAGAGCTTAATTAGAGCTCGCAGCGGATCAGCGGAGAAATGAGTAGGAATAAGGTAGGGAACGGATGGTGGCCATTGGCCACGGCCTGTTACTCGTCCTAGTATTCACTGAGGTGAGACTGAGGGAACCGTGAAAAACCTCATTAAGGACGGACACCTCTACTTTTGATCAATATATCGACCAAAGTGATATATGTTCAAAGCCTTGGGCATCACACATAAGTGAATCACTACACTAGGTGGAAAGCGAGACGAATTTACCGCAAGAAGGGAGCAATGTAATTTTTACTTGAAATGGTCACCCATCCAAGTCCTAACCACGCTCGACGTAGTCTGACTTCGGTGATCCAACGAGAACCGTTCAATGCACTGTGCCACGCTTAACCCCAACTTTCACGACTGTCTCTCCCGCAAGACTGTCTCTTACAACTATATTTCCCTAACTGTCTGTCACCCCGTCTGTCCAGGCGGTCTGGGAGGAGAGAAGAGCCGCTGGGGCGACATGGCGAGTCAGCTGGACAACCGACTAGACAACGTCACGGGGGACATCTTACTGGCCTCTGGAGTGGTCACCTACCTGGGGGCCTTCAACGACCACTTCAGACAGGTACGTTCAGATAAGTAAAAAGTTCAACGATGAATTCAAACAGGTTCATCGTGACTAAGGAGAAGGAAGGATGTTATATGCTACGATGTGCAGTCTGTTTATGAATATTTTTGCTGGTATATGAGCAGAGAAAAATTACAAAATTGTTGAAAATTTTCAACGAAGAGACCATTAGAGACGTCCATGACTTGTGGTCAGATATAGTCCTATGGTTTGAGGGGACAACTTTTTCCCAAGGAGATCGCATATTTAACCTTTGTCATACTTGTATACTCGTCATTATATAGCCATTGCTCCGCCCCCATGTGTCAACGCAAATAGCTTAGATGCATGGATTCACATTCACAGCGATTTTCAACAAGCGTCGCGAATCATGCGCATGCATCTAAAGTAAAGTCCATATTTGGCGAATAAAAAAAAAAAAAAATCGTGATTTCTACCGCAATCCGGTGACTTTGTTTGCGGCATAGGATTTTACAGCTTGCGCGTCAAAATCGGGTCGCACCGTACGTCGCTCATGTGAATTCATCTTCATTTGCGATGTGGCCCTCTACCATCGCTGAAAAAATTGTCTTACAAAACTTTTGGATTATTAGTATTACGAGACACAGAAAGGGATAGATCCAGCGTGCAACTCTGGGGGTAGGGTGCCCTATTCAGCAATGTTAAATTTGGGGTGGTAGTTGAGGGCAACAGGTGGGTTTTTTGGTAACACCTTCAATAATGTACTTTAAGATCTTTGGGGAGGGGGGGGGCAATTTTCTTAATCGCTCTCCCCCTTGAATCCACACCTGTACGCAAACGTCTCTTTTTATCATTACGTCCCCCCGCCTAATGCCTGCAGGAGTGCGTGCTGAGCTGGAGCAGCAAGTGCCAGGAACTGGGCCTCGCCTGCACGGCTCCCTTCTCGCTGGTGGGCTCGCTGGGAGATGCCATGCAGATGCGAAATTGGAACATCGCGGGACTTCCGGCAGACCCGTTCTGCCTGGACAGTGGTATCATCGTGAAGAATTGCCGTCGCTGGCCGCTCATGATCGACCCGCAAGGTACACGACCCAGGCGCGGATCCAGAAACATATTTCATAGAGGGGAGTTCCCTCCATAAGGCCAATAGAACAATCTTTCTATAATATACTTACATTTTTTTATATGGACAAAGAAAATTTTGCTATAGATTCGAACACACCAAAATGCTAAATTCACAAACGTTTGCCCCCAGGCCAGGCCAGCAAGTGGATCCGTAACCTCGAGTCTAAGAACGGTCTGGTGGTGACCAAGCTAACCAACCGGGACTACATGTTGGCCCTCGAGAGGGCGCTGCAGAAGGGACTGCCTCTGCTGATCGAAAACGTGGGAGAGGAGATGGACCCAATCCTTGGTAACCTTACTTTAAGAAGATTCATCGTGGAGGGTTCAGTAGCCAGCAGTATAGACTCCTGACGACGAGCTGGTTCCATTGGACTGGCTACTGAATCTTTTATGATAATTCCTTCCATGGACAACAACAAAAAAGTCATCATAGAAGGTTCAGTAGCCAGTTCAATAGACTCCTGACGACGAGCTGGTTCTCTTGAACTGGCTACTGAAGCAGGTATTCCTGCTTTTCTATAGCTAAAATTTGAGGCATTGACTGAACAATGTATTGACTGGTGTTTCAATGGACAACCTTCATGTAATTTCGTTTACTTGACTGAGGACCTTAACATAATATGTATTTTCATTTTTTCAGACCTTGAAAAATCCTTAAAACTGAAGGTAATAAAAACGCTGTGACGTCATAGCCATGCGACGTATCTATTCTTTCGTGTTAAATATTTGCATGACTATGATTTTTCAGTGTCATTATACTCAATTTTAAGGTTTTAGAGGGTTCCAAAGAAGCTGAAATTTTTGACAGTACATAACTCGAAGCCCTCTATTCAAATATATAAAAAAGTTTCATGAAGGTTGTCCCGCGGGTGTTTTATTCAGACCCGATTCTACTGAAGAAGACGTACATTGAGGACGGAGTGGAGAAGATAAAGTACGGAGATTTCGTGATGGACTACTCTCGCGACTTCTGTCTGTACCTCACCACCAGTCTCTCAAACCCACACTACCTGCCGGAGACATCCGTCAAGGTAAAACCAACAAAAACTTGCAAACTTGCAGCTATAGATGTTGTGAAATTACTGCTTGGTTTTCAAGAGTGGAAAATAAAAGTCTAATTTTCTTTTGGAAAAAATCATATTTTGCAACATAATTAGCATACATTTTGAACTAATATTTATCAATAAAAATCTACAGCCTCTGAATTAAAAATAAATATAATTAGGCCTCTACTGACGAGAGCGTCAGGAACTTCTCAATTTCATACTGCTTGAAAAACTTAATACCAGATGCAACGTTTCTATGAGTCAATCGCTACGTTTAAATGACATTGTTAATACGGACCCGTTGACGACGCCTCATAACAATAAAATTATCCGTCGTCAATGAATCCATATTAGAAACCGTCATCTATGAGTTGCCTCGCCGACCTGACCGGCTCTTTCGATCGGACACAAAATTTCGCGCTGCTGCCGATGTGATATAACATAACATACAAAAGTTAAGAATTTAGAAATTCTTTATGCTACATAATGTATGTAATATAATTTTAGTACCTCTATGTTGTAGCGTATCATGTATATTACAGCCACATGAGGAAATAAATAACTAAACAAATATTATATAATAGTCTCGAAAAAAAAATCATTTCAATCTGAAACTAGGTAACATTTTGAGCAACAAAACAGAACGGGTTGCATAAGCAAAAGGGGACACAGTTTTTTGTAATCCCCTTTTGTATGGAATTTTTCTCTTTATGTTAAAATTGTTTGTTTTATGTAACTGTAATTTCAAGATGTTTTAACAACATGTGGAAATTTCGAATGGTTTGAAATTATTCTACATATATTATATGAAATTCGTCCACCGTATACTGACCCGACTCCCTCCCCGATCGTCTGACCTTCGTTGACCTTGACAAACCATCTATCCTTTGATGACATTCAGGTGACCTTGCTGAACTTCGTGTTGCGACCCCGCGGGCTGGAGGAGCAACTGCTAGCCCTGGTGGTGTCTCGCGAGCAGTCCCATCTGGAGGACAGCAAGGGCGAGTTGATCCTGGAGGGCGCACGCAGCAGACAGCAACTGCAGGACATCGAGGACAAAATCCTCGAGGTGCTGTCCTCCTCCGAGGGTAACATCCTGGAGGACGAGACCGGCATCGAGATCCTCTCCACCTCCAAGGTGAGGATCTTTTTCAATGGCGGGAAAGAATATCCAAATTCTGGGGATAAAAAAAAAATTAAAGGAATACAGACCTCAAATTACATATTAGACAGTCACCAAGTGTTGCTCGAGTTTATAAACAACATTTGAATTATTTTTATCCTCGCGCTGTGCGACCGTGTGAAGTTGCAGTACAAACTAGAATTGAAATAATATTCATCTTTTATTGGCTATTAAGCTCTCCTCTTGTCTAATTTCCTCTTATTTTGCTCCATTTTAGAGAAAAAAAGAAGAGCTTACATTTTCTTCCCTCTTACTGGGCAAAAAATGTTGGAAATATTTTGTCTATTTTATCCTAACTTTTAGCGAACAGGAAATAAGATGTGTTTTAGAGGAAAAAATATTATTTTTAGACGTATATAAAGGATGACTTGAAAATGTAACTTTTCAACTAGAAAAAACATCCTTAAACTTTTGCAGCAAATCACTTTAGTTATATAACCACCAATGGAGTATTGACTTCATTTTTTTTTATTATTTTTTTTTTAGTTTTTAATCAAACCCTATTGGGTACTTCTATTTACTAATTACACACTACTTTGAAACCCCGAACCTTCCGAAACCCTAACTTGAGCGTTTCGCGGGCTCTTCCGGAACGGGGGCGGCCACGGCCTTGCAAATCCATCCCGGCATTTGCCTGCGACTGAAGGAAACGTGGATTCCTCAGCCAGGATGGACGCTACAGCTTTTGTCAATGAACCGGAATGCAATGGTCCAAAGCCAGGGGAACCACATAGTGGAAAAGCGCAACGTTTTACCCCTGGGTGGGAAACGTGGTTTTTGTTGAAAATGGTCACCCATCCAACTACTAACCACGCGCGGCGTTGCTTGACTTCGGTGATCTGACGAGACCCGGTCAAGCGCACTGCGCCACACCTCTATTATTATTATTATAGAAATGGATAGAGGGTGCTAAGTTATGCTACCCTATTTTTTTTTTTAGATTTTTTACAGACCGGGAATTATTTTTAAAAAATTATTGAAAGTCCTTTTTGTGACGTCACGCGTCGGCTAGTCTCATATATTTTTCCTAAGGAGATGCACCATGTGACGTCACAAAAAAACTTTCAATAATTTTTTTTAAAAAATATAGTTCCCGGTCTGTAAAAAAATCTAAAAAAAAAAATCAGAGTAGCATTGCTTTGCACCCTTACCTCTATAATCCGTTTCTGCAAAAAAAAAAAAAAAAAAAAAAAAAAAATGAGGCCGTTACTCCATTACAGAGGAGTTTCAGCTGTAATGGTACAATATGTATGATGACAGTTCGATCAATGGCCCTTTGTTGTTGACATTGCTCTAAAATATTTAATTACTATAGAGGATATTAAGGACCAAGAGATGGCGCTGACGTCTGAACATTTTGTTCTTTGCATCAAAGAGTGCGTTTGAATTCACGGGCCAGCCCGGGCTGGCCTGGGCTGAAGCGTTTTTTGTCGTCAAGTGGGGCCAGCCCGGCGGCCATTTTTCCTCCTCTCATAACGTCACTTCCTGGCTGGCCCAGGCTGACGCGGGCGGACTCTACAGTGCGCCTGAGACCTGGCGGACAGACTGGGAACTAATTATGACGAAATTATGACGTTTCATACCAGGCGACCAAGGTCACCGCCATTTTACCCAGCCCGGGCTGGCCCGTGAATTCAAACGCACTCAATGATACGGCAATATATACCTATAGCATGGGGAGATTCGAATAAAAAAATATATCAAATTTTTAGGAAAAAAATCACTTACGAAGTTGAAATATTTTTTAATATTTGTCCGAAAGTATATGACAACAATTATGGGGTTGTCATTTCTGTAAAATTATGCTGTGGCTGCTGACGGCCGAGCATTTACATGATTTTACAATATTAACAATGACCAAACAAATTATTTTCCATATATGTGATTATATAATGTAATTGAAATTTATGTTTGACATTATTTATTCGTTAAAGCTTATAAAATAATAAAAATATGAAGGAAATTAAGTTTAGTGTATAATAATAACAAATAACATGCATGTAGTATTGTGCAAGTATTAATAATTATAATTTATAATGCATAATATAATTATACTTTTTCCTATTTTAGTCTTATATATAATTACTTACTTTGTTCTTAATATAATTGTCATGCATAACAATATTTTAATTTTTTCTTGATTATACAACATATTATTATTTAAAAACATATAATTCATTTATATATAATATTTTTTTAATATTATATACAGGGTGTTTATAAAGTTTCTGACATTTATTTTTTAGGCGTCAATAAAAACTACAAAGGCGAATATAAAACATACTTTTTATACAACAAATTGTAGCTTGAATTTCTGTAATTTCAGAACTTTCTACAAAAATTAAATTGATCTTATGGTTCTCGTCCAGTAAAAATGGGAACGAAAAAAGGGAGCTTTTTTGGGGTTTTCACTCTTTTAAATCTTAATTTCCAGCCTTCAGGAAGCCGGCAATCCCTGAAAATTTTAAAAATTAATTTTCCTAATCCAGTGGCTCAGTTTTTAATACGGAATCACCTGAGGGCTTCTCTCAGTATTGACACTGTTGGTTGATGTGAATCTTCAGCTCCCGCCATAAGTTTTATGTTTTAATTCACAGGCCGTATATAGCTTAATTCTCAATAAGGTTCTCTGTCCTATCTCATCCCTTCTTCATTGTTTTAGGGTAGGGGTGGGGGGCGGAAGGAGGGGGGGGGGGTTATGTGTTGGACAAGGTGCTCAATACGCCAGTCCACATTTATCTTATGAGATGTTTTCTTCCAGAACAAATAAGAACATAAAAGAAATATTTTTCGTTATATCAGACTCTTATTTTTACTTATCACGCGCAACTAGAGAAAGAATGAGAGGGAGAGAGATACAGTGATCGAAGTGAAGGTGGCGGTTTTCAACTACCACATTGACTATATAAAAATAAGTCCAACAAAATCATTGAGGGCAGCAGATCGAAATAAGACTGTGATGGAACTGACGGAAGACTTACATTATTATTTTCAGGATGCAAATCTTGTTTGGGCATTGCCTTTTTTTGCACCCTCTTGGGCAGTATTTCCTATTATACCTGACTGTGACAATGTATGTATCTTGTCTGTTCTGCTCAATAAAAACTATATTATTATTTGTTTGTATAAAGACCCGATGTGACGTCATGGGTCGATGCTGCTACTGATGTGTAGAATGTGTAGATATGCATGCAGCAATAATTTTATTATATATGACGTTTGAAGATTTTTTTAAGACACATTATGTTAGCACCCAAAGCCAAATTAGGACAATATCCAAAAAAAAAGTGACCAAAACTAGTTGTGTTTTTTGCATTTTGACCAAAACCCGAAATGAACAAATATTTCGGATTCGGTAATTTAAATTTGATCACAACTATTATATATAGTTCTGGTCAAATCATAAAAACCAAAACCCGTTGAAAAAGAGCTCGTCAGCTTTTGGTCAAACAAAATGAACCACATCTAGTTTTGGTTAATTAAATCAGGGAAAAAAAAAAAAAAAAAACGATGTGAGCTGTATTTCGGCTTTTGATCACTTTTTCACATGTTTAACCAAAACTAGGTTTGGCCATTTCATTATACGACTAAAGAATATTCGTGCTTTATTTAATAACAACACTTTAATTTATATCAATTGTTACTTCATGTTATGCCAATATTATCATAATCCTATAATGGCTCTAACAGTGATATAATAAATATGAGATGTAAAAAAATATTAATTATAAAATTAATAAAATATGTACACATTATAGCTTTAAAATTTTCTAATTGTATAATATTTTACTAATATCCTGCCGCATTTTTATCATTCATTGCTTCATAATTTTTAACTATTTGTCATTATTATTTTCCATATTTACATTCGAAGTCTTCTGCTCGTTGTTAGTAAACAAAGTATTGTTGTGAAATGTCCGTCACGTGAAAGGAAAAACATGGGACGGTTGTTGATTTACATGTTAACTTATGGAAATTGAGCGTTAATTATGAAAGTTGAAACGGTTAACTATAGCGCCAACAATGCCATTATGTTCTCTGCTCTGGTGGCAAAACCAAACACTGCGTCGTCCCATATTCAACAATGAAAAAGGCTGCATGCGACAGACATTATAAACGATGGTTTGTTGCATTGCGAGTAGAAGACTTTGTTTATAGTATTATAGCTGCATCTCCACCAAATTATTGAACTTTACACCACATTTCAAGGTACGCTTCAGTCTACTCACAAAAAAGTCCTTATCGTTATACTGTATCATAGAAAGGAAATGGAATAAAATTTGTCAGGCGCGGATCCAGGGGGGGGGGGGGCTGGGGGGGCTGCAGTCCCCCCCCCCCGAAATTTTGGATTTAACATGGGCAATATAGGCATTTCCCCCACTCCAAATCTTTTTTTTAACATTGGCCGTATGGAGGCAGCCCCCCCCCCCCCCCCCCCCCGAAATTTTTTTCTGGATCCGCGCCTGATATTTGTAATGTGTAATGTTTATTTCTCAGAATTGTGTCTCCAGAAACATTGTCAAAAATAATAATTGAAGGAGTTTAACTCAATGTCAGTATAATAATATATGTATTATACTTTCAAATGCGGTGCTTAATAGTTCTTTAGTATGGTTGTATTGAGTTGAGAAGCTCTAAAACTGTGTTAAGTATTGATGAATAATAATAAAAAATTATGAAGCAATGTGATAAAAATGCTGAAGTGTAATAAAAATGAAATGTTTTACAATTGGAAACTTTTAAAGGTGTGTAAATTTTATTTATTTTTTAATTAATATTTTTTTACATCTTATTATTAACTATTATTCCATTATGATACACATTTTGGCATAAAAAAAAAGCAATTAATCTTTGATATAAATTAAGTGTTCCTTGTTATTGAGTAAAGCACGTACGAATATTCTCTAGTTGCATTAATGAAATGACCAAACCTAGTTTTGATTAAACGTGTGAAAAAGTGACCAAAAGCTGACATAAAGCTCACATGGGCCGGGTTTTGTTTTTTTCTGATTTAACCAAAATTAGATGTGCAACTGCAAAAAAAAAAAGCAATCAGAACTATGTTTAATTCAAAAAGAATGGACTCTTGTTCTCCTATATTAGCTCAGGAAAAGATTTTACCTTTGCCATGTCAATTTATATATGACAGTGTCTTGTTTGTTAAGAAAAACATATGTCTGAATATGTTGTTCAGTGCAAAGAATGCCATTATAATACGAGAAATAAGGACATAATAATTACACCCGCACAATGTAGATTAGAAATATATATATTAAGGACTCTTATTTCATGTCAATTAAGATTTATAACAAGCTTCCATTGTGTATAAAATGTATACCTATTGATTTTAAAAGAGCCGTAAAGTTATTATTGTTGAAGAATTAATTTATTTTCATGATGTTGTATCTACCTATGTTACATTTAGTTTTTAATCATATACAGCAATCCTCGCCAGTTGCACGTTATAGTTCCAGCAGTTAGCACTAGGTTCGCACTAACTTTATGACGCCAATATTATACCTTAAATTTAAATCTGTCTCCAGGTTCTCTCGGAGGAGATTTCCAGCAAGCAAGAGGTGTCAAGTTTGAAGGAGGCTCAGATCGACGAAGCTCGCAACCAGTACCTCCCCGTGGCGCGCTACGCCTCCGTGCTCTTCTTCTGCATCGCCGAGCTGTCCGCCCTGCAGCCAACCTACCAGTACTCTCTCACCTGGTTCACCAGCCTCTACCTGCAGGTACTATATCGAGGAAATTAAGGGTCGTGCTCCATTCCACAATCGGAAGTAAAGAGGGAAAAGAGAGTGAAAACTTGGACCTCCTAGAGGGGGGTGGAACTAGGGCGGATCCAGCGCGCGGCTCTGGGGGTGGGGGCAGTGCCCTATATCCCTCAATGTTAAGATTTAGAGTGGGAGAGGTGTGATGGGTGGGGGATGATGGTAAAACACCTTCAATGTATTTTGGGACCTTTTTGGGCGCCCTCCTTTGATCCACGCCTGGTGGAACGTCCATCGTTCTCCCCCACCCCACCCCCCAAAGACCTACCACTGGGTACAGTTCATAACACCATGAACGTTACCTTTGATCTGTTTAGGGGCGTCTTCATGAGGTGTGGTGAGCTACAGTTTATAATATAGTAAAACTATATATATATATATATATATATGTCGTTATATGCTGATTTATTTCTATTCTTTGTTTTTGTTAATTAAATCTCTCATATATTAATTATTTCACTAATTGTTTGTTTCCGTTTTATTATTGTGTTTACAGGGATTCACTAACACAACCTTTCGGGAAGTGAATTGTTCTTATTGGACTGTTTGTGAATTTCCTGCCTCTGACTTGTTTATATGTATGCACTCATGAGGGAAATAGAATAAAATAAAAATAAACTTTTAATTGAATTAATATATTGATATTATTGAAACGCTTTAAAAAAAAACTGACATTAATTTTAAACACATTGGTAATTAAGATTTAAAATAACCAAAGTAAATGCAAAAATTGCAGTCACTGTATTATATATTTGACAATAGTAATTTTTTTTTTTTACAATGTAACACTATTGACAAGTAATAATGTTAATGCACTCTCTATTTACATGACTGTGTTGAATTCAAGCGGATACCATATCCATACATGATGTCTCGCCATAAGAATAACGTTATAATTCAACAGTTGGATTATAACGTTATTCTTATGCAACATCAACGAATTCCGTATGTCATAATAATATACAGGGTGTGCATAAAGTTATTGACATTTTTAGGCTACAATAAAAACTATAAAGGTTAACGTCACACATACTTTTAATACAAATACATCAAAATGTAGCTTAAATTTCTATAATTTAGAAACTTTGTATAGAAATTAATTTGATCTTATGGTTCTTGTCCAGTAAAATTAGGAACCAAAAAAGGAGCTTTTTCGTGAATTCAGTCTCACCACTCGTGTTTTTTTAGCATTTAGGTTGCCGGTAATCCCTGAAATTGTTAAATTTTAATCTTTCTGTCTAGGTGACTGTGTTTTAATGGACTCACCTTAGGACTCCTCTCGGTATAGGCACTGTTGGTGGCGTAGCATTGGTTGCAGCGCATCTTCAGCTCTTGCCATAAGTCTTGCATCATGTACAGTAAGAGCCAGTAAGTAAACGCCCGTATTAACTTTTCTCAGGCCGTTGCTTTTCAGGGTCCCTGTCCTAGCTCACCCCTTCTGTTTTTTATGAGTTTATGTGTCGGACAAGGCGCCCACATTGTGTTGCATTGAAGCATCTCCAGTGAATCACCACGGTCATCAGTTCCTCAGTCCATCATGCTGCGAGAAATTTTGAGCGAGCTCTAGGTACGCTTTGATCAGTGCTGCATCACCAACATTGAACATTGCCCATGTGGTGAAGCAGGGTTGCTCTTAAGGTTACTCCATTCAAAATTGAGTAATCTAAACGGTAGGATTTTATTAAAACAATTTCAGGGGGTGCCATCAATCCTAACGCTAACGATTGGAAGTGAAAATTTAGGGGCTGAAATCACGGAAATTTTTTTTTCCTATTTTTTTTAACCATAAAAAAGAACCACAAGATAAATGTGGACACATTGATTGACTGTGAAATTTGTATTGAGCACCTTGTCCAACACATAATCTCGTAAAAAAGAAGTAATAAGCTAGGATAGGAGACCTTTTGAAAAGCCAAGGAATGAGAAAAGTTTATACGGGGTGTACATGATGCAAGACTTATGGTGAGAGCTGAAGATGCGCTGCAACCAATGCTGCGCCACCGACAATGCCTATACTGAGAGGAGCCCTAAGGTGAGTCCATTAAAACACAGCCATTTAGAGAGGAAGATTAAAATTTAACAATTTCAGAGATTACCGGCTACCTGAAGGCTGAAAAACACGAGTGACGAGACAGATATCACGAAAAAGCTCCCTTTTTTGGTGCCTTATTTTACTGGACAAAAAGAACATAAGATCAAATTAATTTCTGTAAAAAAAAATCTGAATTATAGAAATTCAAGCTACATTGTGATGTTGTATTAAAAGTATGTGTAACGTTAACCTTTATAGTTTTTATTGGCGCCTAAAAATGTCAATAACTTTGTGCACACCCTGTGTATCATCGTCCCTAGTCCGGAATAATGAGCTATCTGCTATTTCAGGTGAACGCAATTATGAGTAAAATCAGAATAAAATGAAGCTCATTATTCCGGACGAGGGACTATATAATATGTAAGCGTAGTAACGACGGTGATCTTCCTAAAAAATATTACGTACGTGGTAAAAACTCAATATTATTCCTGTTCTGTTTTTTTTTTTTTTTGCCAGGCCATCGCCGACAGTGAAAAGTCAGTTAACGTGGAGCAGCGTATTAAGAACCTCAACAAACACATCACGCACAGCATATACGAGAACATTTGCCGTTCTTTGTTCGAGAGGGACAAGATCGTTTTCTCGTTCCTCCTCTGGGTCGGCATTCAGAGGTCAGAGGTACGTTGACCTGAAATGCCATGACCTTTGTTCATCAGGCTCTGACTTGTCATAAGGCAAAGTCAGGGATCCCTAAAGGCGGATTCACATGGCGACAACGATGATGCGACGTGATTTTGACGCAAAAGCTGTGAAATCCTATGCAGCGGCGAATTCGCCGGTAATCGCGTTAATTACGATGCTCTTTTTCTTTTAATCGCCCAATATGGCCACCGATGGATGTTACAGCAAGTGCGCTTTATTCGCGTCGCAGGCCGGAATTCGCCCATGAAAATCCACCTTAAATGTGCTTCTCTATGAAGCGATGTCACGCAAGGCTTGGCGGGGCGATAAAAGTGCACTTGCAGTGAAACCGTATGGCAGCCATATTGGCGAGAAGAAAATCATGGTGCGATTACATCACTGCGGAAAGTGATTTTTTCTCGCCAATATGACCGCCATATGATTTTTCTCGCCCCACCAAGCCTCGCGTGACATCGCTCCATGAAGACCTTGACTCGATCGTCTCTCCCCTTTTTAATATAAGAGACACAAAATATACAAACATGTAAAGACATACAAAAAATGGCCTCAGACCCCCTTCCACAGGTGGCTCCAGCTGCCTGTAATGCCTATATGGTAATGACTGACCCCTATATAGCTTCCCAGTCTGAGCCTGCCTTTGTTCCCCGGAAAGTAAATTGATTTTCTTCCAGGGAACCTTCGACGAAGCTACGTGGAAGTTTATTCTCAAATCCACTTCCGAGTCCCAGAATGGAATTTCGGCGAACCCGGACAGAAGTTGGCTCTCTGCGCAGGCGTGGAGAGAAGTGGCTGAAGCCTCCAAACTTCCCAAGTTAGTGCTTTTAGAGCAGTGATGCAACGCTTCGCGAAGCTTCGCGCGAAATTTCGCTAGTTTCGCGAATATTCGCGAAGTTTCGCAAGCCAAGTTTCGCGAAAGTTTCGCGCGAAACTTCGCGAAATTGACATATTTGAATTTCCTGCTCTACTTTTTCGAATCGTATTTAATGAATACGCAGTTTTCTTCCTAATATTGCTTTAATGACAGGTTTAATTGCATAAATGAATTTAAAAAGGGTTCAATTTAAATTATTAGATATAAAAAAATTTATTTCTTTCTTATTAATTTTAAAAATTACTTTTAATTATTTTTAAAATCATTTAACACATTCGAGGATAGACAGGTCATGAAAGGGGCCATTTTATCTTGTTTTCTTAATTTTTTGATGAATATATGAAAAATCGCATTGCGACAGTCATTTTTTAAATTTCGCGAAATTTTCGCGAAGTTTCGCGAATATTCGCGCGAAAGTTTCGCGAAAGTTTGGCGCACCAGGTTTCGCGCGAAGATTTGCATCTCTGTTTTAGAGTAATCAAAATAACTGGCCACTTGGGCAGTGTTTTAATTATAGTGTATCGATCTCAAAATTATTTTTATTGTAAAAATGGATAGAAGGTGCAAAGTTATGCTATACTCTGATTTTTTTTTTTCAGAATTTTTAGAGCCAGGGAAGTATTGCTAAAAAGTTTTGCCAATATTGGCTTTGAACCCACGTCCCTTTTAGGTCCTATCCTTTTATTAAGAGAGGCGTACAGAGGTGGCACTTTCTTCGTACTTTCAAAAATTTTTAAAAAATAGTTCCCGAACTCTACAAAATGTGGAAAAATCAGAGTAGCATAAGTTTGCACCTTTTATCCATTTCTGCAATAAAATTTTTTTGATGATACTCCGTTGCGAACCGAATGGTATTTAATCGGATGGTCGTGAGTTTGATTCTACTCACAGCCGGATTTTAAACAAAGGCGATTGTCAAATTACACCTTGTGCATCCGGAAGGTTGTTGCTCAAAACCTAAGGCCCTTAATGAAATACGTGATAAAAAGTTTCATGCAGGTTGTCCAGTGTTGAGATAATTGTGTCCATCTCAATAAAGAGAGGAGTTGCCCCTGTGGCAGTGTTTGTGATCGTACGATCGTGAGCGAGGAACGATCCTTACGACCAGCAGTCACAGAGGCGGATTGGTGCGCGAGCATCACCATAATTCGCTGCGTTATTCTATCTTACTAGAGCAAAAAAATCATATTCGACATTCCAACTCTCGCTCTAGCGGCCGCTAATTAAACATCTATGTAAGATCTAAGCGGCTGATTCGAATATGTGATTCACATCGCGCCTGTTGTCGCTCGATGTGAGTCGGAAGGGAGGTGACAGCCTTGCAGCGATCTGGACCTCAGTCTGGGGCTGCAATGCTTAAACCATGCAAATATTACAGTATCTTCTGTAATTGGGCAATCTTACCAATAGCTTGTCCTGGATCGATATATACATTAAAAATAATAAAAAAAAAACTTGTGCTAACTGTGCATCCCTCTCAGACTAGCCGGCCTGGACAAGGAGGTAGTGTCCAAAGTGTCCGAGTGGCGGCGCTTCGTACAGTCCACCAACCCCCACCAGACGGAGCTGCCGAGTCCGTTCGAGACTCTGAGTGGACTCGACAAGATGGCCGTCATCAAGTGCTTCAGACCGGACCGCCTGCTGCCAGCCGTGCACGTGAGTTTTTCATGTGGTGCTCAAGTGGAGAACAAACTTGTCTTTACTAAATTTTCTTCTCCGTCTCTTGATTTCTATTGGATTATTGTAATTTCATACATGTTCTTTAAGAAAGGATCCATCGATATATTTTACATTTGCTTTGATGCATGTTTCTTCAATTCTGTCAACTACATTACATCCTATTGTATACAAGTATTTTTATTTTAATATTCTGCAAGTGGGAAAATTGTCATTCTTGTTTATTAATGAATGCCTTATTTTTGGTTGCAGAGTATTTTCGTATTAAAAAAAATTAGTTCTCTCGGAATTTTATACCTTTTGGTGGTGTACTCCTGCAGTATTTGTAGTAATAATCACTGTGATAATCACGTAATGTATATAATGTACGTCGTGCACGAAATTCATGACGCTCTCTTCCTCAGGTGATAGAAACTGTTTGATGTTTCTTTAAATATATATATATATATATATATATATATATATATATATATATATATATATATATATATATATATATATATATATATATATTATATACGTACATATCATATATATTAAATTTTTAGATGCTGAATTGGTTTTCAGTACTTTATGTCAGTACAAAATTGCTCCAGTCAGTACAAAATTTCTCCAGTTTCGTCTTACATCCAGCACTTTTGACCTATAAAACACTTAATCCAAGTACAAATTTGGTACTGAAAAAATAGAGTCAATTTTTTGTACTTTTTTTGACTCTCTTTTTTCAGTACCAAATTTGTACTTGGATTAAGTGTTTTATAGGTCAAAAGTGCTGGATGTAAGACGAAACTGGAGCAATTTTGTACTGACATAAAGTACTGAAACCAATTCAGCATCTAAAAATTTAGTGTAATATATATATATATATATATATATATATATATATATATATATATATATATATATATATATATATATATATCTCATGCAGTTATAGGCTACCTTAATTATTACGGTGTGACTTACTTGACGATTATTGATTGATTGACAGGAGCTGATCTGCTCGGAACTGGGCCGCAGTTACACGGAGCCCCCAAGCTTCGACCTGCGTGTTTCATTCGCCTCGGGCGGCCCCAGCGTGCCTCTCATCCTGGTGCTCTCGCCCGGGTCTGACCCTTCCGAGATGTTGCTGCAGTTCGCCGCAGAGCAGCGTGTCGCCACCGTGCGGGCAGTCTCCCTCGGACAACAGCAGGTAGGGCCCAAATTGACACAATTAGTAAAGCACCGAGGAGCGCACTGGACGCATCCGAGTCGTGGATAGTCGTCATGAGTTCGATCCCACAGGCACCGTTAAACTTTTCAGTGGCGGAAGGGAGGTGGTTGATGGCGTCCTCCATCAATTGCCGACCATCCTGACTGAGGTTTCCATGGTTTCCTCATTCACAATCAAGCAAATGCTGGGATAGGTGATGTAGGTTAGGCTATAGCTGCATGCCCATGTTTGTTTGGAAGGGACCCACAAAACCCTAAGCTTTAATATCGTATCTTGTCCGAAATAAAGTCTACCTCAATCTCATTACCTCATTACAATAATAATCTATATATATATATGTGCTATTTCAATTATAAGTGAGCACAACAATGCAATATTTTTTGAGCAATATACCTAGCTATTTACAACTGAAAATCGCGTCCATGCACCGCGCGCACTTGGAAATAGCAGATAGCTCATAATCTTTATCCTCTCGTTTTAAATCGTCATCTCGGTAATGGACTGGAGAGTATAGCCATTATGGCGAAAGCCGTTTGTCACCTTTACAATGGAGTAGCAACCTTAATTTTTTTATTGCAGAATTGAATAGAGGGTGCAAAGTTAAGCTACTTTGATTTTTTTCAGATTTTTTTACAACCCTGGAAGTATTTTTAAAAAATTATTGAAAGTCCTTATTTTGACGTCACGCGGCGGTAAGTCCTATCCTTTCTTACGGAGAGGTGCCTCGTGACGTCACAAAAAAAGAGTTTCAAACAAATTTTAAAAACACTTCCAGGGCTGCAAAATACTCGAAAAAAATCAGGGTAGCATAACTTTGCACCCTCTATATTTCTGTAATAAAAAAAAAATTGAGGTCGATACTCCATAGTCCTTCCGCAAGGAAGACTTTTTCCACCTTACATCCCGAAGTGTCTCGGCAGGCCCGGCCATGATAGTTAATTTCAACTGTTGTCAAGGGACACACACTACATCGGGACCTGTAACTAACTCAACATCAATCAATCTGGTCGATCTGTTTCAGGGTGAGAGGGCGGAGGCGGCAGTGTTAGAGGGGGTGTGTCACGGGGGGTGGGTGGTGCTCCACAACTGCCACCTGGCGGGACCCTGGCTGCCCGAGCTCGAGCGGATCTGCGACAACGTTCTCACCCCCGAGAAGACGCACAAAGACTTCCGGTTATGGCTCACCACCGCGCCTGACACCGCCCTGCCAGTTTCCATCCTAGAGAGAGGTACGTTTGTCAGCGTTGTAATTGTGTATATTAGGGCAGCGCCACGCAAAGAGAAGGGCAGGAGGTTTAGAGAAGAGGTTAAGGTGAAATTTGGGGTTTCTCTTTGACTAGGGGTGAAAATGACGACAGAGCCACCACACGGCCTCCGCTCGAAGCTCCTCCACTGCTACAACGTTCTGCGACTCTCCGACCTGACATTCTTCGAGCGGTCCTCCAAGAGCACGGAGCTGCACCGGCTGGCCTTCAGCATCAGTTTCTTCCACGCGGTGCTGCAGGGCAGGATGCAGTTCGGGTCGCTAGGATGGAACGTCTGCTACGAGTTCAACGACAATGACTTCAAGATCGGCATCACGCAACTGCAGGTATAAAGGCGGATTCAGATGGCGACAACGGCGATGCAACGCGATTTTGACGTAAAAGCTGTGAAATGTATCCTATATGCGCGCAGCGGCAAATTCGCCGGGAATCGCGTTAATTACGATGCTCTTTTTCTTTTAATCGCCAAATATGGCCACTAATGGATGTACAGCAAAAGTGCACATTATTATGCGACGCATCGCGAATAATGCGCACCTGCTGCATCTGCACCCATTGGCGGCCATATTTGGCGATTAAAAGAAAAAGAGCATCGTAACGCGATTCCCGGCGAATTCGCCGCCGCGCACATAGGATTTCACAGCTTTTACGTCAACATCGCGTCGCATCGCCCGCCGTTGTCGCCATCTGAATCCGCTTTAGTGTAAATAAGAGTGTAAAATATACGAGCTTTTCAGTTTCGGCTTGAGCCAAGTGCAGTACGGTGCTCTGTTTAGCTAAAACGACATGGGCTTGAGCCCCAAAGCAAAGTCGGAAAGAGGCTGTATCCTGCTTTTGCCAGGGTTAAGGAAACTCGATGCATGTTGAAAAAATGGATTGACAAACGTAAATTTTTAATTATGCTTGCGCCGACTTTTTTTTTATGACTTACGAACTGCTTTAATTAAGGTGCTTTTCCAGCATGGAACGATATCGGGCGAGACGAAAAAGGCGCCCTTTCAATTAAAATATTATATGGCGAACATGTTGGCGTGAAAAATCTTTCCTCCAGCCTCCAGCCATTATTAAATCCAGCCGCGATTTTTACATGCACGCCAACATGGCCACCATATTATAATACATATTATATATATACTAATAATGCAAGTGCGCCTTCTTCGCCCCGCTCGATCCGACATCGCTACATGGAAAAGCTGCACCTTTTATATATATACGCTCGAATTATTCTGATGTGAAATAGTGAGTGAAAGGAAGGGTCGGATCCAGTGGGGGTCACGGTGGGCAGCAGGGCAGTTGTGTCTTATCCCCGATGTTAATTTTGCAGTTGTAGAGTGGGGATGTTCCGGAGGGGGGAGGGTTATTGCCCCCATCACCGTCTCCTGGATCCGCTATTTATGCTTATAGCTACTCTGATTTGTCACATTTTTCTCAGAATTTCAAAGCTATAGATTTCAAGAAAATTTTCAAATTAATGACCACGCGGGCCAGAGTCACCCCTAGTCAATATATTGATACCAAAGAGCCCCGATGAGAGACATATGGTTATCAATATTCAACTTTTAATAAATTGTAAATAGTAAATATACGTCCCAGAATTGAAGAAATGCCACTTAATAATATAATAATTAATATGTTATCCCTATTATAGTCCGCAATAATGAGCTACCTGTCACCACTATCTTTTTGCAATAATCATGAGCATCTGCTATTTCAGATGAGCGCAAAAATATGCATGAGCTTTAAATCGGTATAACATAATGCTCATTATTGCGCTCACATTAAACAGCATGCAGATAGCTCTTTATTGCAACAAGATTTTGGTAAGCAGATAGCTCATTATTACGGACGAGGTATGAATTATATTATTGAAATTGCAACAAAACTGTTGGTCGTCACTCGCAATTTTCCATTTTTACGGTTGTTGTATACGTGCGCCTTAATTAATAATATATAGTTGAACAATTACGTCATCAACTCATCTTTTACACGTCCAAACCTAATATTTTTACCTCTAAAACAGTTAAAACACATCTTGTTTCCTCTTCACTAAAAGTGCGGTTGAAATGAAGACAATATTTGTATAACATTTTGTGTTCAAGAAGAGGAGGAAAGACGTAATCTCGTCTTTTTTCCTCTAAAATGGTGCAAAATAAGAGGAAAAAAGACGAGAGGAGAGCTTTAATAGCGAAGAAAGGGAGAGATTTTATTACAACCTCGTAATATTGACTGATGGACACTTGCAGTCGTTCCTGGACGAGTACAAGGAGGTTCCGTACGCGGGCCTCAACTTCATGGTGTCCGAGTGTTTGTACGGCGGGAGGGTCTCGGACGAGTGTGACCGCAGGCTGCTGACGTCACTGCTACCTCTCTACTGCTGCAGGGGGCTCATCGAGGATCACAGGTACGTGTGCTGTCTTTTAGGAAACAAGTCATGTTCAATAATGGACTACCTTCATGAAATTTTTTATCGCATTTTGGATAAAAAGGACTTTGAGTTATGTATGAGCATTTAAGTGGCGGCTGCAAAGTTGAAGGATGCAGAGCTAGGTATTGGCAGGTTAACGTCACAATGCACAACCTGCCATAAGTAGCCAAGATTTTATGTCATTTTTGTTTATTATTTTTATATATCAAACCCTAGTGGGTATTTCTACTTAACTAATTACATAATATTATACTTTGAAACCATACAAACCTTACGATACCCTAGCTTGAGCGTTACGCGGGCTCTTCAAGAAATGTAGCAGCCACGGCCTTAAGCATTTGCCTGCATGCGACTGAGGGAAACGTGGAAACCTCAGCCAGGATGGACGCTACAGTTTTTGTCAATAAACCAGAAGTGTCCCGGTCAAGCGCACTGTGCCACACCTCCCGTCATTTTAACATTAGAGTATATACGGACCTGCATCCTTAATTGGTTTGCATGCAGCCGCGCGCCGCTCATGGCATACATATATACAGCTGTATCGCGCACGGATAAAATAATATTCTTTAGTAAATAATTCTGAAAAAAAAAAAAAAAAAAAATGAAATCTTTGCCATGCATCTTATTTCAAATTCATTTAATTGAAACTAACGTTCTTCGTTTACGAATTTTCCAAATTCTTGGGGTTTATTTTAATATTATCTGTAAAGTGTCATAAAATTGTATTTCTGAATAAAAATGTTGATAATGGACTCTATACAACTCTCTGTGACTACCTAACTTATAATTTGAAGCCTGATACCAACAGTGTAATACAAAAAGAACTATTTACTACAAGTATATATAGTCGTTGAGTATAATATATATGTCATGCTTAATTGATATCTCGGTGATTACAATGTTTGACGGTCCTCCGCAGCTACAAGATAGCGGGGATGTTCGAGGTCCCAACGGCCGCAGACCTTCAGAGGAACTTGTCCGCGCTCACCAATGACGTCACCCCCGAGGTGTACGGACTGAACCACAACGCCAGCTTCTCCAAGGGGGTGCGCGACGCCAAGAGAGTAAGTCATGGTGCCATTCAGATTGTTTCTAGGTGCGGGTTCAAGGATCGCCTCCTTTAAAAGGTCCCAAAATATATTGATAGTGTTTTAGCCCACCTTCCCACCTCAAATTTAACATTGCGGGATAAGGCCCCGCCCCTCCTCACCCCCACCCCCTCAGAGCTGCGCGCTGGATCCGCCCCTGGCTTGTTCTGTATATTATGACATGTAGCTGTCATCATTGAATTGCGAAAATACAAACTGCATCAGATGAGAGCGAAATCAGCTATATAAATCGGATCGGTATATATAATGACGCTCGATCATTTTTGCGCGCTCACCGGAAGTAGCAGAAGGCTATAATTATTGCAACGTGATCATGATAGCAAGATATTAGCTCATTATTGAGGACGAGGGACGATATTGGTAATTGTATGCAGTAATAATTTTATTTATTTTAGATTATATATATACACATTAATATAAAAGAGACCACACTTGATGATGCACAAATTAAACTCTGCAGTTTCAACGTTTGCAGTTTCTTTATAATCTTTATATTTTATATTTAATTTATATAATATACATTCATGCCCTAAATGCTACATTACATCATATATAAGGATTCAAAATCTATTAGGGCCGTCTTACACAAAATCGCATGATGATTTCTCAGCGTATATCATGATATAGAAAAATTAAGAACCTATATATATGCGATCAGGTGATTATTGATGTCATAATTACTCAGGTGCACCCGCAATACCTGCACATGCGTGGATTTAAAGGGTGGCTGGGGGGGGGGGGCTGCAGCCCCTCCCGAAACTTTGAATTTAACATGGGCAATATAGACATTTTCCCCACTCCCAATTTTTTTCTTAACATTAGCCTTATGGAGATAGCCTCTCCCGAAATTTTGTTCTTAGATCGACCTGCATGTATCACGTACACGCGAGCATACAGCTTCGTTTCGTGTCACATGCGATCATATACGTTTCTCATTTAGAACCGATTCTAAATTTTCATTACATGAACTATAAGTCATACGTCGATCATATGATACCGTAATTATTATCGTTATTATTTTATGTTAACATATTATTATATGTTTACAAATAAAATAAACATTCTTGATCATCAAGCAATTAATTTAACGTCCAGGTCAGGTCGTCGCGCATGGTTCTATTACTTGGATGGGTGACCGTTTCCCGTTTCAAGCATAGACTTAAATTATATGTGTTTTCTGCTTGTAAAAATTAAGCTGCGCCTGCTCGTAATAAATTTGCTTGAATCCTTCCCTGCCGTAAATTCATCTCCACTTAATATATTAATCTTAATATCCACCCACAGTTGAGTGACGCACTTGCAGAGTGTGGTTCCCCAGGCTTAATTTGGACATACCTTAATTTTGATAAAAAGTAGAGTTGTCCGTCCTGACTGAGGTTTTCACATTTCCCTTAGTCTCACCTCGATCAGCAAATGCTAGGACGCGTTTTACAGCTATATAATAGGCTTATAGGCCACCATGCTTTAATTCCCCTAATCCATTAATACAATAAGCTATTAATATATAATCAAAAAAGTATATATAATATGAAAAGAAATTATTGTTCATCAATATATTGATTAATTATACATATTAATATTAATAATATTTATTTATTTGATTAAATAAAATATTAAATATTATTAAAGTACCATATATATTTATAAAATAAAGTATTTATGTTATCATGAAATAATGATACAATAAAATAATAACCTATTTATATATAATATTATAAATAAATATAATTGTATTTAATATAATTTCACTCGACTGTACGTCCTACATTAAATACTTGATGAATGATCATTTGGAAAAAAAGTAAAAATAATATTTTTTTACTATTTAATTTTATTTTATACTCTTTGACCAATGAAAAATAAAATGAATGTATAATATACATTCATTATAATTATTTACGTAGGTATTATCATAATTACGAATTACTAAAGAGAGTAAAAAGAACTGTGCTCACCAGGGATCGAACCTGGGACCTTCTGCGTGTTAGGCAGATGTGATAACCACTACACAATGAGCACCGCTGAGAAAGAGGGCTGCACATTGCTGTATATAAACAAATAAATCCCGACATCTACCGGACGTTTGCGGTAACACGCCTTCTCTTATCGATCGAATGTAGGAGTTAGGACAGGCGAGTGAAACTTTCCATGAAATCTTTTAATATTTGTGCGATCGAATTATGTATTATTTTTACTCAGCACAATTAATTTTTAAATTATAAATAGTTATGGATAATAATTATTAATATTATTTAATATATAATTATACTCTATTTAATTATTATTTAATGATCGAATTCATGCATATGATACGGTGTATATATACGTAATTTATATGTTATAAAAAAATATGTATAGAGTATGCTATATATGTATTAATATACTATTAATAATTAATTTATTTACTAATATAATATATCATTATATATTTATATTAATTAAATTGCAAAATAAATTAAGTAACGCGCCGGAGAAAAAAATAAAATTACCCCCCCCCCCCCTTCCAAAGATTACAATATACATTGCTGTGGGTTTTACCACCCCCACCCAACGCCCCCCTTAATTTCCACCCTTAATATAACATTGCGAAAAGCCCCCCCCCCCCCCCCTTCTTCTCCACGAGAGCCGCGCGCTGGATCCGCCCTGGCTGGCCTGCGGCGGGCGGGCGTGCTCTGGTACATGCAGTATAGAAATAAATCTGTATCATGGAAATAAATATGATACATATAATTATATATCACACTATATAGTGTATAGAGTATATATATATATATACTATAATATACATAATTTATAAAATATAGGAGGTGTAATTAATATAAGAGTTAACTTTAATTATAATAGAACATTCGTCACAATGTATCATAAAATTAATTGTAATATATAAAACAAAATTATATATATTATATTAAGAATGCTATATCATCATATCCTACAACATACCATATGTGTATAATAATTAATGTTAATGTATTAAGGTAGAGATAATACGAATAAGCTGTTCGATGTCGTCCCCTTTGATTAACATGTATAAACCTTAATAGCAAATTCGATTCAATTCAATATTCCCTTATTCCCTTTAAAGAGTTAAAATGGTTCGCACACACGTACATCACTCGGTGACCAGATCTGCTCCTCAGCTGTTGTCTAGCGTCCTGCTGGTACAACCGACCTCGCTGACCTCCGAGCCCCGTCTGGTGAGCACCGTGCAGCAGATCGTGCAGGAGGTGCTGCTGAGACTGCCCGTGCCCTTCGACCTGACGAGGGTGGAGAACCTGAGGTCGCGGAGACACGAGGACTGCTTCAACACTGTCCTGCAACAGGTACTTTTGATATACTTAATGTAAGGAAAATTTTATACTTAAATTGACCCTGTTTAATTCAGTACAAAATTTGTACTGAAAAGTGCAAAAAACACTGAAAATATTTAATGTACTGAATCCTAAAAAGTCCTCTTACTTTAAGAAAATAAAAGTACTGAAAACACATTCAGAATCTAATATTTAAGTGTGATAGTCCCTCTTGTCCAGAATAATGCGACAGACATACAGCCTCTGACACGATCACGATCTTTTTGTTGCAAAAATGAGCTGATGTCTGTTATTTCAGATTAGCGCAATTATAATGAATTGTATTTTATACTGATTTACAGCTCATAATCGCGCTCACTTGAAATATCAGACTCATTGCAACGAAATAGTAATAATGCATGGGGAAGGTAACACGCCCAATGTTAAAAAAAATCCTGTGCACATGATAAAAATTATATAAAAAAAAAATAAAGTTTTCTCCTCTACATATCCCCTATCAGTAGCTACAATATCAGGTATACAAATTCGATCTATATAGTTTTTTAGTTATGGGGGCACATTCACAAAGCACTTTAGCCCCCACTTTAGCCTCAATTTTTATCCCTGGTGCTAAACCAGGGGCTATCATAAAAGGACTAATCATGTTTAGCTTCTGCATGGTTTAGCACCAGGGATAAAAATTGAGGCTAAAGTGGGGGTAAAAGTACTTTGTGAATGTCCACCATGAATTTTTAAAGTTCACTAATTTAACATGGAGAAATGGAACTTCCATGGATGTTAATAACCGGATCACTAGCTCCTTAGTATTACTCTTTGTACGTACTCCATTAACGTAATTGGGGTCGTGTAATGTTACACCTTTATTTTTATGTGTTTTTAGAAATGTAATTAGAAAATTAAATTGAAGAAAAATTGTAATAGATTAAATTTTATTAAAAACAAATTTAAAAGTAGTCAACTTTAAAAATTCATAACTTAAAAACTGCATGGCTCGAATTTGTCTATATTTTAGCTGCTGATATAGAGGATGCAGAGGAGGAGAATATTTTAAATTTGTTTCATAACTATCACGTGTGGGATTTTTTTTTTTTTTTTTTAATATTTGGGGGCGTGTTACTTTTACCTTTAAACAGACAGCTATTCCGGACGAGGGATGATATAACAGCTGATAATGTCCAGACTATAAGACGCCCCTAGTTGAAAATTTACGTCTTCAACTCATCCTTTACACGTCTAAACCTAATCTTTTTACCTCTAAAACACATATTATTTCCTCTTCGCTCAAAGTGAGGATGAAATAAAGACAATTAATATTTCTAACATTTTATGTTCAAGAAGAGGAAAAAATACGTATTCTTGTCTTTTCCTTCTTTTTTACCTCTAAAATGGTGCAAAATAAGAGGAGAAAACACGAGAGGAGAGCTTAATAGTGAAGAAAAGATGACATTTATTTCAACTCGGGGTACGTCATCTCTAACTGTTCTCAGGAGGTTTGTCTGTATAATGGTCTACTGTCCCGCCTGCACCTCTCGCTGAAGCGGCTGACCAAGGCCATGCAGGGCCACGCGCCTATGACGCGTGACCTTGAGGAGATGTTGGGTGACCTGGCGGAGAACACGGTGCCCCGGCAGTGGGCCAGGGTGTCCTTCCCGTCCCTGAAACCACTCGGCAGCTACGTCAACGACCTTTTACTCAGGTGAGAACATTGACGAGTGGCGGGAATTTTTAAAACGTTAATTAACGAACCGAAGACAAACATAGAACTCCGCGTAAAGGTGGATTCACATGGCAATTTTTATCATGCGACGCGACGTGAATAGTGTGCACTTGCTGTAACACCAATTGTCGGCCATATTTGGCGATTAAAAGAAAAAGAGCATCGTAATTAAAACGATTCCCGGTGAATTCGCCGCCGCATAGAATTTCACAGCTTTTACGTCAAAATTTCGTCACATCGCCCGCGTTGTCGCCATCTGAATCCGCCTTTATATATGGTCAGAAATTTGATGAAAATTGTATGACTTCTCATCATAAGATTTGAGCATCATGCCGCTAGTGCAAGTAGCTCATAAGCAATTAATATACACATGGCGTTACACCAGTGGCACCACGCTAAGACCTCTCGAAACTTTGAAAATCTTGGTAAAATTTTTGACCATAAAATACGGAGGTCTCTCTAATGTCTGTGTAGCTGTGTTCACGAACAAAACTTTACGGTCGCTGCTTCTGGTATATATTAGGCTGCATGTTCCTTTTGGATCTAGCAGCCATTACTGCAGCGAAGCGAGTGTTCGGGGAATAAATTGACAGACAAGGTTTTTATGTGACTGACGCGTGCAGAACTGTTGCAGACTGTCCGAGATGTGCACGCTTGGCAATTAAGCAGCCGTGCATGCATGATGGTGTGCGAGTTTATATATAATACGGAAATAGGACTTGTTTGCTATAAATTAATTCTTTTGTTTCCGCGCGTCTATGATTGTTTTCTTCTAAATTACTGTGAAGTTAACATGCATTCATGAGCTGCATTTCCCGGCCCCACTCCAATTTTTTAATTAACATTGAATTTTTGGAGTTAGCCCTCTCTCCCCCCAAAATTTCATTTCATTTCGATCGCGCCTATATATTGTAATTTAATTACGTTGTGTAATCCTTATACTCCGTGCAAAGTATTACAAAATGTAGTGATCCATAGCAAGCCCGAGTTGAAATAAATTTCATCTTTTATTCGCTATTAAGCTCTCTCCTCATCAAATTTCCTCCTATTTTGCACCATTTTAGAGGAAAAACGAGATAAAAAGACGAGATTACATATTTTTTCCTCTTATTGAGCATAAAATGTTAGAAATATTGTCTTCATTCTATCCTCACTTTTGAGCGAAGAGGAAATAAGATGTGTCTTAGAGGTAAAAAGATTATATATTTAGACGTGTAAAGGATGAGTTGAAGATGTAATTTTTCAACTAGGGAGGTCTATATCAAATTCGCAATAAAGAAATAAAATAATAAAAATTATAAATTTAAATATATTAGTAAATTTAATAAAATAAATAAAATAGAATAAAAGGTCGATGTTTTGCTTGCAGACTGAAGTTCTTCCAGACCTGGATAGACGAAGGGACGCCCCCAGTGTTCTGGCTATCCGCCTTCTTCAGTCCAAAGACCCTCTTGACGGGGGTGCTGCAGAACTTCGCGAGGTCCTCCCACACAGACATCGAGGACCTCACCTTGAGCTACCGTGTCACCGAGTGCGAGAACAGCGAGGGAGTCGGCAAGGTGGGAATTTGTAGCTTGAATCGTAGACATGCAGGCACTTGTCTTTTTTTACTGTAATTTTTAAAGCGAAAGTGTTACATGCACAACTTTGAGCTTGAATCTCGAGATGGTGTAGAGATAATGGAGGGAAAGGATGGTGGCCACGGCCTGTTACGTGTGTCCCAGCATTCACTGTTAGCCCTTGAATATCATAGAACGTCTGCTTACGAGAAAGGTCTCATGTACTCAGCCCAATTGTTTTATAATGGTTTACCTGAAGATATTAAAAGTGAAGAAAACTTTATTTATATTTACAAGAAGAAAGTGAAGTGTTATTTGTTATTAAGGAATGTGTATAAGATTTACGATTTTTTCAAGAAAGACTGAATATTTATTAAAATTGTAAAGTGCTTTGTAATAAATTATGTATTGTTGACTTGCCTTTAAGAAAGATTAAAAAAATTGAATTGAATTGATGAGACTGAGGGAACCGTGGAAAACCTCAGTCAGGAGGGACACCTCTAATTTTTATCAATGGATCACACACAAGTGCATTAGGCTAGTCGCAGACAGAATCGCATGATTTCGCAGCGTATGATAAAAAAATTAAGAAACTATGCGATCAGGTGTACGCGCGCACACTGCAGCTTCGCATGGTATCGTATGGTATGACATCGTAAGTTTCTCATTTAGAACTGATTCTAAATTTTTATCATACGAGTACGAAGTCATAAGATACGAAATCATACGATGCGATGCTGTCTGCGAGCAGCCTTACTGCACTATATATATACACAGGCCACACAGGGTGATGGATATACTCCAGGGAGGAGGCCATGTGTAATTTTTACATGAACCGGTCATCCGATCCATCAAAGTACTAACCACACTTGATGGTGCTTGACTTCGGTGATCTAAAGAATGCACTGCGCCATGCTCAACCTTTTATATATACACACTAAACTTTTTAGATACTGAATGGGTTTTCAGTACTTTTATTTTCACCTTACAGCAAGGACGTTTTAGGATTCAGTACATTAAATGGCTGAATTAAACCTTATTTTCAGTACTTTATGCACTTTCCAGTACAAATTTTGTACTGAATTAAACAGGGTCAATTTTAGTACACAAATTGTCCTTAGATTCAGTATCTAAAAGTTAAGTGTGTATAAGAATGACAGTTACGCTGCCACCCCTCTGCGCATTATCTGCAAGCTTTATCAACATTCTGTCCCTATGACAAAAGATTTAAGCTGAACTGAATTACGATTTTTTTATGACCTCAAATTTTTACTTTTCTGTTCCAGCTGGAGCCCCAACCAGAGGAGATTTTGATCGAGGTAAAATCCACATTAAATTTTTAGATACTTAATATAAGGACAAGTTTTGTACTTACAAATTGAATCCTTTTAATTCAGTACTAAATTTTGCACTTAATAGTGGACAAAATATTGGAAATAAGAAATAAGGTATAATATATATTAGCCCGTTTAATGTACTGAATAAAAAAAAATCCTTACTATAAGTTGAAAATAAAAAATTAATGAAACCCCATCAGTATCTAATATTTAGAAGCTTCCGTTGTGACGTCACTACTTTGTGTGAACGACGTCACTTGTTCCTGCAGGGACTTTTCCTGGAGGGCGCTCATTGGGACAAAGAAAGGAACAGTCTGGAAGAGCCGCGGGAGGGGGTGTTACACAGCAGACTGCCCATCGTCAGGGTGCAACCTGGCAACAAGGTGAGGAGGGAGTATTTTATGTATTTCCCTTGACTCCTTAATTTTGGTGAGAGCGTTCACACGAAACAATTGTATCAGAATCAGAGACCCTACAGAGACCTTCGTGTCTTATGGCCAGGAATTTGAACAACCTGGGCTGAGCTTCGCTGCTTCTGAGAGTGGCGGCGCCACTGAATCGCAGCGGCACGGCCCGGTTCTCGCCATGGCTGCGCGGGCAATTTCAGCCAGCAAGAACCGGGCAGCGCCGAACATTTAGCAGCGCCGCCACTCTCAGAAACAGCGAAACTCTGATCAAATCCTAGGTCATGTGATATGGAGGTCTCTGTAGGGTCTCTGCAATATTGTATAATACTGGGAGGATGGATCCGACTAACTTTCAAACCTTTCACTTTTGCCACAAACGCGATGCTATGTTGTGACGTCACGTAGAACGCTGACTTTGATAAGTGCATTTGATTGGCTAGCCTAACTTCTCGAATTATTAAGAAAGGCACCGCTGTCAAAGGTGTCACTTTAATCGCCAGCGCTTAATATACTCTGTCAGATCTTTGACGTTCCCACTCGTGTGGCTTATTTTGGCGGACTTTTCCGAAGATTGACGAAAATTGTCGAGTAACGAGGTTCCTGAATTCGACGTCCTAGGCCTTCTTCCATCTAAAGTGAACCGAATTTAAAGCCTTACACATTTCACCATTTTAAATCCCTCTGCCAGCAGCACAGCAAACAGAAGGCCTGTTCGTAAACCCTGCTCGGTGTACACTTTCTGCACCCAATCGACCTTATGTACATGGGATATAAGGTCGATTGGGTGTAGAAAGTGTACACCGAGCAGGGTTTACGAACAGGCCTAGAGTCTTCCAACAAACTTCCCTTGCTTTATTGTAAAAGAATTATGAAAAGGTGGCGTCACACTAAAAAAATGTCAACAACAACATCTCACAAGGTCCGTTGCCTCTTGCTAGTAGCAAACGTATTTTCTTCCTCTGTTCCTCTAAGAGAAGCTTTACCTTGGTCATCCCCATGCAGGCGCAGCCCTTCCCCCCCCTCCCCCCTTCCCCGAAATGTGTGATTTAACATCATGTGCAATATAGGCATTTCCCCACTCCAATTTTTTTAACATTAGCCTTATGGAGGCAGCCCCCCCCCCCATTTTTTCTTGGATCCGCCCCTGTTCCCGTGAAGGGTTGACAACTGCCCTGAGTAGGGCTAAGTCTGCTGAGCAGATTGGCCCACGTTGGGCTAGTCACGCTAAATGCAACCCTCATTACTTGGATGTATAAAGAGCTGCCTACATTTCAGGAGCTAAAAAACGTCCGTCATAGCGACATAAAAATATTTGCTCTGCTTCTAATAATTCAAAACACATACATTGCATGAAGCAACTTGTTTAGTACATAGGTGCAGTTCATACGTAAAAAAATTGTTTTAAACCACTTCTTGATTAAATACAATAAGTAAGGTATTTTATTAAACTATAATATAACTCGTAGAGTATAGCTTATAGCTTATGCTGCGCATCTAACTACTCGTCCAAAGTTCCTCAAACAGTTTGCTCGAGCAGTAATAATGCAGTTTAAAGAAGGATTCAGTAAAACTGTTACTATAAAACTGGATTTTAGTTAACATTCATAATTTTTAAATTCATTAAAATGTATTTTTTTGTAATATATAATATATATATTTATGTTCGAAACTAATTCTAACACTACACCAGTCAATTTCTTCGCTTCAAGATTTTAATTTATTTATTATTTAACCGGATACACGTGATACATGATATAAAAAAAATAATAATAATTTTACAAATTTTATAGTAGAGTGATTTTTTTTTCTACCATATATATAGTTAACTGGTGCATTCTTCTATTTTTTTTTTTAATTCGATTTATTTTGTATATTAAATTTTTAAAAAATATATATTCTGTGTTTCTATCCACTGCTAATAATAATGATGTTTATTTATTTCTTTGGCCCACTTCAGATACAGCCTATACTTTCAGGGACATATATGACGTCAGCCTTTATACCCGCAAAACAAAACTTCTGAAAATGTTTGACAAATTCGAATTTGTGTCATCTATGGCAATAAAAATATTAAAATCAATATTATTAAAATTAATTTTATTATAATTATATAATATCTAAAACTAACAAAAAAATAACAAGAAATTTCTATAGATGTTATATATGGTGCATTATTAGGGTATGTAGGGTATAATATTAATAACCCTGGTGCATTAATTATAACCATCTTATTATATGTTATAACATAACTGATGTGTTAAGGCGGATTCAGATGGCGACAACGGCGATGCGACGCGATTTTGACGTAAATTTAAAGCCATGCGGTGGCAAATTCGCCAGGAATCGCATTAATTAATTACGATGCTCTTTTTCTTTTAATCGCCAAATATGGCCGCCGATGGATTTTACAGCAAGTTCGCATTATTCGCGTCACGTCGCATCATAAAAATCACCATGTGAATCCACCTTTAGTTCCATCATGCTGCATCATATGGCTTGCCACAAAAAAATGTTTTAAAAATTTTTTGTCAGCCATTTAATCACATTAGGATCCTCCCTCCCAATGCTAAGTCGATTGAGCTCCTCTGTTTTGCTACAGGACCGCGGGGAGCGCCAAAGTTTCGCGTGCCCGCTCTACGTGACGAGCGCAAGGGGAGCTGCCGAGCTGGTGACGCACGTGCTGCTTGACACGTGTCAGCCGCCGCACGTGTGGCTTAACCAGGGAGTCGCGTGTCTCTGTCAACTCGCAGACTAGACTCGACCAAAACTGAAGCTCCCAGGACTTCGAAAGCTGCAACTTTTTCTATAATAGTTTGTGAATTTCATATTTTTAATTTTCGATGATACATCTAATCCCTGTGAGCTTGGATTGAGTTTGAGGCAGCCGGGGTAATGGGTAGGGATCAGGGAAGAAAAGGATGGTAGCCATGGCCTGTTATGCATCCCAGCATTCACTGATATGAGACTGAGGGAACCGTGGAAAACCTCAGTCAGGAAGGACACCTCTTCTTTAATCAATGCCATGAACTAAAGGGATTTATTAAAGCCTGATGGGGAACCACACACAAGTGCATTACTGTATACTGGGTGGAAATTAAGTGAGACGAATTTTTATCTCATTTAGTTAAATGACGAAACACAAAACGGATTGATCTCAGATTTTTGTCACTGCATTAATTATGTATAATAAAATATTTCTGTGTGAATTATATATAATTAAAATGGATTATTTATAATTAACTATTTGAAAATATTTTTTGTATTTAGGTCATATTATTATACTCTTAAAAAACACAATGACTTAAAAAAAAAATAAAATAAAATTTATGATAATCGAGAACATCACAATTAAATGTCAAATAAATTATATTTTTATTCTGCACGGCACGTACCTAGCTTTATGTGTGGATTCTCCTACATTAGTATGGACAACATACATGAAATTTTTTTATTGTATTATAGAAATGAATAGAGGGCACCAAATTATTCTACTCTGAATTTTTCCAGCTTTTTTTTGAGACCCGGAACTATTTTTAAATAATTTTATTGTTGAAAGTTCTGTAAGTTATAAGTTGGCACCTCTAAATCCTTAATAAAAACGATAGGACAAAGACGCCTATTGACGCCTCCAGGGGGCGTGGCCGCACTTTCAATAATGATTTAAAAATATTTCTGTGTTTCTAAAAAAAATCTGAAAAAGTTCAGAGTAGCATAATTTGGTACCCTCTATTCATTTCTGCAATAAAAATTTTCATGTAGGTTGTCCATTATTGTCTTATAATATATTTTATGTTCAAACTGTGTGTAGTTTGCAATTTGAATTTTTTCACAAATTAGATTGATCTAAAGGTTTCGACAAAGCTTTCTTTTCGTTATCACTGATCATCGTACATTAATTAATTAAAAAATAATCATTTTAATGCAGGCGCTGTTTGTACAAGGTTTGAATTAATCCATTAATAATTAATCTAGATTTATTATTTTTATTAATAATATTGTAGGTTTTCTGATTTTTAATATATTATATAGCTTGCATATTATAAGTGATGCAACTGATGCATTATACAGTATCATACATACTAATAATACTATTTATAACTTTCCTATACTTATAGTTTTATATTACTATTGTGTGTCATGGTTTGATAGTGTTGTATTTTTTATAACATGAAAATATAATATTTGTAATTTGCTTTGAAAATAAAACTCCCAAAATAATAATAATTTTTTTATTATTAAATTTATTTACGCTATAGAAAATTTTTTGTTATATTTTTAGTCTCATTTTGATATTATATTTTACATCTTATATTTATAGTAGGGCTGTAAATAACCGAGAAAAATGTTTAACCGGTGACCGTCAACTTTTAACCGGTTTTTATTCAAACCGTAGTTCGATTAAAAACCGCTCAGAATTCTGAAAATGTTTGATCGATTAAAAAACCCGTCTAATCGTTATCGGTTAATTTTATTCGATTGGTTAATTATTTGAATTTATTTGATCGGTTAATTTAACCGAAACGGCTTACTCTGCGCCATCGGTTATTTTTTGTCAATTATCACGTTAAATTAAGATAGATTTAATACAATTGCATACATAACTGAATATAGTTCAATATTCTTTTTCCTTTAGGGTTCAATATAACGATAAAAAAATAAAGATATAAAAAAAGTTTTTAAAAGTTAATTTTTTACGATCCTATCTGATACGGTGTGCAAAAACGTTCACCTAATGTATTAATTATTTTAAAAAGTACAAAAAGAAAAATATTTTCATGCCGAAATAGTTATATATATTATAAATTATTTTCTGCAAACAGATTAACTGAATAAACTTATAATAGTTATAATTTAAAAAAAAATTGTACGTGCTTTATTAGCAATTAGTGCCATCAGTGCAATTATATTTTAAACTAACTGAAAATTTACTCACAGTTCACGATGTGTCAATTAATTTTTTTGCATTTAAAAAAATTATTAAAAAAAATTAACCGCGGTTTAAAGTGCTTAAAATTATGACACGGCTAGAAACGGTTAAAATTGACTATTAGTTAATTTTTAATTTTAATCGAAGTTCGGTTAAATGGTTAAATTAACCGTAACCTCGAGTAACAGTGTTTTATGAAAACGATTAACCGTGGGGTTTTAACCGGACGGTTAATCAACCGGTTAAAATTTACAGCCCTAATTTATAGCTTAGCATTAAAAAAAAAAATTAATTTAAGGAATTTATATTGTATATAAGTATAAAAAAATTACAACACTGTAAAAGTAATAAGCAATTTATTTTATCAATTTAGTAATAACAACATAATTTACGATTCAGAGTAGAACGTATCATATCCTATAATATATTGTTGAGTTACGTAGAGAAAGCCCCAAGTACTAATTTTTGACAATATAAAATGTACAAAATGTAACAAATCTATATGCGTTGCTAGTAAGTAATATCTATATATATACATATATATGTATGTTGTAAGTAAGTTGCAATCGTCATAAATGTCATAATGCATGACTGTGACGTCATTTATTACGTGATCATCATCGAATGCAGGTTTGGTGTAGTGAACTGAAAAATAAGGAGTGTCCAAAATTAAGAATTTTGTCAGTGGAAATTTAGTTTGAACTAAGAGATTAATGTCACTAGTCTTAGGAGATGGTGAATCACTCTGAATATTACAGTAATAAATTTTTATTACAACATGAATATTCAGTGAAAAAAATGATGCAAAAGTCGGTCTAGTTTTTTAGATATTCCGGATATAAATAGTGCGAATATCATTGGAAATCTGGCGTCCATTACTGCCAAATCAGTAATGATTTGTTGTCAAATCAAGTCAAATCGTATCTCAAAAACTGGACTGTATAATTACTTTTTTTACTTCAAAAATTTGAACAGTCATTTTGTTCTCTATGTTCTGATTTAATTTTTATATTTTTTTACCATAAAAAAAATAATTACCATAGTGACAATAATCCTATAGTAGTGATTACTTTAACCCTGTAAAATTAACAACGAAGGGGGTGGGGGGAGGGTTGACCCACAAATCTTTAAAGCTAAATATATTGTAAAAGCAGGCCACTACACAAAACAGAAAACAATCGTTAGTTGGCCAACCAGCAAAGTACCAAAGTCTTCAGCAAAAAAAAAAAATATATATACCTTTGTAATGCAACAATAATTAAAATATTGAAAGAGCTAGCTACTGCGGAAGTTTTTTTTAGGGAATTTTTAAAATTTCAAGGGGTAATTAAAATTTTAAAACCTCTTTGATAATAAAATTTGAGGTGTGTTGTGATTTTTGTTATCTCAACTGTTCTTTTCATGTCACAATTATTTCCAAAGATATTAATTGTTTTTGGAATTATTATGGGTATTGGGCAGAAACCCAAAAAACGGGGTCCTCTATGCTCGGATTTCAGGGGACATTTTTTAGGTGTTGAGACTGTTGAGACAGTATCAAAGGATGTGTGTACTAAATTTCAGCTTTGTACTAATTTGCCCGAGCAAAATATTTAATTTTCCTGGACTAACATTGGTCCATATGGTTAAGAATATGTTTAAAATAGAAGTTAAATTCTTGTTGCAAATGATAACTTGGTAATACAAATCGGATAATGCAAAATAAATATGATTATTAACTTCATTGATTTTAACACATATTTTTTTTATTCGATTAAAGGAGTACCAAAGTGATTACCTTTTTTTCATATTCGATCGGGCAGCTGCAATTATTCTAATATCCCTGTGGCTCAATATTTTCGTACGATGCCTAGTTATTTTACAATTAATTATTTAGTTTCAAAAGTGAATTTAAATATCATGGTTGATTCAAGTCGGTGTGCGCCCACAGCAGAATTTTCTGCGAATCGGGAGAACCTCCTCCCACCCCTTTCTTGTCGTATCACCGTGGCCACTGCAGGCGCGCACCGACTTGAATCACCCAACGGTGTTTACCTTTAAACTCACTTTTCAAACTAAATAATTAATTGTAAAATAAGTAGGCATCGTACGAAAATATTGAGACACAGGGATATCAGAATAATTCTTAGCTGCCCGAATATGTAAAAAAAGTATTCAATTTGGTACTCCTTTAACGGTTATTAAACCATGTTATTATTAAGTTTAATATTTATTTTATAGAAATTCAGGTGACATTTATAACCTTATTGTTATATTATATACTTACTTTAAAACTCACACATTGGGAAGCCATAAACGTGGGTACATTGGTCCTCCTTCCATCCAGTTTCAGGATGAATTATCATGCAGTTGTGAGAGTTGAGAACTTTGGAATTGTCTGAAGGTTTCAAAGGAGTGAAAAATTGTACCGACTGTTTAGTAACATTCCATCTCCAGTTACTGATGCCAACTCTTTGTGCGGACGACCAGTACCCACGCGTTATGTTCTGTGAAATAAAACAGAAAAAATAGCGCATCAATATTTCTTTGTGTACTTTATGAACAATTATATATATTCAAGTTCTATTTTTTTATTTAAACATCAACTAATATTTCAAGCAATGTAAGAAGTATGCTGTTTCAGAGTTGTCTAATAGATGAATCGGATATTATATAATATGTTTTTGTTAAAAGTTTTAATATATTTATATAATTCATTATTTATCATTTTAGATAACCCTTCATTCAAAGTGCTGCATTTTATAATGTTTGTGTTTGTATGCTTGGAAAATTTACAAATAAAAAAATTTGAATTTGAATTTGAGAATGAGCTATTTGTAACATAATATATTATATACTAGTAGTCTTAGAGATAAGTTATAATTATATATGTTAATAAGTTTTAAATAATGCATGAACAATACTTGCTAGAAGAAAGTAAGGCCGGTCGTAGACAGAATCTCGCAGCGTATGATAAAAATAATAAGAACATATGCGATCAGCTGGGCGCGCGCACACAGCTTCGTATCGTATGCTGTCGTATGATAAGAAATTTTAGAACCGGTTCTAAATAATAAACGTACGATCGTAAGCTATTTTGTTAATAAAATTTCGGAATTATACCCTTCTAGAACTACTGTAAATACAGCAACATTAATTGACCACTGTATTGCTAACATTTATGATTTAAAAGCGAATTATTCCCTGATAGACCATGACATCAGCGATCATAAATTAGCTTTGATAAATATCGCTAATAAAATCTTAAATACCGCAGAGAATAATAAAATTGCTTCTAAAAAAATAACAAAATATGACATGCTTAATAATAACTTAAAAAAATATCCAATTAATTTAATTGAAAGTAAAGATATTAATACTGTATTTAATGCATTTATACAAGACTTAGATGAAAGAATAAAAAAATGTACAATCACAGCTAATATAAATGTTAATAATAACTCGCGGATTATCAAATGCTGGATGACTCAGGAAATTCTGCTACTTATAAAATTAAAAAATAAGTATTTTGCGTACAAAAAACTTTATCCCCATATTAAGGGATATGAAGATAAATATAAAGAAATTTGCAATGAAATTACTAAACAAAAAAGATTAGCTAAAATAAAATATTTTGGAAACCAAACTAAACTTGATTCCCCCAAAAAATGTTGGGACACAATTTATGAAATTATATATAATAAGAAATCTCGTAATGCAAATAATATGTAAGGGGAAACCAAACTAAACTTGATTCCCCCAAAAAATGTTGGGACACAATTTATGAAATTATATATAATAAGAAATCTCGTAATGCAAATAATATGTTACCAAAATATTTTGTTGATGATAATAATAAGATTATTAAAGAAGAACAAGAAAAACTGAATCATATTAACAATTATTTCTGTAATATAGGAGCTGAATTAGCAAGTAAAATTGATAGACATAATCTTTTACAAACAAATACCGAATTTACAAACAATGATAATAGTGCCAATGCACCTAAAACTAATATTAAAGAAGTAGCACAAATCATACATTCTTTAAAAAATAATACCTGTCCAGGAATAGATGGCATTACGTGTAAATGCATAAAGATTTGTTCTGATTGCCTATTAAAACCAATTACGAAAATTATTAATTTGATGCTAGAAACAGGAGTATTTCCGGATAAGCTGAAATGCGCAATAGTATTTGCAGCATACAAATCTGGAGATCCATGCCAGGTATGTAATTATAGACCTATCTCAGTCTTAACAATTATATCAAAAATATTTGAGAAAATCTTAGACTTACGACTACAAGCTTATCTTAACACAACTCAATTTATTAGTAGTTCTCAATTTGGATTTTGCCCAAATTCTAATACAGAGACTGCTGTTTATGACGTAGTTAATAAATTACAAACCTCGTTAGACGAACATAAAGATAATATTGGGGGTCTTCTATTTATTGATTTAAAAAAAGCTTTTGACACTGTTCATCACGCAACATTACTAAAGAAGCTTGAAAATATGGGAGTAAGAAATAAATTTCTAAAACTATTTCAATCATATCTTACAAATAGGAATCAAGTAATAGTTAATAATAGTAATAAAAGCCAAGAACTTAAAATTACCTATGGCATCCCACAAGGGGGAATTGTATCACCGAGACTTTTCAATATCTATATTAATAGTATAACCAATCTAAAATTACGAGGAAAGCTATGGAAATTTGCTGATGATATTTGTCTACAATACAGTTCTAAAAGTGAAGAAAATATAATAAGTGATATACAACATGACCTAAATTTACTAAATAATTGGTTTAAAACTAATTTCTTAACGCTAAATGCAAATAAAACTAAATTTATGATAATAAAAAGAGGACAAAACATAATATGTAATACCTTACCTTCAGTAGATAATATTTTAATAGAACAAGTAGATGAATACAAATATCTAGGATTTATCATTGACTCGCAATTAAAATGGGAAAATCATATTAGTTCTATAAAAAAAAAAATTCTTCCAGTTATTGGAATCTTATGGCGTACTCGACATTATATCCCTCCCAGTGTTAAAAAACAAATTTATTATTCTTTAGTCCATTCACATTTAAATTACATGGTAGGAATCTGGGGAAATGCCTGCCAAGTTTTATTGAAACCTTTGCAAATCCTACAAAATAAAGCTCTAAAAATACTGTATAATTATGAATGGAGGAAAAATACTATTGAACTATACACTGAAACAAACATGCTGAATATTACAGGTTTAAATTCAAAAAATCTTTGTCTATTTGTGTATAAAATTATGAACAATCTCATCAAAAATAATTTCTCATTAGTACTAAATAGTGATGTACATAGCCACAATACTAGGCGTTCAAATAATTTTCATATTGATTTTACAAGAACTAATCTAGGTAAATTCTCCATTCTATGTAAAGCTACCCATTTATATAATGCTCTGCCTGATAACATAAAAAATATAACTTCAATAAAAATGTTCTCAGATAGAGTAAAAAAATACTATATTGCTCAACAATTTGTTCTAAGTAGAAATGTGCAAACATGTAGATATTCTTCATTATTATATTATGCCTAATAATTATAAAACCTTATTATAATATACAATCTGTATACTAAATAACTATTGATTTGATAATATTTTAATTTTCAATCAATATAATACTATTTCTAAAACATGTGTAATTTGTGTATCAATTTTGTGTTAGTTTTGACTATTTGTTTAATATATTATAATCCAAACTTATAGTGTTTATATGAATAAGCTACATCAACTTTTTTTCTTAACTAAATTGTTATTGTTAATTATGTAGTGAAATATTTCTGTCATCATGTTTTTCTTTTCCAGATGAAACAAAATTTTCATTCCTCTTCTCGAGCTTTAGCTCATTGAGGTATAAATGTCTTTTTGTATAAATGAAATGTATCATGTTTATTTAAAATGAAATAAAAAAAAAAAAAAAAAAAAAAAAAAAAAAAAAAAAAAGCTTACGATAGTAGAAATAGCAAATAACCAAAAATTAACAGTAAATTCTACCGTATTACCCCTAACCTTAGGGGTGCTACAGGAAGGAAAAATTTCTCCAAGTTTATTTGCTATTGGTACAAGTGATCTATCAAATTATATTACTGAGGCTGATTTGGTTAAGTATGCTGACGATACGACAACTATAATCACGGCTGATACGGAGGAAAAACTCCTTGTAAAAAGGTAAAAGCTAATACTACTTTAATCAAATGAGTCAATGGTGTGAAAATAGTGTAAGTTAGCGTTAAATGGTAAAAAGACAGCTTTATATACAATTTCATTCACAAAGAAACATTCAGGATCGAAATTTTTATTAAAATTAAAAACTCAAACAATTAATAAAAGGGTGGAACATATAAAAATTTTAGCTATTAATATTCAGGAATGTTTGAATTATTGTCAAGTCCGTATCGATTCTATAGTAAAAAAGATTAATTCAGAAAAGTTTGTTTTATACTCAATTAATAGGGACCATGTTTCTATGGAATCTTCGTTCTCAATTTTGTTATGCATATATTTATTCACACTTATCATATAATATAATTTTCTGTGAAGTTAATGATCATGTGAGTCATTAAATATACTAATTGTATGATAAAAAAAGAGCGTTGAGAACAATATTGAGATTTAAAAAAAAAAAGAAGAGAGACTCGTGTGTTTCGCAATTTATAGCTAACAATATATTAACATTACCATGATGTAGCTGCTAAAATAACCTTATAATATATTGTATAAGAAAAAATTGTCCACACTAGATGCGGACATATTCTTACAATAATATATTTTGGAACCAGTCTTATTATAAAGGCATACAGGCCTCAAATTACAAATAAATTACAAATTAGACAGTCACCAAGTGGGTTTAGAGTATATTATATAATCAACATTCGCATTATTTTTTTTCACGCGTGATGCATCCGTGCGAAGTCGCAGTTCAAAGTAAGAAATTTAGTCCTTGATGACGTCACGAAGTCCTTGATGACGTCACAACTCAATGCTAATCGGTGCTAGCTGTGAGTTGTGACGTCAGCAAGGACCTTCTTTACAGCGCGACTTCGCACAGACGCACCGCGCGCAGGTAAAAATAATACTAATGTTGATTATAAACTTGAGCAACACTTAATGTCTGTCTAATTTATAATTTGAGGCCTGTATACCTTTAAAGGTCACGAGCCATCATATTCACTTTCTCTCAGTAATATATAAATATAAGTGCATTGCTAGCCACTCTCACTCACAATATTTCTCCACCTGCATGTCTACCTGTTCTATGTATTGTTCACCGTGTGCGTATTACATCAAACCGTTATCTGTAATTAATAGAAGAAATACATACAACCTACCATTAAATGACGGTGTTATAAGTTTATGCGAACCTACCCAATAAGGTGGTTACATAATATATATATTCTATGTGGTGCGCGCATTGTTCAGAAGGTACAATTATGAATTTTACGACCCCAGTAAGCATTCTTATGAGACTATAAAGAAACAGGAAGAAAACTGTAATAGCATATATGTCATTAATCAGCCCTGTTGGAAAAAAGTCCTCTGTATCAATCAACAAAAATATGATTTTCTTCCAGCATGTATACGAAACATTGATAGTAATACTTTGTTTAAAGCAAAATTCAAACATGTTTTGATTAGAAGAGAGTTTTACTCTGTAAAATAGTTATTTGCCAACGTCAGAACAATATATTTTTTGTATAAAATTGAAAGAATCATGATTTTCTTTTTTTATTGACAAAATATGTATAATATATATATATATATATATATATATATATATATATATATATATATATATATATATATATATATATATATATATATATATATATATATATATATATATCATGCATTCGAGTGATGTATATAAAATATTTATAACCTTCCTACTTGTAATTATATTACCATTGTGAGTGGTATGATAGTGGTGTATTTTTTATAACATAATAATTATATATAGCATGCATACAAAATATTTGTGTAATGTACATAATTATACTTTCAAAATAAAACTCCCAATATAATATAATAATTTTTTATTATTTATTTACACTAGACGATTTTTTGTTATGTTTTTTAGTCTCGTTTAGATATATTTTACATCTTATATTGGCTTAGCATTAAAATAAAATATTTTAAATGGATTTCATAATATAAATCAAAACACAAAATTTACAACATATCATAGTCATGGTGTTATTTTTTAAATATTTTGTTTAAGGGTTAGGTAACATGGATCAGCTGATCGATGTAGTCCTTAGCAGACACTGAAAAATTTTGACATTTTTTAGTTCCTATACAGAAAAAATGTCAAAGCAATTATATCCATTTTTTTTTAATTATTATTAATTTTTATTTTGAATTTTTGCGCAGGGCTTCCCATGAAGAGCCAAACTAAAAAATTAATTAAAAAAAATCAGATAGAAAAATTGTTTTGAAATTTTTTTTGTGGCTTTTAATTATACTAAAATCTGTCTCTCAAAAAATTTCAGGATTTTTGTGGGTCTACTAAGGTTTACATGTTAATTAAATGGGACTACATCGATCAGCTGATCAGTGTTACCTTCCCTTAATTGGTCTTTAAAAATAGGGACTTAATTTCCCAGATGTCATTACATAAGCAAAGAAATGATGGCCAGTAATGCAACAATTCAACAAAAATAATACATAAATTAATTAACATAAACAATTATGTATTTTTTTTTGTATGATATTTCAGTTTGTTTACAATATTTCAAAATTAATATTTAAGGTAGAGATAACGTCAATCAGCTGTTTTTTCAGCTCCATTTGATTAACATGTAAACCTTAGCAAATTCACAAAAATGCTGAAATTTTTTTGAGTGGCAGATATTAGTGCTTAAGATCCATAGAAAAAGTTTCAAGACAATTTAATGGGTCGATTTTGTTAATAAAGATTTTAGTTTGACTCTCCATGGGAAAGCCCTATGCTGAAAATTAAATAAATTTATTAAAAAAAATCGTCTGGTTCAATTGTTTTGAAATATTTTCTATGGCTTTTAGGTACTATAATAATATCTGCGTCTCAAAGAGATTTTAAAATTTTTGTGAATTTGCTAAGGTTTACATGTTAATCAAATGGAGCTAAAAAAAACAGCTGATCGACGTTTTCTCTACCTTAACAGGACTGAATTGAAAAGAGTGATGCTGCTAAAAATTATTAAGTCAACTTTTTACACACCTTTGCCTAAAGCCGGTATTGCACAATACAATTTTTCTTACTATTGCATACAATTTTTCCTTACAAGAAAACTTGAACTCCATTTGTTTGTATGGAGATGAAATTTTCTTGCAAAGAAAAATTGTATGCAAAATTGTATGGTGTAATACCAGCTTAAGGCCGGTATTACATGATACAATTTTTCTAAGTATTGAATACAATTTTTCCTTACAAGAAAATTTCATCTCCATACAAACAAATGCAGCTCAGATTTTCTTGTAAGGAAAAATTGTATTCAATAGTTAGAAAAATTGTATCGTGTAATGACGATTTTAGAATGTGTTGTATAAACCTTGAGGTTTTGATGCAATTATATATCTTAAGGCTTAACCTGAGAAATTTGGACGAAAAATTCACTACAACAGATTTTCTTCAAATTAATTTGGTGGACTCACAACAATTGTCAAATTAGCTCTGAATTTTTTCGGAATTATTTAACCGTTGGTTTAATTATAATTAATTTATTTAAATGAGAATTTTGTATCCTTCCAATGTTAAATTTGTTAATTAGCATTGCAAAAAAACTATACAACAGATTCTTTTACTTTTTTTTTTACTAAAACCTAATTTTTTAGACTATTTTTCTGAATTGTTTTCATATATTTTGAACCGTGGCGATGATCGTTTCCTATATGTGATGAGAAATGTGGCAACGTTCTCAAGGACTGATGTCATCACCCCCTCCTAAAAATTTATGCGTATTCCAATGCAAACAGTGTTGCCACTATAGCCACGCCTCTTGACCTTAACAGACAAATTCTCAGGTTATACCTTAAGCTACATGTTCATAAAGTCTAAAATTGCATCAAAACATGGTTTATACGACACTTTTACTCTGAGGTGACAATATTCCTTAAGCCTTACACGATACAATTTTTCTAACTAAGTTCAATACTTAGAAAAATTGTATCGTGTAATACCGGCTTTAGCAAAGAGAAAATACTTATTTTGTATTTATCTATGAAATAATAATAATAATAATAATAAATACATGCTTTTATTTATTGATATTATGGGCCTGCATTTATTTTTTAGAAAACATTTTCAATGTATCAAATAACACCATAACAACTGGATGAAAATACTTCACAATTTTAAAATCACTACTCCAAGCCAAATCATTTTGCTGCTTACAAATAAAAACAAACATAAAAGTTTTTTTGACGATTTACATAGCTGGAAAAATTGCCATGCACTATCATGATATAATTATACCATTTCGTGGTACAAAAAAGTAGAAAAATTAAAACAAAACAATAAAAATTATTGACGTTTAGTTATGGTTTTAAGCAATTTTGAAAAATAATCAAAAAGAGCATATCTACAGGACGTTAGATAATCTATTTTATTACATTCAGTAGCGACGTTTCAAGAAAAATTCCACACTCAGATAATTATGTACATTAAAAAGTTTTAAGATACTGTAGTAATCATTAAAATACTTTTACACAAAAAACATTAATTATTTATAACAGTTTATTTTCACACACATTTCATAATTTTTATTAATTGAATTTTCACATTTAACTCATAGTTTGGTGTCAAAACAATATATATATTTTTTTTTTCATTTGTACCATAATATAATTTGGATGACTGCAAAGATAATTCAAATCAGGGCGGTCTCCTACAGGCCGTCTCATTGGATTTTCGACTGTCATCTGAACTGATATTAGTCATCCGGAATTTTAAAAGTAAATGGGCCCTCCGTGTAAGAAAATATTTATTTTAAAATATTTACCTGGAGAAATGAAGGTATATTGTATTCTGATGTTCATAAATTATTTTTTTCTACATCCTGTTATGTTTTTATTTATTTGCTAAATATCATATTTTTGGAGAAAAACTAAAGGCGGGAACTGAGTTATATCTTGTAAGTCTGGTAATGTAGTATGACGTCACAGAATATCAACACCACAAATAAACAGAAAATCAACCTTCATAAATATTTTGGATATAGGAATTAACATGATTTAATCTTAAAATAATGTAAAAATTTACAATGAGGTATAGTCAAATTCCACAGTCATGCAAAAGATATGTTAAGTCTATATATATTACGTCATCGCTTTAGAAACTGGTTTAGACTTTTTCATACTAGTCGTCCGGTTATAAAAGATATATTTAAACGTATTAATATTACTTTTGCAAGAGAAAAAAAGTTGTTGGGCAAATTTAGAGTATATAAGCATCAACTTTTAATTTCAAATCTCTAGACACCGTGAAATCGTTATAATCCTGGCTCAAAGTGAGGGCTCTCTCCCGTAAGAATGCATGTAAACCGGCCGCTCAGTCGTACGGCTAATAAAAAGAGTGGTGGGGGAATGAGATGGCCTGTAGGAGACTGCTCTGATTTTAATGATGGCACATTGAATTAAAAATGTTGTCGTCTGATTTAATCATTTGATGTTGAAAAAAAGGCAAAATGTCAATTTGAAATTTATATACAGGGAACATTAGATGAGCTGCAAGGATATTTACTTCAATAAGTCAGGGAACTAAAATTTTACATGCTGGTAGCATGAGCATGTAATAATTAACATTTTCTGCTGTAAAGTAAGCTCCATCCAAGCCAAAACATGTGCATGAGCTTATAAAATTAAGTAAAGGCAAGGAAGTAGAGTAAAAACTCATTGGGGGACATTCACAAAGCACTTTAACCCCCACTTTAGCCCGGATTTTTAACCCTGGTGCTAAACATGGTACTAAACCAGGGGCTAACCATGTTAAGCTCATAGCTTAGCACCATGTTTAGCACCAGGGTTAAAAATCGGGGCTAAATTGGGGGTTAAAGTGCTTTGTGAATGTCCCCCAATATTACTCAACCTCTTGTTAGGTTATACTCAATTTTGAGTAAAGGAGATCACGGTCCCATAAAAAAAAATTAGCATTGCAGGTATTGAAAAAAACTCAATGTTCAATTCCTGGGTCCCTTGACTTTACGCAATAACAAAATTTTACTATACTGCTAAAAGTTGGCAACAAAGTTCAGGTTTGAGCTTCTATCCTTTTATTAAGAAGTGAGACCACCCTCTGTTTACTTTAAATATTAAAATTCCTTGCTTTGAAAAATCTGAATAAAATCAGAGATACATAATTCAGTACCCAATTCATTTCTGCACTAAAAAAAAAAAAAAAATAATAATTATATTGTCCAATATCGAGTTTTGTTACAGAGAAGTAAGAATGGCCAAATGCATTTCGGGGAAAAAATTGACAATGTAATCAATTATTGCATTGATGAACAAAGTATGATGTTGTATAAACAGGACAATTGTTGCTTGAATCAAATAGTGAGCATTTTTCATACCACATTTGAAGTAATAAAATCATTAATAATTGGTGCACGCCTATTTAAAAAATAATGTAAAAAAAATGTGTGGTTCCCCTGGCTTTGTACCATTACACTTTCGGTTCATTGACAAAAGCTGTAGCGTCCATCCTGGCTGAGGTTTCCACGTTTCCCTCAGTCGCAGGCAAATGCTGGGATGGATTGCAAGACCGTGGCCGCCCCCGTTCCGGAAGAGCCCGCGAAACGCTCAAGTTAGGGTTTCGGAATGTTCGGGGTTTCAAACTTAGTAAGTAATTAGAAGTACCCAATTGTGGTTTGATTAAAAAAAAATTAAAAAATAATTTAATTTTTGAATATCCTTGCATGAGAATATGTAAAACTGTTAAGAAATGCTCAGCTAAAGCTGCTAAAAAAAAGAGAGAGAGGGAAAGTTTTCGAACTGTTTGACAAGCACAATTAATAGACACCTTTATAAGGACTAGAAGGCCAAAAAATGTTTCAATAACAAGTGAGACAAAAATGTTAAAACACAACTAGAAACTAATGCTCTATCTTCTAAATCTTAAAATTACAATTAAGTATCAATACTTTTAATTAGGTGGACCAGCCACAAGCCAAAATGATACTGACCACGGACAAACGTGACCTTCAAGCGACCTTCACATCACCGTGCGGCAGCGTCACTACCACATAGCCGCATACAATTCCGAGTAATTCTCGACTGCGCTTCCCAAGTGCCACATTCTCATTTTAAAGTTCGTCACAATCTAGATATCAAATTGAATTTCTGGTACAGTTTTGAACGAGGGAAGAAAAATTACATATGCCTCAAAATGCAAATCACATAAATACAAAAAAATGTGATGCAATTTTGAACCTTATCTCACTAGATCATAAGGGTCAAAGTTATATAAATTTTTTTGTAGTTGTGATTTGCATTCTGAGGCGACGATATTCTATTGTACTGGTCCAAATATCAGTCACAATTATGTGTTATTGTATTTTGTAAAGAAAAAAGTCTGAACAAACCTTTTAGAACATAATATTACCACAAATTTTACGAAAGCATTTCCCATCGTTGATAAACTTGAGTTATTTAAAGTTTTTTGTTTTATCAATTAAATAGTTGACATCATGATAACTTTAAAAAGAGAATTGTTACAGACAAAACCAATGAAAAGTTAATTTGGTTTCATCTGACAGCACTAAACAACAGACCTCTAACGCATTGACATTCAGAAGTGTTTCCAGCAAAAGATGTACCCATTCTCGTGACCTTGAAATTACAAAGGTCATGCTGGATTTGTCGACAAGTCTTACAACATTCTTAAATAATTCCACTTTTACGGCACCATCTTGTTCCAATGTTCATTCTATCATCGCAAACTTTATAATTTTTATAGTTTGAGAAACTCAACAGTAGATACCAGTAGTATGAATGGACAACTTTTTGTAATATGTTACTTTTTCAGAGGCCAGGAACTTGGAAATTTCTTCAAAAATCTCAAAATTTCACATGATTAGTACTTATTTTTCTTTACTAGTTCCTTGCGTTGGGAAAATCTGAGTAACACACGATGGATGATCTAATCCAAAACAATTCATACAATGTTACTCCAGAATTTAAGAGTCATCACAAGGTTTTGTTGCAATGAACAAATATATGAATGTATTTATTGAAGAAATGAATAGAGGGTACCAAATTATGATACGTACTTTGAATTTTTTTCAGATTTTTTAGAGGCCTTAAAGTATTGCTAAAAAGGTTTTTCAAGTTTGAATCTACATCCCTTTTAGGTCCTTTTATTTTACTAACAAGTAAGAACAACTGACAACTTTATCTGTACTGTCAATGATTTTTTAAAAATAATTCTCAGGCTCTAAAATATCTGAAAAAAAAAAAAAAAAAATCAGAGTAGCATAATTTTGCACTCTCTATTCATTTCTGCAATAAAAAAAAATTTCATGTAGGTTATCCAATACATTCCTTCTGTTACATATTGTTCCTTATCTGCAATAATGAACTATCTGCTTATCACGATTTCATTGCAATAATGAGCTGTCTGTTGTTTCAAATGACCACAATTATGAACTGTAAATCAGTATAAAATAAAGCTCATAATTTTGCTCACCTGAAATAGTAGATAGCACATTATTACAATGATATAATGTTAAGCAGGTAGCTTAATGCTCCGGATAAGGTACCATGGCCGAGACTACTAGCTTCAAAACCGTCTCTTTAACTTATTGATAAAGTCTACCTTTCAGTTGTTGTGATAAGGAATATAGCTCTTATCGTAAAAGTCAAAGAGCCGGTTTTGAAGCTTTCGGTCTCATATGCACATTAAGTCTTGAATGTCAAAACCTTGTAGTTCTGAGACTTGTCCATTCAGGGTAATTTAAGAAGGTTAGCGCAGAGGCAGGGAGGCGATGAAGAGACACAGCAGGTTGCACACCCTGCGGTAGTTGTGAGGTGTGGGGGAGCTTCACGATTCGGGGGCGAGGCGCGTGGGGGTGGTGGGCTGGAGGTCCATCGTGCGACAAACCCACCCCGCGATGTCAACCGTCTCTCCTTCCGACTTGCGTAGCCATGTGTGAGTCTGTCGAGAAAACACAAAACACAAGTTAGTTAAAATTTTAAAATTAATATTTAAAGGAACAGGGGACCCTAAAAATAAGTATTTTTTAATCAAACATTACCCATCAACTGAGTATGAATACATGCCACACAGTGAAGAGTGCCCCAGGGTAAGCGCCCTATAAATAGCGCGACCGGAGGAACGTGATGTCACATTCATTGCCTGGCAACAATGCTGCTTCTTCTCCATGTAACTCACTCCCCCTTCCTCCCGCCCAGACCGTAGAGCAGGATTTTTTTTTTAAGTACAATTTTTTGTTGTAAATTTTTTGAAGGATTTTTAAGTACACTACTCGCCTCTGAAAAGTTCTCTTTTGCAGCCTTGTTATTCACGATGCCCCGTAAGTATAACACAGGGCATGGTGATTAACAAGGCTGCAGAAGGGAACTTTTCAGAGGCGCGGACAATGGACAACATACATGAAAATTTTTTATTGCAGAAATGAATAGAGGGTACCAAATTATGATACTCTGAATTTTTTCAGATTTTTTTGAGACCCGGAACTATTTTTAAATAATTATTGAAAGTCCTGTGATTTCAGTTGGCACCCCTGCAGCCTTAATAAAAAGGATGGAGACTGGACGCCTATTGACGCCTCCAGGGGGCGTGGCCGCACTTTCAATAATTATTTAAAAATAGTTCTGGGTCTCAAAAAAATCTGAAAAAATTCAGAGTAGCATAATTTGGTATCTTCTATTCATTTCTGCAATAAAATATTTTCATGTATGTTGTCCATTGTAAATGGAGTATTGACCTCAAATTTTTTTATTGCAGAAATGGATAGAGGGTGCAAAGTTATGCTACCCTGATTTTTTTCAGATTTTTTAGAGCCCGGGAACTATTTTTAAGAAATTATTGAAAGTTCTTTTTGTGACGTCACGAGACGCCGCTCTTTAAGAAAAAGATAGGACTTGACGCCGCGTGACGTCATAAAATCGACTTTCAATAATTTTTTAAAAATACTTCCCGGGCTCTAAAAAATCGGAAAAAAATCAGGGTAGCATAACTTTTCACCCTCTATCCATTTATGCAATAAAAAAAATTGAGGACAATACTCCATTACTAGCCCCAAAAACTTATCTGTAGATTCATTATTAGTTAAGTGCTACAGTACACTGGGGTCCAAGCTAACATGGGCATCAAACATGAAGGCCCCCAGCCAATGAAAGAGCATAAAATCAAGCAACATTGCCAGATAGTGCGGCTATTACTCAACTCCACCTACTGTATATGCTTATGCCACAAAAATTGGCAACGCTGCACATTTTTCATGACCATGACTATCTTGGATGCTATCAGAAGAAATTTAAAATTCAGGATAATGACATTTGTAAATTATAATGAACCTCAAGACAGAGAGCACCGACATATTTGCTCTGCAATAACTACAGAACTTGACTTGTTGCCTGGCAACATGAAGAGAGAAGAGAAAGAATCTTATCTTATATCTAGAAGTAAAATGGTTTAATAGCCAATATGTGGGCATAAGAAAAGAAGAAGAAATTTTGTCATTGTCTTGGCCACCCCAGGCCAGGTTCAAACAGAATCTTACCACGAGGGTCTTGAGGTCTGCCCGCTCGGCAGGGTTCTTCTTGAGACAATGGTCAACGAAGTCCTTGAACTCCGGAGAGAAGTAACTGGGGGGCAGCTTGGGGGGCGGCTCGTTGACGATGTAGTTCAACAGCTCGAAGATCGCCATCGGACGTGGGCCGTTGGAGCCTCCAGGGACTGCACAGAGAGGAGTCAGAAACGTCACAGAATGGACAACATACATGAAAAAATGTATTGCAGAAATGAATAGAGGGCACCAAATTATGCTACTCTGAACTTTTTCAGATTTTTGTGAGACCCGGAACTATTTTTTAATAATTATTGAAAGTTCTGTAAGTTAAGTTGGCACCCCTGAATCCTTAATAAAAAGGATAGGAGCCACCTATTGACGCCTCCAGGGGGGGGGGGTAACCACACTTTCAATAATTATTTAAAAATAGTTCTGGGTTTGAAAAAAATCTGAAAATAATCAGAGTAGCATAATTTGGTACCCTCTTCATTTCTGCAATAAAATTTTTCATGCAGGTTGTCCATAATCATTGTAGTGTGAACAAGTGAGGTTTAGCGAGACAAGAATTTTTATCATTTTGATTGGAAAATATGATAAGGAATTAATATTATTATGAAAATATTTTCTATATATTATTTATTTAATGAAAAATTGTCAAAGCAATAATTCTTCAATTGAAAGAAAAGGACCCATGAAAACACAAATCATCAAAAGATGAATAAATTTGGATCTTTTCTGTCCATTTCTTTCAGTTAAATTAAATAAAATATTTTCTGGTAAGTTATCATTCCTGAAGCTAGTGACACCAGACAATAGTATCACCCAATTGCATAGATTTAAGCTTTAAGCTAGGCTCAAGTTTGTTGATTCAATCATTGCAACAATCAAAATCAACAAAGTTAAACCTTGAATACAGTTAGACCTCATTTTTGCAATTGGATGGTTGCATTGTTTCATAAAATTGGTACCCTTCTCACATGAAGAATGGATATCAATTTAATTTTTTATTACTTTAATATTTACTACAGTACTTGCTTTTCCCCCTTTTTTTCATTCTTGAACTACAGTACAATTAAAAATAAAAAGAGTGGAAATTTTTTGAAGACTATCGTAAACTGTGGCAGCTATAAGGACAAGATAACATGCTCAATGTTTAAAAAAAAAAATAAATAGATAAGTAAAAAAAAAAATACCACACATGAAAATTATGAAAAAAAATTAAAATGTTCTCCTCTATATCCTCTATCAGTAGCTAAAATATCAGGTATACAAATTCGATCTAGTTTTTAACTTATGAATTTTTAAAGTTGACTACTTTAACATGGAGAGATGGAACTGCCATTATTCAAATATAAAAATTCATAACTTAAAAACTAGATCAAATTTGGATACTGTACTTGATATTTTAGCTACTGGTAGGGGATGTAAAGGAGAACATTTTAAATTTTTTTCATAATTTTCAAGTGTGGGATTTTTTTTTTATCATTGGGCGTGTTACCTTACCCTTAAAACCCTTTAAGGATGAATCTCAAAAGAATCTCAGTTAAGATCTCAAAATCGAACCCTTTGAATGTAACAAGACTTGCAGGGAACTTTGAACTCACCATCAATATAATAGGTGACAGTCCAATTTTAAATTAGATTTGTTTGATCAGTTTTTTGAAAATTGAGGTAGAAGTTAAATTTGGGGTCTTATGGATGGAAACTGGAAATGGAGCTGTTGTGAGAAAACCGCTCCCTTGAACTTTACCAAACCATAATGGATTAAATTTCATAACATTCTCAAATTTTTTAAATTTATTTCATTTCATTCCTTCTGACAGAAACTCCACTCCAAAGTACAGTAACTAGGTTAAGGTTGATCTTAAAATGTGTCTTATTTTAGAAACCATGTTAGTTTGCTCCTGAAGATCTGAGACTCACTGTGGCTTGGCGAGCTCGGTCCGTGCTGAGTCATCACGTCAGGGTCTCCTTGCCTCCGAGAGTTGAAGATGGCGTGCAGTGCGTTGGTGTCTGGTGGGGGAATCGGGTACATTCCGATGGCCATCTCTACCAGCGACAGTCCCAGAGACCAGATGTCGCTCTGCACTGAGTAGTGTGTGCCCTGCAGTCGCTCGGGCTGTAACCAGAGACAGTATCAGCATGCAACAGTCTTAGATTGCAATATATTTTAGATATATTACTTCTGTTTCAAACAAAAAAAAATATGTTATGGTATTTGCAGAGTAAACTAATAGGGTAGTGTCATGAGATTGTTGGGTTGCCTGCTTACAGGATAACGGCCTGATGTTTAACTCCCCTCCCTTTTTCTACCGAAGAGCAAGAGTATTCTTAAAACCATTGAAAAAAAAATCATTATAAATTATAGACGGCAATTATTACATTTACATCATATTCATATCATCTGCTAGTTTATAAAGAGTACACCAGTTACATTTTTGTGTCCTTAAATAATCATAAGTGTCAACAAAGTCAATTTTTCTGTTTTTTTTTTTTTTTTTCCTGGTGGTTTTAACGAGTACTCTTGCTCTTCGGTAGGGGAAGGGAGGAGAAGTAACCGTCAGGCCGTTATCCTGTAAGTAGGCAACTCAACAATCTCGTGGCGCTACCCTATACTTCTTTGGCTCATAATGTACACTTGTCACCTCGGAAAATTTCTCTTTGCAGTCTTGTTAAAGTAGATGGAACATTACAAATTCTTTCGATAACTACACTTGAAATTTTTACCACTTATCCCCTTGGGCCAATTAGAATTATCAAATAAAATTCATGGGGGGTAACGCAATAATATTTTGAGATAATCAAGCTTTTGTTCCCCATTTGATTAACATGTAAAACTGATATTTTTCGTGGAATTTTTGCAGAAAAGTACTCATAGCTCGAAATCCTGTTCGAGATTGATATATTTTTCTTTCGGAATGTATTAGTAAAAACTCTAAGCTTTGTATTGCAAACTACCGCTGTAGGGCCAACTCAATATTATTTTTTGCTAATCAACTTTGAAGATGTCAATATGAGAGCAGCCCGTGATAAACTTTGACTTCACGGCATCCATCTTGAAAATGTACAAAATTTTTAAAAAAATTACTACGCAATGGAAAAAAATTAAATGAGAAAACTGAGGTGACAGTTCTCTTTTAAATTTAATATTCTTATTTGTCAAATAAAAATCAACATTTTTCTAATAAGTTATAATGCTTGAAAGGTGAAGTTAAAAAATTTGACTGCTATGCAGGTTGCATAATTTACAAATTAACCGAACAGCTGATTTGTCATCTACTTTAAAGGTGAACTGAAGGGATTGCTTTTTTTTTTCCATTAGGGAACCTTATATTACCTATCCCATCCATCTGCACTAATTTTTTCATGGCAGATACTTATTGTGCTGCTGTAGGACAATTAGTGAAAAAGTGAAGTTGTGACGTATTAGCGACGGTTGGTTGACTTAAAACTCGCCGCCGTGAAAAAACACACGAGCGACCGCGGAAACTGCCGAGAGAGTGGCGTTCGCGAGCCGATCGCCGCTCCCTCGGCAGTTTCCGCGGTCGCTCGCGGTCGCTCGTGTGTTTTTTCACGGCGGCGAGTTTTAAGTCAACCAACCGTCGCTAATACGTCACAACTTCACTTTTTTACTAATTGTCCTACAGCAGCACAATAAGTATCAGCCATAAAAAAATTAGTGCAGATGGATGGGATAGGTAATATAAGGTTCCCTAAAGGGAAAAAAGAGCAATCCCTTCAGTTCACCTTTAATCAACATGTATGGGTGTAGTCCGTATTATGTTCTGAACGTTCGGAACCTTCGATTTGGCGTCCCGTAATTATGTTCTGAATGTTCAGAACCATTTCCGAGGTTACCCGAAGTGAGTCAGCTGACTTCAAAAAAGAGGTTCCGAGTGTTGCGAACTTTTCCGCCGAACCATCGGAACTAGAGTCAGCTAATCACAATTTTTTGGGGGAAATTTGAAAAGTATGTAACAAACCTGTGCAACCTACGTGATAACTGTTTGATTTGTGGTAAATCTTTGCTTAATTGGTGATCAATAACTGTTACGTGAATTTTATGTTAAAATTTCTGAAGCCAGTGAACAGTTCTCTCTTTTTCGTATTTTTTTTAAACTGATGTGTATTACCGCGAAAAAGAACGTTCTGAAAGTGTTCCGTTATCTGATGTTCTGAAGTCAATGTTTTTGTTCAGAGTCGGTCCGTAATCACTCATATGTTCTGAACGTTCGGAACCTAATACGGACTACACCCTAAGAATAACACAGGGCTTCATTAACAAGGTTGCAAGTTGGAAATTATACAAGGTAATGAGTGTAACTCCTTTTGATAATTCAACCTTAAAATTAAATATATCACTGAAATATAAGATTTTCATAATTATGAATAGTATTAGTTAGTTTAAAACAGTTTACATGCAATAAAATATTGAATTATTTGCAAGATTACAGTTTTTTACCATTAACAATACTGTAGAAGTTAGATTTTTGAAATATGGTATTATCTGTTGGGGTCATTCTCCAGAAATCAAAAGAAGGTAATCCGTCTCATGTTTTTTATGAAAAAGAGAGGTTCTTGTGTAAAAATATTTAAAGAGCAAGGTATTTTAACACTACCTTGTACGTTCATTATGGAAAGTGTAATGTTTGTAAAGAGAAATATGGCAGATTTTAAACAACATGAAGTTTATCATAATTATAACACCAGAAATCTAAAAAATGTAATAACTCCAATTTATTGTAAAATGAATGAAATGTATGAAAAGGGACCCTTTTTGAGTTGCTTGTCTTTGTATAATAAGCTACCTAATGATGTGAAGTGAATCAAAAAATTGAAATGTTTTTAAAGTGATTGCAAACAAAGTGGCTACTGTAGTAAATAAGTGTTTCTATAGTGTACAAAACTACATGGACTATAAATGACTTCAAGTAATGTTAATTGACTCTATTTCTTAGCTTTAGATTGACTTGTTCTATAAACCTCAACATTTATATCATGTATATGAAAATATGATTGTAGAAACTAATGGATTTAATAAAAGAATTTTGAATTTTGAGAACCTTGGGACTTTACCCCTGCCTTGTTGGTGGGCATTGTCACACAGTCCATAGAATTAAACTTTTCTTTCAAGATGACTAGACTGGATGTTTTATCTCTTCACCCCTAAAATTGAAAATACAGTTAACATGTCTTTTTTTTCTTTTGCAACTTCAGCATATAGGAGGAACATAGTCTTCTACTCGCAACAGTTTTAACAAACCATTGTTTATTAAGTCTGTTCAGTGAAGCATTTTTCATTGCCAAACGGAGGCCAATATATTGTCTGATTTTGTCAACAGAGCAGAGAACGTAATGACATTGTTGGCACTACTAAATAATTTTTGTTTAAATTTTCCATAAGTTAACATGTAAACAACTACTTTACCCCATCATTGAGCAGACATTATCAACAAAAATTTGTTTATAATTTTACATGAACTTGAGGGTCACTCACCGACATGTAGCTCCTGGTGCCCACGAAGGAGTTAGCCATCGAGTCAATCAGCTGACCCGAGACGCCAAAGTCGCAGATTTTTATTTCCCCGCGACTGTTGACAAGGATGTTGCTGGGCTTGACGTCGCGGTGCATGATGGCGTGTTTGTCGCGAAGGTAGCTGAGTCCCTTCAACACCTGGGGGCAACACCATCAACCTTCATTAGCCACAGTGTACATATGTTTTTTAGAATTGTGATCAATTTTCCCACAGAAGGATTCATGGTAGAAGGTCCAGTAGCCAGTCCAATAGAACCAGCTCGTCTTTAGCAGTCTATTGAACTGGCTACTGAACCTTCTATGATGACTCTTTATTATCCATGGAAGAAATTGTCATAGAAGGTTCAGTAGTCAGTCCAATGGAACCAGCTCGTTGTCAGGAGTCTAATAAACTGGCTACTGAACCTTCCTGGGTTCCTTGACTTTACAGATTAACAAGTTTTTACTGTGCTCTTATGGAGGGTTGAAACCAGCTGATTTTGCGATGTTCCCACCGTCCTATCTAAGCCTACGTAAAAAAAAAAATATAATAATAAAATAAAATTGAAATTGCTTTTTTTGCATTAAAGAAATTTTTTAGAGAAAAAAAAATAGTTATTTATTCATTATCAGAAGACCTTTAAATGGGTGTAAGGAGATGGTTTCAAATTAATAGCTTTGGCAGGTAATGAGAAAGAATTGAAATTTTCTCACATGGTGGCTTATGGAGAAAATCTTCTTACTGGGGAACACTTGAAGCCTCTATTAGTGATAAAGTACTTATTGAAACTTGACTCACTGCCAGGGTGATCTTGCCGAGGATGGACTCCGGGATGCGTCCTGCCTTCTTGAGGATGAGGTCGAGGGAGCCACCGTCCATGTACTCCATGCAGATACTGATCTCTCCGTCACTGAAAACAACGTCAGTCAGATTTGTGAACCGTGTTGCAGTGAGGTTGACATAGGTTCACTATATTCATGGAAGGAATTGTTTGGAAGTTCAATTCAGTTGATTATTAACTGCACAGTTTATAGTAATACAGTATGTTTGAAAGAAAAAGATAGGAATAACCAGCAAAACCTTCTTAACTAATGATAAATCACAGCGGGAGAAAATCTTGTAGTCACAGGTTTACTTGAGTTTACATTTTAAAATTCAACTTCTACTTGCAACTCCTAAAGCATCTACAAATATTTTAGAATTTTAAAAAGTAATGAAATTATTATTATTTTTTTTTACAGGGATACACCCCTAAGAGCTTACAGCTCAAGGCGGGGTAATGGGTAAGGAAAGGATGGGTTGGGAAAGGATGGTGGCCACGGCCTGTTTTCCAAGTTAACCTGCGACATCCAGATTTTCTCTACTTCTTGATCAGTAAGGCCTTGCTGGTTATTCCTACTAATTTCTTTTATATATATATCACAACTTAAATTGTTTATTTTCCCTATAATTTATAGTAAAGATTTTATTAAACTGGCTACTAATTTTCTCTATGACGCTTTGTAAGGAAAATTAAATCAATCATCCCCTACGACAAGCTGAGAAAGTGTAACTAAAATTCCTTTATGTAGCACACGACTCCCCTCCAAAAATGCAGTAAGTAATCACCTGTAGAAAGCTCCGTAAAAGCCGACAATGTGTGGAGAGTTGCACTCGTGTAAGATCTTCAATTCTCGGATTATCTGTTTCTTGATGGCTGGCTTCACCTCAAGATGTATCAGCTGTGAAAACAAAGAACCTCAGTAAACATCGTAACACAGTTTGTTGTGCAACCTGATCCATGCATTCTCTAAATCCCTATAGTCTTCATTCAGATATCAATTTAACTAACTCTGAATGGACACAATTAGTAATGTGACTTTTGATCATATAGAGGTGGTTTAAGGGATTCACCCTTATTTTCCATGAAAAGATTCATCATAGAAGGTTCAGTAGCCAGTTCAATAGACTCCTGACAACAAACTGGTTTCATTGGACTGGCTACTGAACCTTCCATGACAATTCCTTCCATGGATAACACAGAAAGAGTCATTATAGAATGTTCAGTGGCTAGTTCAATAGACTCCTGACGACGAGCTGGTTTCATAGGACTGGCTACTGAACCTTCTATGACAATTCCTTCTATGGATAACAAAGAAAGAGTCATCATAGAAGGTTCAGTGGCTAGTTCAATAGACTCCTGACGATGAGCTGGTTCCATTGGACTGGCTACTGAACCTCCTATGACGACTCCTGTAAATAATGAACTGAAGACGCTCACCTTGCGCGCCATGATGAGTCCGCTAGGTCGGTGGCGCACCCTCATGACGACGCCTCCGTTGCCGGCTCCCAGCTCCCCCAGTTTCTCGAAGTCATCGTCGGTGAGCTCGCCGACACGTCTCTTCTGGCAGAGAAAGAACTCCATGCGCTGTCGCTGAGTGTCGTCCATGTCCAGCTCCTCCAGTCGCTCCTGCAGCGTCTCGATGGTTGTCTTGCCCCCCGGCCTGCCAGCCACACACTCACTCACATCCCCACACGACAGCACAAGTCAAGCACATGGTTCTTTTAAAAGACAACCTGCATGAAATTTTTTGTTTTGCAAAAATGAATAGAGGGCATCAAATTATTTTAACCAGATTTTTTAGAGGCCAGAAAGTACTGTTAAGGGCATTGGGTGTAGCACCGATAGTTGGCCACACTGACGTATCTTCACCATGTTAATTTTTTATCCTTGCTCCTCGGAGTAATTTTTATGCTAGAGCTAAGGTGATTGCTGTAGTATCAAGATAATTAGTAGCCCAAGTGCACAGTTTGGCTAAATAAAGCCTGATTTAAAGAAAAGTATTTTTTTTTATATTTTAGAAAAATGCATGTAAATTTAAAAAATTACTAAAAAATACTTTTCTTTAAATCAGGCTTTATTTAGCCAAATTGTGCACTTGGGCTACTAATTATCTTGATACTACAGCAATCAGCTTAGCTCTAGCATAAAAATTACTCCGAGGAGCAAGGATCGAAATTTAACATGGTGAAGATACATCAGTGTTGCCAACTACCGGTGCTACACCCAATGCCCTTAGTTTTGCCAAGGTTGGGTTTGAACTCTTGCCCCTTTTAGTCACAATTTTTTATTTAGAAGTGACACATATTGACACCTCTCTCTGTACTTTCAATGATTTTTTAAAAATATTTCTTGTGCTCTAAAAATTCAGAGCAAGATTCACCTTTTATTAATTTCTGCATTCAAAATTTTCCATGAAAGTTTGTCCATTATGGTCTAATGAAACTGAAGCCAAGGGGGGGGGGGTCTGTTTTATATACATCTCTAAACAGCATGGACTTTACTCCTGCCTCACTTACTAGAGCTGTAGCTCCAATAAAAATAGAGATACAAATTTGCAATTTTGGGTGATGTAAGAAGAGCACCCAGTCTATCAATATCGAAATAGTTTTGGTTCACCACACCTCCATTTATACCTTATGGTAACGCCTACAAACAAAGCAGTAGTAAAGTTCGTGGTGAAAAAAGATGTACTCCTTGGGTCAAATTAAACTTTACTTCTGCCTGATTTGCTAAAGCTTCAAGAAAAAAAGGTGACAATTTGCAATTTTGAGGAAGGTAAGAGAAAAACTCTTAAAGGTGTACCAAAGTGAACACTTTTTTTACATATTCGGGCAGCTAAGAATTATTCTGATGTCCCTGTGGCTCAATATTTTCCTACAATGCCTAGTTATTTTACAATTAATTATTTAGTTTGAAAAGTGAGTTTTAAAGCAGTTGATTGATTCAAGTCGATGCGTGCCCGCAGCGGCCAGTGATACGACGAGAAAATGGCAGGGAGGAAGTTCCCATGATTCGTGGGAAATTCTCGTCGTATCAGCGGCTGCTGCTGGAGGGCACCAACTTGAATCAACCAACGGCTTTTGAACTCACTTTTCAAACTTAATAATTAATTGTAAAATGACTAGGCATTGTACGAAAATATTGAGCCAGAGGGACATCAGAATAATTCTTAGTTGCTCAAATATGTACAAAAAGTATTCACTTTGGTGAACCTTTAAGACTGTTAAAAAATATTATGTTAGACTTTCATAGATTGTGAAAACGTGGCTAACAAAGAAGGGGCAATGTTAGTGCTCTCCCAAGTTGTACAGTTCAACAATTTTAAGATTACATCAGGAGGAAAAGGCTCTGGTTTTATTACGAACATTCAACTATCATAGCTTTGCAGAGAGAGTGGCTATGAGTATATTAGTTGAACTTCAATTAATGGAATAGTTAATTGAATAGAAAAGCCAGAACATTGCACTCCATCCAGTAATATTCATTAGGTTTGTTTGCTCCTGTGAATTCATAGGGAATGCAACCAGTTGTACACCAATATATTCAATATGGCATACTGTACTGTAGCTTTTGCTCCGCAGAAGGAGTGTGAAAGCATGGAATCAAAGTATTTTATACAGAAAGAGTAAAGGAATTGTCTTAGCACGTTCAGTAGCCAGTTCAATAGACTCCTGACTATGAGCTGGTTCTATTGGACTGGCTACTGAACCTTCTATGACAATTTCTTCCATGAATAACAAAGAAAGAGTCATCATAGAAGGTTCAGCAGACAGTTCAATAGATTCCTGGCGATGAGCTGGTTCTATAGGACTGACTACTGAACCTTCTATGACAATTTCTTCCATGGATAACAAAGAGTCATCATAGAAGGTTCAGTAGCCAGTTCAATAGACTCTTGAAAACAAGCTGGTTCCATTGGACTGGCTACTGAACCTTCTATGACAGTTTTTTTCCATGGATAACAAAGAGTCATCATAGAAGATTCAGTAGCCAGTTCAATAGACTCCTGACGACGAGCTGGTTCCATTGGACTGGCTACTGAACCTTCTATGACAGTTTCTTCCATGGATAACAAAGAGTCATCATAGAAGGTTCAGTAGCCAGTTCAATAGACTCCTGCCAACACAGTACATTGTTATACAACAGGTTGCATACGAAGCAAGAAAATAAGAAAGTGGCACGCCCTGGCTTCAGTTTGTTTTTCTCATCTCTTGTTGCCTTTGTCTTTCATGCCTTTGTTTACACCTCTAAATCATATGGGAACAGATGTAAACAAAGATCTGAAAGACCAAAGTCAGAGCACAATATGTTGCATTAAAAAAAAAAAAAAAAAAAAAATGTGATCAAAGCCCTGGAACCTTCTTCATTACAATTTTCTTTTAACTATTTCAAAATTCACAACTAAAAACACTAAAAAATTGTATTCCGTTTTATAATTATTTTCAGAGGCAAAGGCTAATAAAAAAAAAAAAAAAAAAAAAAAAAAGATCCACAACTCTAAATTTCATTGATAAGGCAAGTATAGAAGAACCATCACAAAAATTCATGGCTCCCAATGAGACAAGAGTTTAATTTAAACTTTTGTTAATTTTCTGCAGAATAGCAACAGCAGATTTAAGGAGGAAATTATTGCAGAGGGCCCGGCCATCAAACGGGTGGATGTGGAAGAGGGTTAGTTTCTTATCTCATTTCATTGATAACGAATGTGGAGTAAACCCTTTGATAACTAGACCCTTGTATTTATACCTCTGGATAGCACCAACTTTACTCCTGCCTCACTTGCTAGAGCTGCAGCTTCATTAGACAGAGAGATGCAGATTTACAATTTTGGGAGATGCATGAAAATCACTCAGTCTATCAATATCAAAAGAGTTTTGGTTCACCACGCCTCCATAAACTGCGTGGTAACGTCTACAAACAAAGCAGGAGTAACGTTCATGGTGTCCAGAGGTGTACAACTCAAGATATCACAAATTTTACTCACACTCTATTTGTGGCCATAGCTATGTAGTCTGACATTTTGGCGTGATGATGCTCTTCTTACCTATCCTAAAATTGCAAATCTGTGTCTGTTTTTAGTTTTCAAGCTCTAGTAATTAGACAAAGGTAAAGTTCATACTGTCGAGAGGTGTATAATTATTCTTATACACGTAAATATGTCTTATAATTGTTAGTTTACTGTACTATACCTACTGTTAGTGCATCATCTACAGTACGTCAAGTGTTGTTTTGTACCTTTTCTCAAACGAACTCACACCAAAGTGACAAACAAGTTTCAACATTATGTTTGCGTAAACAATTAATTTTACAATCTTCACACCATTTGTTATTTTACGAAGAAAAAATGGGAATAAATGTAATTTAAATTTGTATTTAAATATGTTTATTTATGAATATTTTCAGTAAATTAATGATACAGTATTTTTTATTATTTAAAACCCGAGTTAATTATTTAGAAGAAACTTAAAATTAGAGGAGAAGTGTAAAGGACGCTACATAATAATTAATTTCTATTGGTTAGCAGAGAGATAGAGATAGAGGCTAGAACTAAACATGCACCCTTGCACCAAGAAGCATCCTTCGTAAATACCTTGTAGCAGATACCGGAGTGGCTAGCTTTTTCCTGGGGTAAAAAACAACACACTTATAGTGGCCAATAAAGTTTTAACAAGTTTTAGTTGGTGACTGACAGACGAGGGTTAAAAGTTGCGGGTAAAGCAGTAATTCATGTCATGTATTTTATACAGTTCCTACACCAAAGCTTCTCACTTCCTCTATTGTTATTTATTTCATCAATTTATATTTTTAATTGCCTGTTAAGGGTAAGATAGCGCCACCAATGTTAAAAAAAAAAAAAAAATCCCCCACACGAAAATTATGAAAAAAATTTAAAATGTTCTCCTCTACACCCCCTATCAGTTGGTAATATCAGGTATACAAATACGTTCTAGTTTTTGAGTTATAAATTTTTAACGTTGACTAATTTAACATGGAAGTTCCATTTCTTCATGCTAAAGTAGTCAACTTTAAAAATTCATAACTAAAAAACTAGATCGTATTTGTATACCTAATATTTTAGCTACTGATAGGGGGTGTTGAGGATAACATTTAAAAAAAAATTCATAATTTTCGTGTCAGGGATTTTTTTTTAACATTAGTGGCGTTATCTTACCCTTCAAATTTTTTCATGCCAATATAAAGCAGATGTCAGATGTTTTAACAACACGGTGTTGTCATGTAATGTTTGGAATTTTTCTGTGGAGACAACTGTACAGGGTCAATGCATTTACAGCCAAAAAATGCTTTTTGATAGAGCAATGAGGAGCAGGGCAAGAAATAAAGGCGCAGCTATGTTGGTGGGACAAATTGCTGCAATGATGAAATTTTGTCCCACTAACATGGCTGACATTTGATATTGAAGCAAGTGTGCCTTTTCCGCCCCACTCAACATATTTCCATGGGAAAGAAACATAAACTCTCATCGCGGAAAATACATAAAATTTTCTTATTTGCCTCCCCCTTCCCCCAAAGATAGCTTGAATAAGCGAGTTGGGAAATGTTCTTGCTACTTCCTATGTAGCTAAAATTTACTTGTATTGCACGTTTGTACTAAATTTAAAAAAAAATAATATTCCCTTATGTTTGCTCTGTTTTACTAGTGCCAAATGGAACGGCAATAAACTCATAACTCAAGCAGTATGTGGTATAAGTTTTCATAGAGCCATCATAGAAGGTCCAGTACAGTAACCAGTTCAATAGACTCCTGACGACGAGCTGGTTCTATTGGACTGGCTACTGACCCTTCTATGACAATTCCTTCTATGAATATCAAAGAAAGAGTCATCATAGAAGGTTCAGTAGCCAGTTCAATAGACTCCTGACGACGAGCAGATTCTAATGGATTGGCTACTGAACCTTCTATCATGGGGAGAAAATTGTGATAAATGTCTTACCCCACCCTTGGCCACTGCATAAAATATAATCAAATCTCATAACTTATAAACTCAAGAAAAGTGGCTCTCGAATTTTAAGTCACCACACAATTCTATCACGCCAAATATGCATAATGACTTCAATACAGTACTTTGTCTATACCCCTATCTTACTACCTTCAAATGTTTCTCAGTATAATTATTATAAAATCGTTCATAGATTTTTATTATAAGCACACAAAACAAGAAGAAAAAGGCCAGATAAATCAGGATGCTATAAACTAGCTTTGCATTGTTATTCAAGCAGCATACAAAATATTAAATAATGATTGGTAGCCAACTTATTAGACGTTAATGCTTGATTGGAGACAAAATATTTAATGTACAGAAGCCTTTCCATGCACGTAAATATTGGGTACCTTCACGCTGAAGTGTCTTTCAAACTTAGAAATATGTGTACATACAGCAAAGTTTTCTACTTGCAATGGTTGTAACAAACCATTGTTTATAATGTCTGTCGCATGAAGCTTTTTTCATTGTTAAACATGGGACGACGTAGTGCCTAATTTTGCCACCAAAGCAGAGAACATAGTGGGATTGTTGGCGCTAGTTAACCGTTTCAACTTTCACAAATAACGGTCATTTTCCATAATTTAACATGAAAATCAACAAGTGTCCCATGTTTTTCCTTTCATGCGACAGACATTACACAACAATACTTTGTTTACTTACAACGAGCAGAAGACTTTGGTGTACAGTATATAATTATGTACTACGTATACAGTATATTGTGAACTAGGTATCTCACATCCGGATATGAACTACAGTAATATATTTTATATTATGTTCAGTATTATGTACTGATTTAGTGTTTGACTTTACGAGAAATTGCTAGAGTTTAACGTACAAACATTTTTATGAAAATTTGTCAATCTCTTTCGATACACAAACACAATAAGTCAACCAGTGTCCTTCTTGAAAAATCTACATAGGAACTATTCAAAAGTCTAGACTGTTGATCTTATACCATGTAGATGGTATGATATGAGCTGCAAATGACAAGGCAGAACAATCTTCAAGTTTAAAATTGTGATACAGTAATTTGTGTTTCCTTGCTCCTGGGCAAAGCGAGTTACAGTAAATACAAATAACAAAAGTGGTGCTTTGAGTAGCGATCTCACTCAGAACAAAAAGTGGACGACCTGCCCAAGTTCTGGTTCAAATGGGGTGCTTCTATCGTACAACGTAGTACATACGTAATGGAAATAGGGAGAGAATTGACAAAAAAAAATAATGAATATCCATTATATTTTTATAGGTCAATAGGTGACTTGTCCTTACACTGATCCTCGCGATCTGTGAGTGGTGCTGCAACTTTTTAAAACTTGCAGTTCAAAGTCGACCAATCACTTGACAGCATGGCGTCATGCCGTTCTAATCCATCAATGGCTGCTCTGTGGTCAACCAATCACAGAATCGCTTGGCAGCATAGCGTCACACACGAGCCGCGGTGGCCTGAGGTAGTTGTCTTTATCTCACTAGTATTTGGAATTGAGCAGTGCTAGGGTGAAAACAATTGCACTGAAGCAAACTAGAATAGTTATACCACGTTTTGGCAGTGAAAAATATTAACTTTTTATTTTCTTTCGTACCTAACTCGCGGTTCACAAATTTTTTCCCCCATCTTCGCAATGTATTATTTCGTTTCTACATGCTTTGAACATACACGAAGTTGCAGCGCCACTCGCACAGATAGCAAGGATCAGCGTAAGGACAAGTCAACTATTTCTCATCTTTTGGAAATATAAACATCGACCCTTTTATACCTGAGTAGCTTGTCTATTTTTGATTAAAAAATCTCTGAGAGTTGGTGAACATTCGCGAGCCACCGTGGCATTGCCACATTTGCCGCGTTAATATTATTATTATTATTAAAACCATACCTTAATTACTGTAATTACTATTTATTCAATGACATCAATTCTTAAAAAAAATTATTTATGCACCAAAATGTGAATTTTCAGCTTACAATGGAATACATAATAATTCTTATGTATGCATACTGTAATATGTACATAGGTTTGTTGCTCTAAAGTAAGATCAGAATAAATACCGGTATGCATACATACTGTGAAGCACTGAAGCAATTAATTCTCTAAAGAAATCCACTGATCAGATATATATGCATATGCATACTGTATCATAGGTAACGTACACAACGATGGTAACTCGTGTGTATCATGATGTCAGGTAAAACACGCTATTAACTTACTCAGGAACAATAGCCGGCTCAACCCTAGCCTCCGGAGGTGCCGAAGGTGGTCCAGGTTCAATTGGATCGATCGACCCCGGAGGTAGAGTCAGGTTTAACTTGTTCTTTGACATCACGAATCGCTCACCTCTGAAAACAGGGCGTGGGTCAGAGACAGAAGCAGGTGGGTGGCTTGATTGAACACACCTCAGTTAACCAAATAAATGGAAATTAAATATAAAATAATAAATATTACAGTTAAAACACTTCTTATTATATTTAAAATACTAAGACATTAGGCCAATATTACGAATTAATACATGTAATAAGACTTTTTATAAAATGTCAACTTCGGTGACGGAATTTTACAGCTGTTAACGATTGTCAATTGGATTGACGTAAAGTTTGGAAAAATGCGGGCTAAATTTTAAATGGTAATTCAATACAAGGAGGACAAAGGTTCAAAGATTGCGGCAGCGAATCACAGAGACCCTACAGAGACCTCCGTGTCTTATGGCCAGAAATTTGACCAGCTTGCCCGAGCTTCACTGTAACTGAGAGTGGCGGCGCCACTGAATCGCAGTGGCACGGCCCGGTTCTCGCTGGCCGCGTGGAAGAACCGGGCCCCGGTTCTTGCTGGCTGAAATTATCCATGCACGCAGCCAACCGGGACGTGTGCCGAACATTTAGCAGCACCGCCATGCATGTGATGGCACTCTCAAAAACAGTGAAACTCTGATCAAATCCTTCACCATTCTCTCTGAAATCCCTGGCCATAAGACACGGAGGTCTCTGTAGGGTCTCTGAGCAAATCATGGCCCATATATGGCAGCCATGCAATATTATGCTACTCTGAATGTTTCCAAAATTTTCTGTGCCCGCGGGAACTATTGCTAAAAAGTTAGAAAAAATTTGGATTTGAACCCACGATCCTGTTATTAACAATAATTTATTTATTTTAAACAGAAATAATCCTTTTATTAAAAAGCGATGCCTATATAATATATTGACGCTTCTCTCCGTACGTTCAATATTTTTTTTAAAATAATTTCCGGGCTCTAAAAAATCTGAAAAAAAGTATCATAATTTGGTACACTCTATTCATTTCTGTAAAAAAAAAAAAATTCATGCACGTTGTCCATTAAAATAATAAGTTTAAATAAAACTATTATATTATTTTTAGTTATTTAGGTTTTTATAATTTTGTGCCATTTTATATAATCCACTCACTTGTCAGTCATGTTGAAAATGTAGTTTAACCATCACAGTAATGTAAATATTTAAGGTGTACAGTACGTACTATTAATTATTAATTTAATGTAATTAAATTTAATTTAATTTAATTGCAAAATGTGCAATTTTGTAACACAAAAAATATTAGTTCTTTTTTTGTTACTAACGAATATAATTATTATGATTTGAATGTATACTGTATTATTAAACTATATTTAACACTAAACTTCTTAATATTTATATTTATTCTTTCCAGGGGCGGATCCAGCTGATTCTTTCAATAAATGAGAATAACGTACAAAAGGCGCGGAGCGAGAAAAAAAATTCTGTGGGGGGCTGTCTCCATAAGACCAATGTTAAAAAAAAAAATTGAGCGGCTTTATTATTTATATGTTATATGCAACATTTCGGGGGGAAGGGGTGAGGCTGCGACCCCTGTTCCTCTGGATCCACGACTGTTCAACGAAAAACCCACCTAATTAAAACCTATAGTGTTAGTTTTGTTGAGACGAAAGAGACATCTCGTGACTCTATATATATGACCTATAATAGAGTAATCATAATGTACCATCAAGCAAATAAAGATAAATAATATTGAATGATAAAAATATTAGAGAGTTAGAATAATCCTGCTTTGTAGACAAGAAATAGATCGTTAGAGTTACAATACATATAATAGAACAACTTTTATACGCTGCAATTTTTATTACAGAAATGGATAGAGGGTGCAAATTTAATATATATATATGCTACTCTGAATTTTTTCAGATTTTTTTGAGACCCGGAACTATTTTTAAAAAATTATAGAAAGTCCGTTTTATGACGTCATGGGCGTTATATATATTATTGTCCTATCTTTTTCTTAAGGAGAGGCGCCTCGTGACGTCATAAAAAGGACTTTCAATAATTTTTTAAAAATATTTCCCGTTCTCAGAAAAATCTGAAAAAATTCAGAGTAACATAATTTTATACCCTCTATCCATTTCTGTAATAAAAAATTTTGAGGTCAGCCCTCCATTTTAATGCACTGAGATATTAATTGAACCAACTGTAAACTGTAACATGCAGTTTAGATGCACTATATTATAGTTTTAGTTTTAAGAAAGTGTAAATTTTACGTTAGTCATGCAAAAGATGGAATATGAGTTACATTAATTCTCTCAACTTGCATGCAGAATTAACTTCTATATCTGACGATAAATTATTTAATATTGAATTTTATATATTTAATATTATTTATACTAAAGCAATTTTTAGTTTTCTTTTACATTACACTTGATTTTAAATTGTATTTTTATTTATTTATTTTTAGTGAATAACAAAATGGTTTCGTGCTGAGATAATAAACAGAATTACAATATTTTATATGAATTTCAATACAAGTCATATCTAATCGTATTATTACAGTACTATCATGCTACTAAGGAAGCACTTGTCTCAAACTTTCGTTCATTTTCCTCCTCAAAATTTCGTACAGACAACCACAAAGATAGTAACTTCAGGAAATTGCATAATTGCGCAGTAAAAAAGAATTATAATTAATTAATGACGCCATAGACAAAAGTGCGGTGAGATTCGTCATAATTCATGTCCAAAGTACTGCTGTGATTTTATTATTCATCAGGGAGCTCCATCAGAAATAACTTGTTCTTATAATTACAAAATAAAACGTGTTTCTTCAGCAGCGGTAGGTATAGGTATACTTTTAGGGTATCACACTTATATATTTTTTCTAGGAAAAGAGTCTTCATAGAAGGTTCAATAGCCAGTTCAATGGATCCAGTTTGCCGTCAGGAGTCTATTGAACTGGCTACTGAACCTTCTATGCCATGATGACTCTTTCTTTTTATCCACGGAAGGAATTGTCATAGGAAGTTCAGTAGCCAGTTCAATGGAACCAGCTCGTCGTCAGGAGTCTATTGAACTGGCTACTGAACCTTCTGTGATGACTCTTTCTTTGTTATCCATGGAAGGAATTGTCATAGAAGGTTCAGTAGCCAGTCCAATGGAACCAGCTCGTTGTCAGGAGTCTATTGAACTGGCTACTGAACCTTCTATGATGAATATTTTTTTTATATAAATATAAGAAGAGTTGATGCCTCAGTTCCATATTTTGAAGTTTGCCATGCATGTTGTTATCAAAATTCAGTATGAATTAAACTGCAGTTAATTCTAATTTTCATATAAAAATTTGCTTTTGAAATTTCGTTTAATTCTGTATCGATCGATCTACTCGTCGTTTTTTTCTTACAACTTTGTTGTTTTGATATTTATTTTTTACAGGTACAAAGAAATCACAATTTCTTATGGAAATATAGTTTAATACAATGTTTTTCAAATTATTATGTTCGTCAGTGCTGATACTGCACGTTGTAAGTGGATTGCAATTATCATGTGAAAATCAAAGTTTGATAAATGACAAACATAATTTAAGCATGGCATTAAATTCAAGTTATTGTCAAATTTCTTCGAATCAGACCACGACAAGTTATTCGTGTAGTCAAAGTTTTCAGTTCTCTCATTTGGTTTGTGATAATTGGCCTGAGTTGAAGGAGTGCGTCAAGAATTCGGATCGTTATATCATGGTGAGTATTAATAATTGTCCTTTTTATTATTTGTTTATGATATCGGGTGCGATTCACGAAGAAGTTAGCCAGGTTTCTAACCACGTTTAGCTTAACCACGTTTAATATAAGGTGATTTAACACGTAAAACAGGTATAGTTAAACATGGTTAAGCTAAACGTGGTTAGAAACCTGGCTAACTTCTTAATTCGTGAATCGCACCCGATGCTTTTATCTATATCCTCAAACTTAATATATAAATTGTTTTATAATAATAATACTTTCAGTATATTCGATCATCATTGTATGTTCCAAATTTTAAATATTTAGTTAAGTTATTATATAGTTATTCTTAGAAAATATTGCAATCATATATATATATATATATATATATATATATATATATATATATATATAATGTTGTTTTTTTGTTGGAGATGTTCTATATCATATGTATCCATAATATGGCATTTCTGTAATGGATCCAATAAAGAAATCAAATCAATCAAATCAAATACTGTATAATATACAAAGATCCTCTAATAAGAGGTGTGGCGCAGAACGCTTGACCGGGTCTCGTCAGATCAACGAAGTCAAGCAACGCTGAGCGTGACTTGTAGTTGGATAGGTGAACATTTTGAACAAAAACAACGTTTCCCACCCAGGGGTAAATCGTTACGCATTTCCACTATGTATGGTTCCCCTCTGGCCATTGCACTTCCGGTTCATTGACAAGAGCTGTAGCGTCCATCTTGGCTGAGGTTTCCAAGTTTCCCTCAATCGCAGGCAAATGCCGGGGTGTATTACAAGGCCGTGGCTGGTCCTGTTCCGGAAGAGCCCACGAAGCACTCGAGTTAAAGTTTCGGAAGTTTCTGGGTTTCAAAGTAGCATGTAATTAGTAAATAGAAATACCCAAAAAATGGTTTGATTAAAAATAAAATCCTTTACTGTCATAATTATTTCTTAAATTTTACAAATAATAATCTGATCAATCTGATGTTCCTTAGTTACGATCAAGTTCTAATCTCTTGGGGTTTATTTTATGTTGCAATTAATATATGTTATTTAAGTTATTTTGTTCTGATTAAACAAATTTTAAAAACATAAAATTTCACAGAGAACAAACTACCACGTACAACTTTTCCTCACAATTAGCTTGGAGGACATCCTTGATGAAAATATTACTCAACATTTCTTTGTTGTTAAATTGGAAAATATTAAAATTCAAGTTCAACCTCTGGAGAGAAATAAAATTCTGGTGAGTGACCCAAAAAATATTTATTAATTTATCCGACGACTTAATATTCAAGTTCTATGTAATTGAAGATAATTAAATGGTTAATTATTTATTTAATTGTGGCTGACATTAAAATTTAAATGGACTATAATATAATATACTGTATAGTAGCATCAATTTTTTTTTTTATTACTTCAATCCAAAGTAGGTATATATGTTAGCGCCCAAAGCCGAATTCGGACAATGTCCAAAAAAAGTGACCAAACCTAGTTGTGGTTTTTGAATTTTGACCAAAACCCGAAATGAAGAAATATTTCTGCTTTAGGTCATTTAAATTTGACCACAACTAGTTCTGGTCAAATCATAAAAACCAAAACCCGTGTAGAGAGAGCTCGTCGGCTTTTGGTCACTTTTTCACATATTTAACCAAAACTAGGTTTGGCCATTTCATTAATGCGACTAAAGAATATATTCGTACGTGCTTTATTCAATAGCATTTAACACTTACTTTATTTCAAAGCTTACTTAATGTTATGCCAACGTTTATCATAATCCTATAACGGCCATATAACAGTGACATAATAATGAGAATTAAAAAAATTTTAATTATAAAATTAATAAAAGAAGTACATACCTTTAAAAGTTTCTAACCGCATAATATTTTATTAATATACTTCCTCATTTTTATCATTCATAATTTTTGTTTATTCATTAATATTTTCCATATATATTATAATCGAAGTCTTCTGCACGTCGTTGTTAGTAAAAAAAGTATTGTTGTGCAATGTCTGTTGCGTGAAAGGAAAAACATGGGATGGTTGTGGATTTGCATGTTAACTTATGGAAAATAACCGTTAATTATGAAGTTGAAACGGTTAACTAGCGCCAACAATGCCACGTTCTCTGCTCTGGTGACAAAATCAAACACTACATCGTCCCGTACGTGTTTAAAAATTAATGAAAGAGGCTGCATGCGACAGACATTATAAACCATTGCGAGTAGAAGACTTGTATAATTATATTAGAGCTGCAACTCCACCAAATTATTGAACCACACACCATATTTCAAGGTACGCATCAGACTCATCAGAGTCTACTCAGTAAAGTCCTTTTCGTTATACTGTATCATAGAAGGGAAATGGAATAACCTTTGTAATGTGAAATGTTTATTTCTCAGAATTGTGTCACCAAAAATATTGTCAAAAATAATAATTGAAGGAGTTTAACTCAGTATAATAATAATATATATATATAATATTATACTTTCAAATGCGGTGCTTAGTTCTTTATATAGTATAATATGGTTGTATTGAGGTGAGATGCTCTGTATCTAAAACTGTGTTAAAACTTGCAAAACTATGTTTTAGTAAAACGTAAACAAACTCATTCATCCAGGTATTGTTGGTTGTTGATTATGTGTATTTTTTTCCAATACATTGGACCTTATGGGGAATTTACGATTTTTACATACAGATTTTAATACATTACATACGTATAATTTTAAAAATAAATTCATCACTGGAACCTGCAGTTCTTGGCCATTTATAATATTGAAAATTGCATTGGAAGACGGTTTCTTTATTTCAATATAGTAAATTTAGTATGATACCAAATCAGCCAATTGCATGGGGTAAGATACGTAACCAAGCAAGCTTCAGACTCTTTATTATTGCAACAGTTAAAATCAACAAACTGGAGTTTGCCTAGTTACGTATCTTACCCCATGCAAATGGCTGATTTGGTGTCATACTAAATTTACTATATCGAAATAAAGAAACCATCTTCCAATGCAATTTTCAATATAGTAAATGACCAAGAACTGCAGATTCCGGTGATATATTTATTTTTAAAATCATACGTATGTCACGTATTGAAATCTGTATGTGAAAAACGTGAATTTCCCATAAGGTCCTATGTATTGAAAAAAAAATACACATAATCAACAACCAACAATACCTGGGTGAATGAGTTTGTTTACGTTTTACTAAAACATAGTTTTGCAAGTGGTCTATTGGAAACTTTTAAAGGTATGTTTATTTATTTTATAATTAATATTTATTTACAACTTATTATTAACTATTATTCCTTTATGATACACATTTTGGCATTAAATAAAACAAGCTTTGAAATAAATTAAGTGTTAATTGCTATTGAATAAAGCACGTACGAATATATATTCTTTAGTCGCATTAATGAAATGGCCAAACCTAGTTTTGGTTAAACATGTGAAAAAGTGACCAAAAGCCAAAATAAGGCTCACATCGGGTTTTGGTTTTTCTGATTTAACCACAACTAGATGTGGTTAATTTTGTTTGACCAAAAGCCGATGAGCTCTCTCAACGGGTTTTGGTTTTTATGATTTGACCAGAACTAGTTGTGGTCAAATTTAAATGACCAAAAGCTGAAATATTTGTTCATTTCGGGTTTCGGTCAAAATTCAAAAACCACAACTAAGTTAGATCACTTTTTTTAGACATTGTCCGAATTCGACTTTGGGCGCTAACACACATACACACACACATATATATATATATATATATATATATATATATATATATATATATATATATATATATATATATATATATATATAACATAACATAACAATAAGTTTTATTAATGGGCTTACGGGGAGTCATTTTTTTACTGGCTCAATCAAAAGAGCTAGGAGGTCGAAAAATATACCTTAGATTTTTTTGCGATTTTTTTAAGCACTGCATCATACCTAGAATGGAGATTAAAAATGTCTCTTGACTTGGAGGCTCCATCCGCAACGCCTATGACGTCATTACATTCTTTGGGTCAACTATATAATGTTTCTAAACAAACACGTTACTATGGAAACAAATGATTATTTTTAATAAACAAGCAACAATGCAATAATTTTTTACAAGTGTTATATAGTTGAACCAAAGAATGTAGTGACGTCATATAGGCGTTGCGGATGGAGCCTCCAGGTCAAGAGACATTTTTAATCTCCATTCTAGGTATGATGCAGTGCTTAAAAAAATCGCAAAAGAATCTAAGGGTTATTTTTCGACCTCCTCTTTTGATTGAACCAGTAAAAAAATGACACCCCGTAAGCCCATTGCTGCTTGTCTTGTTTCCATAGCAACGTGGTTGTTTAGAAGCCTTATAAAGTCAGTCGTTTGTTTGACCAAACACATCAATTACGTTACAGGCGTCACGGGTGCCGCCTCCAGGTCACGTGACCTCTTTACATCAGTTTAGGCTAGAGTAAACTTCATCCTTTTGTTAGAAAAACGATGCAGCCTACTTTAGTTTAGGCATGATGCAGTACATAACAGATAAAAATCTCAAAAAATTTACAAGTGTATTTTTCGACCTCCTCTTTCGATTGAGCTAATAAAAAAAAAATTGATGCTACTTGTCCAATATTATTTTGAATCAAAGGCATAATGATGTTAACATATACAATATATATGACTAGTTTGAAGTATTTATTTACTAAAATTTAAGATCGGTTGAAGAAAAAGAGGCAAAAGTTGAAACTGTGTATTTTTAAGTACCTCATAATTAATATTAAATCGTGATCACAGATAATATATCACAAAATTATGATAATACAAACCAATTCCAGGATATTCCTCGCTACATCTCACTTCATAATTTGGAAAATTACGCATTAAATTTAATAAGAAGAAATCAAGTGTTGTATTTTGATGCTTTGTTCGAGTACCACGGACCAAATCTACGGATCAAGAAGGGGGACACTGAGTAAGAATATTTTACATGTTGAAGAGTGATTGATTGATTGATTGATTGATTGATTGATTGATTGATTGATTGATCGATTGATAATGAAGTAGCATTCAAGCCTATAACAAAGTGACTTATTTTTCATTTTTTATTCTTAAGGGGTTTGAAAACAGATTCGAAGGAAATAAATTCTAGAAATGAATAATAATTTCATTATTTTTAATTTTTCTCACAGTAATGAGATATTAGAATGTGAAAATTTTAGTGGCGTAATCGAAAGAGGGTGTAAAAATATTGTACTGTGAATTTTTTCAGATTTTTCTGAGACCGGGAACTATTTTTAAAAAATTATTGAAAGTGAGAGGGGAAGGAGTTGTTGTTGCCGTGTGACGTATTCGAGTTTGCTGCATAATATTTTATAAATTCTTTAGATTTTTGCACAGGTACAGTGTTTAAAGCTAATTAATACTATCTATGAAAAGTTACTCTAGTGATATACAAGTGTTATTTATCTGTGGTAGTCCTATTACTACTGTTATACGTGAATTTATATGTTGTTTACTTAGTATCACTAGACATTTTGTCAGAGATATAACATATGGAAGATATGTCAGTTCCACCTCCCCTCCGAGACGAAACACGGCAGCAACAAGAACCAAATATAAATGGACTGCAAGTATGTGATGTAAGCAAACTTTTTAATGAATTATTGAATCACCTGTCACCATTATTTAATGCAATAGACATTGATATAAAAAATATATTTGTTCAATTAATAGAGATTGCAGACAAGCTGAAATCATATCCTAATAACAGTAACATAAATAAATGCAGTGATGTGCCATTCATACCGGAGTTTCCCCCCACCTGGCGATCACCTGAAGCACTATGTGATCCAAACACCTTCTGTCTACCTCAATTTCTCTCAGCGCGGGAAAAAGATGAAGTGTCGTGGCAATATGTTCATCATGGTGCTCGCCCTCAAGAATCAGTGCAGCCAAGTAATATCCAACTCAATAATAGATTTGAAGTACTATTGCATAATAACGACACGATAGTGAAATTCAAATTAAATTATATAATTGGTGATATTTTTGACACAAAGGATACAGTTTCAATGGCTCATTGTGTAGCAGAGGACTATAACATGAACAGTGGGGTAGCTGTGTCGTATAAAGATCGATACGGCCAAATTGCTTATTTGAAAAATCAAGGTAAAACTGTCGGAGAAGTTGCTATATTACCTATTAGAAATTCAAATTATATTTTCTATTTGGTAACAAAAAAGTTATCCAACGAGCTTCCTACACTTTGTGACATTGAGAAATCCTTAATTGAACTCAAAAATACGTGTCAAATACTAGGTGTCAATCATCTTGCAATCCCAAAAATTGCATCGGGTAAAGATCAAATGCCATGGTATACCATAGAGAAAATGATATATCGAGTGTTCAACAACACAAATATAAAAATTGATGTGTATGTTTTGCCACGCAAGCCCAGAGACTCAATGCCATTTACTACACCAAGTTCAGAAAATGACATTGTGCCAGCAAACAATATGGGGAATTATCCGCCACTGGGTACCACATCTAGGCGCGCTTGCTCGTTGTCTCCAATTGCAAGCGCGACCCTCGCCTCCTCCACTACCCGTAAAAAGGAAAGGAGGAGACGCTCCGAGGGTGAGTCCCGCCTTGCTAATGACATTGCAAAGCACGCCACCGCCACTGTGGACTCTCAGCGCCTCATGATACCAGCAACTTCCCAAAGCAACAACAAGAAATACAAGACTAAACGGAACTCTCATAGATCCGCACCACCCATTTCACCGCATAACAATCTGATTGCAACCTCGGAAGTGAAGTGCTATGAGGTAATAATTAGCCAACCTGTCTCTCCTGTACTCAAAGTAGCAGACGCCAATATTTCATTGTCCCCTTCGTCTAGCATTGTTTCTTCTCCCAACAATAAATCTCTTGATCCCTCAAAAATACCTCTCCCTTCTTCATCCGAAAGTGAGTTAGACTCCAGTTTTCATTCCATAGATGACTCTGAAAGACGATTAAGTTATAATAACCATTTTCTTCAACATATCAACCTCACATCATTAACTTAAATAGTAATTACACTTCTCAGAATAATACTAAAAACAGTTCAGTTTATAAAGTAATGCAAATTAATATAAATGGACTGAGTTCGAAAATATCAACATTAGAAATTTTAATGGAAAATGAAGAAATTGATATTTTATTATTGTCTGAACATGGTTTAAAGAAAGATATAATAGAAAGTGTTTGCTTTATAAATTATAAATTAATCTCGTACTTTTCTCGTAAAAAGAAACTGCGGGGTGGTGTAGCTATTTTTATCAGAAAAAATTTACATTGTAAACAGGTAATAAAAATAAAATGTGTGGAATTTGTATTTGAATGTGTGGGGGCTAGAATTGAGATATGTGGCCAATATGTAACTTTTGTATCAGTATATAGATCTCCTATAGCTAAGAATATAAAAGATTTCTTTCAATATTTTGAAATGCTTTTGGATAAATTATTATTACAAGTAAAATCAAATGATCATATTTATATTGGAGGGGACTTTAATATCAACTTAACCCAAAATAATTCTACCACAAAATCTTATTATGACATATTGCAATCTTTTAATCTTCATGTCATTAACACAGATGTTACTCGTGCTGCTACTAAATCAGCTTCATTAATTGATCATGTAATAACAAATCAGGAGGGAGAAATTCAGTTTGTAACAAAAAGTACTAACATTACAGACCATAATTACACCATTATTTATTTGAAATTAGAAAATATTTATCAAAATAAAAGTATTAAAAATAAACAAAAATTCATAAATAAAAGATCAATTAATGAAGAAAACAAGAATTTGTTTTTTAAATGTTTATTTCTAGAAAGTTGGGATGAAATATTAGATAAAAACATTGATATTGAAAAAAAATGGGACCTCTTTTTTTCCATAATAAAATATCACTTTAACAATTGTTTTCCTATAATAAGAAAAAAAGTTACTAATATATTAAAAAAACCAAAATGGCTTAATGATAACCCATGGATAATTTTGGAAGGGGAATACTTAAGAAACCTACATAAATATGCAAAATATACAGATAAATCATTAATGCCTAAATATAAGCAACTTATGATTAAACATAAACTAAATATACAAGCAGCAATAAAAAAGGACAATAGCGATATAATTGATACAGCAAAAAATAAAATTAAAGTAGCATGGCAAATTATTAACAAAACTTTTATATTTAAGAAAAAAAATGTTACGGAAATATCGGAGGTTTTAATAAATGGTATAAAAATAACTGATCCCCAAGACATTTGTAATCAATATAACAATTATTTTGTAAACACAATTGAAGAAATTATTGCAGAAAAATTTCCCGATCCAATTAATATAAACCTAAATGTAAATATTGAAAATAATTCTGAATTTGAATTTTACACCTCCACGCCAGATATTATACTAACAATTATAAATAGCCTACCTAATAAAAATGCTGCGGGTCCAGACGAAATTCTATATTATTTAGTAAAATTTTGTTCTTATTTATTATCAGTCCCATTATCTTATTTAATTAACGAATCTATAAATAATTCAATATACCCCAGAGTATTAAAAGAAACATCAACCACCCCATATCACAAATCAGGACCAAAAGAGCTCATGTCAAATCATAGACCAATAGGAAAGCAGTCAGTATTTTCTAAAGTGTTTGAGGGGTTTATCAAGTTACAATTGGACGAACACAGAAAAGATAATAATTTAATAAGTGAGACCCAACATGGATTTGTTGCAAGCAGGTCTACGGAAACAGCAACTTTTGATTTGTTAAAGTCCGTTTATCAAAACCTGGAAGAAAAAAATAAATGTATTGGACTATTTTTTGACATGCAAAAAGCATTTGATTCTCTAGAGCCCCAAATAATTTTAAAGAAATTAAACGAAATTGGGGTACAAGGAAAAAATTTAGAATTTTTTAAATCTTATCTCACTGACCGTACTCAATATGTGGAAATAAAATTCATTGATAGTCAAAATTCCACATATTCAGTAAAATCTAATAAATTAGGGGTGCGATTAGGGGTTCCTCAGGGTACAAAATTGGCTCCTGATCTCTACGGAATAACTACAAATGATTTGTCAGAAAAAGTCCCTAGTGCTAAAATAGGCCAATTTGCTGATGATACTAGTGCCATTGTTTCAGCTAAAAATGATAAAGAACTCACAAAAAAAGCTAATAATGCAGTTAAAGAATTAGAAAACTATTGTTTGCAAAATAGGTTAATACTCAACCCTAAAAAAACTAATTATATTCAATTTCATACTCCAAGAAATATACCTGATCTCAGCCCATTAATAAAATTATCTGATTCTAATATACATTCCACGCCTCAAACAAAATTTTTAGGTTTAATTGTTGATGAAACGTTAAGCTGGAACGACCAAATGGACTTTTTAAGGAAAAAAATTAATAAGGCAAATTTTGCACTTTATTCCCTTAAAAATGTAGTATCAGATAAGACTTTGTTAACAGTATATTTTGCATTTACATACTCTTGTCTTTCTCTTAACAGTATTTTTTGGGGTAGTGATTACTCCAATATAAATAAAATGTTTATTTTGCAGAAAAGATCGGTTAGAATTATGAAAAAGTTAAAGTCACGTGAATCTTGTAGATCACATTTTGCTGATTTGGGTATTATGACAATGCCATCTATATATATCTTTAATTTAATAATGTTCAAAAGAAAAAATATGGACCAATTTACAGAAAATAGAGATATTCATTTATATAATACACGTAATAAAAACAAAACAGTAGTACCATCTCATTTATCTGCTAATTTTGAAAAAAGTCCATACTATCAATCAGCAAAGTTTTATGACTTTCTGCCTGTCTTGCTCCGAAATGTAAAGAATAACACTTTATTTAGAAATGTGTTAAAGAGAGTACTAATCTTTAAAGAATATTATGATGTAAAAGATTTTTTTCACTGTGATTACAGAATAACATGTACTGATATGCTTAAATTTGTCTCCAGAAAAAATATAGAACAATATTCATAATAGTCTATTGCATAAAAAATTATATATTTGTGATTCAATCTAAAATAAATAATACAATAATGTAAATATATATAACTTGTAAGAATCTGGAAATGACAAACATATTTGAGCTTTTATATATTAATTATTATCTAAATATATTATTTATTTATATATTGTATTGACAAGATCTATGTTTGTATTGTGATTTACTCACTGTATACTGCCTAACGATCAAATAAATATTTCTAATTTCTAATTTCTAATTTCTAATTTCTATTTTGATGACGTCACGGGCGGCACTCCTTAAGAAAAAGGATAGGGCAGTGCCACCCGTGACGTCATCATTAGGGCCCGGATCTCAAGTTTAACAAGTTTTATAAATACGCATGTAATATGAGATCTGACTTCAAATGTCCACGAATCATGAAGTTTCATGCCTAAAAATGCAAAAAAGTTTGGACTTAAAAAAAATGATTATGAAAATCTAGAACTGTTTCAGTTTTTTAGAGTTTTTTCAAGTTTTTAAAACTTTTTTCAGTTTAGTAAAACTTAAATCGATGTTTTGTGTAGAAAAAATGTGGAATTATTTAAAAAAAAATAAAAGGAAAATATATGTTTGAATTCATTTATTTCTTCCTTCCATCTTACATCTGCATTGTACTGACACTTCTCACATTAAGATTGTAGGTTACCAATAAAATGCGCTAAACAAAAAAAAGTTTGAGAATTTTTAATGTTTTTAAATTTTTCCTTTATTTCTAGGTTTTAAGAGTCAAAAAAATCAAAAAAACGTAAAAAATTTATAAACTGGAAATAACTTATTTTACGTTTTTGAACTGAAAGTGAACTGATTTTAAGAAACTTAAAAACTGATTTTGAGAAAAATTTGGACTTAATCCAGTGCTTAAATTCATACTTTTGAAAACTTAAAATCCGGGACCTAGTCATCATAATAGACTTTCAATAATTTTTTAAAAATAGTTCCCGGTCTCAGAAAAATCTGTAAAAATTGACAGTACCATATTTTTAGTATTTTTACCCCCTCTTTCGATTAAGCCACTAAAATTTTCACATTCTAATATCTCATTAAATTTTCTTTCTGTGCATGCATAAAATTCAACGTAACTTCTGTCTCATTATCCATTATTAATAATAATTACATTAATTACACGATAAGATGGATAAAATTTAACATTATTATAACAATTATAATATTCAATCAAATTTATTATTTATTAAATTATTAAGTAACATCAGTTATATACAAACCAAGCAAGGTACTAATTATAATAAAGTCAACATACACACTTATAAAAACCACTTACAATAAAATATTAATTAATAATAAATTTGTGATCAGAGTCCGGGAGTCACATAAAGGAGAGCTTAATATTAATATGGTCAGTTTACGAACCTTATTAAGGATAACATGGATCACCTGATCGAAGCAGTCCCGTTTGATTAACATGTAAAACTTAGCAAATCCACAAGTTTTCTTCTTCTTATTTTTTTTTAAAGCTGGATAGATTTTAGTACCTAAAAGCCACAGAAAAAAAATTCAACACAATTAAACGAGCTTTTTTTTTTTTTTTTAATTTGGGTCTCCATGGGAAAGCCCTATAATCTGAAAATTAAAAGAATTAATTAAAAAAATTCTGCTCGTTTAATTGTTTAGAATTTTTTTTCTGTTGCTTTTTATTAAGGTACTCTCAAAAAAAATTAGAAAACATATGAATTTGCATAAGTTTGCATGTGAAATATATATATATATATATATATATATATATATATATATATATATAAGTGAAGGATTAATAATTCTTAATTAAGCTAACCAATACTTATAACAATTGATATTTAATAAATTTAATATTGTTCAGCGTTCTCTCCAACCCTTGTGTCCGGAGCCTAAGAGTTTCCGAGCTCCCCACCTGGACACAGATGATTCTGGCGATCTCCAACTCATCACTGAGCAGCGACCTCAAGGTAGGTACTGTCAAGAGCTAACGTTTGTGTCATATCTTTGATTATTATAGTTATTAAAACCACATCTAACGGTCTGTGAACTCTAGCTGTGTGATGCAAAATTTATTGCGAAACAAGGTTCGAAACTTAGCGAAATATTCGCGAAAATGAAAAAAAAAAAAATACATTCGTTTTGCGAATTATGATATTTTGATACATTGTCTCCTTTTATGATCTCTCCGTCCGTACTTAAGTGTGTTGTATTATCACAAAATACAATATAAATGAATACAAATAATTTTTTCTCATGCTCAATAATTTTAATTGAATTTTTTTTTAATTAATTGATTAATATAAATTGTACTGTTTTTCAGGGATTTATGCGCTTCTTCCGGGAAGTGATTTGTTCTTATTGGACTGTTTGTAAATATCCTTCTTCTGACTTGTTATTTATGTACTCATGAGGGAATTATAAAAATAAAATAAATAAAAATTAAACAGATTATTAATGAAAAATTAAATAGAAAATTGCTTTTTTTAAAAATTTGATTTGAAAAATTAAGTAGAGCAAGAAATTGAAAAATATCGATTTCGTGAAGTTTCGCTAGCTAGAAACTTATCGAAACTTAGGTTGCGAAACTTCGCAAAAAGCTTGAATTTCACTGGTTCTGTCTAACTCCCTCTCAGGTGCAGTCTATTTCAATGAGCGTGGTGAAGAGGATCGCTACGGACTTCCTGCAAGATTGGATCTCATACCTCAATGTCCCCACCCTGAGGTCGGTGAATGACAGCAACACCAAGTTCAAACTTTACGGAACTATCCAACCAGAGCAGGGACAGTTTACACACCTGTACCTTAGTAACTGTAACCTCGAGAGGATTTCTGAGTGTGAGAAACTTTGAGACTTCAATATATTATTATGTTATCTAAAGACATTTGCTCGTTGTTAGTAAACAAAGTATATATTGTTGTGTAATGTTTGTCGCATGAAAGGAAAAACATGGGACGGTTGTTGTTTTACATGTTAACTGATGGAAAATGACGGTTAATTATGGAGTTGAAACTGTTACCTATCACCAACAATGCCATAATGTTCTCTGCTCTGATTGCAAAATCAAATACTGCGTCGTACCATGGCATCATAATGGCATGCATGTTTAAAAGACCCATCAAGAATTCCAGTTACCTATTTTTGACCTAAACTACTCGAGAAAGTTAATAAAAACAGTGAAATTTCATGAGCGCTAGCGAGAGAAAAAATTATTAGTTATTTTGTTAATTTGTACGCAGTAGTTAACACGGCGATGCTGAGCCATTCAAGTGCCATCATGTATAGTGGTCCCGTGACTCAAGTCCAATGGAATGCTGTTAACTGACCCCCACCCCACTACCACTACTCTTCTCCCTCCTCCTGCACTATAGTAGAACAAGCGTGATTGCTGCATTAATAGCCCAGTAATATTATGGAAAATTCCTATGCTGACCCGGAAAAATGGAGGGGAAAGCTGAATTTTTCAGGAGTTGTCAGTAATGCTGTTTCAAACATATTTTGAGTTGTACCACCTTGCACCCCCTGTGCTAGCGCCGCCATTTAGAAAAGATGGCGTCCAAATAGTCCTTTTTAAAAAAAATTATTTCTCGGAAACTACTTGTGGTAAGTAAAAAAAAATTACACAGTTTTATAGCTAAGGATATGTTCTAAGCTAGAAAATAACAAATAACTGGATTGTCATTTATTTAAGTAGTATAATTTGCATATTTACAAAAAAATTGCATTTACATATTTACAAGTCATGGAATATAATATTGAAAAAAATTTATTAAAAAAAATTGGTTCTTACAAAAATTAACTCCGTATTATGAAATTTCCGTATGAAATTATTTATTTTTTAAATTTTTCATGATGAGACAAATATAAAATATGATGATTGATGATATTATTACATAGTTACAATAAATATAATGAACAAGTTTATTATAATTAAGAACAGTTTGAATGAGTTCCGACTACCGACTATACTGCCTTTAACAATGAAAAAGGTTTCATGCGACAGACATTATGAACAATACTTTTTGTTACAATCATTGCGAGTAATTTGATTTTATCATTGCATAAATGAATTCTGTGATTTTGTCAACAACACTGCAGAGAGAAGGAACAGCCACGCCTCTTTTGGATAATGGATGAAAAATGGTTCCAATTTTTGATTATTTGACGATCGAGGTATGCATGATGGGAAGGTGATAACGGGAATCAAGTGACTTATATGGAGTGTGGGGTGCAAAAATGTAGGTTGATGATGCAGGCGCCAACATGAAAAAGAATGACACAGGAATTTGAAGCATCACGTGACGTTCCTCTAACCGACCGTGAGCAGGGTGACCGTACGTGGGAATGGGAACGCGGTTATAAGAAATATGATAATTATGAATCAAATTGACTGGGAAACGATAATAATCAACACTATTAATAAATAGGTAGGATAAGGAATTAAGGATACTTATATATCGGGAGAGGAAAGCCAAATTGGGGGGAGGGGGGGCTGAAATTTGGGATTATTTCTCTCACTCCAATTCTTTTACACATTGGCCAAATGGAGGCGCCTTCCCCCCCCCCCCCCCCTGAAATGTTTCAGCCCTCCCCACCCCGAATTTTTTTCTGGATTTGCGCCTTGCGCCTGCTCTTAAGGCACGGTTAATACAGGATTAAATCTGTTAATTACTCCAAAAAGGGGCGTGGTAATATGTTTTAAATAATTTTCTAACTAAAACTCGCTCTCCAACCAAACTTCCGAAATTTATTACAATACAATTCATTCATGCAATGATTATTGATGTTCATTTTGAGCTAAATATCAATTCAACTAATAACTGAATTTTATCATAACAGCTGACTTCAAATACCTTCAAAATTTAACGGCCTTGGATTTGTCAAAAAACAAGATTGACAACTGGGAATTTACTGAGAATTTTCCGACCCTGCAAAAGTTGAATTTAAGTGGACAAAAAATAGGAAAAGATTTTAGTAGTCTTTACGAATTATCCAATATGACGTCATTGAAATCACTGAATCTATCGCATATATATCTGCAGGGGATGGATTTTCAATTGTAAGTCAAATTTGATTACATAGGAAGTTATCAGTCAACATATTATATGTGTTTGTATGACTTTTGGCAGAAGATATTTGCATTTTAATATTAATTAATGAATATTTGCATTGATGATCTGTGCAGTAAAATAATGGACAATTTGCATGAATTTGTATTGCATGTTCGGATTAATTTTTTATCCTAGCTTCTTAATTTATCTGTATAAAACTTAATGTGCAAGATTTTAACCAGATTTGGAATTAATTTCATCTTTTCTTCGCTATTAAGCTCTCCTCTCGACTTTTGTCCTCTTATTTTTCCTCTTCTTGAGCACAGAATGTTATAAATATTGTCTTCGTTCCATCCTCACTTTGAAAAGAGCAAATGAGATGTGTTTTAGAGGTAAAAAGATTACGTTTAGACGTGTAAAGGATGAGTTGAAGATGTAAATTTTCAAGTAGGGAAGGGTCTTATAACAGAATAAAATTGGCTTGAAGTTCTTCATTCAAATCCATTTAAATATGCAATGCATAATATATATTCTTGCAGATTGATTTTCGACTGTAAAATGTGAAAGATCTGTGGCAGCCATTTCTGATTATTGTGTAATGGTCTTATGTTTTAGCCTGCTATCCAAAATGCAACGTTTGGAAACCTTGGATCTCCGACATTGTAACCTGAAATACATCCGAGAAGATTCATTTTCCACAGTAAATTCTCTGAAGTATCTAAATTTAGACCACAATGAAATGTCCTACATCTCACTATTTACTTTCATGCACTTGTCCAACAATGTATCAATCAGTTTGAAGTACAACAACGTAAAATTGGTAAATTTATTGATGCTGGATAATATATCAGAACTGGATTTATCAAATAATCGAATTGAAGACATTGATACTATTATTGGATGGGGGACTATTGATACATTAATATTAAAATCAAATAATATTGAACATTGGAAATCAAAAACTATATTTTATTCAAAGAAACATAGAATTAATCATGTTAATTTACAATATAATAAAATCCAGTTCATTAATTCAGAAATGGCAGATTCTTTGACCCATCTCACTTCATTAGATATCGGAGGTAACCCATTTTACTGCCAGAATAGTTCTTCTTTGTGGGATTTTCTAAATTCAGTAAACTCCACAAACATTTCAGTTCTAAATTTCGGTAATAGTGACTTCACCTCTATTAAGTGTGATTCTCCAGTGGGCATATCAGATAAGTACAACCAGACGCGGATCCTCCTCCCAAAAGGTCCCAAAATACAAGAAAAGTGTTACCACCCCCTACCCGTCGTCCCCCTTCCCACCCCAAAATTTAACATTGCGGGATAAGGCAACGCCCTCCCCAGAGCCGCAGGCTGGATCCACCCCTGAGTACAACGTCACAAGTCTAGTGGTTGGTGATTCGAATGATGTTGTGCTCACTGTGGGTCTGCCTGTGCTTTTAATTGCGTTGTTAATTATTTTAATTATGTGGTTGTTGTACTCTTATCGCTTCGACATTATGTACATTCGTCATCTGCTCAACGACCGTCGTAAAAACAAAGAAAAAGAAAAAGAAGGTTGCAGGTACAAAATCATTTGCAAAAATAAATTAGCTGGAAAATAATGTATATGTAGTTTTAGTACCTAAATTAACTAGGTGGTTTAACACGTAAAACAGAGATTTAACTAAGCGTGGTTAGAAAGCTGGCCAAATTCTTCGCAGGAAAGGCTGGGTTGAAGACATAATTTTTCAATGAGATATTAGAATGTAAAAATGTTATTGGCTTAATCTAAAGAAGGGGTAAAAATATTGTATTGTGAATTTTTTCAGATTTCTCTGAGACCGGGAACTATTTTAAAATAATTATTAAAAGTCTATTTTATTACGTCACGGGTGGCACTGTCCTATCCTTTTTCTTAAGGAGTGTCACTCGTGACGTCATCAAAATAGACATTCAATAATTTTTTAAAAATAGTTTCCGGTCTCAGAAAAATCTGAAATAATTCACAATATAATATTTTTACCCCTTCTTTAGATTAAGCCACTAAAATTTTCACATTCTAATATCTCATTATGGTAGGTTAGGACAGGACGGTGGAATTACCACAAAATCAGCTGACTTGAAGTCTCCATATAATTCTAATGGTTGTGACGTCAAACTTAATGCTAAGCCGAGACATCTATGTACAGTCAAATTTTCATGATATTCCCTCCGGAATAGCCGGAAGTGTGAGGTTTCTGGTCTTCCTATTCATATTTCAGCGTTACAATTTCACACATAGGCCAGTACTTGTACTTCAAACCACTGTTGTGTAAAGTTTTAATAAAACTGAATTACAATCATAAGAGCTTTAAATTTCACATTTCCGGCTACTTCCGGAGGGAATATCAAATTTATTTAAGGTAGAGGAGTTAGCGATTGCATTTTTTTTTAATGTTTTATTTTTAAAAAATAGTTTAATCTGCCCTCTATTGAGAAATGAAAATTAAAAAATTCCAACTCAAATGGCTTCACCACAAAAAAATCCCAAATTTGGTGTTTCGGAGGCCTTTAACATGCAGCCTTGTGGAACAGAAAACAGCATTTTACTCGAACTATGGCATCATTTAAAAAATACGTAAGTAATCTATGATAAATTCTTTAATGGATTTTAATATATATATATATATATTATATATATATATATATATATATATATATATATATATATATATATATATATATATATATATTATATATATATATATATATATATATATATAATATATATATATATATATATAATATATAATTTTTTTACGGGGCCGTTTTTCCGGAAAAAAAATCTTAAAATTTTTATTTTTGTGGATTAATTCCCATTTGGGATTTTTTTTTTTTTTTTTTTTTTTTGGTGAAGCTATATGAGATGGAATTTTTTGTTTTTCATTTCTCAATACTATTTTTAGAAAATAACATATTTAATAAAATTTAATCGCACACTCTACTTTAATTGTACTTTCAGGTATGACGTGTTCGTGTCATACAGCAGCAAGGACCGTGACTGGGTGATGGACGTCCTTCTTCCCGGCCTGGAGAACCCCGAGGACCGCTACTGTCTGTGTCTGCACGAGCGGGACTTCAGACTGGGCTCGTACATTGTGGACAACATCGTGAACTGCATTGACCAGAGCAGGAGGGTGCTGTTCGTGCTGTCCAGGAGCTTCGTGGACAGTGAGGTGGGCGGCAAATTTGAAACGTCATTTTTATTACATCGGAGACCTCCGTTTTGTATGTGTATATTATAATATATAGGGGACTTACGGGAGTGTGGCGCAGTACGTTTGACCGGGTCTCGTCAGATCAGCGAAGTTAAGCAACGCCGAGCATGGTTAGTAGTTGGATGGGTGATAATTTTCAATAAAAACCACATTTGTACCCAGGGGTAAATCGTTTCGCTGTTCAACTATGTGATTCCCCTGGCTTTGGAACATTGCACTTCCGGTTTATTGACAAAAGCTGTAGCGTCCATACTGGCTGAGGTTACCACGTTTCCCTCAGTAACAGGCAAATGCCGGGATGTATTGCAAGGCCGTGGCAGCCCCCTTTCCGGAAGAGAACGCGAAATGCTCCATCAGTTAGGGTTTCGGAAGGTTTAGGGTTTCAAAGTATAGTTTGTAATTAGTTAGTAGAAGATAGTACCCAAATGGAGGATTGATTTTTGATTAATATATATTGCCGAATTGTTCAAATAATAATTTATATTTGTCTTTGGTTTAAATCATTTTTAATTATCATTATGTTTTATTATATGATTAATGGAAAATATTCATGCCATATTATAATTTTATTTAAAATGAAAAGTTAGTAGATCCTAATTGTAAATGTTAAATTGTAACATTATACAATAATGAAAATATTTTGTTTGTATTAACATCAGGTAGATCTTGATCTGCATCAAGATCTTGAAGAAATATATGTAAAATCTTGTAGCGGTCGATAGGGTACTCTATAGGTCTGTTCGTAAATACACAAACAGAAAGAATCGATTATTTGTGATGAACATTCTGTACATGAAACATAAGGTTCATCACAAATAATCGATTCATTCTGATTGTGTATTTACGAACAGACCTTATAACCATGGCTGGTACAATATTAACAATATTATGTAACTATATGTAACTATTTATTGAATATATATATATAGCATCGCCACTTCTAAAATTCCTGCGAAATTCATTCAAAGTCAGTCAAATCCGTACACATTAACACGGAGGTCTTTATAGGGTCTCTGTTTAAAGTTGACTAATTTAACATCGAAGTTCCTTTTCTCCATGTTAAATTAGTCAACTTTAACAATTCATAACTCAAAAACTAGCTCGTATTTGTATACCTGATATATTTTAGCTACTGATAGGGGATGTAGAGGACAACATTTTTTTTTCCTTTCATAATTTTCATATGAGGGACTTTTTTTAACATTGGTCGTGTTACCTTACCCTTAAAGTAGAGATAATACGAATAAGCTGTTTGACGTGGTCTCCTTTGATCAAAATCATTAAAATGAAAACTTAAGCAGACGCACAAAAATTCTGAAAAAATTTTGAGACAAATTTTAGTGCACCTAAAAGCCATACAAAAAATTTCAAAACAATTAAACGAGACGATTTTTCTTAGTTATTTTTTTTTTTAATTTTCAGCATAGGGCTTTCCCATGGAAAGACAAACTAAAAACTTAACAAAAAAAAATCTGCTCCTTAATTAAATTGCTTTGAAATTTTTTGTATAGCTTGTAGGCACTAAAATATGCCTTTAAAAAAAAAAATCTGAATTTTTGTGAATTTGCTTAGGTTTACATGATAATCAAAGGGGACTACGTCAAACAGCTGATTCGTATTATCTCTATCTTAAGGTGGCTTAACTTTTTTGTAATAATCTCCACCGTGTACTGCTGCCCCTAGTGGTGTCGGTGGGAACTACGCATGGCCCAGCACCGGATCTTCGAGGAATGTCGTGACTCGCTGATTCTGCTGGAGCTCGAACGTCTTGATCGCTCCTCCTTGCCGCTGCACCTGCGCGTGCTGATGCACTCGCGCTTATACCTGGAGTGGCCGTCTAACCAGGGGGACCTCCGTTCGTTCTGGGCGAGACTTAAGGAGGGGCTGGGGACGCCGCTGGACATCTCGAGGATCAGCGTGCAAGGGAGCGAGGAGGAACAAGAGGAAGAGCACGTTTGTTGAAGGAGACGAAATTTCACCGAAACAAAACTTGAACTGAAATGAAAATGCAGCCATCAAGATTTGTTTTTATACAACGCATCTTAATTCTTTACTTCGAGCATGCCATAGTTTTTTTATCAATAAAATTAATAAATCAAGCTTTATTATTGCTAACAGTTTAGTAGATATTTGTTTATTTTATAAATGATGAAAATAAAATATAATTCAAATTCTTAATTGAATCGTTTATGTTGTATATTGACGAGCTTACAATTAAGTTAGATCATGAAATTAGAAATTTATTAACCTTCCAATAAAGACGTCATTACTCATTACACATTATTACACATACGTAATAATTATGAATATTATATATATATATATATATACAGTATATATATATATATATATATATATATATATATATATATATATATATATTAGGAAAAGGGTAAAGGTAAAGAAGGGAAAAGATGGCAATTGAATAAGGATAATATTTTACTCTGGCTTACACCATCTTTGTAACATGTGTTCTTAAAATCAAATTCCAAACTCTTTTGAAAAAGTTATCACCGCTGGGGTAATTGGTAACGCAGTAGACCGGCAATCTAAATATATATATTATATTGCGCTACAATTAATTTTTTTTTATATTTCTATTTGATAAAAGTAATTTTCTTCATAACTTTGATTATTTGAAATTTGGATGATCAAGATGAATACCATTTAATATAAACTAAAATTTTCTAATTTATGTATTTAATTTCAGTAACACATAATCGCTTATTTAATTATAGACAAACTGAAAATGTGGTGCATGGTAATTATGCTTTATTATTTTGTGTGTGTGTGTATATTATGTTTAAAATAATATTAAATGACAAGTAAACAGTTGCAATGTGAAATATGTGCTGTATAAATGTGATATTTCTATATGAAAAATAAATCAATTGATTAATCTTTAATTTATCTGTTTTACTTTTTACTGTATATATTCATAATAGAAGGCCCAACAACTAATATGAAAAATAATTATAACATTTTGTGACATAAAAACAATGAGTTTGCAATTTTCAAAAACTCATCCCATTGCAGAGTTAACATTAAAGCGAGCTTTAACCCACATGTAATCAGTACAGCATATCTTTAAGCAATGTCTTTGCAATCAGGTGTTTATAGCTTTGTAATAAATAATAATAATAAATAATTAATTCAAAATAATTTAAAAGGTTTATTTATTTATTTATTTATTTATTTATTTATTTATTTATTTATTTATTTATTTATTTATTTATTTATTTATTTATTTATTTATTTATTTATTTATTTATTTATTTATTTATTTATTTATTTATTTATTTATTTATTTATTTATTTATTTATTTATTTATTTATTTATTTATTAAATCCTTCATAAGCTGAAAATGCAATAAAAGATAGAGAAAACATGTGAGCCTATGGGGCAAATAGAAACGGCTGCAAAAACAACCAAATCACTATACAGTGTCTATTCACCTAATTAAACAAGAACATTAACTGTGAACAAGGTTCACAGTTAATGTAAACTTGTTACCCTACTAATTTTCTCTTGCTAATAATTAAGGAAATTAACTATTGCTAATCTGTGGAGCAATTAATACATCAAAGCTATTTTCATTATCCTTTAATTAAGGGAGAGTTGATTCAGCTGATTTTGTAGTCCCATTTGATAACATGTAAACTTTAGCAACCTTATAATAATTCTTTTTGATTCATAATGATTTTTTTTTAGAGACAGTCCTTAGCACCAAGAAGTTGCAGAAAAAATTTCAATACTATTGGACGAGCCGATTTTTTTAAATTATGTTTTTAAGTTTTCAGTAAAGGGCTTTCCTATGGAGAGACTCAAACTAAAAACTTTATTAAAAAAAATCGGCTCGTTTAATTGTTTTGAAATTTTTTCTACAAATTCTTCGTGCTAAGGACTGTTTAAAAAAAAAAAAAAAAAAAAAAAAAATGGAGTTTGCTTGGTATACATGTTAATCAAATGGGACTACGTCGATCAACTGATCCGTGTTATCCTACCCTCAAAGAAATAGTTACAAGCAGCAATAAAAAAATAAATCAAGCACTTTGTGTAATAGTTAAAAAAATTCTGGGAAGGACAAAAATATTCTACCTGAGCTAATCAAATAATCAAAAGTTATACATTTTTCAATTAGGAATTAATTGCTTCAAATTATATGTTCTTCATTTCCATCAGTATTATTCAGTATTTTAATTTATTCAGCGCATGTGTGTGTTAGTTCGTACAGTTAATTTTGCAACAAACTGATAAACCAAAAGCAATATTTTTTTTTATGAATTTTACATAATTTCTCATGTTTTTTACTCAAGGCGTAATTGTTAATTTTAAATTTTAATACATCATCACTACTGTCCAATGCAATTATAATCGACCTCACAAAGCACCAAGAGATGGCATTGAAAACCTCCTCGATAGAATCAGTATGACTTAACTACATGTGTAATTTAGCCAAGTAGCAATGCTCTTATATATCAAATCTTTAATTGAGCTGATTGTGAGTACATAAGACCATGTTCATAAGCAGTCGTTCTATGATATTCTGGGGCATATATATTTTTATGTCGTGTATTATACGTATTATACATTATACACATGAGTAAGCTTAGAATGAGCAAAATAATGAGGATTTTATTTGTTTTTTTTTTCAAAAAAATAACACTCTAGAAATGTACAGTGGAGGAACAGGTTAAATATCCAAACAAGTATTCTCGTTTCTTCTTAAGTTATTATATATATATGTATATAAATATATATTATATATATGTGTATATATATATATATATATATATATATATATATATATATACATATGAGGTGAGGGGTGGATCCATCGCGAGGGGAAAGGACATCCCTAAAAGATAATTAAATTTGAAGGGGGGGGGGATATAACACCTTCAATGTATTTTGAGACCTTTCTGCGATCGCCCCCTATCACCCTCCCTTTGGATCTGCGCCTGATGTAATTAAAGGGTTGTCCCATATCCTTAGGACACTATAGGTAGTATTTGCCTCATATCCATGCAGGCTTCTCTAACGATCATCCATGCCTATACCTATTATAGCTAGATTCTACTCCTGTGAAGAGATAGGTAATAATAATAATATCATTATTATTATTATATGGTCAATTAAAAAAAATCATTTTTTTTTTTATTTTATTTTACTTTTTTTAGAAATTGGTAAACAGTATGTAATATTTTCCTTCTAAAAAAAATACAAAAGAAATTCCGAATATTATATAAAATGAAAAACAGTTTAAATCTATAATATGATTAAATCAAAGATATAGGACAATAATAATAAACTTTTTTTTTTTTTGCATTAGCCACGTAGACGAGGGGGAACCATGGAAACCCCAAGTCAGGATGGTCGGTGTCAGAGCACGATCTTAACACCTCCCGAATGCATGAGGCTCGTCTCTAACCAGACAGCGAAGGTTCAGACCTCTCGATCTTTTTACCTCTCCCAGTAGGATTCGAACGCACGACCTTCTGACTGTGAGTTTGACGACGTGCTACCACTGCGCCACCGTGCTTGGTTAACTATATTAATATAATAATTGCTAAAATATATCTATAATTAATAATATAACTTGATCATGTCAATTAAAGACGCTTTTGCATGGAGTAATGTCACGCGAGGCTTGGAAGGGCGAGAAAAGCGCACTTGCAGTGAAATCGTATGGCAGCCATATTAACGAGGAAAAGTCGCTTTCTCGCAGCGATTTAATTGCGCCACGACTTTTCCTCGCCATTATGGCCGCCATATGGTTTCACTGTAAATGCTGTTTTCTTGCCCCGCCAAGCCTCGCGTGACATCGCTCCATAGAAATGCACCTTAAGGGCCCGATCTAGTAGGAACGGCCATAAGGAAAAAACAGTGTTTTCTATCAGTTCTGTAGGGTACAATATTTGCTTCACAAAAAATTAAAAAACATCATTGAAAAGAGGAGACTGATATGTAATCCGCCAATGAATTTGTTTTTACACCACGACCACCAATTAATTTTTAATTAATTATTAAAAGCGGTAAAAGAGTGTCAACTTTACTTCATCATAACACTTGTAAAAAAAATAATTTCAACAATAGGGTTGAATAGCGGTCTAGAAAATGTTGTCGGCTTTAATATAGTGTACGCTGAAAGTATTAATTCATGTTATTAAATTTACTGGAACTTATAGACTAGAGCTACTTTTTTGCAATTTCTGGTTCCTAAAACCACTGAATGCAGCGCCGTGCGGAATTGCGGAAATATGCGAAATACTGAACTACAAGTGCGGCCGAGAGAGAGGAGAAGGGAGAGCCGAGAGAGAACAATAAAAGAATTTACCTGCCTGCAGTCCTCCCGCTCTCAACCCTTATCTTGCTTTACCATCATCCACTCGCTCCGCAGTTCTATCTTTACTGCTTACATTTTGCTATTATGTACACTGAATTCAGATTTAGCTGTCTCTACATAATAATGGAATATTACACTATAGGAACACCTCAAGGTTCATTATCACCTAGTATAGAGAAAATTGAAAATTACTTTGGGGCTTTCAAATCTTTGTTCACAGTATACTAAATTCTAACAGAACACAACTAATCAGTTATATAGCAGCGAGATGGTTCGCCGTCCAGTTCGTTGTGTAACAAAATAATTTTTTCATTTTCAAATCATGTAAAATAGTAAGAATACAATTTTTGTAATAAATTCAACTTGCATATCATTATCGGCATTTTATATAACAATGAATTAAAAACAAAAATATATTTATCGATATATATATATATATATATATATTAAAATATATATCGAATATATGTTTTAATTGTTTTTAATAAACAATTAAATAATACTTTATTTATAATATTAATTGCAAGATAAGATTAATTGACTAACACATTTTGTGACTCTTCCTCAATCATGACTCTTCCTAATCATTTATACTGTCTTCATGTTATACTATAATATAAAAATAATGTCTTTGCAAAAAACATAAATTTATAATTATATCACATCTAAAAATAATTAAAAGTCTCAGATCACTGCTACTGTAATTTCTTATAATCGGAAAAGAAATAATAATTATTAGTAATTTATTGAACATAATATAAACATGATTGACAGCGGTTCATTTTCTGAGTCTCCGAATTTTCTCCTCCCCTAGCAGCAGGTGTTCGCAGGAGCACTTTACTCTATTGTGGTCTATAACAATGTCAGCGGATTAGTGACCGCTACCCATCTCAACAATGACATTTTTATGGAAATAAAATTTTTATCTTCCTTATCGATCTCATCACGTATTCGCAAAAAAGTATTGATCTGGTTGTTTAAAGCTGTATAAAAATGAACTTGTCATTAAAAAGTAGACCAAAGTCATTTTTGTCCGAAGTTTCTGTGACATTTATTACCGAATACATAAATGAAAAAATGCGATGAAGAGCAGGTAGAGCCTGTTTTTCCTTTCGAGCTAAAAACCGCGTGGTTGCCTACATTTTGCCGCGTAAGGTGTTTTACCTCTACTAGATCGGGCCCTTAAGACAAAAAGCATTCTAAATCTGATTTGTCTCTTTATGAATCGACTGCAGCTAGAAGAAATAATTCATCAGAAATTTTCATCTCATCCTCTTCGATTTCACTGCCATTTGAGACGCTGTGTTGTTCTTCAGATGGCTTCAGCGGTGTCCCAAGTGCGCTCCTCAGCCGCTCCCAGAAACCGGCGATCACACGCTCGTCCTCCGGTATTGCGGGCCACTCGAGGTACGTGCGGGAACCCATCAGAAGACGCAGGTTAATGGGAAGAGCGTCGCGTGACAAACGTTCTAACTCCAGCAAGATGAGGGAACTGCGATAACCGGCCTCCTCGAACATTCTCTGCTGGGCAAGACGGAGCTCCCATTGACACCACTGCGGACAAAAACATATTTTTTAATAAAATTTGTATTTTCTTTATTATGAGAAAAAAAGGTTGTAATTTTATATTATAATAATTTTAACATTTAAAATTTCCAGGCTGGCACGTAAGACAAGTAATGTTTTTAATTATATTGTATTTTATATTTAACCTATTTAACTATTTATATTTAACCGATAACAATTGATTATTTTCCATTTATTCCTCTACGATATACAGACGAATGTTATGAGCTGCCTAAAGATTTTAATTCACTGATTGCCATTATAATGGGACCATGTTTTTAAGTATTGATTTTTAATACAAGAATCGGAACTGCTGCATGCATGCGCGTACATATTTTTACCTTCCTGGCTAGTTAAGTATTTACAAAGTTTAATTAGAGCAGGGGCGGATCCAGCGCGCGGCTCTGGGGAGGGAGGGGGAAGGGGGGGGGGCGGTGCTCTGTCCCGCAATGTTAAATTTGGGGTGGGAGGTTGGGGTGACGGGTGGAGGTGGTAACACCTTTAATGAATTTTGGGACCTTTTGGAGGAAATTTTTGGATCGCCCCCGTCGCCCCCCCCCCCCTTCGGATCCACGCCTGAATTAGAGTAAAACAATTTAACTTGCAAAAGAGTCATAATATACTCTGTATTATTCATACACGGGGCATGGTGATTAACAAAGGGAAATTTTCCGAGGCGACGACTGTATTTTTCATGCATGGTGCACGAATATATCCTGCATATTTAATGGATTTTTGTCCTTTCCTAACAGATTGTCAATGCACTTAAGTCATTTCTCCCCACCTGACTCCGCACAAAGCTTGGTGACACCACCAGAAGAACTTTTCGACTTCGCTCGATGCCGCTAGCAATGTTATCCATAATGTAACCCCCGGCTGCGAAGTCCCTCTCGTGCAGGCAAAGGTGGTACTTGGGAGTGGCCTCGAGAGGTTCCTCGAGGGTTGGGACCAACACTTCGGTCACCCAAAGACGGTCCTGGTGACTGTACGACACGAAAACGTCGAATTCACAACCCTCGGCGTGAGATCTGTAAAAAGTTGTATTTTAATAGCGATCAAAATAAGGACTACGAAATATTATTTAACCATAGTGCTACCAAAGGGAGGAAGGGGGATTGAGACAACCCGTAACTCTTTTAAAGCGGGAAAAAGAGTGAAATAATACTTTAAAAAATCTGAACAAAATTGCAATTCTTAGTTAGCCAATAAGAAATATATATATATTTTTTTTTTTTTACAAAAAATAGGAAAAAACTTTAATTTGATTTCATATGTGATTTTTTAAATCACATATAAAATATATATGTGATATATATATGTGATATGGGGTTTGTTTCACCCCCTTCCCTCCTTCCCCTATTGGTAAATCGTGAGATAACAAAGTATCCCCAGTAATATTATGGTTACTATAAATTTAAAATGCAAAATAAATTAAATTATGTTAATATTTTCATTAACTTGCATAGTTTTTTATTGCGTATTTTTGGACGACCTAGCTCGATCAAGTTATGTTCTGTGCTGATTTATGTATTATTTTTTTTTACCTTTTTACCCTCCAACAACCTTAAAATCAGCCCCCGAAACGTTGTGACATCACTGTCATGCAAATATAATATTTAACACGCGAGCATTCAGTGTAATTTATAGATGTTGTTTGACTATGACTTCATACCGTCTTCTCCTTTAATTTTGAAGATGGTTGAGAAAAAAAAAGGAGAGAGAGTATATGAGTTTGTCAAGTCTGCACGTCAGTTGCAAAAACAGCTTTTTTACCATTTCAAGAAGATTGTTATCTTGCTTATCAGTAGAATATATTGGGCGCCATTCATGAAGCAGTTAGCTAGGTTTCTAACCAATTTTAGATTAACCACGCGCGTTGAACTGAGTGGTTTAACACGTGAAACGGGTATTGTTAAACGTGGTTAAAGGAGTGAAATGGCTTCGAATTTAATATTTTTATAGTATTATTGATGCAGTGAAACGTATATCTGGACCAAAAGAAATGTCACCATCCTCCTAGCTCCTTCCCCGATTTCCTGCAGTTGTCATTTAAGACGTTCAAAAAAGTTGTATCAATGACATATTTCGCGCCAAACGGAAGCAGCCAATCGAGAAGCGCCTCTCTTAAGAAACCCCTTGCGCGATTGGCTGCACGGTCTTAACCCACTTTGGACGGAGACAACAAAACTTTGTGAATCCAATTTTATGTCCGGTGTTATATTTATATGCAGTGTACAATTCCTTTAAATTAAAATACAATATTCTCCTGGCTTCGTAATTTATGACATTATTTGTTCTAATTGGAATTTGATATTTTTTATCGGGGCTGGTCCAACAATTTTCTTGATCTTGGTAAAAGTCAATAACAGATTTAACCATTGCAGGGTCTAAAGTTTTGCCTTTTAATTTTTGTGGTTCAGGTAAAATGACTTTATTCTGTCTAAACTTCCTGGCATGTTGTACCATGTGTCTTGATACTTTAAAATATTTTGCTATCCTTCTGGTTGACCAATTTTGTGGGGCAAGTGTTAGGATTTTTAATTTTTCTTGTTTTGGGGAATTTATACATTTTTCTCTTAATAAATTAAGGAGTACATTATAGTCATTTAATAAATCACTTTCTTCTTTCGTGACTGTTTTTTCTTCCAAAACATTGTCTAATGCAACATTGCCGGCATTTGAGATAGTTTGAGCGACAGATACTGAAGCTTTACGAAATTTTCTTCTCAGGTATTTTATTTTATTCCTCCCTTTAAGACCATGTAATTTTAGTGGGCTGTTTTCTAAAATATGAAGTTTACGCCTGCAATTTTTAATTTCTTCTAAGTTACGTGATGTTGAAGCATCTGTTTGTGCTGTATCTGTTTGTGTGTTTATTGGTGTGTTAACTATACTGATAGAGAATTTACCTGATGGGGAAGAGACTGATGCACTTTTCTCTGGCATATCAATAACACAGTCATTTTCTACATTATTTGATTGTGTAGACGGCTGTGTTACATCTTTCTCGGGTGATTTTGAGTCATTAATTACGCTTAATCTATTTTTTAAATCAGTAATTTTTGTTTTACACAGTACAACGCACTTGACACAAAGCCTATCACTATGTGGATTGAGATGAATTGAGAGATGCTCTTTTAATTCACTTGAAAGTTCATTACTCACAGATCGAAGGCTGCTCTTCATCTTATGCTTTGCATGCATGGTGTCCGAAAGGGTCATGGCAATAGAACTTCACATGATCGTACTTTTTGATATAATAATGAAAATGATGATTGCACACGTTCTTGTTTAAAATTTCTGAATCAATGCGTTCACTTAATCCCGTCCTCCGAAAGAGAAATTCACAGTCAATGGAGTTGAGATCAGCAATTGTTTTAAAACTGCACAAACGTGAAAATCTTCGGCTGTGGCATTCATTTTGTGTATAATTTCCTATATCACAGTTACCTAGATCACCTGCCATGATTAGATAATGATATTTATACGTTCAGTTATTATCAATATTGAAAGATTGACACTTATATTTGATAAAATTTTCTTACGAAGTTTATGTGCTTTAGTTACAAGAATCCATTATTCACACAACTAGGAAATACGATGATGTTCGTATCTACAAGTTCAAAGAAAAAAAAAAACATAAAGTTTTCTAGACAGTGAGTTACTTCTGGAGCTCAATTATTTCATGCTGCTAATAGTAAAACAATTAACTTCAAAACAGTTATTTTCCACTGGGGACACAACATAATAATATAACTTCTTTGATCGAAAATTTGCGAAGAACAAAGAAGGTTTTGTAGTCACGTGGTTTATATGAATTAGTATGATCATGTCGTAAACAAGCACGCGCGCGAGTTAAAATTAAAAACAAGAAGCTTATATTTCATATTTTACGTAAATAATAAAATCTGGTATCGTAATTAGCTGCTACTCAACAAGGAACAATATTTGTGATAACAGACTATCATCTCTATAAGTGTAGTGCATATGAAAACAAGCATCGCCGTATCGCCGTCCCGAATCCGCGAGCAATCGCGGCTCTCTAAAACAGTGAGCGCAAGTGCGCGCTTGGCGGAGAACGTGTTACCGCAGTGACTGCTGCGAGAAAATACTCGAGAGGTACATCGAGATTATTTTTGATTGTTATTAAGAAAGACACGAGGAATCCAATGCTGTGCTTAAAATTCTCGTAAAGTTTGAATGACATCAACTTTTTTGACTCGCAAAGTAGGTACAATAAGTGAAATGAACCTTTAATGTTTTTTGTGGCATTACTTGAGAAAATAATATTATTTTATTTTAAGTAGTTTTATGATTAGAATAGATGTTTAGGAGCCATATAGTAACAATTTTTCATTAAAAAATAAATTAGCCTTTATTTGGGCTAACGATTGCAAATGCTACAAAATCGTCATACTTGGCCTACGGGAAGCAGTATAACAAAAAATATAAAACCCGGAGAAGAAAAATAACAGCAGGAGGTTGTAGAGAACTAAGGTTTTACAGCTGTAGAAAAAATCAAATCCGGTCAATGTATAACATTTTGGGCGATAATTGGATCGCCGTTTGCTACAAATCGTTTTGACGCCATTTTGTATTTGCCCATAATTCCCCTAATTTTGAATATTTTTGAAAAATATTTTCTTCACGTTTGTAAGTTAAGTATATAAACATGTCCTGTGATTTTTATAAAAATCAAAGAAATTTAATATTTGGTGGTCAAGGTGGCCACATTATTGATGTGAAATGGTTCATATATATATATATATATATAATTATATAATAGAATAATATAATGCAGTATAATAAATGACACAAAATCCAGCACTCACTGATTTTCGCTGCGTCCCTTCAAGTTCCACATGTGTCTGATGTAGACGAGTTCATATCGGTGAACGTAAAGAGCCAGTCCAAATATCAACACCAAAGAAAACAATAAAGTCACAGGCACTCCAACATTTAAATAATAATTTGTCAATTTACAAAGCTCCATGTTGTAGTTCGCAGATAAAATCGTATCCCCTCTTAGTTTCTGATTATAAGGTGTCTCACATATCAATTCTGATTTTTTTCCTAAATTATAAACTAAAGTCAAATTAGATTTAAGCCACTTTTGAAACTGATTTAACATACATGATTGACAATCAAATGGATTACCACCAATATCAATATTTATTAATTCATTTAAAGAATTTCCCATTGTTGAATCAATAGCTGAAATGTTATTTAATGATATATTTAAACTATAAATTTTATAATTATTGGTAAAAAATTTAAAATTCGAAGGCCAAGATTGAATAAAATTAGAATTTATATCTAACTGACTTATATTTCCTTTAGAAATCACAGTTGATATGTTTTTAATACGATTCTTAGAAAGATCTACATAATGTGTAAAGTTCACTGAAAATAAATTTAGTGAAACTGGATCTTCAAATTCATTATCACTCAGACCTAACACGATTATTTTTTGTAAATATTGGAATGTCTGTGGTTCAATAAAGTCGATATCATTAGAGTCCAGGTATAATTCTTCTAGTGAAGGTAAGTTGATGAAAGTGTCTTCAGGGAGAGAAAATATCCCGCAGCCTCCGAGGGAAAGAATTCTTAATGACTCAAGTGAAGGCAGAGTATTTCTGGAATCAAAAATTACAAAACTAAAATTTAGTATTTTCACACTATTGAATTGAGATTTCAACAGAAATTTATGATTTTGATTCGGAATCATTTAAAATTTTAATTGGGTCATCGTATATTTATTTTTACTAAAAAAGATTAAAATTATAATAAAAGCGTAACCCAATATACTAGCAGCAGATTGGTTGAATTATTTATTGAATGTACTTCACGTCTATGAACCTAGAGCAATAAATGCAAGTAAATGGTATAAACCGATTATAAACCATGACATATGATACATCTTATATACGTTACTTACAAACATTTACAGTGGTATAATATTATAAGATGATCTTCATAATGGAGAATTGACCTCATTTTTCTACGGCAAAAATGAATAGAACGTGCAAAGTTTAGCTACCCTGATTTTTTTCAGATGTTTTAGAGCCCGGGAAGTATTTTTTAAAAATTATTGAAAGTTCTTTTTGTGACGTCACGAGGCGCCGCTCCTTAAGAAAAATATAGGACTTGCCGCCGCGTGACGTCACAAAAAGAAATTTCAACAATTTTTTAATAATAGTTCCCGGCCTCTAAAAAATCTTAAAAAAATCAGAGTAGTATAACTTTGCACGCTCTATGTATTTCTGCAATAAAAAAAAATTGAGATCGATTCTCCATTATACAATTTTAGCTGTTTTCTTTGACATGTTTTGCATTGGTTAAATAAATAGAAATAAAAGACAAACAAACACTGTATTATAGATACTGTTCAGTACTTACCTACTGACTTCACTTATTTTCATTAGCTCAAGATTGAGTTCCTCTAGTGATGTCAGAAGGTTTAGTTCGTCAGGTTGAAGGGTGAAAATAAATTGAGGATATGAGGACTGTTTGCTGAGGTCGAGTTTTTTTAAACCTTTGAGGACTCCGAGATCACGAGGAACTTCTTTCAAAAATTGCCCAGGAAGAATCAGCGACTCCAGGTTTACCATTCGCGAGAAAAATCCTGATGAAACAAAAATGTAAAGAATTCTGCAATGGATAACGTACAGTTTTGAGAGTATAATATTGGAATACATTGGTTAGATAGGAGAAACGATATTTAATCCATAACTCAGGTAAAAACTAATTCTAGGGTAAAACCTTACAAACCTTACCTTCAGGTGTTAGCAAAGTCAAGGGCTACTAACTTCGAGGACAATTGTTCACGTCCAGTCATTTTAACCCCCTGCAGGGGTGAAAATGTCTTGCCCAATAATTCTAAAAACTAAGAATTTGAAAAAAAAAATATTTGCAATTTAGTAGTGAATTTTTTAAGGGCAAAACAACCCTGTTTCATCCCTAAACAACCATAAAGTATATTATTTTTAATTCTAACATTTTTTATTGTAAGATTTATGTTTCCCACGATCAAATTTATATAAAACCCTTTAAAATATTAATTTAAGAATTAGGGGTGAAATAACCCCTCCAACAACCCCCTACTGAAGGTGTCTATTTTTACAAATTTGAATATGGGGAACACGAATCTGACAATTAAAAGAAATTAAAACAAAAAATAATTTATTTTAGGGTTGTTAAAGGGATGAAACAGGGTAATTTCACCCTTTAAAAATATAATTAATTTTTACCTGAGTTATGGGCCAAATATCGTTTCTTGTATCTAACAAATGTATTCCAATTTTACACTCTCAAAACTGTACATGAATTTTTATTGCAGATGTTATTTTTTTTTATTATTTGAAGTTTGAATCATAAATACATTATATAATAACAATGTACACTTGTTGCCTCACAAAATTTCCCACCTAAGCCTTGTTAATGATCATGACCTGTATTATTCTATTATTTTAAAGGGAACATGGTTATTTTCAACAAGGTTGTAAAGGAAAATTTTCCGATTCTAAGACTGTACATAATCAATATGGGGGAAGCTGAGGGACCTGTTCCCCCCCTCTCTCAGTTTCTTTTATTGACACTCATCTTAACGGGCCCACATCCCCCTCCCTCCCCTACTAAATGATGTTCTTAATCCACGCCTGCTATTACTAAAAGTGAAGCCACACCATCCTAGATGTATTTGGTCCTTATAATAAAAGAATAGCACTGAAACATCTTTTAATGGCGTGTTAATACTTTTAAAAACTTTCTTTAAAAATTGGTGTAATAGATTTGGAAAATCTGAAAAAAAAAAAAAAAAAAAGTAGGGTAATCTCAAAATTTAAATTATCTGAAATTTTCGATCCAATAAGAGACAAGAAATTCTTTGAGATGCCACATTATTTAAATTATAAATCCATCTTGAGATAATTCATAAACTTATAATATTGTTTCAAGCCGGTATTATATGATACAATTTTTCTAACTGTTGCATACAATTTTTCCTGACAAGAAAACTTGTACTCCATTTGTTTGTATGCAGATGAAATTTTCTTGTAAGGAAAAATTGTAAGCAAAATTGTATCGTGTAATACAGGCTTTAGAAAAACCTTTATATAATTACCTTCACGAAACATAAATATAAAGTTTTTTGAAATTAAACTAAAATGTTTTAAATATGGAAAAGTTGAATTAAGAAGTTTTACATATTCCATTGCAACGTTTGTATTCTCAGATACGAGTGATAAGTTTTCAATATCTGTCAAATAAGGAAACAAATATTGCAAGTTCGGTGACATTTCAATGGAATCATAGTAAAGAGTTTTGATTTGAGGAGATCGCGAGAAAAATAGGAAGTCCTGCAACTGTAACAAAAATATAATCAAAGTACGAATTATAGCAAGTGTTTGAATGTAATGAAAATTATTAATAAAGGTGGATTTACATGGCGATTTTTGTCATGCGAAGCGATACATGTGAATTTAATATAATGCGCACTTGCCCCATAACCATGTTAATAAAGAATACTTTATAACATATACTAGCGGCCATATTTGGCGATGAAAAAAAGTGCATCGTAGTTTAGCACGATATTCACCGCCGCAACCCGGCGAATTCACTCGTCGCTTCATATTTCACAGCTTTTACGACAAAATCGCGTCACATATAGTCTTTGTCACTATGTGAATCCACCTTAATAGACAGAATTCACTGGGGAAATCCTTGCTCAAAACCGTCACAAATCCACCAAGAAAAAAATAAAAATAAAATAAATAAAACGTAAATAAATATGAATATATATATACATATAATACATATATATATATATATATATAATTTTTATAGGGCTGTTTTTTTTCCTTTTAAATAATAAAAAAAAAACTGAAATACGTACTTTTATAAAAACATAGAAATTTGATACTTTCAACATTTTGGACATGACATTTTAGATTACATCGATTTAACAAATGATTTATTGGTGTTTAAGATGACTTACTGTAATGTATTCAGTTTTTTCCGAGGGTATGAGTCTCTTTAATGATACCTCGCCATGAAAATTATTGAAACATTCTGGAGATTTTAATCTGGAAAAAGAATTTTTAAATTTTAGTTAAATAAATGTAAAATTAGTTTCTCTATTTTATGTTGATGATGATTGTCAATTTGTTTCATATTTTGAATGAAAATTTAAATTGTTTAATTGTGTTAACTTTTTTGTTTTATTAGCTTTTTATGAATTTAAAACAAAATAATTATTAAATCTATCATATATTGTTCAATATAATTATGATATTGCTGATACAGGTGATTTAAATTTAAAGAAAATTATTTTAACAATAATTAAAGTTTACTTGACTAGAGGCGAGGCTTCAAATTATCAGGATGTTTTATTCATTCCTTGCTCTCTACATTAGCATAAAAATATAATTTCAATAAATAACTATCACTAACATAATATTAAAATAAATTATAAATTTGCAAGCTTTTCAGCAATAAAAAAAGGATTTAGAAGTAATTATATTTCTGTACATGTATAATAATACAAAATACACAAATTGAAAATTTTGCAAAATTTATTTTCAAAATTAATATCTAATAATAAATAATTATTTTAACAATTAATCTTTGTCAGTTTATACTTCGGAGTCAAAGGATTCGACATTTAATTAATTCTGCAAGAATAAGCGTTGAGGCTTATCTCACACCACACAGATTCAGCACGACTCAATTCCGGCCTAGGCTTAATTGGAAATGAGATTGCATGTTTTTTTACAGCTAACAATATACACCACCACCAGGATGTCGCGATAACGGTCTTTTGTGTATACATAACATAATTATGATCAAATATTTCAGAATCTGCAATACCGCTGTGGAAAAATGTTTCTTAGGCTGCACAAATAAATCGTATTTATTGTCCGCTAAAGCCGTGTTAAATTTTTCAAATTTTAAATCACATTGAGACTAAGCACACACTAAATTTTTAGATGCTGAATTGGTTTCAGTACTTTATGTCAGTACAAAATTGTTCCAATTTCGTCTTACATCCAGCACTTTTGACCTATAAAACACTTATTCTAAGTACAAATTTGGTACTGAAAAAAGAGAGTCAAAAAAAGTACAAAATATTGATTCTCTTTTTTCAGTACCAAATTTGTACTTGGATTAAGTGTTTTATAGGTCAAAAGTGCTGGATGTAAGACGAAATTGAAACAATTTTGTACTGACATAAAGTACTGAAACCAATTCAGCATCTAAAAATTTATGCATATGCAATCAATATTTTGAAATTATTGTTGGTCCCGGTGTAATTTGTACATCACCACACAAAACAATAATACATAAAATTGTAAACGGATTAATCTGAATAGGAATTCTCCATGTGAGGGGCATCTTATAAGTTTTCTTTTTGCCCTTTAATTTGTTTCTTTGAAAGATATATGAAAAATCGTGCCTTTGATCATTAAAGATTTTACAAATCTCTATCATCCAAATTAGAGTTTTAGTTGATATTTCATATAATCATATTATGATAATTGCTTATGGTTCGAGCAAATTCTACTTGGAAGTTTTCTCACAATTTCCTGTTTCCGAATTTCGTCTATAAGACTAATGTTAAACTTTTAACTCCATTTTCACAAAACTGATCAGACAGATATTATATATTCACTTCAAAATTCGCATACTTCCTATTGCATGATGTCAAATTTAAAATTTCTTACATGGATTCTAATAGTCTCGATTCCAAGATCTCAATCAACTGAGAATTATCCTTTAAGAAATTAAACGTGATGTTTAATAGAGATAACACATTGGCTTTAATGTAATACTCCTGATGCCACGCCGGGCAGTGGCGCGGATCCACAATGAAATTTCTGTGGGGGGGGGGGGGGGGGAAGGGGACTTTCCATGAAGCCAATGTTAAAAAAATTGGAGCAGGCCGGGGAAATGCCTAAATTGGCCATGTTAATTCCAAAATTTCGGGGATCCACCCTCCCTTGCAACACTCGAAAACTCACCTATGAGGATCACAGCTGGACGGCAAGTAGACGAGTCCATCGACCTCATTTGTGTGTCCATAGCTTGCAGTTACATGAAAGCGCACAGATCGAAAAGGGGCAGTCGAATGTTTCTCAGGGTGAGTAAGCACCTGAATATTAATACAAATGTCAAATTAAATATATACTAATAAAAACGAACGTTGTACAGTAAAACAAATCTAAGTTTACGCCTGACATGGCTAGACTATACGTCTAGACCGACTGGCGCCCCCTATCTTGGCCATGTTATGACTTCCAAGATGGCCGTCGCGCGTAATCAAATCCACACGTAAACTAAGATCTGTTATACTGTATGTGCAAAGTAATTTGAATATATAGTATGAACAAGTAGCATCAATTTTTTTTAGTAGCTCAATCGAAAGAGGAGGTCGAAAAATACACCTGTGAATTTTTTTAGATTCTTATCTGTACTTCATCATGCCTAAAATAGAGATGTAAAGAGGTCACGTGACCTGGAGGCGGCGCCCGTGACGCCTGTGACGTCATTGAACTGTTTGGTCAAACAAACAATCGACTTTATAACGCTTCTAAACAACCACGTTGCTATGGAAACAAGCAACAATTAATTTATTGTTTACAAGTGTTATATAGACGATCGTTTGTTTGACCGGAAAGTTCAGTGACGTCACGGGCGACGCCTCTCGGTCAAGTGGCCTCTTTACATCTCTATTTTAGCCATGATGTAGTACAAATAAAAATCTAATAAAATTCACAGGTGTATTTTTCGACTCCCTCTTTCGATTGAGCTAATAAAAAAAATTGATGCTACTTGTCCATTGAATTTTCGTGTATGACATGCATGACGACATGGCATGGTGATATTAAATTTATTTATTATAGAATAAAAATATTATAATATAGAATAGGTTTTTATTTATCAAAACAACTAATACTTACACTAATTTCAAACTATATAAATATAATATATGTTAGCGCCAAAAGCTGAATTCACACATTGTTCAAAAAAAGTGACCAAAACTAGTTGTAGTTTTTGAATTTTGACCAAAAACCGAAATGAACAAATATTTCGGATTTTTGGTCATTTAAATTTTATCACAACTAGTTCTGGTCAAATCATAAAAACCAAAAACCATTGAGAGAGATCTCGTCGGCTTTTGGTCAAACAAAATTAACCACAATACATCTTATAGTTGTGGTTAAATCGGAAAAACCAGAACCCAATGTGAGCTAGGAAATAGATTACCAATATATTGGAAGTCCCAGTATCGATATATCAGTATTGGCGATATACCGCGGTTAGACAATTTATACTTGCATTTGAGGATAAGAAAATTTTGAGTTAAGAGAATTTTTACTTGCGTACATTTTAACATATGTGAATTTTTGCTAAATATTTCAAATATATTTTGAGTTAGGGCTATTTTGGTTAGCATCAATTTATATTTGTATTTTTGTCTTTTTTAAGTTCTGTCAATTTTGTGGTTGAGCCACTTCCCGTTTTGACCATTTTATTATTGCTATGCAACTAAATAAAAAAAATGAATTAAAAAGATAAATAAAAAGTGCACACCTTTAAAAGTTTCCGATTGTAGAACATTTTATTATTATTACTTTTCAGCATATATATATACCAGTTATTAATGCTTCATAGTTTTTAATAATTATTCATTAATATTTTACATGCAGTATTAGAGCAGAGCTGCATTTCAATCAAATTTTCAAATTATTGAACCACATTTCAAGGTGCGCATCAGTCTATAAACTATATAACTCACAATCAGTTAAAGTCCTTATCGATATGCTGTATAATAAAGACAATGGAATAATCTTTGTTATATGTGTCGGTTTTATGTTTATTTCTCAGAATTGTGTCACCAACATTGTCAAAAATATTATACGTAAAAATATGCAGATCACAAAAATGAAAAAAGGAGTTTAACTGAGTTATTATACTTTGAAATGAGTTACGTTATTCTTTATCTTTAGTATAGTTGTATTGAGGTGCAGCCCTAAAATCTACAACTGTGTTAAGTAATTAATGAATAAGAGTTAAAAATTATGAATTTTGAAGCAATAAGTGATAATGCTGAAGTGCAGTAATAATAAAATTTAATGTTTTTCAATCAGAAACTGTTAAAGGTGTGTACTGATTATTTATTTTTTAAATTATATTTTTTATATCTTATTTATTAAGTTATTAATTTGACATAAAATAAATTAAGCTTTGAAATCAATTAAAAATTCTTATTGAATAATATATAAAATATTACGAATATTATTTAGTTACATTAATGAAATGGTCAAACCTATTTTTGGTTAAACATGTGAAAAAGTGACCAAAAGCCGAAATAAAGCTCACATCGGGTTCTGGTTTTTCGAATTTAACCAAAACTAGATGTGGTTAATTTTGTATGACCAAAAGCTGACGAGATCTCTCCTAACGGGTTTTTTATGATTGGATCAGTAATTAGTTATGACAAAATTTAAATCACCAAAAGCTGAAATATTTGTCCATTTCAGGTTTTGTTCAAAATGTAAAAAAACACAACTATAATTTTGCTGTCACTTTTTTTGAACAATGAGCGGATTCGGCTTTTGTCGAAAACATATATATATATATATATATATATATATATATATATATATATATATATATATATATATATATATATATATATATATATATATATATATATATATATATATATATATATATATATATATATATATATATATAGTATAATGTTTCTTAGATAATATGCTTATTTCACCTATTCCATCAATGTAATTGGGTAACTAATATATTAAAAATTATATATATATATGACTATATATATAATTTAAAGCAATAAGGAGAGATATGCTGTGCGGTGTTGCCAGTGCAAGCGACGGAACGTGACGTCACGTTCCTCCACTCACGCCAATTATTGAGCGCTTACACTGATGCGTTTGGGACACTGCAACATGTATTTGTACTGTGTTAGTAAGTAACTTTTTATCAAAAAATACTTATTTTTATGGTCCCCTGTCCCTTTTATAAATAAAGAGGAAAAAAATACGTCTTGTTTCCTCTTATTGAGCATAAAATATCACAAATATTGTCTTTATTTCATCCTCATTTTTGAGCACGGAAGATAATATGTACACTCTTCAAAAAATTTGGCTGAATTTTGACATCTTATAATCAGTATATTTTTAACGCCTTAAATCATGATTTTTCAGGTGTTTCGTAGTCAATATTCAGTAGTCAGCATATACTGTCAGTATATAGCTTATACTGACTACTGAAAATGCGCAACGAAACACCTGAAAAAAGCATGATTTAAGGCGTTAAAAATGCACTGATTATAAGATGTCAAAATTCAGCCAAATTTTTTTAAGAGTGTATGTGTTTTTGAGGTAAAAATACTTTAAATACTTAATAAGATAAAAGTTTTGACATGTAAAGGACGAGTTGAAGTCGTAATTTTTCAACTAGGGGGTCCTCTATTCAAATATACAACAATTTACGATGTAGGTTTTTCATATTATACTCACTAGATCATACAGTACATTAGCATTTTCCCTAATATTGTCAATACTTTCTTCTTTTATAGCGAGGGCCCACCATTTTCCACCATCCTTATTATTCTCTTGATTTGACTCATTGCAGAATGTCGACATTGGGTGAACAATTATTTGAAGCGTTAAGTTTAACCAAACGAGCTGGAAAATGTGTACATAATTTAATGCCAAATTAAAACAGCAAAAAAAGTGTTATAGCAATAATATAAAAAATATTTAATTAATTTGTTTTCTATGATTGATAAATTTTATTACTTTTTTAACAATTTTAAAAGAATTAATATTTTGCTTCTATATAGTAATACTGTAGTATACTATTCATGTAAAAAAACGAATTATATATTATGTTATAATATAACATAACTTTAATAGTAATTCAGTTTAAAATGCAAACATTAAAAAATTGTAATTTATTTAAAATAACTCTAAATATTCAATTTATATTGTTACAAATTACAAATTTATTTAAAATTAAATACAAAATGTATCGACCGAATTTTAATTAACTCACCATTTTCAATTGTTCTTCTTCATTGCCTATGTATAACTTTACACCACAAAAAATAAAATCATTATCAACAATTGTACAATCTGTAACGTCATCACGAAAAATCAACTTTACATTGTCAACACATTGTTGATTAGAAAGTGTCATCACAATAAGTACAATAAATGTAATTTTTAACACGTGACACTGATGCACCTCAGATTTATTGATTGGCTGGTATTTTGGGGCAATTGACACATTTTGCTCACGCACCTCCATTGCTACAGTACATATAAAACGTATATCTGGCTGCTTAATGATGGATCAATGACCACAATTTCCGTTCCATGTTCTTATCTATACAGGAAATTCGCCTAATCTGACTTACAGCCCAGAATATTTCACGTCCAAATTTTTATTACAATATGTAGCGCGCTATGTATAATATTATTGCTATTAAATACTACCGCTAAAATCACAATAAGTAACCCTAAGTGAAAAATTACGTCTTCAAATCACCCTTTACACGTCTAAACCTAATATTTTACCTCTAAAATACATCTTATTTCCTTTTCGCTCAAAGTGAGGATGAAATTAAGACAATTTTTTCTAAAATTTTATGCTCAAGAAAGAGGAAAAAAGACGTTATTTCGTCTTTTTCCCCTCTAAAATGGTGCAAAATAATAAGACGAGAGGAGAGTTTAATAGCGAAGAAAAGCTGAATTTTTTTGCAATTCCGGCATTATTACAAACACGCTCTCCCGAGTTGAAATAAGAAGTGTCATCATGTCAATCTGACATCATATTATATCAAAAAGGTTTCCTATAACTTTATTTTCATCTGAAGACTAAGCAAGGCTTTTTTTCGATAGTGACAATAGCCCTAAAACCAAATAAAATTCTGCATTGATGGGTTATATTAGAAAATCATTACAAAGATTGAAATCTCATCAGGCTCGGACTGGCCATAAGAGTTGGTGAGCGATCGCTCAGTAGCCCCCCCCGGTTGGAGGCCCCCAAAATGTTAAAAGTAGGCCCCCCAGGGTGAAGTAGGCCCTCCCTACATCGCGAAGCGATGTAAAATTTAATGTATAGACACAGTGTTCTGAAGATGTAGAGTAAAACAAGAGGCTTAACAGTACAAAGAACTGTCTATTATATTTATTAGGTATTATATATTCATAATAACCAATTACTTCTTATACATTTCAATTTATTTACTATGAATTTTCAACTTTGAAGTGCCAGCAATTTTTAAAACAAAAAGACAACAATTACATACCGTAATAACTTTCATGAGAAAATATAAGGGTCCAGTTGGAGGCCCCCCAAAATATAAAAGGTAGGCCCTCATAATGAAGACCTACCTTTAATATTTTTAGGGGGCCTCCAACCACCGTGCCGAGGGTCAAGGGTCCTTATATTTCTTTAAAAAAAAGTATTGTGTAAAATTCTCCCTCGTGATATGACCAAGAAGGCCCTCTATACATCGTAATCGGAAAAGGTGTAAGAAAAACGAAGGAAAATAATTTTGGAAAATTAATTTAGAGTAACTAAATCAAGGTGTATAAAGCCCTGAAGGCCCCTTAGACCTGCAAGGCCCCTTGTTCCTGCACTAATATATAAGTCAAATTTAATATTAACATATTCTGTTTCGGTATATGTTTTATTTTTATTTTTTAATATATATCATCTTTTTTATAATTTATTAGAGTGATAAAAATAAGCCAGAACGGTTTAAAACGCCAATCCGGAAAGGTGCATGGACATGTATTATTGAATTAAAAAAATTCCTACATTTTATTTTTAAAAATGCCGAATATAAATTATAGATTAAATTTTTTTTTAAGTTTTTTTTTACAAAATCTTCCGCTAGCTTCGCTTTTTCATAATTCGTAGTCTTCTTCATAATATAAGACAAAAATATGTATATAGCACGTACTTGTTTCTTTCATTACACATTTTTTTGTATTTTTTTATCTATTCATGCATGATTTAGAATAGAATAGAATAGAATAGAAAATTGCTTTATTGCGGCGAGGTTTAGGCAAGCCCACTCTTACACCTAACCGCCAATAAAATACAGTATGGGATTTTGCTGGAAAGAAAAACATAGATAATTAAATAATCACAATAAACAATTTAAACTTGTGTAAAAGTATATATATCATTGTACAACACAGCAATATTTTCTTCAAAATCTTTTTCATGTAAATATCACAAATATTAATCACCTTTATCACTTTTCACTCATTCACTATATACACTCACTATTTAAATAAATTAACACTTTGTAAACAAAAATATTAACACTGCAGGAACTATATGAATATTAAAATATTAATACATTATTATATATACTAGAAAATTTTAGATAATAATATAGACTATAAATAGTTATAAAACACACTTAATTTAATTTATAAAATATTCATTACCATATAATAAGCGGTGATTAAATTATAACACTAAAAGTAAAATACATACAAACAATATACTTATATACAAAACAAACAATATACATACTTAAATTTTAGCTTTCAAATTACACTTTACCAGCAAATAATTGTTAACTTTCTTTTTAAAAATAGCCAAAGATTTACTCGAGCAGATAGCAAAAGGCAATTCGTTCCACAATTTTACACCTTTAACAGCCATAGAATTTTTGAAATTATAACAATTAGAGATTGGCATCTGCAAAAAAAGAGCGTGGGTGCGAGTAACTCTTTGACAAACTCTACTGTATTTCATAAGTATATTACTCAAATAAGAAGGCAATATATTATTAATAATTTTATAAATTAATATAAGCATATGCAAATTATGCCTTTCTTCAATTTTCAGCCATAATAATTTTTTATAATATGGGGTAACACTCTCACGAGCCTTAATATTAAAAATGTATCTCATAACATTATTTTGCATAACTTGTAATCTTTTAACATCTTCAACATGCATATCACAGAGAATAGTATCACAATAGTCAAAAACAGGCATCACAAGAGTATTAACTAACAAAATTCGAACCTTTTCTGGCGTGCCAGCCCTAAATTTGTAGAGGTGATGAAGAACACCATAAACCCTTTTACAAATTACGCTAACTTGAGAAGACCACGCCATTTTATTATCCATTATAATACCCAAATTTTTAACTTTATCCACATATTCAATTGTTTTTCCTTTAACTCTGATCCTATTAACATCATTACCAACTGCACTAAGCAAGTGACTATCTCCAACTATAATACATTGCGTCTTACCTTCATTAATTTCCAATCCATGGATTTTTGACCAATTAACTAATGCCTCAATATCTTCATTGATCAGGTTTACTGCTTCATTAACATTTTCAGGCTTGCAATGGATATATAATTGGAGATCATCCGCATACATATGATACTTAGAAAATCTGATAACCTTGCCAATATCAAATGTGTACAGTAAATATAACAATGGACCAAGAACACTACCTTGCGGCACTGAACACTTTAAATGAGACCAATCAGATTTATTTCCTCCAGGTCCGATGACAGCTTGCTGTCTTTCACTTAAATATGAATCAAACCACGCAAGCACAGATATAGAAAAATTAAGACTCTGTAATTTACTAAGAAGTATACTATGGATGACACTATCAAAAGCCTTACTATAGTCTAATAATACAGAAACAGTAACACATCGCTCATTCATAGCATTTCTTATATCATGTGTTATTTTAATTAAAGCAGTATTTGTACTATGTTTTTCTCTAAAGCCAGATTGATTACAATCAAGTATGCTATTGTCTTTGATAAAAGAATTAACTTGAGCCGCCACTAATTTTTCCAAACCCTTAGCAAAAAAACAGAGTAGACTTATAGGCCTAAAATCAGTTACTTCCACAGGTTTATTTTTCTTGGGTATAGGTTTTACAAGAGCCTGTTTCCATAAAGAAGGAAAAATTCCACGCTGCAATGAGGAATTATAAATGTGGTATAATGAGGGCAATATTATATCAATAATTGGCTTAATCATGTTAAGAGAAATTTCATCAGATCCTCTAGAATTAGTACGAATAGACATGAGACATTTTTTAATCTCTTCAGGAGTAACAATTTTGAAATAAAATTTTTCCGAAAAAGAAGGATCAGTATTTACATATTTTTGTTCACAATAAAATTTATCCTCATCACCAATTTTAGGAGATCTGATAAAATTATTATTAAAATCATTTAAGGAATGTGAAGTATTAGTCTTTTGATTTTTGGCTTTTACCAGCCCACACCTCCTTAAATTCTTCCACAAATCAGTTGTATTACTTTTTATATTGATTATTTTAGCTATAAATTTTTTGTATGATAAATTCACCATCTGTTTAACTTGATTTCTTATTTTCTTATAGTGCATTATATCAGTAGGAATTTTTGATTTACAAGCTTTAGCACGCCATTTTTCTCTTAATTTAATTTTTTCCTTAATATTTGCAGTTACCCAAGGTGTTTTAGGTTTACTGACACGAACAGTTTTGAACGGTGCATGTTTGTCATAAAGAGAAATAATAAATTCATTAAATTTACGCACTTTTTCATCTATATTAATAACATCAACAATAGACTCCCACCTTGTGTTAGCTGCATCGTTAAGAAATTCCTCAGATTTAAATTTTGAATAGTCACGGAATGTGATATATTTTTGTTCATACTTAGTTTTATTAATCTGCATTACAGTATAGATTAAATCATGGTGAGAGATTCCCGATACCGGGACTTTACCATACATTGAACAAATAATATGTGAATTTAAAGCAATAATATCAATCGTTGTTTCAGTGACAAGTTTTTTAGTAATAGTTTTATGTGTATTTTTAATTGGTAATATATTCATGCCCAGATCTGCTACCATATTCTGTAATATTTCAGTATGAGTGTTTTTCTTATGTAAAATAACGCCACCAATGTTTAAAAAAAAAATCCCTGACACAAAAATTATGAAAAACAATTAAAATGTTCTCCTCTACACCCGCTATCAATAGCTAAAAGATCAGGTATACAAATATGATCTAGTTTTTTAGTTATTAATTTTTAAAGTTGACTACTTTAACATGGAGAAATGGAAATTCCATGTTAAATTAGTCAACTTTAAAAATTCATAACTAAAAAACTAGATCGTATTTGTATACCTGATCTTTTAGCTATTGATAGGGGGTGTATAGAGGAGAATTAATTTTAAATTTTTTTCATAATTTTTGTGTGAGGGATTTTTTTTAACATTGGTGGCGTTATCTTACTCTTAATGCTCAAATCACTTAATTAAATGAGAAACTGCATATCCAGCCCAGAATGCAGTGCAACTATTTTTTTAGGAAATGGAAAAAAAAGAGAGAATCTAATTTTGACCTGAAAATTAAAAATGGAGGTATTTTAACGCAAGGGCTATATACTATATACTAATACTTGTATATAGTCCTTGATTTTAACGTACCGCAATATATTTTGTAATGAATTCGGTCATTTTTCGAGCACAGTTAAGCAGCTGCACATATAATACATGACACAGAAATATATAAAAAAAATAATAAATGGATGAAAATACGTGCATTATATTGCGATTAAAAATGTTTGATTGTCCCGCAATTTAATTTATTTTTAATTAAATAATAAGTAAGAAATGTATCTGCTCCCTGAAAAAATATTTTTCGGGAAAACAAACATTCCATCCAAAATCCAAAGTAACAAAATATTTATCACATTTTTAACTATATTTACATTTACAATTTAGTTTCAATAATTCTTACGTACCCGAATATGTAAAAAAAAAAAAAAAAAAAGTATTTACTTTGGTACCCCTTTATTACAATGTTGTGCAGGTGTCACAAGTTCAATGTCAAGTTTGATCACAAGACGAATGTTCTTACTTTTTGCATGTCTACCGGCTATCAGGCGAGTGGTCATCAGGCTAGAGGCCTTGAGACCGCCGAAAATCACCTTAACGATCAGCTTTTAATTCGCCTATTATATACATCACTAGCAAGATCATGCCCTACTTTTGATCGATGTTACATATATATATTATATAGTGGAGGTAGAGGTATATATAGAGCGACCACTCAAATCATTTCTCACTCGACACACAACGAGATACACCTCAACATGAATTTTCTAGTAAGTCAATATGAAGAAATTACATCAACACACTAAACTTTTAGATGAGTTTCAGTACTTTATGTCAGTACAAAATTGCTCTGATTTCATCCTACATCCAGCACCGATAATGAATAGTCGTCGCCTCTGAAAATTTCCCACATGCAGTCTTGTTAATCACCATGCCTTTGTTATTCTTACGGGACATGGTGATTAACGACAAGGCTGCAAAAGGAAATTTTCAGAGGCGATGACTGTACTTCATCTAGGTACAAATTTGGTACTAAAAAGAGAGGTTATTTTTTGGTGCTCTAATTTTAATGAACAATTCATATCTCAGTCTTACTTAATTAATTGATGATAGACCGTAGCATAAATTTAATATTATAGTGTCTTACATTGGGTATTTTTTGTGTTTGAAATAATACTTTTTTAATGCTGTTGAAATATTATTATTCTTTGGATAGAAGATTCAAGTGAGTACGCCTTGCGATGCTCATTTGTGTCACTAAAGTCTATTTTGCATTTGAAAATGAAGCAAAGTGTTTTTTTTTTTTTTTAACTTTTTCCGGTTATAAATAACGAAAAAATATAAATACTGCATTATGCACTTTATATTTTTTATTTTGGACTGAAATTTCGTATAAAGTAATTTTCCCTAAAACATCTTCTTATCAAAGGTGGATTTGCATTATATGAGTGATTTCCAGCTTGCGATTTAAATAATGTGCATATAACGTCCATTGGTGGCCATATTTTATTTTATGGTTAAAAAAATCGTAAATGAGTGAATGTACACTTTTTTTATATGGAGTTTCGTCTTTTACATTCACCAATTGGATTTTGGTTATTTATTTACTATTATTTTTCCCTCCAAGCTATGTATTTTTTAACCCAATAAGCCGGTATTACACGATACAATTTGTCTAACTATTGCATACAATTTTTCCTTACAAGAAAACTTGAACTCCAATTGTTTGTATGGAGATGAAAATTTCTTGCAAGGAAAAATTGTATGCAAAATAATTGTATGGTGTAATACTTGCTTTATAGTTGAAAAATTACGTCTTCAACTCATCCTTTACACGTCTAAATCTAATCTTTTTACATTCAAAACACATCTTATTTCTTCTTCGCTCAAAGTAAGGATGAAATGAAGGCAATATTTCTAACATTTTATGCTCAATAAGAGGAAAAAGACGTAATTTGTCGTCATTTTACCTTTAAATTGGTGCAAAATGGGAGGTAATTGGACGAGAAAATGGGTTAATAGTGAAGAAAATTTGAAATTTATTTCAACTCTGGTCTTGTCTCAGGTCCTCGCCGCCCTCGTTGCCATCTGCTGCGCCAAGCCCCAGTTCCACCACTCGTCTCCTCTCGGATACAACGGTCACCCCAGCGCGTTCATCCCTTACACCGCCGTTCCAGCAGCCCCAGTATAGCCACAGACGACCCCTACAGCAAGTACCACGTACAGGACGTGTTTGGACGAGTGATGAACTCAAAATTATTATTTAAAGACTTACGTATTCACAATTGAGCGTCAAATTATCTAGAGGTGCATCTTTTTTTAAAAGCTTGAATTGAAGAACCAAGCTATTTTTTTAAAAATATGAAGCGCATCAAATTTCAACTAATAAGAGATTTTTGACGCGCATCTAGATTAATTGTGAACAGGGTTTTAAAGGAGGGGAACGAACGGCTTCAGCTTTTATATTTTTATCAACATAATATAAAAGTGCAAAATAATCATTAATAATTAATGTATAATTATATAAAACGCAGAAGTGCTGCTGGCTACTGCGCATGTGTAGACGTGACGTCATAAGCCCCACTTCACTGCTGGAACTGCTAGGGACGGAGGGTGGTGACTTTTACTTTGGTTCAGTAATAAGTTTGGCATTATTATTTACATAATGTTGATAAAAATATAAAAGCTGAAGCTGTTCCCCTCCTTTAAGGCCTAGGTGCTAAAAGTGTCATTTAAAAAAAAAAAATGTAGGAAGTATTTTAATTTATATATTTATATTCACATATACAACTATAAGGCGGTTGCATGAGCAACGCAATCCATCTACTTTACAGGGGCTGAGTGAAAACATGCGCGCGCAGCTTGCCATGCCGGTGGAGTGGTAGAGAACTCTGCATGCAGGCAAAAGATTAAAAAAATACATTATAAATTTAATTATTAAAAATGATGTTACAGTTAATGTTACAGAAAGTATACGCATTATTATTTCACGTCGCAGGATAAAAATCGCCATGTGAATCCACCTTTACTACAAGGTGACTTGTCAATAAAACCAGCGTGCAATATACAAGAGAAACCAGAAACCTTAAAGTTCCTGCACTTCCGGAAGAAATTTCAAATAAAACATTTGCCACCTGGACGGAAATAATGATATTTGATCTAAAAAATAAACTTTTAGTCGTATTTAAAATATTGCCTCATTTATTTATCAACTTACCACGGAGCTGCTGTAAGGTAAATCTTCCTTCAAAACACTCAAAAGTTTGGGGACATTTTCCACTGCAATTCTCTGCAACACATTCTTCCCAGCCATGGTTATAACTGAATGCGTCGGTTCTGCCATAGAGATGCAATGAAATCTCTTATATTCTTCTGCCTAACTACAAATAAAGTTATCGTGGCATAGAAACGTGTATGAAAGTCAATCAGGGGGCATAGAATCATGCGTGAAAGTCGATTGGTGTAAATGAGTCAATAGATAATAGAATCATATCGTGTGTGTGTGTGTGTGTGTTTTTTTTTTTGCATTTTTTTTTTATGTTGTTGTTGTTTTTGACCGAGCGACAGAGTCAAGTTGGTTGAATATACACGTCGGAAGAAGCCGGAATTTAAGTGCCTTCCTGTTTAAATTCGCACTATCGTATAAGGCAGAGAGACTTGCAAAATTTCTAAACTTACAGACGATAGGAAAGGCTAGAAAACTTTCATTCCCGGGTGTATTTTGTGGAAACATAAATTAAATTCGACTATTTGTAATAGATTTCAGTTTCGATCTACAAAATTGAAAGATAACGTATCTGTTCTAAATTTAAATCAACTTTAATGAACTCTATATACGAAATTTCGCAATATAGAATAAAGATTCATTACAAAAACACGTATTTCTACTACAATTTATGAATTGTGAAATGTCGCAAAAACGAACAAACTGAAATAAAAATAAGATTTCAAATCAGCTGACAGTGAGTTGACATAACTTTATTATGTTGTATGTACAACCAGTTGTTCCAAAATAAAAAATAAAATAAATAAAATAAAATGAGAATTCATAAGAAAAGAATTTATTGATGTAGAGTTTGTTAGAGTACCGTGTGAATGTATTTTGACACGAGTTTAAAAAAAAAACGTCCTGGGCTTGCCGAGACTCTTTCTCGGAATGTAAGGTGAATATTAAGGGAATTATTATATTTTAATTTGAATTATCATACTTTAATAATTCATAAACTTGTTACTTCTTGTTTGAACCAATTTTTCGCCTTCGCTTTTGGTAATAATTTATAATCAAGACCAAAGACAGTTAAGTTATTTTTTATTAACTTTACAAAACATATTATATCAACACAATGTAAGGGAAAGAGAACAGTTTGGCTTTCCATGGGAAAGCCTTATGCTGAAAATTAAAAATATTAATTAAAAACATCTTCTCGAATAATTCTTTTGAAATTTTATCTATGGCTTTTAGGTAATATAAAATTTACATAAAAAAACAGAATTTTTGTGTGTCTGCTAATACATGTTAATCAAATGAAACAAAAAAACAGCTGATTGGTGTTCTCTTTTCCTTAATCGCCGTGACCACGGCCATTACTCAATATTTTCGAAGATGAAAATACTTTTAGTTCACAAAATAAAAGAGAAAATAATTAACTGTTTGCTGATATTTAAAAGCAACAAATTTGATGTGAGTAGTCAATTTTTTTTTCGTGTGAAAACGATACCAATTTCACTATAAGCCACAACAATCCTCATTTAAAAAAAAATGTGCTTATCTTAAATGCTGAATCATGTCTCAAAAATTTCACCGATTTTGGCCTGTAAATATCTTTCATGGAAAATAATTTCATGAAGTTAGAAACGTTTGCTACAATTATTTTCAAAGTGTAGTCTATTTATCTTACCATTAAAATTAGTTCTAACATTAGCAAGGGGTTCTTTGTCAAACGCTATGCCAAGAGAGAGAGAGAGAGGGGGGAGGGGGGGGGGAGAAAAGGCAAACGACCCGCTATTTATATTACATATTAAAAAAAAAAACACCATTCTTTTCCTGGAAATGCAATACTCTTCGGGTAACTAAGAATTACAAATAAATTATTTGAAGCAGTATTTCACAATTTTTCGAGTTAAGGGTGGTCTTTCCCCCCCCCCCTTCATGGTCATCCTTTATACACATCTTCTCCCTAAATAAAAAAATGAAGAGACAAGTTATCATGTAATTTCTCTACAAATTACACTGAAGCTCCTTAAAATTGAGGTAAAAGTCCTCGTCTGCAATGGCAGTCACGCCCACCACTCTGTCGACGATCTGTCCGCCGTAACTCTTGGCGTACTTGATGGCCACTTGGTTCGTGGTGGAGGTCCAACAGTGAACTTCGATCTCCCGCTGGCTCATGGCCTTCATGAGGAAACTTCCTGCCAGCGAGCTGTACCCTCGGTGCAAGAACTCAGGGTGGGTCTGTCCCATCCCCATTCCTCCGTACTCCGTCTGCAGCATCATGGAGGCGAGGACCTCGGAGCTGTCCAGCCGCGTCACGAACACTCCTGAGCTCAGGTTGTGCTCCAGACATGCGCGGATCACGGGCTTAAAGCACGTGGGGTGAAGAGGACGAAGTTTCCAAACCTGGTCCAGGTGACGAGCTTTAAGACGTGACACTCGTACATTCTCGTTGGGCTCTCTGTGGACAGATATATATATATATATATATATATATATATATATATATATATATATATATATATATATATATATATATATATACAGATATATGTATTACAAGGATACACACCTATGAACTTGGAGCTCAAATCTGGGTAATGGAAATGGGTATTACATTTAATTATACCATTTATTGGATATGAATAAGGAACGGAAGATGGGCACGGAGCCGCACGGACTATTGAATGTTTCTCAGTATTCGCTGAGCTGAGACTGAGGGAACCGTGGAAAACCTCCGTCATGATGGACACCCCATAAATTGAGAAATTACGTCTTCAACACATCCTTTACACGTCTAAAACTAATCATTTTACCTAAAAAAAAAAATCTCATTTCCTCTTCGATCAAAGTGAAGATCAAATTTTAACATGATCTTATTCTCAAGAAGAGAAAAACGGTTGTAATCTCGTCTATTTTCCTCTTTTTTCCTCTAAAATGATGCAAAATAGGAGGAAATTATTCGAGGAGTTAGAGAGCTTAATAGCGGATAAAATGTGAAAGCTATTTCCACTCGGGTAAGCCTACCTCTATCACGCTTCACGAGCTGTGCGTGAGACTCACGTGTGTGCCGTGACGCCAGCGGCCACGTTGGCGGGGTAGTGGACGAGGATCGAAGGTTTTGTAATCTGGGATGACGTGACGCCAGCTGCGGTGGCCGCGTTGCGCACCATCGCCAAGTGTCGCTCCAGCAGGCCACTGAAGTGCAGCACGTGTCGCCACGGTATCGCACGTGTCGACGTCAGCGCCGCGGCCAGGTCTGCGTCGTGACGAGGGCGAGCGTACACCACGCCGTACTTCTTGTTCCCCAGGGCCTGGACATCAACATTATTTAGCGTTCAAGTTATATGTTTATAAAGGGCCTGTGTTTTGCTGTGAGATCTTGTGTATATTTCTCACCAGTCCGTCCGTGAAGGCGACCATCGTCCCGTGCTGCCACCTGCCGTCCGGACACAGAACGTGGAGGGACATACCGGGGATTTTCTTGGACCACTCGGTCTGTACCAGCAGCCAGTTGTACACCTGAAAAGAGACATGACTTATGCATAACTGATTGGAGTCTTCATCTCACGTGCATATAATATGGATATATATATTTTTTATGGATACACTAATAAGAGCTTTACAGCTCGTGGCGGAATAGTAGGTAAGGATAAAAGGTTATAGTGAAAGGATGGTGGTCACGGCCTGTTACGTGTCCCAGCATTTGCTGAGGTGAGACTGAGGGAACCGAGGAAAATCTCAGTCAGGATGGAGGTACTTTTATCAATGGATCAAAATGATGTCGAATTGGGGAACCACGCACAAGTGCATCACTGCTCTTGGTTAAAAGAACGTAATATATATATATATATATATATGTCCTTTTAGAAAGCGTAAATATTTCAAATATTGCCGTGTTTATTTTGTCAACTTACCCATAGCCCTCCGGCCACCAAAGGGCTATGACTTACCACAGAGCTATAAGGTAAATCTTCCTTTAAAACACTCAAAAGTTTGGGGACATTTTCCGCTGCAATTTTCTGCAACACGTTTTTCCCAGCCATGGGGACAACTGCATGCGTCGGTTCTGCCATAGAGACTGCAATGAAATCTGTATGGTGCAGCCTATTAACTACAAAAAATAAAGTTATTGTGGCATAGATAAATGCATCCAAGTCAACCAACTAATGATGTCAATAGATTTATTTATTTAACAGATTTGGTCTTATATGGATATAATATTTGTCAATATCAAATATTGACATAGAGGCATGCAAACACACTCAAATTAACTAACTTAATTAAAATTAAAATTAAAATTTACGTTGGAATTTATGGGATTTCCGGAAAAACTTGCAAAATTTCCAAACTTAGAAATTTACAAAATTTTTGCTTCAGACTATTTTTGATGCGTGTATAAAATTAAATTTGACTATTTTGTAGTTTATTTAAAATGTTGAATGAATTCAGTTCATGAGGTCAACTCGATCTTCAAATCTGAAAGATAAGATATCTCTGGTCTATATTAAAATCAAGTTTGATGCAGTAGGTCACGTGTTGTAATATCCTAATGCAGTTTTGGAGGGTAAAATTAATTTCATTATAAAAACAGAATCGAATAAACAACCTGCATTAAAATTTTTTATTGCAGAAATGAAAAGAGAGTTGTATTAAATTATGCTGCTCTGAATTTTTTGAGTCCCAGAACTAATTTTAAATAGTGATTGAAAGTACAGTCATGCCCCCTGGAGGTGTCAGTAGACTTTAAGTCTCTATCCTTTTCATTAAGGATTCAGGGAGACCGACATAACTCACAGAATTTTTAATAATAATAATTAAATAAAAAATAGTTTTAGGATTAAAAAAAAATGAAAAAATTCATAGAATCATAATTTGGTACCCTCTATTTATTTCTGCAATAAAAAATTTTGGTGATGGTTTTCGATTGTAACTTTGTATTTCCAAAAGTATTTATAAACTTTGCGAATCGTATGCAATCTCGCAAACATGTCCGAATTCAAATAAAAACAAAAGAAATTTTAAATCAGCTGCAGAGATAACATTACTTTATTAGAAGAAAATGTAGATTATAAATACGAAAATAAAAAGAATATGGATTATAATATAAATCATTAAAGATGATAAGGACTCGCTTATCTTATCTTTTAGATTTGAGCATCAAGTTTCGTTTACATAATTATCAGGGTCACAAATGATCTCACTACATACACTTAAATTAAGTTGTATTGCCACCGAAAGTCTGCGTTCGTCTTCAAATCATTTCTCAATTTTTGCACCTGAATCCCACCTGTCAGCAGTTGCTGTAAAACGCTCTGCCAATTATTTATTTTAATTTTATTTAACTTTTGTTGGTTGCATAATTAAAGCATGCATTGTGTTCACATGAAGTTAGTTAGTGTAAGTACACATTTAATTGTAACAATATTATTTTATTATATTTAAATATTTACACAGTTATCATTTACAAATTCTATTTAAATATATATTATATAAAAATAAATACAAATTAAAAATTTAATGTAATTGCAACAATTATTAATGAACTATAATAAATAACAACTAATCTTAAGCACCTTATTCACAGAATACTTTTTCACACATTTAATGACTTTAAATTATTTTACTCTTTTGCAATTAGTACATTTTTTAATTTAGATCTATACAACTTATTAATTTCTATATCTTTTAAACAGCTTGGCAGAAAGTCATAAATTTTAGCGATCTGGTGTACACTCGTCACCTTGGAAAATTTCCCTCTTGCAGCCTTGTTAATCACCAAGCCCTGTGTTATTCTTGTTGGATATGGTGATTAATAACAAGGCTGCAAGTGGAAAATTTTCCAAACCGACGAGTGTACATATCAGAGTTTTTATCAAATTATTTGTTATCAAATTGTTTGATATACTTTTCTGTCATGACATTGGATTTATTTCTTACCTCATAATTGTGGTAAATCATGTAAAAATACCTACAGGAAATAACAACTAAAGGCGGATTCACATTGCAATTTTTATCATGCGACGCGAAGCGAATAAATGCGCACTTGCTGTAACATCCATTGGCGGCCATATAAAAAAAAGCTTCGATAGTTATTGCGATATTAGCCACCGCAATGGTGATTTCGCCACCGCATAGAATTTCACAGCTTGTGTGACAAAATCGCGTCGTATCGCCGTTATCGCCATCTGAATCCGCCTTAATTAAGGTAGAGATAACACGCCTACTGTCAATAAAAATCCCAATGTTCTCCTTTACATACCTGATATATCAGTAGCTAAAATATCAAATATACAAATTCTAGCTATAAGTTGTTGAGTTATTAATTTTTTAAGTTGACTAATTTAACATGGAAGTTCCATTTCTCCAAAACTTGAAACTTAAAAATTAAACTAAATTAAATTAATTAATTAAATTAAACTTTAAAAATTAATAACTTGAAAAGTAGCTCAAATTTGTATACCTGATATTTTACATACTGATAAGATATATAAAGGAGAATATTCTAAATTTTTTTCATATTTTTATGAATGGGATTTTTATTGACAGTGGGCGTGTTATCTCTATACCTTAACTCTTCTGACGAGAACGCAAAATCAAGTTGAGGGTTTTCACGCGTCTTTCGCCAGTCTGGTGTTTCCCAAAGATGTCTGTGTCTGATAACCGCGTGATAACATAAATTATATTTTGTTAATTTTGTAGTCATAGATCGATGCATTCAGTTTCAATCATGGCTGGCAAGAACGTGTTGCAGAGAATTACAGCGGAAAATGTCCCCAAACTTTTGAGTGTTTTGAAGGAAGATTTACCTTACAGCTCTGTGGTAAGTTGTTGTATATTGTATTGTATATTGTATAGCTTCAAAACCGGCTCTTTGCAATTTCCAGTAAGAGCTATATTTGTATATTTTTTTCAGATATCGTCCCTCGTTCGCGGAGTAATGAAATATCTGCTATTTCAGGTGAGCGCAATTATGAGCTGTGAATCGGTATAAAATAAAGCTAAAAATTGCGATCACCTGTATAAATAGCAGATAGCTCATTATTGCAACGAGATCGTGGTAAAAGCAGATAGCTCATTAGGTCATTATTGCAACGAAATCAAGGTATAAACAAGATAACTCATTATTGCAGAGAAATTTTGGTATCAAGATAACTCTCATTATTCCGGACTTAGGATATATCACACACCTGAAATTTGAACGTTATCAGAAAGTGCCAACTTTTAGAAACTTACTTTAAGAACAATATTTGTACTTTTATTGACTCCATTTATTCAGCACTAAATTTGTATTTAAAACTACTGAAAATTAGGTTCAATTGGCCGCTGAATGTACTGAATCCTAAAAAGTTCTGAATATAAGGTAAAAATAAATGTATTGAAATCGAATTCAGCATCTAATAATATAGTGTGTGTAAAGAGCTAGCCGGTTTTGAAACTTACGGTCAATTTTATTATACACGGATCTACAATATAATATATAATTATACATTCATATGTTTTTGTTGTTTTGTGTGATTTCGCTTTTTATTGTTAGTATATTATGTTTTATGCTATTTATAACATAGCCAAATGAATTTTTATCATGAGTACATATAAAAAGCACCAAAAGATGGCGTTACGCGCAGAAATTCTGGCTCTTTGTATCGAGAATATATATTAAAAATCTCTTCATTGTATTTTCATTGGGTTGGATGGAAGAGTGGGTCTAATGGCCTAAATCCCGCCCTCAATAAAGACGATTTTATATATTTGTTTGTTTATTTATTTATTTATTTATTTATTTATTTATTTATTTATTTATTTATTTATTTATTTATTTATTTATTTATTTATTTATTTATTTATTTATTTATTTATTTATTTATTTATTTATTTATTTATTTATTTATTTATTTATTTATTTATTTATTTATTTATTTATTTATTTATTTATTTATTTATTTATTTATTTATTTATTTATTTATTTATTTATTTATTTATTTATTTATTTATTTATTTATTTATTTATTTATTTATTTATTTATTTATACCTATAGCATTGAGAGAATCACAAAAACAACAAAATTTATATTATAACATACTTAAGGTATAACCTGAGAATTTGTCTGTCAAGGTCAAGAGGCGTGGCTATAGTGGCAACACTGTTTGCATTGGAATGCGAATAATTTTTTAGGAGGGGGTGGTGACATCAGTCCTTGAGAACGTTGCCACATTTCTCATCACATATAGGAAACGATCATCGCCACGGTTCAAAATACATATATATGAAAACAATTCAGGAAAATAGTCTAAAAAATTAGGTTTTAGTAAAAAAAAAAAAAAAGTAAAAGAATCTGTTGTATAGTTTTTTTGCAATGCTAATTAACAAATTTAACATTGGAAGGATACAAAATTCTCATTTAAATAAATTAATTATAATTAAACCAACGGTTAAAAAATTCCGAAAAAATTCAGGGCTAATTTGACGATTGTTGTAAGTCCACCAAATTAATTTGAAGAAAATCTGTTGTAGAGAATTTTTCGTCCAAATTTATAAAATTAAAGTGCCAATATTTTTTGTTGTTTGGAAGCATTTGACAACTAATAATTGTGTTGCAAATTCTGTAAAATTATGCTGTGTGGCTGCAGCTGTCAGAGCATTTTGTTAATCATCTGACAATTAAGGAGCTTCGCTAGACACATGTAGTTCAGCTCCTTTGCCACCAGGTTCGCTGCTAACTTTCTGACGTCAATAGCTTTTAAGTAAAATAACTGCGAGTAAGTTCAACAGCTGATTTGAAATCACTTTTCAGGTATACAACTGGCTACTGGTACAAAACAACTGGTCCAAGAAAATACCCGGTATGTCCCTCCACGTTCTGTGTCCGGACGGCAGGTGGCAGCACGGGACGGTGGTCGCTTTCACGGACGGACTGGTGAGATATATACACAAAATTTCACAGCAAAAAAATGGACCACAATTTACCACCTAAAATTGCAGGCCCTGGAGAACAAGAAGTACGGCGTGGTGTACGCTCGCCCTCGTCACGACGCAGACCTGGCCGCGGCGCTGAAGTCGACACGTGCGGTACCGTGGCGACACGTGCTTCGTTTCAGCGGCGTGCTGGAGCGACACGTGGCGATGGTGCACGATGGAGCCACCGCGGCCGGTGCGTCTCTGCCCGCCAATCCACCCCCCATGTCGCATCTCCTCTACTACCCCGCCAGCATTGCCACCGATGTCACGGCGCACACGTGAGTCTCAAAACCTTTCAGACTTCAATCTGAAACTAAAATTTGTGTCCACAGAGAGCCCGAGGAAGACGTACGAGTATCACATCTGGAAGCTCGTCACCTGGACGAGGTTTGGAATCTTCGTCCCTTCCACCACACGAGCTTTAAGCCCGTGATCCGCGCGTGTCTGGAGCACAACCTGAGCGCGGGCGTGTTCGTGACGCGGCCGGACGGCTCCGAGGTCCTCGCCTCCATGATGCTGCAGACGGAGTACGGAGGGATGGGGATGGGACAGACCCTGCCGGAGTACCTTCATCGAGGGTACAGCTCGCTGGCAGGGAGCTCTCTGATGCGTTCGATGGGCGAGCGGGGGATCGAAATCCACGGCTGGACGTCCACCACCAATGAAGTTACCATCAAGTACATGAAGACATACGGTGTGCAGTTTGTTGCAAGAGTGGCGAACGTGACGATTGCAGACGATGGTTTCTACACCAAGGGTCGTTTGTAATAGTGACGGTGACGCAGGCACAGAAACCAAATTTCGGGGGTGATGAGGGGAACATTTAAAAAATGTTAAAAAAATATTGTAGTAGCTAGGGAAAATGTCTATACTGACGATGCTAAATCCAAATTTTCGGAGAGAATGGCACCCCTCTCTCCCCCCCCCCCTGATTCCGTGCCTGGCCAGTGGTGCAGTTTGATAAATATTTTATCTCACGTAGTCTTAAAAGCTTTGTATTTAATGCTTATAAAGTCTTAAAGCGTTTCAATATTCATATAATGTACAGTTGCATGCAAACAAATTTAGCGCTGTACGGTACTGATCGCTCATCGCCCTGTTCCAATTTTTATGACTAAATCTGAAGAATGAACAACTGGTATTTTTTATTAGAATATTGATAGAAAACCTTGAGTTATGTATTGTTAATATTTAAAAGTGCTGTTCAAGTGTCATATAATATAATAAAAAATAATAACTAAATATTATAACTAAGCTTTTTTTGTTGTCTCGCATTCTACGATTCGACAATCTGATTCGCTGATCCCCACTGCGTTTCTGCCAAGGTTATGCTAAGATATTCTTTTTCAGATCACCCTTTGGGCTGTTGTACTCATTTTTATTTCTGTACCAATACTCAATAAACAACTATAATTATAAAAAAGGACGTGTGAAACGCACCATATAAATCTGGAGTGATTTCAGAGCTCAGACTTGGCAATCTTAATTAATTTGAAACGAAGTGCAAAATGCTGTGAGGTATTAGTCATGTAAAAAATTATCAACGCAAACATGGGGAATGGTATGACATGACTATCAGTAGTAACAGAGCCTTTCACTTTTAAATTAGTAACTTAGAAAATTATAATAAAAAAATTCTCAGTGTTTTCTACCAATGCATACACCAAGATGCATGAATACGCAATCAGAAATTGATTTCATGCAGGTTTTACATTTGCTATATGTTAGAATTTTCATATGACGTGTTAAAATTTTATTGTTTTGTCTTATAATATGCTACATAAAATTAATGTAACATTTCTCATTACCTGTATATGGTGTTTATAGTGCCTATAGTCCTTAGTATAATATGTACAGTCATCGCCTCGGAAAATTTTCCTCTGCAGCCTTGTTAATCACCATATACCCCGTAAGAATAACAGAGGGCATGTTGATTAACAAGGCTGCAAAAGGGAAATTTTCCAAGGCAACAACTGTTCGAAATAATCTCAGACAACTGCAGCTTGAACTCTGTCCAAGTTAAGAAAATACGGTATAATACTTACCCTATCATAGTTGAAAAATTACGTCTTCAACTCATCCTTTACATGTCTAAACCTAATCTTTTTACCTCTAAAACACATCTTATTTTCTCTTCGCTCAAAGTGAGGATGAATTGGAGACAATATTTCTAACATTATTTTATGCTCATGGAAAAAAGACAAGAGGAGAGCTTAATAGCAAAGAATAGATTAAATTTATTTCAACTTGGGTATAATTACATTTTGTAGAATTTTACGTCCTAACGTAGAGCGTGCAATCATGATGTTGGGGGAGTCAGTATGGGGTGAGAAGTGCACCAACGTGCGTGGCGTACCTACTTTTTTTAAAAAATCACTTTCCCCTATAACTGAAAGGTGGATTCACATGGCGATTTTTATCATGCAACGCGATGCGAACAATGCGCACTTGCTGTAACATCCATTGACAGCCATATTTGGTTATTAAAAAAGAGCATGATCGTAATTAACGCGATTCCTGGTGAATTCGCCGCCGCATAGGATTTCTTATATCTTTTACGTCAAAATCGCGTCGCATCGCCGTTGTCGCCATCTGAATCCGCCTTAACCTGTATACTCAAAAGAGTAGAACCTATAGACAGGGGCATAGGGCTGAGAGGAAAGACAGCAGCTAATATACTTTCAGGTACCAGACAACCCTTAGGATGAGAGGAGTAAGGTGACGCAATGACGAGATTATTAAAGGTGGATTTTCTTGAGCGACAACGCGCGGCGATGCGACGCAACTTTGACGTACAAGCTGTAAAATCCTATGTGGCTAGCGAATTCACCAACTATCGCGTTAATTAAGATGCTCGTTTTCTTTTAATCACCAAATATGGCCGCCAATGGATGTTACATCAAGTGCACATTATTCGCTTCGCGTCGCATGATAAAAATCGCCATGAAAATCCACCTTAAGATATAGGAAAGGAGGTTGCCTTGTATTAAGGAATATATAACTGCCCCGGCATTCACCTGGGAGAGATGATGGAAAAACAGAAAACCATCGTCAAGTTATATAGTATTCTGATCATTATTATATTTTTCAATTTTTACGTTATAAACGAAAACAACTCAGTTCGTGGTCAATAGGCTAAGTAATGGTCTACCTGCTTAATTAAAAAAATGAAAATTATGCTACCATAAATTTTTAATTCCTTTTATATTCCCGGAACCATTTTCAAAAATTAATGAAAGTTCTGTAAGTTATGTTGGCACCCCTGAATCCTTAATAAAAAGGATTGGGCCTACACGCCTATTGACGCCTCCAGGGGGCGTGACAACACTTTCAATATTTTTTTAAAAATATAGTTCCTTGACTCAAAAAATTCAGAGTAGCATAATTTTGTACCCTGTATTTATTTCTGCAATAAAAAACTGTCATTACGCATTTGAGCCTCAGAACTTTTCTCATCTCGCCGGGAGGCTAGGCAACTTGTTCAGCTCACTTCAAAGCAAGTTGCATAACAAGCAGGGGCAGTCACTTTCCATATGAAGATATATTTTTTTTATATCATGCAAACCCCATTGGCTACTTCTACTTACTAATTACTTACTTCTTTGAAACCCCGAAACTTCCGAAACCCTAACTTGAGCGTTTCACGGGCTCTTCCAGACTGGGGGCGGCCACAGCTTTGCAATCCATCCTGGCGTTTGCATTTGACTGAGGGAAACGTGGAAACCTCAGCCAGCAGGACGGACACTACATCTTTTGTTAAAGAATCGAAATTGCAACGTTCCAAATCCAGGGGAACCACATAGTGGAATGGAAAAGTGCAACGATTTACCCCTGGGTCACCCGTCCAACTACTAACCACGCTCGGCGTTGCTTGACTTCAGTGATCTGACGAGGCCCGGTCAAGAGCTACACTTCCCACTTTCCATGCACTGTGCAGATATGTATATAATATGATAAGTAGATTAATGGCTAATATCTGGACTTAAGAATACAAAAACGTAGCCTCCAGATGACATAAGATTCCATTGAACTCCATGAAAAATTACTATTTAAATTTGTATTACGAGTAATTTTATCAAAAATACAATATTGCATTACACACTTATAGATTCTAAGAAAGTATAATATAGGATTTGTTATATTTTCTTTACAAACAGATTTCCATGAACTGTTAAAAAACTTGATTTTACTAATTATTTATTTATAAAATAACTTGCAATTGAAGCCAATATTTAAACCGTTCGTTAAAAACCGTGAAACGATTAGAGAGTACATAAAAAACATGTTAACATCACCAATACTAAATTGAATGCATGTGACGCATATTAGATAAAATAAAACGAAGAACTCATAATATTTATTAAAATTTGATTTATTTTTAATAATACAATACTTTTAAATTTCATTACGCACAATAAAATAATATATTCTTGCATATTATTGCATATACAAATATTTCAAATATAATTAAAAGCAGGGCAGTCTCCTGTTAGCAGACTGCCCTGTTAAAAGCCATATAAAAAAATTTCAAAACAATTTAACGAGCCGATTTTTTTATTAAGTTTCAAAGTCATATGCTAAAAATTAAAAGAATAATAATTACAAAAAATATCTGCTCGTTATATTGTTTTGAAATTTTTTGTACGGCATTTAGGTAGTAAATCTATACCTCTCAAAAAAAATTCAGAATTTTTGTGAATTTGCTAAAGTTTACATGCTAATCAAAGGGGACTACGTCGAACAGCTGATTCGTATTATCTCTACCGTAAGTGACAACTCTGACAGTTAGGCCAGCCAATCAAATGCGCTAATCAAAGCGTGACGTACATCCGACATGGCGTCGCATTGGCTTCAAAATCAGACGGTTTGAAATAACTTTCAAACTGGGACATCCTCCCAGTTTACAATCGTTGACTACAAGCGCCCCTTGGTGTAGAAACCATCGTCTGCAATAGCTACATAGGCCACCCTCCCCACGAACCGAACACCATACGTCTTCATGTACTTGATGGTAACTTCATTGGTGGTGGACGTCCAGCCGTGGATTTCGATCCCCCGCTCGCCCATCGAGCGCATCAGAAAGCTCCCTGCCAGCGAGTTGAACCCTCGATGAAGGTACTCCGGCAGGGTCTGTCCCATCCCCATCCCTCCGTACTCCGTCTGCAGCATCATGGAGGCGAGGACCTCGGAGCCGTCCGGCCGCGTCACGAACACGCCCGCGCTCAGGTTGTGCTCCAGACACGCACGAATCACAGGCTTGTAACACGTGGGGTGAAGAGGTCGGAGGTTCCAAACCTCGTCCAGGTGACGAGCTTCTAGACGTGACACTCGTACGTCCTCCTCGGGCTCTCTGTGGACAGAAATTTAGTAATTTAGTTTCAGATTGCATGAAGTCATTCTGGACGTTAAGGGAGTGATTTTTATATTTTTATAGTGTTATTGATACAGTGAATCGTATTTATGTACCAAAAGAAACGCCACCATCCCCCTTCTTCCCCAACTTCCTGCAGTTGGTATTAAAGACGTTCAAAAAAGTTGCGTCAATGACGTATTTCGAGCCAAACGGAAGCAACCAATCGAGAAGCACCTCTCTTAATCTCTTCTGATCTCTTAAGAAACCCCTCGCGTGATTGGCTGCTTTCGTTTGGCGCGAAATTCGTCATTGGCGCAACTTTTTTGAAGGTCTTAATTGACAACTGCAGGAAGTTGGGGAAGGAGGAGAAGGGTGGCATTTCTATTGGTTCAGAAATACGTTTCACTGTATCAATGATATCATAAAAATATAAAAGTTGATGTCGTTCCCCACCTTTAAAGATTTTGAGACTCACGTGTGTGCCGTGACATCAGTGGCCAGATTGGCGGGGTAGTAGAGGAGATGCGAAATGGGGGGTGGATTGGTGGGCAGAGACACGCCAGCTGCGGCAGCCGCAGTGCGCACCATTGCCACGTGTCGCTCCAGTACGCCGTTGAAGTGCAGCACGTGTCGCCACGGTACCTCACGTGTCGACGTCAGCGCCGCGGCCAGGTCTGCGTCGTGACGAGTGCGAGCGTAAACCGCGCCGTACTTCTTGTTCTCCAGGGCCTGTATTGGAAAATTTGCAATTGGTCAATTGGTTTATTGATAAAAAGTAGAGGTGTCCGTCTTGACTGAGGTTTTCCAAGGTTCCCTCAGTCTCACCTCAGCCAATGCAACGTTTTACAGACGGTGGCCATCATCCTTTCCCTACCTTATCCCTTACCCCGCCGCGAACTCTACAAGCTCTTAAAGGTGTATCCTTCAAAAATATATATATTTAATTGGTTTACAATATAAATTTAAATAATTTATAGCCAGTAATTTGCTGTGTGAGACCTTGTGTATATATCTCACCAGTCCGTCTGTGAAAGCGACCACCGTCCCGTGCTGCCACCTGCCGTCTGGACACAGAACGTGGAGGGACATGCCTGGGATTTTCTTGGACCAGTTGTTTTGTACCAGCAGCCAGTTGTACATCTGAAAAGAGACATGAAATATAGAGTTATCTATCAAGCAGTTACTGCAGTATATTTATATCCAAAATTTAAATTAATATCGAATTATTTTCGGAAGTTCTTCCATGTTACAGAATTGAAATTTGAAGTGTACCATTCAGGTCCACACTCCCTCGCCGTAAAAAATCATTTCAGATAAGAACAGAAAGCACGGCCAGAAACTTGTAACTTCTGGAAATGTCAATTAAGTTACCCACTGCCTCTCTCTCTTTTAAGACAATCTTGGTTGAAATATTACGCCTTCGACTCATTATTCTTTAAGGCGTATTCAAATGGCGACAACGGCGATCCGACGCGATTTTGACGCAAAAGCTGTGAAATCCTATATATGCTGCGAGCGAATTCGCGGTTGCGGCGGTGAATATCGCGTTTAATTAAAATGCTCTTTTTTTTAATCGCCAAATATGGCCACCAATGGATGTTACAGCAAGTGCGCATTATTCGCTTCGCGTAGCCTGCTGATGAAAATCGCCATGTGAATCCGCCTTTACACGTCTAAACTTAATCTTATTACCTCTAAAACACATCTCATTTCCTTCTCGCTGAAAGTGAGGATGAAATGAAGAAAATGTTTCAAACTTTCAATGCTCAAGAAGAGGAAAAAAGACTAATCTCGTTTTTTTCCCTCTTTTTTCCTCTAAAATGGTGCATGATAATTGGAAAGAATTAGACGAGAAGAAAAAATTAGTAGCGAATAAAAGATGAAATTTATTTCAACTCGAGAATCCTTTCATGGACAAGTGCTTTACAAATTTCTGATCAATATTCACTATGTTCATATATATTAACACGATGTATATATTTTTTATTATTATGTTACTCTTATGCAGCATCATCAAGGAATCTGCAATGTATATTAAAAGGTATTTGGATTCAAATAAAAAATTAGGCAGTCACAGAGAGTTGGTTGTCAATCTTAGCAATTAATTTACTGCTTAATTATTAATTTGAGGCCAATAACGCCTAGTGCGGTTACATTCGTTTACCTGTATATGAAAATAAAGACGCTTGACTGCGCTTTTAGAATAGCACATTTTAAATTTTGGTGCGTTTATTTTGTCAACTTACCACGGAGCTGTAAGGTAAATCTTCCTTCAAAACATTTAAAAGTTTGGGGACATTTTCCGCTGCAATTCTCTGCAACACGTTCTTCCCAGCCATGGTTGAAACTGCTCTGCCCAACTACAAAATTAGTTAAATATAATTGTACTTTGTTATCACCGCATAGAGACGTATGGAGTCATTGATATCTATTCTTGTGATTTTAAACAGCCAAGGTGACATTTCTACAGTAGAGTTAACATTACATTCCCTCCAGAAGTAGCCGGAAGTCAGAGATTTTTGAAACTTAAAAAAATATTTATAATTTGAGTACATTTTGCAAATTCAATCCTAGAGACCGGAAAACTTCTCGTTTCCAGCTAATTCCGGCGGAAATATAATATAAATTGGACTGTAACATTTCAGTACAGTCAATTTTATTTGACTTTTCCGTTGAAGGAGACAGATGTCTGTTTCTTTCTGTTCGTATTTTGATATTTAGCTTAAAAATTTGCAACAAGAGTGCTGACCTGTTGCAAAAACTGAGAAATGTTGAGGAAACTTCCGTTTCTGATTACTTCCGGTGGACATTTAAGCTTAATTTGAGTGTACGTATTGATGACTGATGAAAGTGTACCTGATATGTCGTAAGAACGGTCCTCGACTTAATTGTTCAATGAGATAAGATTTGAGGTCTAAGTTACGATGTATAATACTATAGTTATCTTATAACATGATCGTACTCCGGTCAAGTTATATTCGTTATCAAATTTTAATGAAGAGATATTTCACACTAAGGGGAGGGGGGTACAAAACTCAATAATTATTTATAGTTCACCTACTCAGATAAATCTGAAAAAAAATAATAATAATATAAATAAATAAAATTTAACCCTTATTTCTGCAATGAAAATTTTCATGAATGCTATATATTTTTTTTTTTACAATGTAATTAACTAAGGCACAAGGAGAAAATATCTAACTAACTAAAGAATATGAGAGAATGTTTATTTCCATGTTGACTCTGCTTTTATATTATATTCATATACGGTTACAACTGAATCATATAAGCTGTTTTTAGGGTATATATACTGGTTAAAAGTGACTGAATTTAACTCTTGCTCTTCGTGAACCCGACGTAGCTTTTGCTTTTTTTTTTTTTTTTTTGCTTCTCTTCCAAAACGAAGCGGCCTATGCCTATATAGCATTCTCTTGGTTATGACTGAAGAAACCATGGAAACCTCAGTCAGAAAGGTCGGCAATTGATAAAGGATGTCATCAACCACCTCCCGGATTCACGAGTGGGTAGCGACTGCCACTTGTGAATGAATAAAAGAATTTTACCTGGGATTAAATTCACGACCATCCGATTTTGTTATCTTAACATTGGACGGAGCTGATAAGAAGACAGAGCTGCAGTATATTTTGTCTGCTCAAGCACTAAAGACACCAGGGACCATGGCAGGCAGGGATGTCCTACAGAGGATATCCCTGCATGACGTCACTCGACTGGTGAACGTGTTGAAACAAGATCTTCCTCTCAGTAGCGTGGTGAGTTCCAGCATGTTCTCATTGCACAGTTTATATCGATAGGGGTCATACACAAAGGCTTAAGGTCACATTTAGGGCACTTTATTTTGATTATTTTAATTGTGTCTAATTGAGTCTTAAATCGGGCTTTAAAAAATGTACTTTAATTAAATCGCGACTTCCAATGTTGTGGTAGATGCAAAGACCCGATTCATAAATTTTTAAAGGTGTACCGAAGTGAATACTTTTTTTTATATATATTATTCTGGTGTTATCCCTGTGGCTCAATATTTTCGTAAGATAGCTATAGTTATTTTAGAATTAATTTTTTAGTAAAAAAGTTGAGTCGTAGGTCCGTTGGTTGCTTCAAGCCGGCGCGCGGCAGCAGCAGGCGCTGATATGTTGAGAATCTCCCGCGAATTGGGGGAACCGCCTCTCGCCCCCTTCTTGACGTATCAGCGCCTGCTGCTGCCGCGCGCCGGCTTGAAGCAACCAACGGACCTACGACTCAACTTTTTTACTAAAAAATTAATTGTAAAATAACTAGCCATTGTACGAAAATATTGAGCCACAGGGATAACAAAATTATTCACAGCTACCAGAATATCTAAAAAAGTATTCACTTTGGTACAAATTTAATACTCAAAATACAGAGCCCTAAATTTGGCTTTACGGCTTGTAGCTTTGTGATTGCCATCCATCCACCAAACACGTGCAGGTAACCTGACTTGTAATCAGCCTGACTACAGCTTGTTGTAGTCACTTTGACTACCTGACTTGTAATCAGCCTAACTACAGCTTGTTATAGTCACTTTGACTACCTGACTTGTAATCAGCCTGACTACAGCTTGTTATAGTCACTTTGACTTCGACTTGTAATCAGCCTGACTACAGCTTGTTGTAGTCACTTTGACTACCTGACTTGTAATCAGCCTAACTACAGCTTGTTATAGTCACTTTGACTACCTGACTTGTAATCAGCCTAACTACAGCTTGTTATAGTCACTTTGACTTCGACTTGCTGCAGTTAGTTCAAAACACGGTGCGGTCACCTTGACTCTTAAGTAATCGTACACAGGCGCGGATTCAGAACCAAATTTCGGGGGTGGGGCTGACTTCATAAGGCTAATGTTTAAGAATATTGAAGTGAGGGAAATACCTATTTTGCCCATGTTAAATCCAAAATTTTGAAGGGAAAGGGGGAGGTGACAGCCCCAACACTTCCACGTCTGAATTACTTACACATGTAGAAGTAGGTCCATGAACTCTTGTTACTCGATGGCATTGCTGTCATTATGATCATCCTAACTAAGGTTTTTACGTTTCCTTAGCTAAATCAGTCAAATTCTGTGACAAGTTGGTGGACAGGTTGGTTCTGTGATCGAAAAAACCTTCCCTACAATGACTATACAGTACATTATAGTCATTGCCTTCCCTATACTCATCTCGCCCTGATGCTTCATTGTAATAGAATGCAATATAGGTGTAAAACCCTTCACTATAATTACATAACATCTATATTAGCTACTTGATAACCTTTTGACTATAATATACTGGTGCAGATCAACAGATCAGAGATGTAATTATTATTAAAAAATCTTGTTGTGTACATACAGTTATGTATTTCGATCACACCAGCCTCTCTCTCTCTCTCTCTCTCTCTCTCTCTCTCTCTCTCTCTCTCTCTCTCTCTCTCTCTCTCTCTCTCTCTCTCTCTCTCTCTCGCTCTCTCGCTCTCTCTCTCTCTCTTTCTCTCTTTCTCTCTATATTATTAACCCAATGACTCAATCTCACACATCAGGTGTACAACTGGCTGCTGGTACAGACCGAATGGTCCAAGAAAATTCCTGGCATGTCCCTCCACGTTCTGTGTCCGGACGGCAGGTGGCAGCACGGGACGGTGGTCGCCTTCACGGACGGACTGGTGAGATTTCACGTACAAATATATTAATATGAAGGACGAGGAGGGAGATAATATTAATACTGTCCGGTACATGGCGATTAGTTAGAGAACGGTATTTTATAGCGCGTACGTTACAGTATTAAAAAGAAGAACAATATGTATCAACGAGAATGTTGGTGTCCACAGGCCCTGGAAAACAAGAAGTACGGCGTGGTGTACGCTCGCCCTCGTCACGACGCAGACCTGGCCGCGGCGCTGACGTCGACACGTGCGGTACCGTGGCGACACGTGCTTCACTTCAGTGGCGTGCTGGAGCGACACGTGGCGATGGTGCGCACTGCAGCTGCCGCAGCTGGCGTCTCTCTGCCCGCCAAACCACCTGCTCTGTCGCACCTCCTTTATTACCCCGCCAGTATCACGGCAGCAAGCGCTCACGTGTGAGTCTCTGATTTTTCTGGGTGACTTCTTAAGGTAGAGATAACGCCGATTAGCTGTTCGACGTTATACTCCCCTTTGATTAACCAAGGATTTTGTAAAAAATCATTGTGATTAACATGTAAACCTTAGCAACCTCATAATGATTCTGAATTTTTTTTAGAGACAGTTCTTGGCATTAAAAAAATATGAAGAAAAATTCAAAACAATCGGACGATCCAATTTTTTTAAATTAATTTTTTAGTTTCGGTCTCCATGGGAAAGCCCTATACTGAAAATTTAAAAAAATCATTTAAAAAATTTGGATCGTCCGATTGTTTTGAAATTTTTTCTATGTTTTTTTAATGCCAAGAACCGTCTCTAAAAAAAAATCAGAATTATTATGAAGTTGCTAAGGTTTACATGTTAATCAAATGGGACTACCAACAATCGATTGTTCGTGTTATCTTACCCATGATTTTTTTTTTTTTTTAATTTTCAGCATAAGGCTTTCTCATGGAGAGAAAAACTAAAAAATTTAAAAAAAAATCGGCTCGTTAAATTGTTTTGAAACTTTTTTTATGGCTTTAGGCATTAATATCTGCCTCTCAAAAAAATTTCAGAATTTTTGTGAATTTACTAAAGTTTACATGTTAATCAAAGGGGTGTACGTCGAACAGTTAATCGACGTTATCTCTATTATACCTGAACTGTCATGAATTAGGTCAGGAGCTTAAAAGACAAAATCAGGGGAGGCTGGAATCAAAATGTTAATGTTGCTTGGAAATTAAAAATGATCACACCCCAGCCTGAACTCAAACGCGAATTAAGTTTTTTTTTTTAATCGAAGGAAAGCGGGAGGCGGTTCCAAGTTTCAACCTAAAAACTCTCCTCCCCAATGTAAATATAAGACAAGAATTTTAAAAGAATATCTTCTTCCACCCAGGGCAAATCAAAAATAGTGGGATGGGGGTTGGGGAGGGGATTTTTAATCATTCTTCCTGCCCATCCCTTTTCTTTCAGTTGTAGGTACATGCCTGATCTGAGTTAAAAATAAATAACCAAACGCACATAGTACGGGGCAGCACGAACTTCACTCCTCGTTAAATTTGTTTGATGGGAAGGTTGGCATTGCCACGTGGCCTATGTCATGGATTTAACATTTATTGTTATGGTAAGATTAGGTATTATAACTCTCCGTGAATCAAAATCTTGATCTCTTTGTCTCTTGTGCTGTCCCAAAGTGTATGCCCTTCTCCCATCCGCTCCTTTTCCATTTATTATTATCAAATATTATAAAAGCAATTTATGTCCACAGAGAACCCGAGGTCGGAGTGCGAGTGTCACGTCTGGAAGCTCGTCACCTGGACGAAGTTTGGAACCTCCGACCTATCTTCCCTGAGAGCTACAAGCCCGTGATCCGCGCGTGTCTGGAGCACAACCTGAGCGCGGGAGTTTTCAAAACTCGTCCGGACGGCTCCGAACAGCTGATTTCAATGACGATTCAGATGGAACACGGCGGAGCGGGTATGGGACAGACGCACCCCGATCATCTTCACCATGGATACAGCACCATGGCTGCAGAATTCTTCATGAGGGCCATGAGAGAGCGAGCGGTAGAGATCCACGCCTGGACGTCCACGACCAACGAGGTGGTCATTAAGTACATGAAAGAGTACGGTGTGCAGTTCGTGGACAGAGTCGCCCACGTCATAATCTCGTCTGACCACGTCAAGGGACGCTTGTGATGAAAAAATTAACAACATTGGACGAGTGTTTCATTACAAATGTGACCCTAGTTGAAAAATTACTTCATCAACTCATTCTTTACAAGTCTCTAAACCTAATCTTTTTACTTTTAAAACACTTCTTATTTTATACTCGCTGAAATTGAGGTTGAAATAGAGTCAATATTTCTAACATTTTATGCTCAAGAAGAGGAAAGAAGACTTAATCTCGTCTTTTTACCTCTAAAATGGTGCAAAATGGGAGGGAATTAAGACGAGGAGAGAGCTTAATAACAAATAAAAGATGAAATTTATTTCAACTCGTTTCGTTATTGGTTAGTTTATCTAGAAATTATTCGAGTTGAAATAATTTTCATTCAGTTCTTCTCTCATCTCCTCGCCTTTTTTTATTTCTAATTTGTATATTTCCGTGGGAAAAAAAAAGGAATGGTACGAAATTACATCTTATATTGGGCAGAAAATGTTGAAAAAAATTGTCCTTATTTCATTTTCACTTCGAGCGAAGAAGAAAGAAGATGTGTTTTGAGGTAAAAATATGTAATAAGAATAGGTTTAGGCGTGTAAAATATGAAATAATAACGACTTAATTTTTTAACTATATATTATAGAGTTAATAATATCATTATATTTATACTCTATATTGAATAGGCTTTACCTCCGCGCGGTGATTAGATAAGATCAGAGGACGCACTGACTTAAATACCTCATTCTTTGTGAAGGTCGTTGTGATAAAAAAAAATAAAAATAAATAAAAAAAAAAACGAGTGTAAGTTACTTCACGTAAAAACGAAAAAAAAATGAAAAGTTGTAACATTTTAATTAATAATTCCTGACTCCCTAAAATTTTAATAAATTTAATGTTAATATGATAACAACATCAATATCAAGTGGCGATTGCTAAAGAACACCCATTGCACTTGTGCATCTAAGAGGTGTAATGATTGATGGCATCCTCCATCAATTGCCGACCATCCTGACTGAGGTTTCTATGGTTTTCTCAGTCACAACCAGGCGAATGCTGGGATGGATTCCTTAGGCTATGGCTGCCCCGGTTTGTAAGGGACCCACAAAAGTAGAAGGGTCTACGAAGAGCCGGGAGGTTAAATTCAGTCACTTAATTGTGGCCAGTACCCTGTAATAGGGTACAGTTGAAGCAAAAAATAAAAAATAACATCAATATATAGTTACCACTACTGCATATTATGGTTTTGTGGACCACCATGAGTCGAGAAAATTTCTTTCTCCGAAAAATTCCATGTAATCTTTCAAACAATAAATGAATCAACGTTAATTATGTGTGGAGAAATTTTGCGAGGCAAAAGGAAAGATTTTTTATTTTTTATTAATAAATATATAGTAAGTTAATATCCTTGACAGCATTTTACCCTTTCGGGTGTGGCTAGTCCAATATTTAGCCTTGTCAGTAAGAGTTATCTTGTGACCATGCTGGGGCTTACCAGGCTCCCAGAACCCTTTCCTGCACTCTTCTGGGCTCCTACTACCAGATCTGTGCAGCCTGCAGTGGCAATGCAATACTGCAGGGTAGCAGAGTATAAACAGCCGTAAGCTGCCTTCCTCCTACCAACTCCATCATTTAGTAATCAGTCACACCCATCCCAAGTCAATAGCAGGTAAATGAACCAACTTTGGTCCTTTGGTGTCACTGTACAAAATTTAAATTCCCTCCTTCTAGCTTATCACAGTTCATTTTTGCACTCATATCGATTTCCGCCCACTCACCAATCAAGCGGCATCGTTGACGGTGTGAAAATGCATAAAACTCTGTGATAAGCTAAAATAAGGGAATTTAAACTTTGTACCGTGACAACAAAGGACCATTGTTGGTTTTATTTTAACTGATATAGATTGTACACTGGTGTTCGTAACACCTCGTGGCGGCTCGTCACGCGATCGGACGCCCTCGTCACCACAAAGTTCGCACATGGAGGGAACAAGGCACCCTTTCCCCCACCTACTTCTCATAGCAAACTCCTTCCCGATTGACCAAGCCCCATTCTTTTTAATTCAATTCAAAAAGGTTATGTTAAAAAAAATATTATACAATAAAAGTTTTTGGGATTGGGTATAACTTTTAACTTAATCAGTCATATATATTTAAAAATTGAAAATGTAAATTTAATTATAATATAAAAATAAACATAGTATATAATTAAAAAAATAAATCTAAAAACTAAAAAGACAGTCTTTTTATTTTAATTTTTTTTAATAATTTCTTGTTCGGTTTATATATTCTTTTATGTAGCATGCCATCATAATAAGCACCTTGCATATATGATTATGAAACGTCACTTGCACTTTTTATGAGAAATTACGTGAAAAAGGCTAAATAACGACACTTCACTACCACCGCTCTTTCCAAACATTCCATAACTGAGGTAGATTAGACATGTTTTGCAGCTGGCTTCAGCACTAAAAATTAAGATTAAAATTCAAACGGCTTTTATTCAGAAAACACTTATTACAATACAAGTTTGGGTTTAAGTACATTACACGAGTTTTTACTAAATCAGCCAATCCATGGAGGCTCCTGTAAAGTATGCAACTTGTTTTGCATATGAATGTTGCGGGTGGACGACCTTCAGGCGGTTACTTGAAATGAACATAGATAAGAAAGTAACCAAAAGAAATTACAGGCGCGGATCCAGGGGGGGCTGGGGGGGCTGCAGCCCCCCCCCGAAATTTTGGATTTAACATGGGCAATATAGGCATTTCCCCCACTCCAAATTTTTTTTTAACATTGGCCTTATGGAGGCAGCCCCCCCCCCCCCCTCCCGAATTTTTTTTCTGGATCCGCGCCTGAGAAATTATATCGCATTTATCACAACAAGGTTTAGTCAAGCCCATTCTATATAGCACCTAACCGTCATTAAACTTTAGCTTTTAATTTAAGCTAAAGAATTATAATTATATTTACTTTTATTGATAATAAAAATCAATAAATTTAAAATCATAATTCATAATCATGTTTACAATAAATTTATACAATTGCATGATAGCACTATATATATTCACTTAATGACTCTGTATATATTTTCTTATCTTTAATCCATTCTTACGTTCCTGTATTTATTTTGTTAAGTTGTTGGAAGTCATATATTACTGTCAACCATTGAAAATGCTTCTGTAATAAGAACAGAAATTTCCGTGTTAACATCAAATCTATATAGTCACCACATGGTTGGAAACATGGCTTACAGAGCCATCTAGCGGTTCTGCTGTGAGGCAGGGCGAGCTTGCACCTCGCTGCATCTTGGGCGATCAATGACGCCCCCGCATCTCCAGCCATCTCCAACAAACATCAAGCTAGTCTTCAAATTGGACAAACATTGCTACATGAGTGAGTGGCATGCAAGTGTCGCCTGCGATATAGCAATTATGTCAAAAAACGATTACAATATAGCCTACGTAACCAGTATATTATACGTATTATAATATATATAATATAATATATTTATATTATGACGTCACCGGCGTTGAAAGTCTCGTACTTTCAATAAAGTCGCCTGACAACTACAAATGTTTAAAATAAATTTCAACGGATCTCATGCATGTATGCAATGTCGAAAAATATTAAAGAATGCAGTTTCTGTTGTACAGTCATCGCTTCAGAAAATTTCCTTTTGTAGTCTTGTTAACCGCCATGCCCCGTAAGAATAACACAGGAAATGGTGAGTAACAATTAAGGCTGCAAGTGGGAATTTTTCAGAGGTAGCGAGTATATATACTTTTTCACAATATATTACGAGGACATCAATCTTATATAACTTATATTTTGTTACTATAAAACAAAACTAACTTAATGATAAATAAAGTTAATGTGAACCTGGTTATATCCATGCACTTGATGCTTGATGCCATGCAGAGAGTCGATCACTTTATGTAGATTGAAGACATTGTACACTCTTCACCTTGGAAAATTTCCCACTTGCAGCCTTAATTGTTAATCACCATGCCCCGTAAGAATAACACAGAGCATGGGATTAACATGGCTGCAAAGGGTAAAGTTTCCAAGGCGACGAGTGTACATGGACGTGATATTGTTCTCCGTTGAGCACCAAGCAATTCCAGTTACTAAATATCTTTGCACGGTGCTGCCCAGTCAGTGGCGCTCTCAAGCGGCGTCCGCAAGAACTAACAAGTGAGTCTGGTGCGGCGCGCGTCTTCACTTTAGCAAACTTTTTGAGAGGAGAAAGAACCCTGGGGAGAGAAAAGTTTGTGAATAATGGATCATCATCATCAACCTTTTTCTTTAGACTTCGTAAAAAAAAAAAAAAAAAAAAATATGCTGGAGCTTTTAGCAGTACGCAAAGTGGCGTCTCAAAATGACGACTTTAAAAGTTTAATTATTATCTGTCTTTTTTATCAGTTAAATTGTCGTTGTTATGCAGATGTTGTGATATATTACCTTGGTAGGTGGTCCGCATTGACTTTAAACATGGTCATAAATTTAATAGTAATGGAATAATTGGAACTTGTTTTTTTATTCTAAAAGTCTTGTCGGCTAGTTTATTGGTCCTAACAAAAGAAAAATCAATGGTTTCTGATACATATCCCCTTTAGCTATAATATTATTTTAAAGGTATAACATTAAAATTTTATATAACCCTATATACGATCGTTATGGAAAACAGTTTGAATTTATTTGCTTGCCTGAGCAGGTGTAATATAATGATGATGCATACTTGGGCATGGCTTTTCTATACATTAAATCAAACTAAATATGCTAAACTGCATTCATTATTATGCAGCATGTTTATTTCTTAGTGCACTCTCTTAGCAACAAAATAGGTTGGTTTTATTTTATTTTTTTTTTATATAATTATGTAAGTATTAAACTATATAGAAGCCGTATTTTCAACACCTGTAATTTTAATTTGTAATTTTATGTTTTATAATTACTTAATTTTAATTAGTTTTAATTATATTGACGTAATCCATGCCGTAAATAAAAAAAAATTGAAATTTGAATTGTTAAATATTATACTGTTTTTAATTTAAATGCTTTGGTAGTCGTTGAAGTCAACTTTATATATTTATATTGGTGACAGCTGAATTTCAAAATTTATGCAATTTCTGTCTTCGATTGAAAATTAATTTATACAAAACTCTTCATCTCCTCGATTCTTAATTAACATAGTGTGAAAATTGAGTTATAGTGCACCGCGCTGAACTATTTATAAACACTACTATAGTATATATTGTTTGAATATAATGTAGAGTTATGCATGTTTAGTATAAATTAGGGATAATGTCAGTGGTATAAAAAAAAATAGGCTTAGTAGATGGTGAGCCCCTGAAATTTTCAGCAAACCTTATTTCTTACACCATGAAATGATTTGTCATGAAAAAAAATATGTATATATTATATATAAAACAAATCTGTGAATATTTCAAAATATTTAGCATTGAAAAATAGCGTTGTTTTAAATGGGGACTGCTGTGGCTTTGAGTCAAATCAGTGTCTTTTTTACACGGAAAAATTAATTACTCAAAATCTAAACCAAATTTACATCAGCAAACTTGAAGTTACATATTTTGTTATTTATTTTGTGGACTAAAAATATTTTCAGTTTACCATTGCAATTTTTTTTGAACAGTGATATTAATCCTTAAAAGCAAATCTGAATTTTTTTCAAAATAATTAATATGAGACCCCGCGGATCAAAAGGAGTTATATCCAAACTAAATTGGAATTTCATTTTTTAGCCTCAGCTGCATCAACAATAATTATTTCTGGTCACTTTTGAACCTAGATTTGGAAAGACAAGTTTAGTAAATTATTATGCATATAGTTATCTTTCCAAATCTAGGTTTAAAAGTGGTCTGAAAAAATTATTGTTCATGTAACGGAGGCTCAAAAATTTAATCCCAGTTGGGCTTGGATATAACCCCCTTCGATCCGCAGCGACTCAAATATTAGATATCTTACTATTTTATATTTAAATGCAAAAAATATTTTGAGTAACAATAGAAATGCCATCATTAATTGTTAGTTTATTTACTTTTTTTTCGTGCACTTGATATTTTTATTTCATTTAAAAAAAAAATAAACACATGGATATTATTATGACTAAACAATAAACGTACTGATGCATGGCTATGATGTTATTTAACAAAATTACGTCACTAAATTCATTAACGAAATGTATTATAGCTAACAATATTTATATATAGTTTTTGAATCAAACACAACTCGTTAGCGGTTAAATTAATGTATTTTTTTGCTGTGTCAGCCATAATTGTATTGACACCCCTGTGTATTTTGTTGTATATATACATTTTATGTGGGGCGATTATACTTTAGCATAGAGCAGTTTTTCTCTCTCATTAGGAAAGTGTTCGCCACAACGAACCACTAAAAACTAAATAACGGTCCTCGCAAGATTAATTGCCTCGCCCCTTGCTGTGATCGACCCATCAAGGGGTTGAACGACAACGCCCCCGCCACAGTACCGCCTCTACGATGATTTATCGACGGAGCAAGCGCCACGTCGCACGGCGCACCTCATTTGTCTTTCTGTCGTGGAGCTGTATCACTGAAGTATCTGGAGGCGAAGTTTCACAACTATAACTCTTTTTACATGAGTGCATACTTTTAGACTTCTAATTTACTTAGTCAAGTATAAAAAAAAAATGTATTTTTTTTTTCTCTTTAGTAGAAAACATTAAAAAGTTTTATAGTTGTATGTTATTATCATTGTTCCTTGCCTGTATTTTTTTCTCTCTTACTTCTTACCATTTTCGTCGTAAATTGAGCAGGAGAAAGAAAGAGAGAGCTAAAGGGTTGTGAGCTCAGAGGCAGGCGTTAATGGTGCGGGAGGTTCTGCTCACTCGTTCTCGCTAATTTTCAAACTGCTCCCTCGGGGGACGTCCCTTCCTCTCTCTCTCTCTCTCTCTCTCTCTCTCTCTCTCTCTCTCTCTCTCTCTCTCTCTCTCTCTCTCTCTCTCTCTCTCTCTCTCTCTCTCTCTCTCTCTCTCTCTCTCTCTCTCTCTCTCTCTCTCTCTTTTCCATACTTTTACAACATCATTGCACTAAAATGAACATACTACGTCTTATAATTATATAAAATGCAATAAGAAAATCTCTAGACACAAAAATTATCTGTAATTTATATTTAAAAAAAAAAAAATAATTTATACAAATTTGTTACAACATTTTGTCGTGTATGATATCATACATTTTTACTGTCATAATAGAATAACATACTAAATTAAATTGATAATTTAACTTCAGAACGTGAGGTAATTCCTATATTTGTTTACATGTTAGTCTCGCTGATTATTAATGATATAAAATGTTAATATTGAATGCCGAAGATAAATATTGAAATTCACATCGCCTCAAAGAGTTCACCGCTTGTATTAATGATAGTGGCTAATATTTATTGTACCTGGGTGCCTGATTTGACGTTAATAAATGGCCGCCATGATAGATAAGCAGCTGTCACTCATTCTACTGACGAATGTTTACGTCAACACTCCATGGCAGGTGCTGCTCTCTGCGACCGTACCGATAATTAGGGCTTGGGTGTATGGCTGAAATCGACTTATTCTCAAAAAACGGATCAAGAAGAAAATTATAATGTAGGGCGCAAGGGTGCGAAATTTATATTATTTTTTTTTTAACATAAGATGACTCTTGTTCTTTTCCTATTATAGTCGAAAAATTAAACCTTTACACGTCTTAATCTAATTTTATCATGTGTTTTTACCTCAAAAACACATCTTATTTAATTCCTCGCTCAAAATGGGGATGAAATGAAGACAATAAAATTTATCTATAACCTATAACATTTCACGCTCAATAACAAAATAGAAGACGTAATCTTTTGTCTTCTTTTTTTTCCCTCTTTTTTCTTAAAAAATGCTGCAAAATAGGAAGGAGTCATATATATAGAGACGTTAAAAGCGAAAAAAAAGATTAACTGTATTTCAATCAACTCGGGTGATAATTATCACTAACTACCTATATATATAATTTGTTTATGTATAATTATGATTTTATAATGATGGTTAAATTAAAAATGAATATTACTTTGTTGCGATCAAAATTAAATGTCCGTGATGCGAACAGATATCCTTTTATGACAGAATGTCCGTGGTACATTGCGATCAAATGATGTGACTAAATATCCTTTGAATTGTCCTTGCTACAAATGTCCGTAACATATATGTCCTGCAAAGAAATATCTTGAAATGTCCTATAGACTCATTTGAAGATTGGATTATACTATAACTTCTTGCCAAAAAAGTAAGACACATTACAATTGAAATATCCATCATGCAGTGGTTTTCTCTGAATATTCTGTCCGCGATTCATCTGTGAGGATTCTGATCGCGTATTCCGCGGCGGAGTGCTGGCTCAGCTGCTGCCAGGCTGACAAATGCGGGGCACGGAGGGGCCACCGCAGGCCACAGCCGGAGCGGCCGGATCCATCGCCGGAAGTGGCCGGAAGTGAGAGAATCTTTGGGTCGAAGCGTACTTTATCTAATATATATTATAATATTGTAATGTGAGAGAGAGAGAGAGAGAGAGAGAGAGAGAGAGAGAGAGAGAGAGAGAGAGAGAGAGAGAGAGAGAGAGAGAGAGAGGGAGTGCGAGAGAGAGGGATAGACAGAAAGGGAGGGAAGAAGAGAGACACAGAGTGAGAGAGGGACAGAGCGAGAGAGCAAGATAAGATAGGGAGAGAGGGGGAGAAGGAGGGAGAGAGAGAGAGAGAGAGAGAGAGAGAGAGAGAGAGAGAGAGAGAGAGAGAGAGAGAGAGAGAGAGAGAGAGAGAGAGCTAAGGACACGGCGCTTGGAGCAGAGACGACGCGCGGGCACGTGTGGAAGAATCGATAGCGACTGCTGGGGTGGGATGGGGGGGGGGGGGAGGGTGTCAGGGGAGATTGACTCGTCTGCAGGGCTCAGCGGCGGCGCGGAATAATGCACAGTCACGCCCGCTACAACAACTCTCAAATATGGATGAGAGAGAACACAATATTTTATCTGAGCACGCGGTTGTCAAAATGATACTTCACAATGGGACATGTAACAAGAGTGTTTACAATCTCCCCCCTTTTATAAAATTGTTTCACCCTAACTTTTTAAATATCTTAATTTAATTTTCAACAACACATCAAATGACAGATTATATTTTCATGTGTTTCTGACACCCGAGTTTCAATTTATAATAATATTTGTAAAGTCCAATGACTTCAATAATTGTTTTAAATATGATTTTCCAACCCTCCCCATAGACCTCTCGTATTTTCATACCAGGGAAATTGCTTGAGAAGATAAAAAGCAGCAAGGAAGGAAGGTGATAGAACCCATTTTGAAATTGAGTCTGCAACTTTTATGATGACACCTTGCTTATTCGTTCTTGTTTGGAGAGGCAGTTGCTTTTTATTTTATGCCTCACAACGTTATATGTTCTAACCTCTAATCTTTTATCTTTATGAAATTGTGTCGTGTTTTCTACCAGCAAATCACATTATAAAACAATAAGCAATAATTCACAAGCATGCACTATAATACAATGCAGTTGTGATAAATCGGTCAAAATAACAAAACATAAACCACAAATTTTATTATATAACCACACTTTTTATCCAGAGATTGTATTGATTTCTCTTCAGCTACTGTATATTATAAGCTATATATTATATAAAATTGAATAATAATTTTAATAATTAAGAATGAATATTTATCGTCCCTCGTCCGGAATATGAGCTATCTGCTTTTTCAGGTGAACGCAACTATAAGCTGCAAATCAGTATAAAATAAAGCTCATAATTGCGCTAAACTGAAATAGCAGACAGCTCATTATTGCAACGAGATTGTGGTAAGCAGATAGCTCAGTATTCCGGACGAGGAATATATTCTCTTGTAGTATTATAGAATATATTATTATATTATAACTGTATATATACACCTTTCGAAACCCTAACTTGTGTATATCATAGGCCTATTCAGAATAAGCATCATCATCAACCTCATTGTCAGCTTATATGAAGACGGACAGATTTTTGTGACTGAGGGAACCATGGAAACCACATTCAAGAAGGTCGGTAATCGATGGGATCAGCCAGAAAAAAATAATTCATGGAGTTTCTTCAGCTTCGGGGGAAGGGGGTCAAGGGGGCATAGAGGTGAACCCACCCACAGCTTATGTATTTTTATCTAATTCGGGGGATGGGGTTACCCTTCTATCTACTCTATTGATGGGGAATTTCATCCCATACGCATCGTCAGTGGGTGTTCTTTATCTATACCGCCGTTTAATTCGGTATGTAAAATATTAAAAGACAAAAATCTTAATTACTTCCATTTGTTATGATGATTTGTTCCTACAATCATATTTTCATATACATGATATACGTTGAGGTTTATAGGACAAGTCAATCTAAAGCTAAGAAATAAAATCAATTAACAATACTTTTGAAGTCATTCATAGTCCATGTAGTTCTATAGAAACCCCTAAATAGTTGAAAAATTTTGTCTTCAACTCATCCTTTACACGTCGAAACCTAATCTTTTTACCTCTAAAACACATCTTATTTCCTCTTTTCTCAATGTAAGAGGATGTAAGGATGAATTGAAGACAATTTATAGTATTTTTTTACTCGAGAAGAGGAAAGAAGACGTAATCTTGTCTTTTTTTCCTCTAAAATGGTGCTAAATAAGAGGACATTAGATGAGGGGAGAGTTTAATAGAGAATTAAAGATGAAATTAATTTCAACTCGGGACACTTATTTATCAGCCATTTTTTACACTCACTTTAAAAATAAAATATAATCCAGCAGGATTCAATTTGCAATAATGTGTATATAAATCATGGGACTCTATTTTTAACATTGCACCATGCATGGATAGGTAAATAAACGGAAACGTCAAATGATTATACTGTCAATACCTTCTCGCTTCTGCGTGTGTATAATAACATCTCGACATATCTTCTTATAATTACTACAGTGTCAAAAACGAAGCAGTATCAAGATAGGACTGTGTATAATTACACCTTAACTGTCAAACCTCCAGGATAATTTCACGGTACTTACTCATTTTTATCTACCGCCGGATATATTTATGTTTTGATCTTAAGTATCATGTTTTCACTTTTGTGTTTGTGATACAAGTTCTGATAAGACAAGGAAAACACTCCACGTGACAGCTGGTGTGTTAAGACAATGCAGCCAGGTTAATTGGATCACCTGCGGGGGCGGACCTCACGGCAGCTGCAGGGATGAAACAAAATTCGGGACTCGCATGTTGGAGTTGAATGCGAGTGGAGTATGATTTACATCATTGACATTATGAAAAATTTGAGTTTTTACCCGAGTTGAAATAAATTTCATCTTTTCTTCGCTATTAATCTCTCCTCTCATCTTTTCTCCTCTTATTTTGCACAATTTTAGAGGAAAAAAGACGAAATTACGTATTTTTTCCACCTCTTGAGCATAAAATGTTAGATATATTGCCTTCATTTCATCCTCACTTTGAGAGAAGAGGAAATAAGATGTGTTTTAGAGGTAAAAAGATTAAGGTTTAGACGTGTAAAAGATGAGTTGAAGACGTAATTTTTCAACTAGAGTAATTATTGTGTACTGGCAAAATTTAGATATACTTCAAGTGTTATTTTTGTTATCAGACACTACACTTAGCAATATCACTTAGTATTTTAAAGTGGATTTACATGACCGATTATACCAGTCTGCGACGCGAAAAATGCGCACTTGCTCTAATATATCTATTGAAGGCCATGTGTTAGGTTGTATAAATATATATATATATATATATATTATTTTTGTTTTCGTATAAACTTTTTTATCATATACGAAGGCATACGATACGAAACTTTGTGCGCGCGCGGTTACACCTGAACGAATATTACATTTATATCATACAATCCTGTTTGAGACAGCCCTTATAATAGGGGGGTCGCACACAGACTTTTATTTCTACGATCGTAAGCTTACGATCATACGTTTCTCATTTAGAACCGGTTCTAAATTTCTTATCATACGACAGCATACGATACGAAGCTGTGTGCGCGCGCACAGCTAATCGCATACATAGGTTAATTCTTATTTTTTTATCATACGCTGCGAAATCATGCGATTCTGCCTGCGACCGGCCTTAGTGTGTGCATTTTGCTGCAATGTTCTAGAAGTGTTTCTATAGTGATTTTTATTTATTCAGGTTGAGCAGTTTCAATATATTCCTCCAAAACATCATTATAAATATTCTATTAATTTTTTGTATCGTTTTTGTATTCAACACGAAATCTTATTTGTGTGTCCACGATTATGCAAACAGCCTGAAAATAAATAAGTCCGGGTCGTCACAAAAAAAAAATAATTTATTCCGTATTTAAACCAAGGTGAATGAAAAGATATAAAAATGAATGGTCAGAAAAAAAATTGTCTGCGTGAGGTTAATCAGCAACTCAAAAACAGAATAACTTTTGAATATTATATTTAAAATTATTCACTCATATAAAAAAGTGCTTCATATTATTATTAAATTGTTTTTATTACTGTATAACATTTCCAATAACGCCCTGGAAACTTTATTGATGTAATATTATGATAAAAATTTTCAGACTATAACTTTTAAGCAAAAGTGAACCCTTTTAAAATATCAAAACTTTTTTGTTTTATCAGAGGAAAAGTTTTGGCAGGGAACTTTTGTATCTTCGATATAAAATGTGATATTTCTTGTTGCTGTTGGATATTGGCTGTTGTTTTAATATTCTGTTTAAGCGTCATCGAGTCTTTCTAGTTGGCTGGTACCTCAAGAGCGCCTAATTAGCGATGCATTAATTAAATTTGCCAGCGCCCCCGGCCATGCCTGTGTAGTATCACTTTGAAGCTAAAGTCTGACGAGTGACGGGGGGATTATTATTCTACGATGCAGAACTCGTCTGCAAGATTGTACAGTCTAATTAAATCATTTGTCAAGCTCAGCAGCAAAGATGACGGAGAAAAGTGCTGATCTTTGCAAAAAATAATTCTCATTAATTTTGTAATTGTAATTAACTGAGATGAATAAATATTTGAATTATTGTTTATACAAATGAAAATTATGCTTCTTAATTTCTTTGAAACGATCCACACCAATAGATAATATTAAATATTTTTAGGACATATTATTTTTAATCAAACCACAATTCGATACTTCTATTTACTAATTACTTATTAAGTTTTTGAACCCCGGAACCTTTCGAAACCATAATTCGAGCGTTTCGCGGGCTCATGCATTGAGAACGGGGGCGGCCATGGCCTTGCAATCCATCCCGGTATTTGCTTGTGACTGAGGGAAACGTGGAAACCTCAGTCTGGATGAACACTACAACTTTTGTCAATGAACCGGAAGTGCAATGGTTCAAAGCCAGGGGAACCACATAGTGGAAAAGAGTAACGATTTACCCCTGGGTGGGAAACGTGGTTTTTGTTGAAAATGGTCACCCATCCAACTACTAACCATGCTCGGCGTTGCTTGACTTCAGTGACCCGGTCAAGCTCGCCACACCTTCCACTTAGGATTTTTTTTACCCTAGGAATCTTTTGACGTTTAGTTGGGTAACTTTTTTTTAAGTCATCAAACCACAATTATTTATTTAATAATAATTATGCAGTATAAATACTTACTAAGTCAACTATATAACCTGAACCTTACATGACTCTAGCTTCTGTGTTTCTCCGTCAGGTCAGCTACGGCCATGCATTGCATGCTGTGACTGAGGGAAACGTGGAAACCTCAGTCTGGATGGACGCGACAGCTGACGTTTTTAAAAAAACTGGAACTGCAAAGGTATAAATTTCAATAAAACCAATAACAGTGCATTTTTTTTTAACTATATACCCCCGAGAAGAGTGAATTTTTAGCTTACAGATAAACGGAATTTATCTTATTATTTATCTGCAGGCTTCCAATAATGTATAATATTACATAGATGTTAAAAAAATAAGTATTGCATCAATCTACCCTCGACAATTTGTATAAATATTGAATGCAACCTGACGATGGTGACCCTGATTCGACCTGGCATTGTTTCTACAGGGGGCGTTGTTTCCCTGAGCGAGTTTCCTTGATGTATGTGTTGGCTCAATGTTTACGAGGTCACATCACGATTGAGAAATTTCGCCTCCCGCAAACAATAATCTAATCGACCTGCAGTAAACTGCATTACCATGATTTAACATACTTTGTAATACCTCTTGGGCATTCGATACCATCATCATTGCAGTTGTTGTTGCAGGTAAATTGCAGGAAAACGCCCTTTTCTTGTTGGCTGTTATGGAAAACATTTCGATTAATTTAAGAGAATGTTAGTAATATCATTCAATATAACTCCAAGCTAAGTAAAACGTTTAATTTTAAATTATGAAGTTACAATTGAATCATGAAGATATAGAAAGTTAACTTATTTTTTACTGATGCATATTTGTTGGACAATAGAGTATATCGACCTCAAAAATTGTTATTATTGCAAAAATGGATGAAGGGTACAAAATTATGCTGCTCTGAATTTTTAGAGTCCGGGAAGTATTGCTAAAAAGTTTTGCCGAGGTCGGGTTTGAACCCACACCCCTTTTAGGTTCTATTCTTTTATTAAAAGAGGCGTCACTTTCTCTATACTTTTAATAACTTTTAAAAAATAATTCCCGGACTGTAAAAAATCTGATAAAAATAACTTTGCAGCCTCATTTTTGCAATAAAAAAATTGTAGGTCGCGACTATTTAGAAAAAAGATGATATCACAGGTGTTATTTTATAAATAAAATTCTACTTTTTTGTTAGTGAGTGACGCCTATGACGACACGTTTTAATTAAATCCAACTAAAAAGTTGTGAATTCAAATAAATCTGACAACTTTATCTTCATTTAATAAAGCATTGACAATTCATATGTGCAGTTGATTTAGTTCGTTAGTTGTGTAATTTGGATGGATCGTGTCTTCGAAGCTCCTGAGGGAGGTCTAAGTAAAAGTTGGAGATGAGAGATGAGAGATCATCATCTCTGCAGCATCCCACAGGAGCACGCAATATTTATACCCTCTTTGTCCGAGGTCTCGCGAGTCACATCCCTCAAATCTCCAGGAAAAAACATATTTATTTACCCACCTAATAATACACAACAATAGCGTCAATTTTCAGAGTACACACAAGCGAGAGTGCACGCCTCAAAATGTCCAGAAATGACTTAAATTTCGTAATTTTTATTTTACCCGAAATTGGAAGTGGAAACCAATAGAAAACGCGTCATTTGCAGAAATTCTCGCTTATTTATAGGCTAGTCGCAGACAGAATCGCGTGCTTTCTCAGCGTATGATAAAAAAAAATTAAGAAACTATGCGATCAGGTATGCACGCACACACATAACAGCTTCGCATGGAATCGTATGGTATATGACATCGTAAGTTTGTCATATTTAGAACCGGTTCTAATGGCCGTAAGTTGCAGCCACACCTATCCGACAATAATTCGAGGATTATCCGTGGATTATTTACTAATTAACATTAAAATCTAAAAAGTTTAGTGTGGGTGGCTGCAACTTACGGCCATAAACTTACGATGTCATACCATACGATACCATGCGATGCGAAGTCTGCCTGTGACCCCCCTTACAATCATTCATATCTGTATAAAATATGTTTGATTGATTCATGGCATTTGTATTTGTGTATAACTTTTTGTGATCAGTACACTTCAGGAGAGACCAAACGTTACCTCTATTTAATTTTCTGGTGCTGAAACTCCGGACAGAGAAAAATTTAAATTTCCCGCTGCAATTTTGGGAGAATTATTTATAAAAAAATCTCCTTAATGTCCATGTCTTTAAGCTGGTATACGTGATAAGAAGTGATAACATAACATCAGGTGATAACATCAGGTTAAATTTCCCGCTGTCCCAAAGTAGATATTAAATAACGAGTGAAAACAATGCTTTTTTCTTAAAATTTAATATTTTAATGAAATAATGAAAAATGCTACATAAATAATTATTTAATTGAATTTTATAAAAATTGAACAGCTGTATGTTTTTAACTAAAAAATATTTGCCTAAAGGCGCTATATAAAATATATACCTTTTATAAATAATTATATATTCACAGCGTGAATTTAATTAATTATATAGCTTCTTAATTGGTTATAGTTCATAATAATAAGTTTATTAAAAGTATCATGCGTTAATGAATTACTTTAACATGATGCATTTTGTGCACTTTTTAAGTACCAATTTTAATACATAAACTTTATATCACAATATTATATAGCTTTTATATTTTTATTATCTGATACAAAATAAAAAGTTTTAAATTAAAACTGATCAAGAGTTTTAAAACTTTTTTTTTCAACCTGGGGGGATGTTTACTTAATCTCATAAAACAATATCAAAATTCTGACACTTTTTTTTTCTTCGACGAACTCTAATTTTTATTTTTTAATATCACGTCTTCTTATATTATGCGAAACAATTTCGTTGCTCTTTTTTTTTTTAAAGCTCTAGTTAATTCACAACATTCCTAAGCAATTTTTTATATTACAAGGAGGGGTAACGCCTACTATCTTTATTGGCGCGTGGATTGCTCGGCAACGCTGATCCCTCCTCGGTGTTATTATTTCGGGATTAGATTTCAATTTGGTCCCAGCACGATTAATGACGCGAGAGACGCGCTTCAATTACTCGCGACAGAGAAATGTTAATATTGTTCACCCTTAATAGAGAGAGGGGGGGGGTGTATTCCATTGTAATCCTTGAAGACAGATGTAAAACTGAATTATTGTATTATTATAAGAAAAAAATGAAAGATTTTATGTTTCGTTTTAATCAAGATAAAAAAAGTTACGGTGCATAAAAATTGATAATTCTATAAGGTAACCTTATTGCATGCATATATTATAATATATATATAATATACATATATGTATAATATATATATATATATATATATATATATATATATATATATATATATATATATATATATATATATATATCTTTTAAAGCATTAAAACACTTTAATAAAATTGATGAATGTGCCCCTATTTTATATGCTTATTTGCTACATAAAAAACATAAATAAAATTATATTATTATTTTCAGGTATATTACGAATTTAATGTCCGTTTCGCGGGTTCTTCTGAAATTGGAGCGGCTTGCACGGCCTTGCAATCCATTCTGGCATTTGCCTGTGACTAAGAGAAACGTGGAAACCTCAATCAAGATGGTCACTACAGGTTTTTGTCAATGAACCAGAAGTGCAATGGTCCAAAGCCAAGGGAACCACATATTATTGAAAAAGCGCAACGATTTACCCTTGGGTGGGAAACGTGGTTTTTGTTGAAAATGATCACCCATCCAACTACTAACCACGCTCGACGTTGCTTGACTTCTGTGATCTAACGAGATCCGGTCAAGCTCACTGCGCTACATTGTTGTATCTATTATTATTTTGTTCTTACAAATCTTAGCTTGTAAGATTCAAGATAATCTGAAATTTCGTTCAGCACACTACCACTGTATATAATATACACATATACACTGCTGGACTGCTGGTATATACGGAAGCATCATCATTGAAATACATTCTTTATACCACATAATATAAGACGATATACTCAGAGCTATATACGTGCTGCGCATATATAATAGCAAGCCGTCTCCCCTACTTATATATAGTGCGGTGATTCAAAAACAGTGACACCATATCAACCATATCCCGCCCCATGAATATTTGATGGTCAATAAGTCAGTAGCCTCCCCCGGGACACGGCCACGATATATGGAGTGACCTTTGGCCTCAATACCACTAGTATATAATGGTCAGTGTAAATCGGAGGAACATCTCCTGGGCCCTTAATGCAATTACATGTGGATGTAACAAACAGTGAGAAATAGATAGAGTAAAACACTGGATTAGAAGTGAAACCCTTGGGACCACACCTGCATATACCTCTCTATTCTAAATTAAAGCCAAACCACCAAACCACAAATACAGTATTATTGGTATTGAACGAGGCACATTTGTTGCTCGCAACCTTTTCTTTCTGAAAAAATTCACTTTGAATTTATTCCTATATAATTTATTGACAAAATTGTGCAACATTTGCAACAAATCGTCTTGTAAACTAATGAAGATCAATAATTTTCCATTAGTTATATATACTTAAAATTTTATACAAAGTCTTCTGCTCTTTGTTAGTAATTAAACAAAGTATTGTTGTGTAATATCTGTCGCGTGAAAGGAAAAACATGGAACGGTTGTTGGTTTACATATGTTAACTTATGGAAAATTACCGTTAATTATGAAGTTGAAACTGTTACCTAGCGTCAACAATGTCATTACGTTCTCTGCTCTGGTGGCAATATTAGGTACTACGTCGTTCCATGTTTAACAATGAAAAAGGCTTCATGCGACAGACATTATAAACAATGGGTTTGTTACAACCATTGCGAGTAGAAGACTTTGGTTTTATATTTGTATATAGATGTTCTAAAAATGTATTTTTTACGTCAATTTTGAATCTTAATTGAAGGTTCTTTTGCTAAGCATGACACTTGCCAATGTACAGTCGTCGCCTTGGAAAATTTCCCTTTGCAGCCTTGTTAATTACCATGCCCCGTAAGTATAACACAAGTCATGTTGATTAACACGGCTGCAAGTGGGAAATTTTCCAAGGCGAAGAGTGCATGTACAAATAATAAATAAATAATGATGTATAATTGTTGATATAACTGATGTATTTTTTCTTTTAAGGATAACTGCACTATATTGTACATAACATTGCATGCTCTATTTTCTTTGGGAAATGAACGAAGCAAGTCCCTTGTCCGCAATAATGAGCTGTCTGCTATTTCAGGTGAGCGCAAGAGAGATATAAATAGGTATAAAAAAAATTCATTTTTCCGCTCATATGAAATAGCGTTATTGCACATCATGCACGATCGAGGTAGCTAGACTCCTCTCGTCTTTTCTTCTTTTATTTTGCACCATTTTAGAGGAAAAAAAGAGGGGAAAAGAAGAGATTACGTCTATTTTCTTCTTCTTGAACATAAAATGTTGAAAATATTTTCTTCATTTCATCCTAACTTTGAGCGAAGAGGAAATAAGATGTGTTTTAGATTTAAAAAGATTAGATTTAGACGTGTAAAGCATTAGTGGAAGACGTAATTTTCATCTAGGGAAAATTGTCGGTGCCTGGGGTCGAACTCACGACCATTATATTACGATTGGAACGTCAAGTACCCGATCGCCGTTCGGGTCCCCGACGCAATGAGAAATGCGGCGTCTCGGCTCCACAAATCTCGGACGTAAATCAAGCTGGAGGCTCAGAGTGGACTAACCGAGTTAGGACGGCGGGGCGAGGTAATTCGGCGCGACAGCCGGCGATTTATCGAGCTTACCTGCCCAGGTATATCGAGGAAATGTAGTGGTACTGAGAAATGTATAGCTAATTATTGTATCTGCTTTGTCAGAGTAATTATCACAATTTGCAGAAAACTAAAACATAAATTAATCAAATGTCAACCGAGATCAGGTAAATAACATACCTTCCTGGGATTTTTAAACTTTATTAAAATAGAGCAATTTAAAAAAAAGGAAGTGATACAAATTTATATCTAAATCAAAATTATACAGTAGAATTAATTGTAATTATATATCACGATAATAATATTTAAGCTCTATGTCCTATAATGCACGGTGTTTGGTATAATTTATAATTCATAATGTTTATTTTTGATCCAAGAGGCGTCTCTCTTCGTGAATGTGAAATGCATGCAAGAAGAAGCCTAAAATTGAAAACGTATACCAATTTTCTTCCCCTTGGTGGTCCGGCAGCAATGATTCTAGTAGTATATTATTAATGTTATTTCCTCGGTATCACAGCAAATTGTTGGTAAGGTCTAATTGCCGACCTTTAGAGCACTTAAGTGTGACAACGGCAATTGAGATGAATGGCTTTTACTTCATCCATGTCACGTATGTTTAATTTTCCCTGTCTTTTTTTTTTTATATATGTGCCCTTGAAAAAAAAAATAAACGGAGATAAAAGGTATAAAATTATGCGTTTCAGAATACTCAATTTAAAAAAATATATATAATAAAATGTTCTTTTTATTAAGCGTTTATGCAGTTTTGTGAGTTAACTTAATATGCGTGTGTATCATTTTGGAAAAATAAACGGCCGTGCTTGCGTGATATGCTCTGATCACGCTCTGGTGGGAAAGTACTGTCGCGATCACGTCTGGAGGAGTAATCACATAGCCCTGCGGGGTAATTTGATCAAGTGACACCAGACCATTTCATGCAAATCGGAGACTTAATAGCCAGTTAGGATCATATGTAATCATTTTAAGTGGACAACTGAATAGGTTCAGTAATTATATGTTTGTCGTCCCTTTTTATAAGAACATTTTTTGTAACTTGTATATTTCCTTGAACTATAAAATTGTTTGACAAAAAAATATTATCATCATAACGTTTTATTAACTTTGATTTTATAAAATTTACATATTGTTATTTATACAAAATTGCGCCAGGTTAAAGAAATGTTATAATACGGAATTATTTAAATGTCTTTAAAGGAGAAATAAATTGTTTCTGAAAAAAAGTGTCTAGAATATAATTTTATTTAATGTTCGATAATTGTGATTGGCTGCATCATTCGAGAAACATGTAATAAAATGTGTTCAATTCTATATAAATAAATAATGATAAGATAGCCCATAACCATATAACTTGATTTCTGATGGTTTACTAGCATAATAGAAAATAGAAACGTACATTTTGCAATATACAGTATATATAAGCTGCAACGAACTTATTGAAATTATGTATATATAACACCATTAATTAACAAAATTAATATAAAAATTTTATTATAATTTTGTAATAAAGTATTAAATTATTTGTTATATTATATTAAAAGCACTAAATCTCTGATTTGAAATGCATGGTCAAGAATCTTTGAGGGGCCCGGAGGGCCCTCCGCGGGGCCCGCAGGGCCCCGCCGCGCCCGCAGGGCGCGTCCCGGGTGGGGCCCGAAGGGCCCCACCCGTCATTTTCAAAATCCAAAAATTCCCAAAAATTCCCGGGGGGTATTTCCAAAATTCCCGAAATTTCAAAAATTTCCGAAAAATGACGTTTTGACCCCAAAAACGGCTTTAGTAAACATGCGCTACCCCTACTTTTTGCCTTCAAAGATGGCGTCCGGCGCACCGTTCGCCCGCCATAAGCGATAATGTTAATTTTTTTAAAAAACCACCGGTAAGCGGTTTTGAGAGTTAGAGCTTAGGTCTCAATGGGCGAAATGTAGCCCGGGACGTAAACTTTTATATGGGAGGTGTTATTTTTGAATTTTTGCCCCAAAAATTTTTTATGGCCGTTTTAGTGATTTTTTCAAAAAAAAATCGCCGTTTTTGCGGTTTTTGCCGAAAAAGTCATTTAAAGTTGGTAACTGAAACTCTTTTCGGTCGAATCGTTTAGAAGACTGTGTCGGGCATCTTTAAGCTTCATTTGAGCTCCCTCCTATCTGTTTTGGTTCCGCAGCTGTGGGCCCCGGAAGGTTGGGACCTCGAAAAAAAGGTGTCTTACGGCCCTTACCTTCAATCATTAGATTGAAGAGCTATGGCGAAGATTTTCATGGCAAAAGTGTGTCCCGACAAATGACGCAGCTTCGCCAAATACAAACATGGCACCTCCGAAGCATACTTACCGTGCTATGGACAGATCTGTACAGTATGGCACCCGAAACCCCTAGGGGTGCATCTTTTATTTTTGGACCCCATAAAAGGTGCCTCCAAGGGGCCCCCGGTTTTTGTATTGGGACCCATCAGGATTCAAATTTACCGGACTATCTGACCAATATCAATTTGGGCCCCTGGGGCCCCTTGGGCCCCCTCCAGAGGGGTAGTTTTTAAAAGCTTTTTTGCAAGCTTCAATCTGGTGAACCCCCCCAACAGTTTCGGCAATTTTTCGGCTAAGAACGAGTTTAAGACTTTTTCTGAAAGCTTTTGGCAAGTCCTAACTTTTCTTCGGCTCGATTTTTCGATTTTCAAAAAAGTCAAAAAATCGCATGGGAACATAGGGTTTACGCATGCTAAAAATCGACCACTTTCCCCCTCGAATAACTTTTGAGCACACCTGAAATCGAAAATTCCGCGCAGTATGAAAGTTGCCCACACTCTTTTTCTTTCAGAAACTTTTTTCAAATCGATGCCAACTATGAGGATTAGCCCAGGCAAGCGGGAAATGTAAAACAACCTCCTCCCATAAGGATAACATAGGAAATGCATCCTTTTCCCGAATAACTTTTTTTTTACGTTATTGACATGGTGTTTTTTTGTCAAATCCTGTTAAAACTAAGCGTCCCACGCCTAAAAATATGCGTTTCAAGAATGTGGGTCTTACGGGGCCCGAAGGGCCCCCCCTTCAAAGTACGCGTTTTGGATCCAATATGGCGGCCGAGCGCAACGTTCCACAACTTTGTTCTGACACTTTATGGACTCTACACCATGTGCCCTTCAATTTGATATTTGACTCGACCCCCTGCGACTACCGGAAGTGCGTTTTTTCGAAAACGGAAATTGGGTCTCAAATCCCCATAAGAATAACATGGGGCCATTTGATTAGCATTGCGGGCGGATCTGCCGGCCAAAATACCCGTTTTTTACGGGTTGCGCCAAACTCGATGAAGGAATTTTTTTTCGAGCAAACTCTTGACGGGAGGTTGTAGGGGACCCAAAACAATGCCCAAAAACCAATTTTGGGATTTTTCCGGCACATAGGAGGCCCACGCGGCCCGATCGAAGATACGAATATTTCGATATCCAAAATCCCGATTTCGGGAAAGTGTTTGTCCCGAAAAATTGTTTGTCCAATTTTTCTAGACCAGTTTTTCGAGCCGGACAAGATGCAGTCTTCAGATTTATGCTGCGACCCATAGTTCTCGAGATTTTTGGACTTTTATGTTTTTGACAAAAATTTCAGAAGGGGTACCCCTTCTCTCACCGCTTATACATGGGGAAGATAGGGGGAAAAATCGAAATTGAGTTTTCGATGGTTTCTGACTATATCGACCACGCTGATCACGAATCTGGCCTCGGATTTTACCTATCTCGAAAAACAAGATGGCGGCGGGTGAAATACCTATTTTTCTTATATGCACTATGCTGGATTCCATGCATGATTTCAATGTACAGGTGTTATTTAAGGGTAAATCAAATATTAAATTGACTTTCTATACGTAAAAACATCCCTGGAGTTTGAAAATAACCATTATTTAACGCTCAGATCAATATTTTATTTGATATTCAATTTTAAGCGAGGCGAGGAACGAGCCGAGCTGCGTATGAGTTGGCAATGTTATTCATTGCCCGCACGCATCTATCCAAGAATTTTAAGCGAGGCGAGGAACGAGCCGAGCTGTTTTTCGAAAGGCCAACACTATCTTATTCCATTGTATGGTTAGGTGAGGTCTCCGAAGGAGCCGAGCTGCGTATGAATGGCGGACCCGTGACGAACGCATGTTTTTTATTCTTACGCGTTGCGAGCCATATCAATCTCCCCTCTACAGTCCAGTATCATGTAAAATTATGCCAGAAACTCGAATTTAGTACTGTCGGGAACCGGAAATGATCGAGGAAGGCGGGAAAATCAAAAAATAAAGCGGGCGGCAATATTTAAATCTGCTGGCGATCATTATTGGGTGGGAAACACGTTTCATGCATATTATATCGCGCGTGCACCGCGGTTTGAACGGTTTCCCGCCAACATTCGAGAGGCCCCGTAATGTGCATGACGTCACAGCTTGTGGATCGTCGTTGCCATGGCAACGGGTAAACAAGCATTGTTGGGAACGGCGAGAGGACGTGATTACAAAATTTCTGAGAATGTCGTTGACGTTCTCAACAGTCATTCGTTCTCTGACCGCCGACTAGCGAGGTTGACTCAGATACCAAGACTTGCAAGGTAAAATGTGAATGGCCACTGAATTTATTTTAAATCACTGGCCGCTACCAGGTTCCTTCTGATAAGCCCCCTTCCGCTTTTCGGTTTCCCGGTTTCATCCGATTAAAAAGTCCTACCGAATTCCGCTTTCCCGGTTTCATCCGATTAAGGAGCCCCACCTTCTACGATTCGCTTTGCTGTTGCTGACGACTTTGTAATAAATGGTGACAAAAGAAAGTGGACCTACTCGACTCAGAGGTGCTGTATCTTCGCTTTATTTATTATTTTTCATTACTATTTTTATTTATTTTTTATTTCTGTATATTTTTGATGCAAATATTTTTCACAACATGATTATTATCAAATCCAAGCCCCCTATTAAAACCCCTGCAATTTCTTCGAACCCGTTGAAACTTTTTTTGAAAAATTAAGACTGGCATTGCAAATGATCACTGCACACTGATTTGGGGCCTTTTCGTAAAGGCCCCCCAGCCCTAGTTATATACATTATATAAGTAAAAACAACATAATATAAAGTGTGTGCTTATTTAAATACAGGCTTCAAGTCAGCTGATTTTGCGGTGTAACCACCGTCCTAATATCCAAAGTATCGAAACCTATAAAAAAAAAAAAAACGAAAATTATTTTTTTGACATCAAAGAACTTTTTTAGAGAAAAATAAAACTCTTGATTAATTATACTTAAGCCCTGCATGCTCGGAGTACTTTGAGCAAGTTTATGAACAAAAATCGTGACGTCATTTGCACTGCATTTCCTACTCCACCCTCTGAGCTGGTGTATTACCCGGTGTACTCCGAGCAAGGTTTACGAATAATATTTAGCTTTTATTAGTTAGAGGGAAAAAAAAATCTAACATGGTGGCTTATGGAGAAAATTCCCCAGCCGGGAAACACTTGAAGCCTCTTGAATTTAAGCAAGTGGTTATCATATTATACTGAGCAGATATCGGGGCATGAGTAACATAGCCAAACATCGCCTATAGTAAAGAAATTATTATATAATATTCTAATATATTCTATAACTTGGTTTTCATCGGACACGTTCGGGTATCCTTTGGCTAGACTCGGTCAGAGAAATTCTTCGTTACAAACAACACACCAATGACTGAAGACGTTACAAACACGACGAAAACCATGTTAAATGTGAACCTGAGTATATATACGGAAAAATAAGAAAATACCGCCCTTTGAAGTGAAAACGATGTAAATTTTCAAATCAACAAAATGTACCTGAGAGATGTACCTTTATGTCAGGTAGTGATACATGGTCCGACCTGGCAGGCACGAGCGCCAGGTCAACCCCTGCCAGGTAATTTACAAATCGGGCGTTCACCCAAACTTTACATAATTTACCGTGCGCCATGTCATTGTTACCGTGGGGCTTTTGATTTTATAATAAAATGTCGTTATCAAGGCCGTAATAAAATTCTAATATCAAAGCCTTAAGGACATCAGTATAGGGGGATCATCATGCAACATTTGGGCAGGGCAAAGTAAAAAGGGACGTCACCTCTCAAAGATTAATTCCATCTTCTAAAAAAAATACATCATTCTCTATTCTAAAGACACGCAAACGATAAAAAAAAGTGACCACAAAAAAAAAGTTATAATATTTTATTTGTTCTTTTGTCTTTGAAACATTGCTATGGAGTAGCAACAACTGGGCGGGGGGCCCTCCAACAGAGGGGGGCCCGGGCACGAGCCATCAGTAACTTATATAACATAGAAGCCGCCGCCACTGCCACTACTACTGCATGCACGGCACTTGGGAGTGTTTTCAAGTGTTGTGTGAGCACGGTCCGAGTCTACCACATTTATTCCCACGCTAACAACATATTATACTGACCAACACTTAATATGCAAGACTATAACAATATTGACAAAACTATACAAACTAGCCGAGAAAACTTAATATTGTAATAAACCATTGTTTATAATTAATTATAACGTACTACCTTATTAAATACAAAGTATGATGGTAGGGTTGTATTAAAGTTTACATTTATGTATACGCAGCAACGTTATTGTTAGTTAGCCCGTGCCTTAATGTTGTTTGCATGTTTAATTATAATTCAAGCTAACTGGAATATTATTTTACCTTTTATACCTGCTGCATGGACCTAATTAAAATAATAATTATGTAAAATCTTAAACTGACCAAGCATCAGAAAGTTAGAACACTGATTTTTAAGTGTAATATTAATAATATTATGTTCTTAGAAGAATAAATTGAAGTAAAATTAAAATATTAGACTTAAAAACAAAGATTTTTATGTTTAAAATTAAAAATCAAAATTTTTAAGTCTTCATTCTGTTATTGTTACAGTTAACAATTCTCAATACTTAAAAAATCGAGACTTAAATGTGACCTTATCGCTTTGTGAATGCCCCCTATACATTATTTATATTAGGGAATTTAATACAAATCATCATTAATAATTATGTTTAAAATCAAGCATATAAAATACCCTTTTAGTGCAGTGGGGTGATATAGCACTTGTTAATAAATAATGCACTTATAAGATGTGCATGCTTTACAGAATGTCATTCTCAATTCACTGATAATATGTACACTCGTCGCCTTGGAAAATTTCCTTTTTCCAGCCTTGTTAATTATCATATGTTATTCTTATGTGGCATGGTGATTAACAAAATGGCAGAAGGAAATTTCCTTTTTCCAGCCTTGTTAATTATCATATGTTATTCTTATGTGGCATGGTGATTAACAAAATGGCAAAAGGAAATTTTCCGAGGCAATATAACTGTACAATAAACTTTCAATTATGCCGTATCAAAAATCGTCAAGATTTACTCAATATCATCATAATCTTCGATTGCATTTCATCTTACATTTCAATAATTTTCATTCTACCATAAACTTGCAAATTTGGAACAGCTGATTAAAAACAAATGAAAATCAGAAAACAATTGCCTAAAATAATATAATAATAGTTGCGATTCACAAAGCAGTTAGCCATGCAGGTTTCTAACCATCACGTTTAACTATACCTGTTTTACGTGTTAAAACACCTAGTTCAATAAACGTGGTTAAGCTAAACGTGGTTAAAAACCTGGCTAACTGTTTTGTGAATCGCACCCAACATCATACATATAATTATAATAATATTTATATTAATAAGCAATTAACCCATATAGCACATTTTCAACAAATATAATTTTAAAAGACAGAAATTAATATACTTTTACTGTAAATATGGTTATATTCGAGTGCTTTAATTTAAAATATTATATATTATAGTACATAATATAAGTAGTATTGTGAAACAATATGCTACATAAATGTAATATACATTTACACAAATATACTAGAAAAAATAATTCCATAAATTATAATATAACTTCAATAAAATTATTATAATATAAAACCAACTTCGTCATACCTACTATAATAAAATAGGTATAATATTATTATTTAAAAAGTTATTCAATAAGAATTAAACATGATATACTACTGATCGTCCTTATAATATAAGAGTGCATGTGTTTGTGTAGTATGTCATGCGAGCAGGAAATCAAAGTGTCACGCACAGCCCTCCATAAAGCCACCATGATTATGCGTGTCTGGGGGGGGGGGACAGGTGGGGCCCGGGGTCCTCTGCTCGCGTGACGCTATCAAGAGACACGAAGCTCAAGACGCGTGAGCATGCCCAGCGAATTATGCAGATACAAAAGAACCTTTCTCTCTCTCTCTCTCTCTCTCTCTCTCTCTCTCCCTCTCTCTCTCTCTCTCTCTCTCTCTCTCTCTCTCTCTCTCTCTCTCTCTCTCTCTCGTTTTTCCTCACATCGCCTGAAGCCTATATCTTATATATTCTACAGACCTATTGTTCTTATCCATTGTTTTTTTGTTTAAATAAAAAAAAAAGCCCATCACAACGTCTTGAGTATATAAAATTTTAAATTTGAATGTTTTTTTAATAAGGATGTAAATATACTTGTTTATTTTTTTCACAGCCTAACGCTTTCTTATCAAATATATGTATTAAAAACAATAACTTGTACAGATGGCACTTGTAATATTATTATTTAATAAAACATCTGTTTTGCATGCTAAATAATATTTTAATAACTCAATTCATTTATTTAAAATTAAATCATCATAAAAATTATAATTTTTCACGAGTATTCATTTCATTGTTCCCACTTTTATACAACGTCCTGTACATTTTATTACTCTGTCTTTATTAGTAGTGAGTTTGTGTCGAGAATATTTTATATTACAAAAATAATTTGATGAGTTTCTCTTGATATGGATTTAACGTAACTCGATCAAGAAAAAATAATGATTTTATAAGTAGTCTGCTTTATAAATTTATTTTAATATTATAGTTTTCTCTATATAATATAATAATATACATGTTTGCATGAATAGGTTTAATATTCATTGACCAGGGCCAATGTTATCATCTTAAATTAAGGCATGGTAATGATTTTATGTAAGACTGCTTTTTAATTTTATAATATAATTTTCACTTACAATACTATGTTTTATATTCGTTAACTACGGATAATGTAATTCTTATAAGGCGTCGTCAATGAATCCGTATTAAAAAATCTCGGGTTGAAATAAATTTCATCTTTTATTCTCTTTTATACTCTCCTCTCGTCTTTTCTTCTCTTATTTTGTTATTTTGCATCATTTTAGAGAAAAAAAGACGAGATTACATATTTTTTCCTCTTCTTGAGGATAAAATGTTAAGAAATATTGACTTCATTTCATCCTCACTTTGAGCAAGGAGAAATTAAGATGTGTTTTAAAGGTATAAAATGATTAGATTTAGACGTGTAAAGGATGAGTTGAAAACGTAATTTTTCAACTATATAGAGGGCTTCCCTTCTTTGTCAGTCGATTCGTGGTAAAATTAAACATTTTAAAATGGTTAGACTGGGTGCTCTTTTCTTATATCTCCCAAAATTGTAAATAATTATTTCTGTCTATTGGAGTTGCAGTGCCAGCAAATGAGGTAGGAGTTCGTGCTGTTCAGAGGTGTACATTCTGGTGATATGAAATTGTCCATGACCTCAAGGTGACCTCGCCGTGTCATTGAGGTACACTTTGGGACACCATAAACGTCACCCTTGTGGGAATTATATATAATACAGCAACAAAATACAAATAAATGGAAGGCAATACTGCACTAAAAAATAAAGAATATTAATATTGATAACAAAAATAATATATATATATATATATAGTTATTTATACATAAAATTTTAATTAGTTATAATAAGTTGATTTTTAAAATTTTTGCCATTTCAGACAATTTTCAAGCTATTCGGTAAAATTCATATATATCTTTGAAACTTAATAAGAACAATTATTTTTTCGAAAGAAGCCGAATTGTTTTTTTCAACCATACTTCGATTTTTTTTTTAACAGTGTTATTTAGTTATTCACAATTATACAAAACAATTTCTGTACATGCAGTAATGCTATAGTCTACGAAACACTGTATACTCGTATAATAATTGAGTTTAGTTCAGAGCGGTCGATTCACGCACTCTCTCAGGGCATTATAAGGAATAATTCTCTATTATTATGTGTTACGCAGTTTTGAAATGTATTTAAAATTATTTTCACAATGTCTGAAATTATGTAAAAAATAAATTAATAGAAGAACCTTTATTCTTTCTTTATTAAATTTACATTATGGTACATTATGGTACATTATTGACTATTTTTATTTATTTATTTATTTATTTATTTATTTATTTATTTATTTATTTATTTATTTATTTATTTATTTATTTATTTATTTATTTATTTATTTATTTATTTATTTATTTATTTATTTATTTATTTATTTATTAATTTATTTATTATTTTTTTGTTGTTAAAAGCGGGCGTCCTGTTAGAGGACTGGAAGGGGTTGTTAGTCTTATTCCACCTATAAAGCTCGTTTAGAGTTGTATAAGAAGGGTTCCCTTTTTAGATCTGTGTCTGAGTGGAATAAGTTGCCTTGTAATGTAAAACTATGTGACGTTAAACAATTCCCTTCTCTTCTTAAAAATTATTATATTGTTAAAAATAGTTAGTAATATAAGTTTGACTCTGGCTTATATTGCTTTAGCATGTTATGTATGTTTGCAGGTTAGCAGCCACTTACTGTGATATGGTGCCTTAGTGCCTTGCTTGCTACCTTCACCCATTATTTTTGTTCATAATGTGTGTATCTTGGGTGAAATAAATAAAATATTTCATATTTTTTATCTTATTTGAATGATATTTTATATAATAAGAAAATGGAATAGTATTTGCATTCATTAATATTAATTTCAACCAATATTTTATGTCACGTTTAACTTTAATGTGCATTCTTCTCTTTTTGAGCAATGTAACAATTTTGAAAAACTACAATCCTGCATTTTTATTATATATTTTTTTAGGCATTTTATTTACTGCATGATTCAGAGCATCTGACAAGAAATTATAATATATTAATACAAGTTTCAACAATTCCGAAACCATTACATCAAAACATATAGTACATATAAATAATATAATTATAATAAATAATGAATTAATCAAATCTTCCCCCTTAATTTAAATAAATGCAAGAAAAATCCGACAAAATAATTATTATTTGCTTGTTTTTATGTAAAATTAGAATAACAGTCCTAGATCACCAATAACGCAAAGAGTTTGTTTATCCAATTTAAAGAAGCACCTTTCATATATATAGCATTCAAAATATTCAAATTATTATTTTCATTTTTCCAATAGCAAAAAGGTGTCATAATAACATATGTAATAACATTATTTGTTTTTAATTGTTTATAAAAACAAGGTAGGTGGCAGCACCTGAGAGCTTAACTACAATATTTTCACTGCTCCGTAATTTTTAAAGATTAACCTTTTTATCTATCATTTAATTAAAAAGAAAGTCTGTTCATCGGAAAGTTGAAGTTTTTTTCTATTAAGTGATACATTACTACTAAGTGTCCTGTGCATTGAACTTTAAATATAAAGGTGTGATAAATATTCTCTTGAGAACAACATCATGACGGACCTACGCTCCATGCGTGCTACACCTCAGTTCTGCTCTCCGCTCGTACCACACTGGCCGCCACCTGCTAGAACTACACCGGAGGTTTTTAACTCACAATTTATTAATTATGATAAAAATAATTCTGATATACATATGTCCAATGAAAGCCTATCAAATGATCTGACTGTACATCCAATGTACAAATTAATTCAACATAATATTAAGGACTTATTTACTGACTTTAGAGAAGAAATTAAATGCACTATTAAATTAATGTTAAATGAAAGAAATGGAATTTCTTCTGCAAATAACTTTAATAATGAGGGAAATTCAAATCATCAATGTCATATACAAACAGCTGATTATGACAGGTCACCAGTTCAATTCTCGCGACCTTGGAGGACGGCTGGTTACACAAAACAACGCCCACCTCAGCCGACGTCGTTCACTAGAGTGCCACAGCAGCAGCAGCAATCACGCCAGCAGCAGCAGCAACAATCTGAGCAATCACGCCAGCAGCAGACACGCCGGCAGCACGTTGTAAGTCAGTATCAACCTCGTCGCCCGCTCCAACACCAACTGAGCGCTCAGCGACCGCACCCTACCCAGCTGCCGCGCCAAAGCCAGGGTGCCCAATTGCGCCCCCCAAGACCTCCTTATAATCCGTGGGGTGCGACAGTACCAACATCAAACTCATTTTCAGTACTACAACATATTAATAATGAGTCTTTTCCGACTTTACATCAGAAAAATACCAATAACCATAATATAAAAAGAAAACACCAAAATTTCCGTTTCATTGAAAAGAAAGGAAATTTGTTTGACGCACCACCAGGCACATCCTACGCCCACTGCGTTGATAAAACATTTAAACAAGGACGTGGAGTTGCAACTCAATTTAAAAAAAAACATGGACAAACCCCTTTTTTAAAGAGTCAACTCAAAAATACTGGTGAAGTAGCTGTTTTATCTTCAGATGACAGTTTTATTTTCTACTTAGTTACTAAATCTGTCCATAACAGCTATCCTGACCACTCAAATATACTACTTGCATTAAAAAATTTAAGAAATATCTGTGAGATTTTAAGTATAAAAAAACTCGCAATTCCTCGTTTAGCATGTGGCAGAGACGGTTTCAACTGGTCTACTATAAAACAAGACATTATTTCAGTGTTCAAAGATCTTGACATTGAAATTGTTGCTTATTATGGATGGAAGACATTAGCAAAGAAAGTTGCAAGTAATGATGATGAAACAGCTGTTAAAGAACTCTTTGAGGAATCAGCCCAATCTACTCTAGCAAACGTCATTACCGCTAGGGCCCCTCCTTCTAATAACCTGGCGGTCCTTGTAAGTTCCGGGCAATGCCAGACCTCTACCTTGCGAGAGAGTACCCGCCCCTCAATTGTCACGCCTGACATAGTGAGGGTGGAGGGACTGCCAGTGCCAGCCACGAAGGAGCAGATGTCTAATACCCGGGGCGAGAAGTCAGGCCTCGCTCAGGTGAACGACGGTACCACCCCGGGCGAGGAGTCAGGCCTCGCTTCGGTGAACGACGGTACCACCCCGGGCGAGGAGTCAGGCCTTGCTTCGGTGAACGACGGTACCACCCCGGGCGAGGAGTCAGGCCTCGTTTCGGTGAACGACGGTACCACCCCGGGCGAGGAGTCAGGCCTCGCTTCGGTGAACGACGGTACCACCCCGGGCGAGGAGTCAGGCCTTGCTCCGGTGAACGACGGTACCACCCCGGGCGAGGAGTCAGGCCTCGCTTCGGTGAACGACGGTACCACCCCGGGCGAGGAGTCAGGCCTCGTTTCGGTGAACGACGGTACCACCCCGGGCGAGGAGTCAGGCCTCGCTCCGGCGAACGACGGTATTGCCCCGAGTGAGGAGTCAAGTCTTGTTTTGGTAAACAATAGTTTGCCTGAATCAGGACCACCCTTACCAGATCCTGTATGTTCTCTTGAATTGAATCAAGATATTATAGATCTGAACTCATTACATCCAAGACTCAAAGCTTTTTTACTAACGATTTTAGATAATAAATTCCAATTTACAAATGATCTATTAAAAAATGATGAAACCGCTGCTAAGAAAAGTGCAATTAATTCAGAAAAATCAATTAATGAAATTTCATCTGTTGTCTCACCATCCATTATTAGTAAAAATGATACTATTAATGATAATGTTTTGAGTTCAAATGTTGATAATTTTAATCTGGCATCTCAATTGAAATCCCCCATTAAAAATTCTCAGGAAGATACACAATCTTCCCCTGTGAGATCACGGCTCCGTGCCAGTACACTAAACAGTATCTCCACCAAATTGCCCAACAAAAAAAAAACTTAATGTTCAGGTTCACTCAGCCCCATGTAATATTAAAATTCTTCAGCTTAACTTACCAGGCCTAAAAAATAAATTACCAAAATTTGAGTATTTTCTTGAAATGGTTGATTGTGATATAATTATATTATGTGAACATGGGCTGAATGAATCTGAAATTATAACAATAAATTTTAAAAATTTTATGATAGTTTCATATTACTGTAGAGATATTCAAAAATGTGGGGGAGTAGTAATTCTATCTCGTAAAGGTTCAAATATAAATGATATTAAAATAAAATCCATTGAATCAGTTTTTGAATGCTGCATAGCGAAATTAGTAATTAACAATACAACAAACATTTATTTTGCTTCTATATATCGCCCACCTAATATATCTAGAGTGATGAAAAAAATTCAGAATTTTGACAACACAGAAAATAATATAAAACCATTCTTAAAAGAATTTGAAATGTTATGCAAAAAATTAATTAAATACTGTAAAAATAATGATGATTTTTTTATTATTGCGGGTGACGTAAATCTTAATTTATTTATTGATGATGCAAATGTAATTTTATATAAAGATATACTGGACTCATACAAGTTGGAAATTGTTAATAGTTCCGCTACTAGAGAAACAATGAAAACGGCTACTTTAATTGATCATATTATTAAAAGTACATCTGCTATTAATACTAATTATAAAACTGAAAAAACAACTCTGTCGGACCATAACTATACTATAGTCACAATAACATTAAATAACTCGAAGAACATTGATAAAATACAAGAAAAACAATTTTATTATAAACGAATATTTGACAAATGCAATTTAGATAATTTTCTGCTCCTATTAATTCGTGAAGAATGGAATGATTTATTAAATCCTGATCTCAATTCAAATGAGAGATGGTCAAAATTTCTTGAAATTTTTATTTATCATTTCAACGAGGCTTTTCCTGTTGTTAAAAGAAAAATTTCAAGTAACAAAAATAAACCTTCCTGGATACTCAATAACCCCCATCTTTACGAACAAGGGATTTCTTTAAAACGCTTACACTATGATGTAAAATTTACTGACCCAAATTTAGAGTCTACTTATAAAAAAGAAATGAAATCTTATAAACAAAATATGGCCACCGCTAAATTTAAAGAGAATGACCATGAAATAAAAGGAGCTAATAATAAAATTAAAGCTACGTGGAATATAATTAATAAAGAATGCAAAACAAAGAAAACAAATGTTAATAATAAGAATAATTATGAATTATGTATAAATAGTGTAACGATTACAGACCCCAAACTAATTTGCAATTTATTTAATAATTTTTTTGTCAAGACAATTGAAAATATAATAACAGAAAAATTTCCTTTTAATTATTCTAATACTTTAATTATTGTCGATTCTGATAAAAGTAAAACGAAATTAAATTTTAGTTCGATAGACCCGATTTATATTTTAAATCGAATGAAATCCCTTCCTAATAAGTATGCAGCTGGCCCAGACGAAATACCATATACTGTTGTAAAATATTGTGCTTCTGTTTTGTCTGTCCCTTTATCTAATTTAATTAACCATTCAATATCAGATGGTATATTTCCTGATTGTTTAAAGGATTCTAAGATTTATGCAACTCATAAAAAAGGCCCAACTTTCATTATTGATAATTACAGACCAATATCAAATACATCTGTTTTTGGCAAATTATTTGAGAATACATTAGACGATCAAATTACGGATTATCAAACAGAAAATCATTTAATTGCTCCCTGTCAACATGGATTCTTGAAAGACCGTTCTACTGATACAGCACTATTTGATCTTTTAAGCCACGTTTATATGGCAATAGATAATAAACTATTTTGCGTTGCAATATTTTTTGATTTATCTAAAGCGTTTGATAGTCTAAATAAAGATGTATTATTGAATAAATTTGATAACATGGGAATAGGAGTTTCGAGTCGTAATCTATTAGATTCATATCTAACTAACAGACAACAATATGTTGAATTAAATTCAAATTCTAACGGCCAAAATATTACATATAAATCAGACAAATTACCGATTACACTTGGAATTCCTCAAGGAGGAAAAATGTCAGCCACATTGTTTAATACAGGAACAAATGACTTATCAGATCATGTCAAGAATGCGGTATTAGTAAAGTATGCTGATGATATTACAGCTATAATCACAGCAGAAGCCGAAGATGAATTAATTCGTAAGATTAAACTTACTATTGAAGAGGTACATACATGGTGTACAAATAATAAGCTAATATTAAATTCAACTAAAACCGAATACATCCAATTTCATTCCCCTAGACAAATCCCTTTGAATAGTTATTTGTTGCAATTAGCCGGGAAAACAATTAAAAGAGCAGAGTCTGTTAAGTTTCTTGGTCTACACATTAATGAAAGTTTGGATTGGTCTTTACATGTAAATGCGATTTGTAAGAAGATAAATTCGGCCAATTTTATGTTATATACAATCAGGAATCATGTATCTCATGAAACCTTGCTAACCATATATTATGCGTATGTTTATCCACATTTGGCATATGGCATAATAAATTGGGGATGTAAATCGGAACTATTGAATCGATGTTTTGTTTTGCAAAAGAGAGCACTTAGAACGATTTTAAGAATACCAAAAGGACAGTCGTGTGTTTCACATTTTAAGGCTAATAAAATGTTAACTGTCCCTTGCATTTATATTTTAAATTGTGCCTCATTCAAAAAAAATCATCCAAATTTTTATGTTCAGAATGATGGCTATCATGACTATAATACTAGGAATAAATCGAATGTAGTTACTGAAAGACATAACACACAATTTTTCAAAAACTGTGCAATGTATCAAACAGCAAAATTTTATGAATTTTTACCAGCATGTTTGAAAGAAATAAAAACCAGTAAACTTTTTCGCACAAAATTAAAGAATGTATTGATCAATAAAGAGTTTTACTCTATTAAAGCTTTTGAGAGTAATAAAATGTCTGAAAAAGTATTATCAGGATTATAAAATAAACAAAATTATAAATTTACATATACATTGTATTGACTGATATATATATATGTATGTATATGTATATATACATATATGTATGTGTGTGTATATGTGTATGTGTATGTATATATATATATATATGTATATATGTGTGTGTGTGTGTGTATGTATATATGTATATATATATATGTATGTATATATATATATGTATATGTATATATATATATGTTCCACATAAACTAAAATTTATCAGTATTAATGGTGACTTTGGCTTGTATTTTGTTTTTATTATTATTGTCAGTGATTGTGTTTGATAGTGTTAAATAACTTATGTAAATGTGTTTAAGTTTGATGTTTTTATGTTGTATTTTGTCCAATTTTGACTTGAACATATGTTTGTCTTGTACAACCAAAAAGAAGTTCCAAAATAAAAATAAATAAATAAATAAATAAATAAGACAAGTCACACAAAAATGATAATGTCCACACTGAATCAGTATCCAATTATTATTTTACAATTAATGATCATTATTTTAATTCACAATTAATATTAATTAAAGTCACTTTATTACTTTGTATATATATTTATTTGTATACTGTATGCATAATTGTCCTCCCATATTTGCCTCTATTGGTAAACCGGGGATCGGTTCTGCGAACGTTCGCGGATCCGGATCTTCAATAGATCCTCGAAAAACGTTCGAAAATCTTGATCTCGGATCAAGGATCCGCAAAAAAACGTTCGAAGATCTGGAACTCGGATCGAGGATCTGCGAAAAACGTTCGCAGAAACTGGTCCCTGCAATAAACAAATCAAATGACGTCCATTTATGCTGTGATATAAAATGGCGGCGACACCTGCCTCGACTGCCGCGCAGTGTCGCGCAGTGTCACCAGCACATCGATTTTTTGTCGTCCCCGCGCTCGGTTGGCTCTGAGCGGCGCAGAAGGGTGGAGCTAGCCTGACCCCCCAGTGGAACAAAGCTCTCATCACAACCATTGTATAATTTAATAACAAGAGGAACTCCACACCAGTGGTATAATTAACCAAGATATTCTTCCATAAGATACGATCTTCGCGCTTGTCGACTTCATTTGACGGACATGTTATAATAAAAAATAAATATATCTCAGGTCATAATGTCACGTGGTCATTTCAACCAATCAAAATACTCAAACTTAAGATGTGTGTTTGTCTAATAGAACGCCCACAATATAACTTATGCATAAAATAACAAAAGGGTATAATAATAAAAAAAACAATGGCGTCTTATAATATGTGTTAACATAAGATATTTAATTTATTCATGGCCTCTATAGATTGTAGATATCTTTTTATGGCTGGACTTCCTCGTATATCGTCCCCATCGTGTCACGGCTCGGGGCTATGTGCGTGTGCTCTCTCTCTCTCTCTCTCTCTCTCTTACATGAGAGGGTCCGCCTAAACGCGACGTACAGTGACTCAAATAAAGTATATAACGCTCGAATCAAACTGACTCAAGGGAAAATTTAATAATACTCTTAAAAAAAATAATTTCCCAATTAATTTCAAACATATAACAAAATAATAATAATTTAATTTCAATTGTTTACTTTACAGCACAATGATTTAGGCTTATAAATTACGGTGTTACATATGCGATATATACTTAGGAATATTTATGGCAGATTATTATTAATATGAATTTTTGTTAAAATTTTTAAGGAGTTGTTATATTTTTAGGTTTCAATTGAAATGTGAATGAATTAGAAATGCGCGCGTGTTGAGCCACAGATATAAAACGTATTATCACTCTTAAAGCTTCATATTAAGATTCAGTTAAAGATGTACCAGAATGATTTTTCATAATAATTGCAGTAAAATCGTTATGTTTTTATAAGACAATTTCAGGTGCAATGTTTTCTCAACTTCATAATGCAATATTGTTGAATATATTCATAAGAAAACATGCAATGGTGCGTGAATTTGTGTCTTTAGTTATTTTCTGCTTGTACATTAATTTATGATGTTATTTTGTGAATATTTGTTCTTCGTGGAAGCTGCAACTGCAGATGTACGAAGCATGCAGAGAGAGAAAGACACATGGCAGAATCTTCATACAGAAGGAGATAATTAAAAGTAATTTATTAGTTGATATAAATCAATATTTCTTATTGTTTCACATAATTGGACGACGCTCGATACTGGTAAGGTATATCCCCTTAGCGTGCATTTTCATTGTTCGGATGATGCGTGTCTTGCTCTCATATCGGAGAGGACCCATTACTCTGTACAAAGAGACAAAGAACGATCAATAGTCGCCATGTGACGTCACATGATGGTGCCACATCAGGGACATTACACTGACTGCTAGCGCCGCGCTGCGGTGGCCCTAACAAACTTCACCCCCGCTGCATCCTTTGGAGTATGCAACTTTATCAACCGGCATGTTGTGCGTGTAGTATAACATTCAGGGGCTCTTCAATTTTTCTTAATATTGGAGCGTGCAAACTCTGCAAACTGCCTCATAAACAATTGATATAAGAAAATATACTTTTTATAATTCCATGATCCTTCAATATTTAGATGCAAATAATGAGGGATGCCAAATAACATTATATCAAATTTATGAATTTAAAAAAAAAAAAAAAAAAAAAAAAATCACCATCAAAAACATGCCAACAAAAAACATTAATTAAATCTTCATTTGTAGTAATCGTCCATTTTATTATGATATTCATTGCATTCATGCAATAAATACAGTTCAATATACTTTTTAAAATGCACAATATCACTTTCACTTTTTAAATGATAAAGGAGATTATTATACAATTTTTGGAAACAGTAATACGATCCATTTTTATAAGCCGATATTCTATGTATGACTGTGGGGAATATAAATATTTATATCTATAAGTATATATTATGAAACTTATGAAGGTGATATATGTACTGTACAATCTCTGCATGCTTTGCATGTGTCTTTTCATGCCAACATTTTTCCACTGTGAAGTCACAGCGTGTTTCATTCTTCTATACTTTTTAATAAACAAAATAAGATTATTAATATTAACATAAGATATTATTATTATTTATTAATATTATATATTAATTTTTTAATATGCTTTTACGTAAAAGCTTATTAAAGCTAATTTTAAAAGCTCAAAAGATTAATTCTCCGTCTAGCATTAACTAAGTAGAGAAGTTCGTCTGCTGTGTGATATTTTCACTGCATGCTAGTTTCACCTTGCGAGAGAGATAGAGAGAGAGAGAGAGAGAGAGAGAGAGAGAGAGAGAGAGAGAGAGAGAGAGAGAGAGAGAGAGAGAGAGAGAGAGAGAGAGAGAGAGAGAGAGAGAGAGAGAGAGAGAGAGAGAGAGAGAGAGAGAGAGAGATGCAAATTTAGTTCATTCCAGCGAGTGACTGCAAAGTCTGCTAACATATGCTACTCAGACTCTTAGCTTCCTTTTTAAATTAATCTTGTCGTTGCCTAGAACGTTGGCAAACAAAATTCTCTCTGGTTTTCATTATAACAGCTGTTTATTGGAGTGCGTTCTATATTATAAAGTTACCGTGAGTGGAAATGTTGTTATAATTTTGTTTTCAGAGATGATGTGTTGTTATTTTTCCCATTTCACCTGTGGGTAAGAGTTGGCATCAACTCTTATTACAATTATCATCTCGATTAAAATACCTTCGAATATATATTATACTCAAACAAAACAGATTAATATAATTATATCAGAGAGTCAATGATTTCATATATCAGTACCAGTTTCAAGAAGCACACAAATAACAATAAGCAAAGTTTCGAAATATTTAAAACTGGCTTCAACAATCGAAATGAAACTGAATAACTTGGGTGATAATGATAACCTCAGCAGCAATTTTTTTCATTTTTTGGGAATTTAAGTAAATTATTCGACCTCATTCAAAGTGTTTAAGGATTGTAAATAAGACTTGAAAATGCTATCTTATCATGTCAATTACAATTAGTGTTTGATAAAACATTATTAAAATAAAAAACATATCATGTTATATTTAAATCAAAATGATTCGGCAATGTGAATATTAAATAATTGTTTTCATAATTCATAATTATTTATTGTTCTTCGATTGTATAATATAAAAAACAATATAAACATGTCATATATGTTTATATAAAAATAAACAAACAAACAAATAATACAAAAAACAATAACGTAATATAATATTGTCATCTTACAAGAGTAAATTCATAATCCAGCTGTTCACATGATTGTATATTATCAAGATTTTTTGTAAATAATTTGTATTGCACTGTGGAAACAATAATTATAAATTACAATAGTTAAATGATATTGATCAATATGAAAATGTACACAAAATAAGAGGGTTATTTAATTGTTTCATTCACATTAAATTCTTATAAATAATAAATATTTTCTTATACATTTATTTAATGAAAAACACAATGCCTTATTTCAAACGGTCATTTCTTGTCCTTAATTCTTTTAACTTTTTTACATTACGTATAATAACCATGCGGCAATATAAAACGGACACTGGGATGTAAATTAGTGACGTCACGCCGGTAAGATGCCGGGTGATTTACATGTCGATATCGTCCGGGAAACATGCAGATTCACTTCCTTGTGAGAAGACAAAGACTTCCTCTCAAGAAACTTCTCTGTGACCAGCTGATTCCATGGGAGCGACCAACTATTTTCAATGGAGTATCGACCTCAAAATTTTGTGTTGCAAAAATGGATATATAGAGGGTGCAAAGTTATGCTACTCTGATGTTTTTCAGATTTTTTAACAGTCCAAGAACTATTTTCAAAACAATTATTGAAAGTACAGAGAAAGTGATGCCTTTAGGCCTGTCTTAATATAAGGATAGTGCCTAACAGGGACGTGGGTTCAAACCCAACCTCCGCAAAATTTCCCGGGCTCTAAATAATCTATAAAAATCAGGGTAGCATAACTTTGCACTCTCTATCCATTTCTGCAATAAAAAATTTTTGAGGTCTATACTCCATTACAGTGTACAGTACAGTGCACTTACGGTATTTTATATTAAATAATAGTGCATTTTTATGCATTTTAAAATTATTATTGTAAATTATGTTCATCTTTTTAGATAAGAATAAAAATTCTAGAATAAATTTATTTCAAGTGTTATTTGCATGCAGCTTTCGTGTTATATGAATGTTATAAAATCTCTTTACATTTTTCTTGTTATATAATTACATATAATATATTATTAATTATTTATAGTTATACTGGATACAATGAAGTTTACGTTTTGTTATGAATGCAATAATGACGTCATCAGGTAAATTAGTAGATAAACTGCGCCAAAACGATGATTTTTAAAGGTTGTTTTACAAGCTATGAAAGTGTCAAAAAATATATAAAAATTAAATTCTTTTGTTCCCTTCGTCATAAAAACATGAAATTACTTGTTTTCCTTTGGCAACAAAAAGGTAAAAAGTGAATCCTGTGTCAAGACACTGACAGGTGCGCTCCTGAGGGCATATTGTTGTTCAACAATGCAGGGGGTCCGCGCTAATGATGCGTGGGACATCAATCTTTGATCCAACCAATCTTCGAGATGTCACGAACAAGAAAAATGAAAAACGAATATCAGCCTGCGGTGGCGCCTACGACACGACGAGAATTCCTTTCTTTTTGATGCGTATTTGTAATTTAGGGTCTCCCGCAGAGTGTCTCCTCAAAATTCAAAAGCCGCTCTCCGGGGAGTCCCCAGTGAGATCCGCCGCCGTACCTGCCGAGACACGAGTCGTCTCTCAGGGAGGGGGTCTACCTTTCGATGTGTGCTTCTGCAGTTGAAATATATGTCGTGGTGGAAATGACGCAAGTAAACAAATGTCAAGTGCATCGTGTCGCTATGGTCGAGAATATATTCTGATTTTCGTGGATTTGCGACCATAAACGAGTTGAAATAAATTTCATCTTTTATTCGCTATTATGCTCTTCTCTCGTCTAATTTCCTCCTATTTTGCACCATTTTAGAGAAAAACAGAAGAGATTACATCTTCTTTCCTCTTCTTGAGCATAAAATGTTAAAAATATTGTCTCCATTTCGTCCTCACTTTGAGCGAAGAGGAAATAAGATGTCTTAGAGGTAAATAGATTTAGTTTAAACGTGTATAAGATGAGTTAAAAACGTAAATTTTCAACTATTTTACTTTTTGAAAAACTTTTTAATATAACAGTTGTCGCCTCTGAAAATTTCCCTCTGTAGTCTTGTTAATCAATCACCATGCTCCGTAAGAATAACTCAGGGCATGGTGATTAACAAGGCTGCAAGTGGGAAATTTTTAAATGCGACAAGTGTACCTTCCCATGCACTTTAATACACAAATGTATCTGCATTTCTGTGATTTTTCATTATTATTCCATGTAATGCTGCAAGAAACTAACTTGTGTCTTTTCCACTGACATGAGGAGATCTAATTAATACAATGAAAGAATTTCTTACTAACATTTTTTTTTAAACATTAAAGTGTATTAAAAAAATCATATAATTATATTATATTAAAGACTTTAAAAAAATAAAAACAGTTTTAAAAAGTATATAATCTGAAATAATTTTTAATTTACCGTATATTATTATTTTTTTATATACCACTCTTAAAATTATTTTTAATCTTTTGCTACACACTCTAAACAATTTTAATGGAAAAAATTATCACTTGTAATCTTTTATGGCTGTTATCAAGTATTAAAAAAAGGTTTTCTTCATAGGTTGTGTATGATGAGTTGGAGAAGAGTCTGTATGTTTTTATAATAGCGGCGGCTCTGCGTGCTCCGAGTCGTGACAGCTAGCGGTTGACCTCTAGGACGCAAGGTGCTCTCCGACCGTCCAGCGCTACCCTGCAATTACATGACAAGGGGTGGGGGAGGACCAGATCTTAGAGCACCTGCGCTGTAGATCACGCCAATTTAGTGCAGGTGTGATATTGGTTCACGTAGTCGTTGTTGTTCAAGATGCTCGTTACGTCTAATTTATTATAAATTAAATTTATATATAGAAATTGTAATAATTATTAAAATAAAATAATTCAAATTAAAATTTTTGTTTTGATCATAGGCTGTATAACAGTATGGATCACGTCAAATTGATATAAGAGAATAAAAACAAAATATGCAATATTGAAACATATTAAAACATTAATAAAAAATGTTTATTTTTATTTAATTCCTTATTAATGTAATTGAAGTATATACCATTTCAAAGAGGAATCCCAAGCTGAAATAAATTTCATCTTTTATTGACTTCTTATGTCTTTCCTCATCTATTTTTCTCCTATTTTGCAAAAATTTCGGAAGAAAAAGACGAAATTACGTCATTGTTCTTGTTATTGGTAAAATGTTAGAAAATTTTTATCGATTTTATCCTCTCTTTGAGTAAGGAAGAATTAAGATATGTTTTTAGACATAAAAAACGTATATAATTACATTAGATTTATAGACGTTTAAAGGATGAGTTAAAGACGTAACTTTTTCAACTAGGCATCACAATAATTATTAATTAAAATATTTAGAGAAAGAAAAACATGTAAGTAATATTGATGCATGAAAAATAATATATATAACAATGATGTGGAAATAATATTATGCATTACATAACTTATATATTAGTGAATTTATCTTTAAACTTTTCCTTTTTTTATGGGGGGGGGGAGTGGGGGAGGGGGCTAACCTTTATTTTTAAAATAAATATATTATTAAATGTTATTATTGTTGCAAGATTTGCATCAAAATGTCACGTAATAATATAAATATTTGAATAAAAATAAACACCACTTGCCTCAGTTCTATTTCATTATTATAGCTCCGTTAGCGATGAACACAATATGCGCATAATTATTTTATTATACTATTAGCAATAAACAAAATTATAACTATCTAACATGTAATACTCATTAAGAGGATCGAAGACGTTATCTCGTCTTTTTTCCTCGAAAATGGTACAAACTATTAGGAGGAAAATAATATGAAGAAATTAAGAGTGCAATAGATTATATATTAAGTTCAACTCGGATAGCGTTTTTAACGTTTTGTTTAGATTTATTTTGTGGGTACTTTCCATCAAATGGGCAGCAAAGTCCCAGCAACTCACATAACTTGTGACATTGACTTCCAAACCGCGACTAAGACCATACTATTGCAACGTTGATCTCTAATTGGGCTCGCGCGGGGATTACACATGTAAGCCGGTGGGTTTCAGCCACAAAGCTGCTTGTTGTTTAGTTGTTAAGACCACCCCGTGTCTATACCTGACAAAATCTCAAAAGCGGCGGCTTCTTTTGGACTCAAATTACAAAAAATTGCCTCATTTTTGCTGTCCTTGTGCAGAAAAACATCCGTCGTTGAATGTCCTTTTATGAAGATTCACATCATCGTGAAAATATCGAATTATGGATCAAAAATTGTTTTTCTCAATTCTGTATAATATTTTTACGGTCAAACGAACTTACATCGAACTACATGTGACACACAATAGCTTCTAAACTCAATATGACAGAGAGGTAATATTTCTGATGCAAAACAAACACCATGTAATTTGTTGTATGTACTAAGGGTTAAATTCATTCACTGGAATAATTTGATAAAGAGAAACTAGCCCCGAGCGAAGTGTGTGTGGGCTCTACATGGGTTGTGTACTTGCATCGATCTGGTCACAGACAGATTCAACAGTAATGTCTTCCAGCCCTCTTTCATTTACATATTTATATTATAGTATTCATTAGACTGATTGCTGTGTACCGGCGATTGTTAGCATTAATGTTACATAATATTTTAAATATATTATATACTATATAAAATTACATAATAATATTATATAAGTATTATTTTATATACATTGCACTTTCTGTAAGCTATATAATGGTGGAACATAAAACATGCGCATTGATTCTATATAATATATCCTGGCTAAAAAAAAAATAAAAAAATATATATTATATCCTAATAATAAAATTATAATAATGATATATTAAATACTTGTGACTATTATACTATAATTATTAAGTATACATTATAATTAAAATTTAGACCACAGGTTCAGCATAGACATACAGAAATTATTTTAATTACCATAACACATAACACAAACGAAAGAGTAGCCGGAAGTGCAATATTTTCGGGCTTCTTATTTCAGAACCGAAACTTTGCAGATAATAACTTCAATTCATTTTTATCATTTGAATGCTCAAAACCAGGTTAGAATTTCTGTACCTCTATCAGGAGCTATACCTCAAGTTGAAATAAATTTCATCTTTTATTCTCTCTATTAAGCTCTCTCCTCGTCTAATTTTCTCCTATTTGCACCATTTCATTTCATCCTCACTTTGAGCGAAGAGAAAAAAAGATGAGTTTTAGAGGTAAAAAGATAAGGTTTAGAATTGTAAAGGATGAGTTGAAGACGTAATTTTTCAACTAAGAATCTTTCATTAATTTGCTTCTTCTCTTATTTGTAATAAAAAATTATATACATGCAATAATTATTCATATTGTAGAGCCTTGAAATAATTTGGTTGTGGTCGAACTGCCATCGAATACTCCACAACATCAAACCATGGAATTTCCATATGGCCACGACAATGTGTTATATAGTTATATGCAAATAAAGAATCATTGTCCAGGAAAACCTATATTAGGAAAACAGGACATAAAACAGCGACACTCCTCCTGGTGTTTTAATACACTTATATTTACGTAAAACAACGCTCCCAGAGATTAGGATACTTGGAACTAGGTGTTAAACTTGGTGACGTAATTAAGGAGTGCTACCAGACCTGAGAAGATCATTTGTTTCTATTCTTAGAGGCTCTTCACCATTTCATATCTGAGATATTAACTTGTCCGCTGAAATCAAACAGCGGTGACTTCAAACTATCCTCAAAATATTATCACACCGTCAAAATTTGCAGGAGGATTGCAAAAATGTCCATACGAGTGATATTGAACTTGCTGAAATTGTAATCAGTTTGGTCAATATAAATAAATAAATAAATAAATAAATAAATAAATAAATAAATAAATAAATAAATAAATAAATAAATAAATAAATAAATAAATAAATAAATAAATAAATAAATAAATAAATAAATAAATAAATAAATAAATAAATAAATAAATAAATAAATAAATAAATAAATAAATAAATAAATAAATAAATAAATAAATAAATAAATAAATAAATAAATAAATAAATAAATAAATAAATAAATAAATAAATAAATAAATAATACGGTACTCGGTTGGAGTGAAGGCCGCTAGATTTCTCGCGGGTTCAAAGCTCGATCCCAGACTGAAGTCATGGACGTTTGGCAAATAGAAAAGACTACTTGTGTTAACAAAATAGTCTACATAAACATTGGCGCCTTCCCCTGCTAATTTACATAGCAACCGTGAAGCTGTTACAGCGCGCGTTTTACGCATCACACACTGTAAGCTATAAAATGCAACGACTTGCAAAGAAGATCTTGTTTACAGTACAAAGGGACATTGGGAAGAATTGAACCAGAAAACCAGACATTTTTTTATATAAGTACATTCTCTTACATTCGGCTAATGGTTTGTGGGAGGGGGGGGGGAGTCATTGTTGAACGGCTTGGTTGAGTGGAGTTTGCTGAGTGCATCTCGCGCAGCAATGATTTGGCAAATGCAAATACCCAACCATTGATTCCCTACTGCATAAAATTTCCAAGTCCATTAATCTTCCTAGCATCTACATATTCAATGAGCTTTTTTTTTTTACTTTGTTCTGATTGTGTGTCAACGAAGAGCAAGAAAAATTGTCTGTCTTTTAAATTTACTTTCGTAATTTATGAGGTATATAATATTTTATCAACCTTATATTGTTTCTGAGAATGCAATTTTAACTTTAGTTATAATTATATATTATATGATAGGTTTTAAAATTAAATACATTAAAATTTATGTGATGCAAGGTAAAAAAAAAAAAAATCTTTAAACATTTTCACCCTTTTTCTTTAATCACCTATTTTATAGCATTTATGACATTTCAGATTTGTTGTAAGATAAAAAATGATGCAGCAGGAGTTTATTGTACGTTATATTCTTTTTTGTCTTCTTTTCTCACAAGTCCGAGAGGAGGAGGTGGAGATATTTTCTATAGTTTCTTCCTTCCTTTGGAGAGAGAGAGGGGGAGAGAGAGAGAAACAGTAAGAGAAAGAGAGAGTGAGAGAGAGAGGAGGGAGAGAGAGATAGAGCGAAAGGGAGAGATAGAGAGAAAGGGAGAGAGAGAGAGAGAGAGAGAGAGAGAGAGAGAGAGAGAGAGAGAGAGAGAGAGAGAGAGAGAGAGAGAGAGAGAGAGAGAGGAAACAAGTCACTCGCAGTAAATTATCGAGAATCACAGGGCCGAGTTGGTCCAAGATAAAAAGTTGGTCGGTTGGTCGGCCATAAGTCGCTATACGCCGGTGTGTCGAGTGTTATGGATGGCCCGATAAATCAAGCGGCTTCAATGTAACTCATACACACTTTGGAGCTAGCAAAGACAAGAAATATTATCAGATGACCCTCGGGCAGTTTAAATATTGAGATCCAATATAATGCAATAATAATGGACAAAAAAAAAACTCATTTAGGGACGGTGGCTCCCTCGACGGGGGTCTTGGGAAACAAAAAGTCCCGGACCATTAATCATCATCCCCAACAATCGAGCTCATTGTTAGTGTGACGTCACGCAGTGCTACCTTTGTAATTATTTCAATGTCGCGGCGGCGTTTAATGAGAACGTCTGAATTATCTATAATTTGTAAATTATTACTGCCTCTTATCTTCCAATCCAACCAAATTATATAAAGAAATAATTTTATTTAATTTTAAGATTTTACACTTGTTGCCTTGGAAAATTTCCTACTTGCAGCCTTGTTAAATCACCATGCCTTGTGTTATTATTACAGGGCATGGAGCTATAGATGGGAACATTTCAGTGGCGAAAAATGTACATACACACTAAATTTTTAGATACTGAATTGGTTTCAGTACTTTATGTCAGTACAAAATTGTTCCAATTTCGTCTTACATCCAGCACTTTTGACCTATAAAACACTTAATCCAAGTACAAATTTGGTACTGAAAAAAGAGAGTCAATATTTTGTACTTTTTTTTACTCTCTTTTTTCAGTACCAAATTTGTACTTGGAATAAGTGTTTTATAGGTAAAAAGTGCTGGATATAAGACGAAACTGGAAAATTTTGTACTGACTGGAGCAATTTTGTACTGACTGGAGCAATTTTGTACTGACAAAAAGTTACTGAAAACCAATTCAGCATCTAAAAATTTAGTGTGTATATACGATATATCATCGTCCTTCATCCGGAATAATGAGCTATCTGCCACGATAAGCTGTTTGCTATTTCAGGTGAGCTCAATTATGAGCTGTAAATTTAACATAAAGCTCATTGTTGCACTTACCTGAAATAGTAGATAGGTTATTATTGCAACGAGATCGTTGGTTAGGCAGATATAGCTCATTATTCCGGATGAGGGACTATATATTATATATAGGTTGATGGCATAATCATTTAGGATATCATTATATGATTTTTTAGAGAAAAAAAAATATGATAGAAAGAGACAAAGTTTACTGCGAAATTCAACCTACAAACTACAAATCTTAACTATTTGGACGATTCAATAGAAAACAAAGTTGCAACATTTTTTTGTTAATTGTATGATATACAGTATTAATAACAAATTATCACACTTCACATAATATACTGTATAATTATAATAAACTATATTACATGAAATGCAGGATGACACATGCTAATTCTTTCAGTTGTCACTTTATGTGTATCAATATTCCTTGTTACATCATCCGCCCTCTTAATTATTACTCTTTCCACTTTGCAAATGTAGACTAAGAGGCACAGCAATATATGTGAAGTTTGTCGATACTTCTTGTTTTGTCTCCTTCACATAGTGTACGCTAATTAAAACAGTTATTAATTTAAATTAATATACGAGTAAAACAATGCATTCAAAATAATTAAGCAGATTTGTAAATGTTATCAATATTATAATTAAATATCAAATGTTTATGATAGCGTCTTCTTAAAATTACTCATTAATTATTTTAAATTTTTTATCACTTTAATATAATATGGGACGTTTATTAAATAAAGATTGGGCATTGTATATTGTATGTAAATAAGTCTATTTTCGTTTTATGCTGCTACCCGAATTGAAATAAATTACATCTTTTATTCGTTATCAAGCTCTCTCCTCGTCTAATTTCCTCCTATTTTGCACCATTTAAGAGGAAAAAAGCGAGTTTGCTTCTTCTTTTCTCTTACTGAGTGTAAAATATTAGAAATATTGTCTTCATTTCATCCTCACTTTGAGCAAAGAAGAAATAAATAAGATGTGTTTTTGAGTAAAAAGACGTTTTATTATAAGATTAGGTATATAGACGTATTAAGGATGAGTTGAAGATGTTGTAATTTTTCTACTATAGGCTATTCTGATGTGTCGATCAATCGAGCACAATTATTTTATCCTTGTGAATAATATATTGAGAATTATTTTTTCAATTATCCGCACTTTTAAGTTATAATACAAAGCCGGTATAGAATACAAAATTATTCACATATTATAATTTATACAATTACACTCACCTGCCTGGTATTAATCATCTTGTGGGAGAGCTTATAATAAATTTATATTTGTTATTTCCCTAGTTGAAAATTTTTCTCTTCAACTCATCCTTTACACGTCCAAACCTAATATTTTTAACTTCTAAAACACATCTTATTTCCTCCTCACTCAAAGTGAGGATGAAATGAAGGCAATATTTTTAACATTTTATGCTTAAGAAGAGGGAAAAAGACGTAATCTCGTAATTTTTTTCTCTAAAATGATGCAAATAGCAGAAAATTAGACTAGGAGGGAGATTAATAGTAAATAAATTATTAAATTTTATTTTATTTAATTAATTTTAAAAAAATTAATTAAAAAAATAAAGATGAAATTTATTTCAACTCAGGCGATTTGTGGGAGGACTTATATAAATTTATATTTGTTATATAATCTTTGGAGAGGACAACACCGCCGCCAGCTTTACGACGAGATGACCATTAGCATGTTGTTGAGGGCCTCTCTTCGTCATTAGAGCCGCCATAAAGGACATGGAGAACAGGTATATAAGAAAGGGTTGGTTTATTGCGGCGGTGACCTGTGATCGAATGTTTATACAATGCTTTTTTTGTAAGAGACAATTCTTTTTTTTTTATGTTTTAATTTAAAGTGGTGATTTTATATTTATTTATTTTGTAGCCATTGTAAAAGTATAAAATTTATTTTACAATTCGTTACAAAAAAAAAAAAAAGAGGAGGGACCTTAGGAACGATGCATTTCACATTCCAATATAGCCCACAATAATGTGTTTACTTTTTTATAATATAAATATAGAGGATGATTTTATGTATATATTATATTGTATGCTTTAATATATTACATAATAATATTTATAATATAGATAATTGAAAACAATTAATCGTTAATGGCGTTGAAAAAAATATGGTGAAATAGATTTGCAAATTCATTTTGAAAAGGTAGATTATTTTTATTATTCCTAAACTTGCTTACCTAATTAAGGGTCAAGTAACACGCCCAATGTTAAAAAAATCCCACACATGAAAATTATGAAAAAATAAATAAATAAAATTTTCTCCTCTATATATAATACATCCCCTATCAGCATCCCTTATCAGTGGCTTAAATATAAGGCATAAAAATTCGAGCCAGGTTTTGAGTTATGAATTTGTGTACCTAATATTACAGCTAATACTTATAGGGGATGTATATAGAGGAGAACATTTTAAATATTTGTCATAATTTTCATGTGTGGGATTTTTTTAACATTGGGCTTGTAACCTTCCCCATAAAAAAATATTAGGGGCTTCTCCATATGAAAACATGACCCTGGTACTTTCATATTAACGTAACTTTTAAACACGCTATATATTCGTTTTGCCGATATAAAAATAAAAACAAATAAAATGTAAATACGGATTCAGATGGCGATGCGACGCGATTTTGACGTAAAAGCTGTGAAATCCTATGCGGCGGCGAATTCGCCGGTAATCGCGTTAATTACGATGCTCTATTTCTTTTGATCGCTTAATATGACCGCCAATGGATGTTACAGCAAGTGCGCATTATTCGCGTCGCGTCGCATGGTAAAAATCGCCATCATGTGAATCCACCTTAAGTTCTAAGTTTAAAAATATATATTTGACAATTAATAATGAGTGAGTAAATTTGAATTAATCAAACTTACCCCCTTATTCAACCCCTATAGGTCGACACGAAAAGGTCTCTGTTAATAGCCAACAATGACATAAAACAATTAGCAACACTTTAGTCTTGAAAATCAACGTTTCAAGAGGGGATTTAAATCAACGAGTGGGCGTGTCCTCGAGTGACAAACGACCGCCACAGAAGGGTTAAGGTGGACTCCCCCAGCTGTCCATAGCATGTCCCTGCATGCACCAAAACATTGAAACACGTCAGGCTGGTTGATGGCTTGCCATAACTCAGGATCGTTCAACCGTGAAATATTACATTAGATTTTTACATTAAATACTATGTATTTATAATAATTCAATTATACTATTGTCACGAGTATAAATCATATTTAATAATTTTATATTAATAGAATATGTTTTCATGTATACATAACTGTATTTAATGTATTTTATAAAAGTTATTAATATAAATTATGTAATGTGTTTATTTAAGTACTTATAACGTTTTAGGATCATGTTAAAGCTTATCATATTCAACAGTAAATACACAGTTTGCATTGAGCTTTTTTTTTCCAGTAAAGCACGGTATCATAAAATGTAAAAAAGTGTTTGCTGGATCTTATATTTAACACAATAACTAATTTATGTTAAAATAAACTGTAGAATTTGTTATTTTTCATATAGGCACCATTCAGCTCCACTTTTTTTTTTTTAATCTAAATCTAAATATGATATTTTGTGACAAAAACCACATGATATTTTTGAAAAAGTCTGAATTCTACTGACTTTAAAATACAACAAAATAATTATAGTTGTTTTTAAAAATGTATAAATTTTGTTAAAAAAAATATAATATTAAAATTTTAAGCTGTAATTTCAGTAGCACAATTCAATTCATTTATTCAATCACTGACTGCACAAGTACAACATGGATTACATCATTTTACAAAATATAACAAACAAACACTGAAGCACTTTACAACAACCCATATAATAGTAAAAGTTACTAACAAGGCATATATGATTAATATTTATTATTTTATTATTTGTATATTTTATACATAAATATTTAGAAAATCACACTAGACAATATATCCTCAGCCCACTTATTGCTGAAAAATATCTTTACAAAATAAATTTCTTTGTTAAAAAATTTTTTTATTATTATTTTTCCTGAAATACATTTATATTTATTTTTATATTAAATATACTTTTTTGATATTTTTATTAAGCAAACAATCATAGCCTTGCAATCATAAATTATAAACAAAAATTTTACATATTTTAATCAAATAAAAATGACCCAGCAGTGATAATGATGTATTCGTTTTAAGTACATATAATATATAAGTCAGGTACAGTACATAAAAATTCACTATATCTTCTCAGCATTTTTTGTACTTTGTGTTTTCCTGGCATGAGAGGCAGGAGACATACCAAATAGTCCAGAAGAACCTAATATAATACGTGCATTTGGCATTATACAATATGATGTTTTAATGTACTAATTTTTTAAACCATTTCTTCAAGACGTCAAATGCGTCACTCTTAAACAATAATTTCTTCTTTCCAGTACCCAGAAAGTAAAAAAAAAAGTGCTTTTTTCATTATTTCAGGGAAGTAAAAGAACTTTAAATTTTTTTTATTTTTTTTTGTCAAATTCCTAATATATTTAATTTAAGGCGTTTTAATTAAAATTTTAAGGTTTTGCATTGTTAAGTGCAAACGATTTATTGTCAAATTTAAAAGTTGATCTATTACAACATTATTTGATCGTATCATTTTTATCCAAGTTAAAGTTTTGATATACAGTAAAGAGCTATATTGCATGTCGAACATATTTGATACTTCTTCAATCAATAACTCTTAACATAGAAGTCATGTTTATTCAATAAATTTGCCCCCAGAATAAATGTTAGTCTTACCTCCCCCCTCCAGCTACTGTATAAAATATCGGCATTAACTCGACGGTCCGAGGGTATATTTACATGTATCAAAATTCACCACTCTTGAATACATTTTCTATACTAATTTAAATATAAACATTACAAAACTTTGTATAATAATATTGTTGTATTTTTTTCTGTTGCATGCAAGGTGATTTGTCATAGATAAAATTATTATAATATAATGTAATTTATTACATTGAAAAATAGCATATTATAAAAGAAGCTACCACAAATCTTAAAATATTTTTTACTGTAATTATTTTATTCTAAATTTACTTGTTTTATTAAATATTTATTATTTTTTTAATATTTTGTATGAATTTAAAAATTTATACAATTTAATTTTTATAAAAATAATGATATTTACATGTAACAAAATCAATAAATGATAATTATGCTAATGAAGATAATTTCTGATCATCTGATCATTTTTATTATTTATTATTCATGTTTATTTTTTGTAATGAATAGAATTATATGATGTTTAAATGAGTCCTATACCTTTTATTGTTTATATTACGATGTAAAATTTCTGCATGTAGGAAAAGTATGTATTGTGTCGCAGATCTAATGTTCATTGTAATCGATTTTTAATGATGGCATATAGTTTTACAGTATAATCATAATGTATTATGTTTGTGCTGCAATCGCACTTGCTTGATTTATGGGTATGCAATGAGGAGGGACTCTTTATGAGTTGCCTGACTTTACAATAGCTGCCTTGTGATATTATTAAGTGAATTGATAAATTAAATATGTTTCAAGTGAGTGTTGAAAAGTGGCTAACAGATGCTGGTACTATATACGAATAATTTCAATGTTAAATGGTTGTTAATTAGCTTGCTTACTTAGCTTTATAATACTGACTTTTGTCCTTTTTAAATTTTATGCCATGTACTGTATACATAAAGCCTGTATTACTCAATACAATTTTGCATAGAATTTTTTCATACAAGAAAATTTCTTCTCCATAAAAACAAATGGAGTTGAAGATTTGTTGTGAGGAAAAATGTTATGCAATAATTGGAAAAATCGTATCGGAAGAAGATAGATTTTGACTGCTTTGTCAATGAACTCTAACTACTAGTATGATATACTCGCCTAAGTCAATTTTATTTGATCGATATTTTAGAGAACAAAACGCGATATTTACCAAGTTTGACATTCAGATTTTGTTACATTCATTTTGGACATCAAATCACATTGTCTCAAGCCATAAAATGTATCAACAACAATAAACTAATGTTAATAAGTTAATTACGAACTAAACTTGTGTTTTCAAAATAAGTGAAAGTTTCCCAATACTTCTGTTATCATAATGTGCTAAATTAACGTGCTAAACACAATAAATTTTAGGTACAATTTTTGACAGACTTCAGTTTGTGCAGGAGCTAGGAGGCGCGGCAAAGACTCGGCGCGAAGTGTTAATACTTTCCGCTATATGAATAAATTACGAGGCTCGCTCGGTCAACCAAATGTGTCAGAAAACCCAAGTTGATCCTTCTAAACAAAGGTTATCGAGCCTGCTGACGTGGAGGTGAGAGAAGCCTTCTAAGAATTACTAACCACGGGATAAAAGCATCTGCATTAATGTGCCATCCATGGTAGATATTGAAAAAAAAAACTAAAATTCCGTCTTCTATGTTTTGATGATATTTTGTCTTGTTGCTCCCACGATTTTGAAATCGATTTCTTTACGTTCAGTTATACATCTCAGGAAAAATTTAACATGGATATTTTTATTGACACTGCAGGTAGCACGTTGTTCAGTGGCCACGTATATAGAGGAGATTGCGCTGACGTCATGCGAGGAGGGCCAGAATGCACGGACTAGCATATAAACAAAGCGTATACAATAACTTTTTACTTGACTTAACAAAATAAATCAAGTTTAAAATATCACCGCCAAAAAACTGTTAAAAGTATGATTTTTTTCGTCATTTTGCCTATGCTCACTGTATAATCTGGCCCCCGAAAACTTTCTCTTTTCCCTCCCTCCTGCGCCCCCTTCGCAATGTGTTATTATAGGGAAACCCCTCTCCCGCCTCACGTAAACATAAACAGAAATCAGCTCTATGAGTCTAATAATCTAATATTTATATAGAAAACTTGAAAATCCAGGACAACCTGAAGGGAATTTTTTATTGCAGAAATGAATAGAGGGCATCAAATTATATTAAACACTGATTTTTTTTTCAATATTTTTTTAGAGGTCAGGAAATATTGCTAAAAAATTGTACAAAAGTTGACGTCATAGAGTATTTCCTAAATTTGAAGAGGGTTCAAAAACATCTGAATAAAAATTAACAATATACGTAACTTGAGGTAGCTGATTTCTGTTTATGTTTACGTGAGGCGGGAGAGGGGTTTCCCTATACTAATACATTGCGAAGGAGGCGCAGGAGGGAGGGAAAAGAGAAAGTTTTGGCAGGCCAGATTATACAGTGAGCATAGGCAAAATGACGAAAAAAAAATTATAAAAAATACTTTTAACGGTTTTTTGGCGGTGAGATTTTTTTTATGAGTTCTATCGTGTACTGTTAAAGTATTATTGAAGTATTTAAACTTGATTTATTTTATTAAGTTAAGTAAAAAATTATTGTACACTTTGTTTATATGCTAGTCCGTTCATTCTGGCCCTCCTCGCGTGACGTCAGCGCAATCCCCTCTATATACAATTATGTAATATACCCAAATATGTAATAAAAAATGTCTATTTCTGTTAAACAAGAGAGTCGGTTCTCTCTCTATAAAGTCGCGCTATGATAGCGACGTCGTGGACAGCACGACCTGTTGATGAATGACGAGAGGGGAGATACCGGTGACAGATGACTTCGGGTGCACCCCCCCGCCCTCGGTCGATACGTCATAACTAACCCCTAGTAGCAGCTGATGCATTCTTGGGGCATCCCAGGGGACGAGGAATTATTCATACAATCACAGAGCGGCGCGCAATCTTGGATACCACCTAAATTATTCATCCAGAGAGTAAATGAAAATTGATAGTTACGTTGTATATCAGAATTAATATAGAAATAATGTAAGAAAAATAATAACACACGAGAAAAAGAGGATATGTTTTTTATATATATTGCATGCTGCTAATGAAATAATGATTTTATTTTTCACTTAATTGGTATACATATTTTATAAACAGAATTTTAAAGCAATGCCTGCCAGACATTATCGTAATGTTTAATAATAATGCATTTAAGATTTCCATAATCCATATAATTATGTTTTTTTAAGGGTATACAAGATCCTTAAGTAATTAAACATTATAATTAATAAATTTCACATAACAGTATTTTTATTAAGAAGAAAAAACAAACAAATTCCATGACATATATAAAATCGAGATTTGACATTTCCGATTTTAAGTTGTCTTATCATTGACCTAGCTCTCTCAGTGCGTGATAATTAATGACGTTTTCTCTGTCTAAAATTGTTATTAATAAATGCCCTCATGTCATTAATTCTCCTCTTCATTTTCAGTTGATAATCCTCAACTATACATCTCGGAACACCCGGAACGTCCACTTTGACGACACTGATACATGCGCCAGTTCATTTAAACATTCAACTACATGCTACATTAGGGGCTTAGTCTAGAAGATCCCAATGGAGAACTAAACTAAAAAAAAAAAAAAAAAAGAATGAATGTGCAAAGTTATATATGCAACTGTTTTTTTTTTTTTTTTTTTCTTCAGATTTTTTCAGGTATCCGTGAAAAACGTTCGTGAAACCGCGGTTCCTGGATTTTTTTAATATCTCTGGTGGAACTAATTTAAAAAATAAATTTATAGTTCAATTTTAACGAACACCCCTTTTTTGCAAGAGTGCTGCCTCGTGACGTCATAAATTAAACTTTCAATAATTAAAAAAAAATAGTTCACGGACTCTAAAAAATCAGAGTGGCATAACTTTGCACCCTCTATATATCTGCAATAAAAATTTAAGGTCGATACTCCATTGACTGCGTGACCCAGAGAGCGATCGTAACGTTCTTGGTGTCCAGAGGTGTAGCAGAGCTAGGACAGTAGCCGGGTGTGATAAGGAAGAGTAATGGCCCGAGATGTCCGGCCAAGATAGCGGCATGTCAATCTGTCACCGGGCAGATAGCCCCCATGAATCATACACGCCCGTGTTATCAGCGGTATGACAAGAGCCTGCAGTAGCCATGTTGACCGGAGGGGAGCTCTACCGGAGAGAGCGTAAAGATGGAACCAAGACTTTAGAATTGGAACTATAGAGTGTCCGTAGAACGGAATGTAATGGACTACGATGTTATTGCATATTTGAAAATAGGACGTCGAGTAAAGGCAGATGGCGACAACGGCGATGCGACGCGATTTTGACGCAAAAGCTGTGAAATCTTATGCGGCGAGCGAATTCACCAGGTTGCGGCGAGCGAATTATAGCGTTAATTATCTATGCTCTTTTCTTAATAGCCATGTCCGCCGATGGATGCTACAGCAAATGCGCATTATTCGTTTCGCGTCGCATGATAAAAATCGCCATGTGAATCTGTCTTTAGGCATGTCGCACACAGACCTGTATTTCTACGATCGTATATTATACGTTTCTCGTTTTATAATAGAATTTGTTCTAAATATCTTATCATATGAAAACATTACGATTCGAAGCTGTGTACAACACCTGATCGCATAGATTTTTACTTTTTAAATCATCATGCGATCCTGTGCGAGATAGCCCTTATGTTTTATATATATATATAGAAAAAATTTTATGAATGACTTTATCTCGTTTTAATCTCGATATTGAGGCCTTTCAAAAATGTGACAAAAATCGAGGCCGTAAATGTGCAACTTTTTTATTCAGGTTGTCAAATTGCATAATGATGTAGTAAAGTATGGAGTATCAACCTCAATTTTTTTTATTGCAGAAATATAATTATAGAGAGTGCAAAGTTATGCTACCCTGATTTTTTTTAGAGCCCGGGAACTATTTTTAAAAAATAATTGAAAGTTCTTTTTGTGACGTCACGAGGTGCCACTACTTAAGAAAGAGATCGGACTTGCCGCCGCGTGACATCACAAAAAGGAATTTCAATATTTTTTAAAAAATAGTTCTCGGGCTCTATATAAAAAATCTGAAAAAAGTCAGGGTAGCATAACTTTGCACCCTCTATCTATTTCTGCAATAAAAAAATGAGGTCGATACTCCATTGTTTCATACACCTCGCGACAGGCCGGACGTTGCCCCTGCCTGATTATTGAGTAGCAGCTCCAAGAGACGGAAGGGGGATGGGGTACATCCTCGCGAGTCTTTTAATTTCCTCCATATAGAGATTTATGATCGACAATGCATGCATTACGGAGCATGAAGACGGCTAGAAACAACATGCTCCGGCGTTCAACTGTGACATCAAACTTCGAAACAGCGACAATCATTTCCTGTCGATATAGGTTTGATGTGATGGTACCATCGTTCATAAACACATCGCGCGGTTTTCAATTTCAGCAATTAAGTCACAACAACTGCAGCTCACATTTAATATCCTGACGATGCCGTTATATAAAGAATCCTTCATTGCTGTGTATTTAAATGACATTAATCTGCCTTGATGTTATATCATCGGGGGGATTTGGATTGATGGTTAATTGAAATTTTCTCCTGATTTTAACTTCGTGGATCTCATTCAGAGTTCTTTGGAAGGGTTTTATGGGTCCCTTCCAAACCCGCGCGATCACGATCTAAAGCAGTCCATCCCAGCATTTGCCTGGTTGTGACTGAAGAAACCATGGAAACCTCAGTCAAGATGCTCGGCAATTCATGGAATAAGCCATCAATCACCTCCCGGATGCACGAATGGGTGTTCTTTAACAACCACCACCTGTGAAAAGTTTGTCGGTGCCTGAGTAATTTTACTTTATGGCAAGTGACGTGTACATTATTGGTCGTTTTGGTCACAACAATAGAACGAACAGCTAATGCAAAACATCATTGTTGCTAGATTTTTAGTTGTCAACTACGATCAACATACGTTGTTGATATGAACGTGTGCTAGACAAAACTCCCAGTTATCCCCACAGGACTCTTGTTATTATTATTTTCCCATAAAGGTGGTGTATAAATTATTTCAGTAGCAATATCGTTGTGATCAATACTCATTATATTTCAGTGGCTGGCGGCGGACGGAACGATGTTATCGCGGTTATCTTCTTTTTTATCTTTTCAATTTGAATAAAACATCTGAAAGTAAAAATAAATTCAAGAATTATGCAAAATGAAAAAAATATATATGTAAATATTTATTACCTATTGAATGTATTATTTAAAAATAAATAAAGTGGACAGAACTAATTTAAAAACATAAAAACGTATAATTGATTTCTGGGAAGCATAAATACACCGATGTAGTTTTAATACGACGCTGAGAGAGAGAAAAAAAAGTCATAATTTTGGCGGCCACTATAACTATTAGCTGTAGGTCGCTTAACTGACCGACGCCCGGTAATATAAACAAGTTGAAATAAGTTTCATCTTTTATACGCTATTAAGTTCTACTCGTCTAATTCCCTCTTATTTTGCACCATTTTGAAGGAAAAAGACGAGATTACGTCTTCTTTCCTCTTCTTGAGCATAAAATTTAAGAAACATTATTGTATTCATTTCATCCTCACTGTGAGCAAGGAGGAAATAAGATGTGTTTAAGAGGTAAAAAGATTAGGTTTGGACATGTAAAGGATGAGTTGAAGACGTAATTTTTCAACTAGTATAATGCGACAACACTCCACAATGTCCATATGTGGTGAAGCAAAATTTCGACCTAGTCGAATGATTTTTACCAAAAGGTCCTCCAGTTCTGATTGTCAATGGAGTATCGACCTCAATTTTTTTTTATTGCAGAAATGGATAGAGGGTGCAAAGTTATGTTACCCTGATTTTTTTCAGATTTTTAGAGCCCGGGAACTAAAACAAATTTGAAAGTTCTTTTTGTGACGTCACGAGGCGCCGCTCCTTAAGAAAAAGATAGGTCTTGCCGCCGCGTGAAGTCACAAAAAAGACTTTCAATAATTTTTTAAAAAAAGTTCCCGGGCTCTAAAAAGTCTGAAAAAAATCAGGGTAGCATAATTTTGCACCCTCTATCCATTTCTGCAATAAAAAAAATTGAGATCGATACTCCATTGTTTTCAGATTTTTGAACCCTCTAAAATAACACCCTTAAAATTGTGCTGAATTAAGACGCTGTGACGTCATAGTTATACAATGTCTTTCCCTAAGCTTTTGCGTGTTAAATATTTGCATGACTATGACGTCACAGCGTTTTGTAGTACGGTTTAAAGAGTTTTAAGTGTTGTGTTACGGACAGTACGTAATACGACTTGAGATCATCTCTCAAGAATTTAAATAGCGAAATTTCATGTGCACAGACTCTGCATTAAAATCTTCAATCCGCGCGCAAGCTTTTAATTACTGTCTCGTGAACTCAAAATAAAAATAATGTAAATCAATGCTTCCAAATTAGATCATTGTTTTGTAATGATAAAAATATTTGTAAATTTAAATATTGTACTGTTCAGATGTATCAAAAATTTTGTTAAAAAAAAAAAAGAAAAGAAAATTGCGTCTTATAAAACAGACATTCCTTTTTCATTTTTGGATACCGGATATTTTCTATAGTTGGGTTGGTATACTCTATCCTATATAATAGTTATTAATGTTATAGATAAAAATCTTTATTTTATGATCTATGGATTATATTTTATTGACCAATATACAAGGTCAAACTTTCTTGAAAATAGTATAAACATAACTATGCTTTTCCGATGTAGAATTTAAGCTATAAAATATAGCAATGATTATGTATATTGCTAACTAATAGTGTATTTAATCGTTGAAAAGCTCTGTATTAAATACAAACCACGGTCACATTTACATCGTGTAAGTTCGGGAATCCTCGACTCATGTTCCACCAATAAGGAAGCTCGTTTATAGAAACTGTCCACTAAATACATAAACGTTGAAAATCACATTAAAAGGAGCGTTCGAAAGGAGCTGGCAAGTGGAGAACAAATTAAAGTCCCATCTCCAGCTGACTATTTCAAGAACTCGATCGTGCTGGACCCCGCCGCAGTGTCGTCTGACCCCACGCTGCGCCGCCACCGGTCGGTTATTAAACTACAGACCTCCCGCCGTCACCGAAATTCATTAGCGTCCCCAGGCCACACAACTAGAATGACCGGGGGAGCTCCATTAGTGTGCTAATTTTATACCTCCGAGTTAATTGAATCAGCTGATTGGAGCATTGTTGTTAATGAGCCATAGGTCACGTGACCTTAATTTCAAGTTTGGTAAAACGACAACTTTATCTGAGATGTTAGAGCACTCATTACCTTAAGTTAGAGTTGTCAGAGCCTATTTCTTATCAAAATATTGCATTATATCAATTTACAATATTTATATAGATCTATATTACAGAAGAAAACTAAATAATTTGTTATTGCACGGTGACTATATAAAGATGTGATTATATACAAACATAAGATCTATAACAGGTTCTCTGACAAACTTATAATGAATCTATGTAATAAAAAGTATAAGGATTGATGTATAGGCTTTCTCAGTGCACGCATGCAGCAGCAAAGCTATATAATATATATTATACATGCAGCTTTGGAAATTATATATATTATATATAATTATGTAGATATTTTAACATATTGATTAAAATAATTTATATTTTTAGAACATTATTTTTAAAACTGAAAAGTATTAAGATGTTTGAGTTAATTTTTTTTTCTTATTCTATGAAACAAAGTTAATATTGTATAACAATCAATATACAATAAATCATTATGAAATTTGTACTAACATTCCTATAAAAATAAAAATTTTGAATCAGATTTCATGCTATAAAAAAATCATAAAAACATAACACCATAAAAGAATGTTAATAAGTTTAAGAAAAAAAAGTCAACTGGAATATAATTAACAAGTACTAAATTATAAAGCCGCACTGATCTTTAAAACATAAAAAAGAAAATTTAATGAGCTTGAGACGACTATTAAAAATTTTGTCAGATAATTTATGCCGGCTGGGGGGACACCATGATGGACGCTCTGTTTTATTGGCGGCAATGACGGTGGGACACCCGCGGAGCACCGTCCAAGAGATTGCGTGCTGCTGCTGCAGTGTTGCACAACCGTGGAACCTCATTTGTAATGAACGCAGTACAAAAATGGTATTTACTTTTTTTTATTGTATGGGTACTTCTATATACTTACAAATTACATACTACTTTGAAATCCCGAACCTTCCGAAATCCTAACTTGAGCGTTTCGCGGACTCATCGGGAACGGGGGAGGCCACGGCTTTGCAACCCATCCTGGCACTTACCTGTGACTGAAGGAAATGTGGAAACCTCAGCCAGGATATACGCTACATGCTTTTGTCAATGAGCCAGAAGTCAGAAGTGCAATGGTCCAAAGCCAGGGGAACCACATAGTGGAAAAGCTCAATGATTTACGCCTGGGTGAGAAACATGATTTTTGTTGAAAATGGTCACCCATCCAACTACTAACCACGCTCGGCGTTGCTTGATTTTGTTGATCTGACGAGACTCGGTCAAGCGCACTGCGCCACACCTCAACTTTATAATTAATATAACGAAATATATTGTTATGAGTTATATACGATGCTTCAACTTTATAGTGGACAAATTAAACATGAAATTTTTTATTGCAGAAATGGAACCCAAGCCTTTTTAGGTCCTCTCTTTTTTATTAAAGAAAAGACGTGCCTTGACGCTTCTCTTTGCATACTTTAATTAATGTTTTTAAAATTAGTTCCGGGGATCTAAGAAATGTGAAAAAATCCGAGTAGCATAATTTTGCACCCAATGCAATAAAAAAAAATCATGTATAGGTTGTGCAGTGTTTATAGAACTTAAAATATTTTTATTTATATCCAAGAACTTAAGGGTAAGGTAACGCCACCAATGTTAAAAAAAATCCCTTTCACAAAAATTCTGAAAAAAATTTAAAATGTTCTCCTCTATACCCCCTATCAGTACCTAAAATATCAGGTATACAAATACGATCTAGTTTTTGAGTTATAAATTTTTAAAGTTGACTACTTTAACATGGAGAAATGAAACTCCCATGTTAAATTGGTCAACTTTAAAAATTCATAACTCAAAAACTAGATCGTATTTGTATACCTGATATTTTAGCTACTGATAGGGGGTGTAGAGGAGAACATTTTAAATTTTTTTCAGAATTTTTGTGAGAGGGATTTTTTTTAACATTGGTGGCGTTACCTTACCCTTAATATATAGAGCTGATTTCTGTTGATGTTTACGTGAGGCGGGAGAGGGGTTTCCCTATACTAACACATTGCGAAGGGGGCTCAGGAGGGAGGGAAAAGAGAATGTTTTGGCAGGCCAGATTATACAGTGAGCATAGGCAAAATGACGAAAAAAAAATATAAAAAATACTTTTAACGGTTTTTTGGCAGTGAGATTTTTTTTTATGAGTTCTATCCTGTACTGTTAAAGTATTATTGAAGTATTTAAACTTGATTTATTTTGTTAAATGGAGTAAAAAATTATTGCACACTTTGTTTATATGCTAGTCCGTGCATTCTGGCCCTCCTCGCATGCATGACGTCAGCGCAATCCCCTCTATACTGTCTAAATTCTGCTTACAATTTTATTGTAAGTATATAATTATATATATAATCATAATCATAATCAAGCATATACTTACATAACTTTACAAATAAAATTATTTAAAAATGCAATTTAAAATTCAATGAAATTAGAAAACAAATTAAAGAAATATAAAATTATGTTTAATCATTGTATATTTAATATTCGCATTTTTGTATAAAAAAATGTTTGAAATTTACAACCATCATAAAAAAAAACTTGTATTTTATTTATTTATTTTTTTAACTAACACTGGCATTAAGAAGGGGGTGGTATCTGATATTAAACCTCCATATTTTGTGAACCTGACACAGTACGCCGTAAGAAGGGGGTGGCTCACAAAAAGTTGTCTGAGACGCCCGACAAGTGCGAGAATTAACACCATCTATCACAGCAGGTAAGACACCTTGGCAAGTTTAGCGAGGGGTTCATGAAAAGCTGCTGACGTTTGTGCAGATTAAAGTATGTGACAGTCTGATGATCTGATGACGTCATTAACCCTAGCATTACAAAGGAGGGAGGGGGTATCCGAGACAACCAGTAAATATTTGCGGGAAAAAAAAATGTAAAATACTGCTCCAAAAATTCTGAAAAAAATTGCAAGCCTTATAATATAGTTATATAGCCACCCAGCAAAAACTTTTGTAAGAAAAAAAAAACTTTTTTTAAACATGTGATTTCAATAGCGGGTCCTTTCCCCCCCCCCCTTCCTTCCGCCTTGGTAAAGTGTGTGACAAAAAAGTATCTTGGTAATTCTAGGGTTAATTTGTCGTGACAAAAGTATCGAGACCGCAATTTTTATTTAATTACACAAATAAGCCATCAGTGTGATTTTATTACAAATGATGATTGAGACCCTCCAAGCTATATTAATAAATAGTTGTTTAAATATTATCATTTCAATATCTTCAAAATCAAGGTAAAATACGTTATGACGTCATAGTCTTATGTCCGTGCATGACTATGACGTCATAGTGTATAACATTACAAATTTATTTAACAATATTATATAAAAATTTAGAACCCCCATTTATAAGTGACCGGATTTTTAAGCTTTCAAAATCTTGTTTTAAGCTCTTAATTAAGCTCCTATTTTTTTTTCCAAATTAAGAAAACTTCAATTTACTAAATTAATTATATGAGTCATATGTGTATATATGAAACAAAAAATATTGAAAATTCGTGAGAGTAAATCAAAGAATTGTATCATCAAAATGCTATCTTCGATTCAGGCTTTCATTTTTTTTATTAAAGTTACTTTCAATATATATGTAACGCCCCCACTTTTTTTTTAAAACCAAGTGCTAATACTTTATCATTTTATAGCAGCGATCATGGCGTCTTTTCGTGCAGGTGCGCCATTGGTCACGGCGGTGTTGGGCGTGGCTGATCAGCTGATCATTTGGTCACGACTTGAACCTCGTCAGGTCACCTGTATTAATGTTATCACAACAAAAACTAGACTTACTGAGAATAAACGTTCAGGTAGCTTGTGTATGATTACTGTGTTTTAAACTCAGGTGTCCGTGCATGATATAATATAAAATAAAAACAGGTTGAACTAAATATGTATGGACACGAAACATCATCATCTAATAATAATTTGACTAAAAAAATAATTATAAATAATAAATACTGGAATGCACATGGGAAAGATGTTTCACGGTAATTGGTGGCTTGCGTGTCTCTACAAAGACACTCGGAGGTGAGATCGTGACGTGTCCTCCACTGTTTGCTTCAGGCAATGTCGCGGGGGGCCGCGGGCCCGGCCGTGGGAACGGCCCACGGTCCCTACACCTACCGTTCAAGTCAAAACTGCGTGTCCGGGTCGTAAACGAATCGTTTGAGGAATATTCACACGACACGAATTTTTTGGCGATAATTTATTGACGTTAGGTGCTCAACATAATACCAATGTCATGTGTACGTAGTGGTTGACAATTAGAGGACACAATAATTTTTATAAGGGTAGAAAATTTTTCTATGTATAATTCTGATCGAAAAAGTTAATATTATTATTTGCATTATTAACCGATTGAGGAGGAAAATAATATTTATAGTATATAATCATAATCCATGGCATAGATTTTCTTATCTCCTATGCAGTTGTCACTTTTTACATTAAGGAATTCCTGGAAACTCAAGTCAGGATGGTCGGTGATGTTTATATTCATTTAATATACTTATGGTGAATTATTACAAACTGTTAACAAATATAATGGAGAACTAATAGTACGAGTATAATACCATATAGTAAGGAGGAATTATATTATATATAATAATTTTTTCAGGTGAACTATCACCCGAGTTGAAATAAATGACATATTTAATTCGATATTAAGCTCTCTCCTCGTCTAATTCTCTCCTATTTTGCACCATTTTAGAGAGAAAAAGACGAGATTACGTCTTTCTTTCCTCTATAATGAGAATACAATGTTAGAAATGTTGTCTTCATTTCATCCTCACTTTGAGTGAAGAGGGAATAAGATGTGTTTTAGAGGTAAAAAGATTAGAGTAAGACGTGCACGTCTTACATGTAAAGGATGAGTTGAAGATGTAAATTTTTAGCTAGGGAGAAATCAACTTAGTCTTAACTCTAAACGAAATAGTGTAGCGATTTCTGACGGCGATGTTAGGCCCGGCGGTAACATGCAGGCATTTTTACAGCCGGACCAAACTCACGGAGATCCCATGGACCGTGGAAATAAACTGAAATCACAGAAAACATGAGACCTTTATTAATATACTGCCCTGTTATAGTACATTTTTAATTTGTTTTTTTATGTGAAATTTTTTAATCAACAAATTAAAATAATTACAACATATTTAATTAATATAAACATTAAATTTAAAAGCTATCAAAATAAAAAAAAAATCAATATTTGATTGATATTTGAATAAAAACGTGTCACTATAATACACTATAATTATATTCAATAAATTTTTTTGTCGATGAAGATGCTGGGTCATGTTGCTACTTGCTCGTATTGATCCGAATCTGTGGGGGTCACCCAGGGGTCAGTGATGGGTCCCAAAAGGTCACTCCAGCAGCTAGCAGCCAATCAACACTTGGTTGATCACGGTGAGTCGGTGAATACCTTTGTTCATGCTCGTGACGTCACTACCCTGGGAGCTAGTACCTGTCAGATGACCCAGCAAATCTAACTTACCTATTGATTTCAATAAAGTTCTCTTTGTATACACACATGATTAGAATGAAGTGCTTTATGTCCATCTTTATTCTTCTTCTTTCTTTTCAATTGAATTGTCATTGAATTTTTATATATATTGTGGACAGAATAGTTATATAAAAATGATGGTAGATGTAATTTGGATGTCTTTTTAAACTTTATATTATAGGACGGATGCTGCAGTAGATAGAAAATAAAATAAATAATAATAAAAAAATGATCACAATTAAGGAACATGACTCTCCGTGACTCGTTATGTCTCTACTGTACGACCAAACTTGTTGGTATTACACGGTCAAAAAATATTGTGCACCTGCCTTCATTTCAGCTGCTGATTTCTCAGCATAATTAATCTCCATCTGTACTTGCTTGCTGGGATAATTTTGTATGATATTAAAAAAAAGAAGCTGTATTTATTTTTGCACTTGGGTGTACGTTCGAATTATTTTGTTTAAAAGCAAATTTTGAGTAACAAATTGTGTACTTGTAGCCTAAAGAATAATTACAGAATCTCCGCGAGTGCTTTGTTGACACCGACCGTACTAGATGAGGTTTCCATAGTTCCCTTACAGATAATGGCAAATTGGATATATGCTGAAAAGACAGACAAACAGGCAAACAAACAAAAAACAAACAAACAAATTTTTACAGTGTATCACTGTGGAGGCGGCATCACATCATCGGGCCGTGTGTGATGCGCCGTCACAAGCCGCCGCCGCTCATCACTAAAATTACACCTCACGCCAAAGTTTGTTCTTGTTGCTGCAAAAAGACGCAGCAGAAAAGGTAAAAACTGACACAATAATGACCTCACCGCCTTCTTTTAATACTCGGTGTCCGCCCCCAACAATTAAATCGGTCGAAACTTCAAGGAATGGTATAAACTGGCTACAAACTCATTTCACATGAGGGTAAGCTCTCGGAATCACACGAATGGGTTTCCTGGAAGTTTTCAGCACGATAATTTCATGCAGGAAAAAATTATTCCATAAATTAAACATACAAAATGTCACCATGCAAGCTTTTTTTTACTGCATAACAAATTATGAATATATACCCGAGTTGAAATAACTTTTATCTTTTCTTCGCTATAATTAAGCTCTCCTCTCGACTTTTGTCCTCTTATTTTGCACCATTTTAGAGGAAAAAATGGGGGAAAAAACGAGATTTTGTCTTCTTCTTGAGCATAAAATTTTAGAAATATTTTGTCTTCACTTCATTCTCACTTTGAGCGAAGAGGAAAAAAGATGTGTTTTAAGGTAGAAAGATTAGGTTTAGACGTGTAAAGATGAGTTGAAGACGTAATTTTTCAACTAGGGTCAACTTGCAAGCACAATTTTCCTGGCATAAAAAATTATATTTTAAATGTTGACTAATTATACTCTTGATTCATTATCTTTGGATATACTTAATTATGTAGGAACTGTCTAAATATGTTGAGAATAAAAATTTTGACGTTCAAACGTCAAAACATTGACACTCATTTAAATATTTCCTAAAAATGCTAAATTTATTACAATATGATGATTTTGCAATTTCGTGATTATGCAAATGAGTGTGTCAGATTTCAACAAAATTTTATTTATGCAAGCGTGGTTGCAAAATTAGTCACACACAAACATAGATATAGAAGAAAATATTTGGTAGTTGAAAAATAACGTCTTCAACTCATCCTTTACACGTGTACCTCAGAAACACATTTTATTTCCTCCTCGATCAAAGTAATGATGAAATGGCGACAATATTTCCAACATTTTGTGCTCAATGCCCATCTTTTTCCTTCTATTTTCCTTCTAAAATGGTGCAAAATAGGAGGGAATTAGACGAGGAGAGCGAGAATAAAATATGAAATTTCAATCTCCCTGGAATAATATTGATAGACAAAAGTTTGATTTGCATTTCTCTGACGTCGCATGTCGCCCCTGTAGTTCCGATTGACCGCACTTTGAGAGAGAGGGCTAAGCCGATGACCGTATGCAAACTTTGCTTGATGCAAAGCCCGCCTGGCGCCGCCCACATGTCAGTCCGTTGAAATCGAAATGTCAGGATTGTGCCGGCGGCTTTCAAAGACACGTAATATATTTTGTTTTCTCGCTTCTTGGCAAAAGATCAAGCAAACTTTCTATATCTTCAAATCCACAAGACTTTTTGAAAGGAAAAAATATAATACATCATATTGCAGTGAATGCGTCGAATTGTAAATAAATGTATGAGGGAGTTGTCCATTATGTGTGAGAGACGGGAGATGCAGTTTTGAAATGTTTCCTGCATATTTTGTGTGAGGGATCGTTCTGGGAGATTTTATTTTGTTGCGTCAACCGCACGTCTCTTCTGACAACAAATCTGATGTTCTGTTTTGGTTTACATTTTGGCAGCGTTCACATATTAAAACGAGAATTTTTATTTTTAACACAACATTTTTACTAACTTTTTATACTCGCGTATATTTGTTTTGTATGTACTGTGATTGTATGTGGGAGTTGTGGCGCAGTGCATTTGACCGGGTCTCGTCAGATCACCGAAGTCAAGCAACGCCGAGTGTGGTTAGTAGTTAGATGGGTGTCCATTTTAAACAAAAATCACGTTTCAGGGGTAAATCGTTGCGCTTTTCCACTATGTGATTCCCCTGGCTTTGGACCATTGCACTTCCGGTTCATTGACAAAAAAAGCTGTAGTGTCCATCCTGGCTGAGGTTTCCACGTTTTCCTCAGTCGCAGGTAAATGCCGGGATGGATTGCAAGGTCGTGGCCGCCCCCGTTCCAGAAGAGCCCGCGTTATAGTTAGCTTAAGTTAGGATTTCGGAAGGTTCATGGTTTCAAAGTAGTAAGTAATTAGTATAATTAGTAATTATAAGTACTGAATTAAGATGGGGTTCAATAAAAAAAATGTTTTGTAGCATTTTTTCACTTACAGTTAGTTCCAATGATATTTGTAAAAAAGTTTTTCTATTTGTACCATATTTTTGTGTTTTCAACCTTTAAAATGATTAATAAAATATAAAAATTATATAATATATATCATATATAAAATATAATATAATTATATTTTTAATAGGGTGTATAATATGCAGTCTTAACTACGTGCATTTTTTGCAAGACTGTAATTCTGTTATTATAATCTTTCATGAGTGAGTACATTAATTAAAAAATACAATTAAAAAAAATGGTACAAATTCAGAGAAGTAAAATTACAGTGCTATTAGTATCACGTGAGTCATAATGACGCAACGTTCCAACAATTATTAACTATTTACATTATTTTACTTAGAAAAACTTCTCGAAATAAAACAAAGCAAAAAAGACGGCTGTACCTTATACTTTGAGCGTCTGGAATTAGCATGTAATTTCGTTCCCACGCCGCCGCTACAGGCGAGGGCCACGCCCCCTTCTGCCGCGGGCAAGCTCCAGAGGAACAAGCAATAAAATCCGCGGCCTTCGCTTGCTAAGGAGCCGACGTTCGAACCCCGATACCTAGGTCAGGAAAAATAACTGGCGGGCAGAACGGTGTGCGCTGGACATTATGGACATTAGTCTCGGACATTCAGAAAGGACATTTTTCTGTATAGACATTTGGGTGAGGACATTAGTTTGCAGTGGCCGGACATTTGGGCAAGGACATTAGTCTGATTGACAGGACATTCGGAAAGGACATTTGGATGAGGACATTAGTCTGTGTGAAGAGGTGCTACACCGTATTATGCATTTGGAAATAATATACGGTCCCAGGAGAAATATTGTGAAGGGACATAATTTTATTGACTAATTTAATTATTTATATTAAATATTACGTCATCTTTTTTTAATTTGGAAATTTTTAGAAAATGATTGAAATCCTTTCGTCAATCGAATATTTTTTAATGCGACACCAACAGCGAAGTTAATATTGAGACAGTCTTCGTAAAATTTTCAAAATGTTTGAAATTATCAGATGTTATTTATTATAATTTTTTAATACAAAAACCAGCTCTCTGTACTTTCTGATAAGAGCTATATTCCACATCACAACACCTTGAATATAATATATAATCATCAGTAAGTCAAAGAGGCAATTTTGATGTTGCATGTTTTTTTGTTTTTTTTTAATCTGCATGAATATCTGAAATCTTTATAAGAATCTTGATAAAATGAAAAACTGTGACGGAATCCTCTTCAATTAATCAGCATTTCAATTATTTGACAATCAGAGATGCGACCATTCTTACTCAGGTTTCCACCGGGAACCACAACTCAACAATTGCACTACAGAACGGGTGATTGCTGATTGAGCAGAGTAAACTGGCAAACTCAGTGACAATATAATCCGAGGTCAAGCAGCGACCTGTGACCTCCCGTGACCTCTGAGAGGAAAGTCGTAAGGATGTCGATAATTACAGGTTGTGGAGATTGCAGAAGATATTATGCAAATATACTTGACGTTGTTTGTATGCAAAGTTTATGTGCCAATGTGTGCATAACTTGTCGATGTTTTATATATATAATAGAGAGAAATGTAATGAAAAATATACCGGTATTGTTACTATTATGTACTTCAAATAAGACTTAGAATATTTTAGTAATAATTATTTTATGTGCATGCCATATATTATATTATTATATACACGGGCTAGCAAATTGTTATAAAACTTTTTACATATAAATTTAGTTATAATTTATAACATTAATATATATATATATATAATGTATATATATCATAAATATATATTATAATAAAAACAAGATTCATGGCTGCACACATTTTTGGTACAGATTATAAAATTATTTGTGTAAACTAAAAACGTATATAATACGCATAATAGAAAAAATGCTGGATATTTCCTGTTTTATCTGCATCTCAAATTATGCAAAAAACTATGCAAAATATTTGTAAATAATATAAATTTTTATATTGAAAATTGATTCCCAAAAATAACATGCATGCCTCCTTTAAAGTTTGACAAAATTAAATTATTCACACCTTTTTAAAGTTTACATTTCTAGTTATACATTTATAACCTCTTTGGCAAAATATTTATTTAGTATTAGAACAATATATAAATAAATCAAATTAATGAGCTGCTTCTCCCCCTTCTCCCATATTTAAGAAACTTGCAAGTAAGGCTGTATTTTCAGAAGACGCGACTGTCGACTGCTAACATTAGTGCCGCACCATCGCAAGTAGTGGGAGCAATGTTTGCATCGCTGGGAATTAATTACGGCGCGGTGATACGCTTAACATTGACGGCGGGGGATGTTTACCCAAGTCGGGGTTCGCCTGAGGATGCTTCAAGAAGGGTTCATCGCCACAATGAAGCGACTAATTGAAGGGGAACATCTAGCATATCTTCACCTGGCGAAATATTAAAATAAAGAACTTATGATATTTTTTCTATAACCAGCCTGCACGCAATGTGAAGTTTGCGTGGGGCCAGAGTATGTTTAGTTGTTAATGCCCTCTAGGATGTTATAATGGGAGCTCGACCAGTGCTAACAGATGCTATCTTCAGTGGCCTGAAGCTGCTTTACCAATATAAGATGTATATTTTTTATTGTATAAAGAACCTTACCGAAATTCCTTTTGTAAAAGAGCTTTCTGATCGAGAATAATCTAAAGTTAAAATATAAGATAAGTCAGGGTTATAAACGAACACATGTCGTCCTCCTAGCTTCGGGCCATCAACTTGATGGCGTGTCCATAAGGCTCGCTGTCTTTCTCAAGAATTATGTAAAATATGTACAAGGCAACGCCTGACAGTATATTGTATTTTGTTGACCACACGATTTTAATTTATAATTTTATTACTGTAACAAAAAAACGTATTTTAAAATATCTTATAATGGAGTTTTGTTATATATACTGTTTAATATTCTGTGCCATAAGAGCAAGAACATCACCAGTTGGATTGGCAAAGAACACTAATTCGATTGGAACATTGTGGTCACCAATTTGGACTTTTTTGCAGTGCTGTTACCAAATTGCTAGTTATCAATAAAACTTCTTAATAATTCACACTAAATTATTAGATGCTGATTTCGATTTTAGTACAATTATTTTCATCTTTTTAGGTTTGAGTACATTAAATGGGCTAATTAAACCTTATTTTAAGTACATTTTTCGCACTTTTAAATACAAATTTAGTACTGAATAAACAAAGTCAGTAAAAGTAAAAATATTATCCTTAAAGCAAGTATCTAAAAGTTTAGAGTGAAATATGTAAATGAAAATTCATAGAAATCAGAGAAGCAAACTATTTCTAAAAAATATTTATATACAACATTATATCATAAAATTAATCCCGCAGTAAAAAATTGTAACTTTTTTTCCTCCATAATTTTTTCCTACCTTCCATTTTGAATGCTAAATTTGTATTAATTACAGTGCGTGTTTGTCTGTATGCAAATGACCGAACGGACGTCACGGTAAGGTGATCGTATCATCAGAGGTCACTGTATAACATTAGAGAAGGGGGGCGGGGTCACGCCAACCTCCGCCCATGTTGACGAATCGCGTGGACGTGTTACTTAATAGCGTGTCCCCGTGACACAAGATGGCGGCCCTGCGTGATTCCTTTCAGCCGGGCCAATTTCCGCCGAACGTGCTGTAACGGCCGGAGCTGTCGCCGGAGCCCCTCTCGAGTTTAGATCCTGCATACATCACTTGGGACAGCCAGACAAGCTAGTATAGCCGTCAGAAGTCAGTGTCCCAGTTTAGAACCTGCATATACATCACTTGGGACAGCTAGCATTTGGGACAACTAGCATTTGGGACAGCTAGCATTTGGGATAGCTAGCATTTGGGATAGCTATAGCATAGCCGTCAGAAGTCGGTGTCCGAGCTTAGATCTGCATACCATTTGGGACAGATAGCATTTGGGACAGATAGCATTTGGGACACATAGCATTTGGGACAGATAGTATTTGGGACAGATAGCATTTGGGACAGCTAGCATTTGGGACAGCAAGCATAGCTGTCAGAAGTCAGTATGTGGGTGGAGGGAATGGCTGCTGTGGCTGCTGCTGGGAATCGAACTGGCCCCATTTCTAAAGACTAAACAACAATTTTTGATATCAATTTAGCATTTGCTCTATCATGAATTTGTTTATATGGTTTTTAATTTGACAGATAAAATTTCGAAGTTGAATCATTGCAGTAAACTTATTTCGCTTATAAGAATTAAAATACAAATTAGATCAATTGCGTTTTGGACATAAGCATGACATAAATATATAACCAACAATTTTTTAACGTGTTTTGCTTTTTTACATGATCATATACAGAGTTTATGTAAAGGTGGTAATTAAAGATGGGAGGAAAAATATCGAAAGGGTACAAATTTAAAATGTTAGAAGATGGAAGGTATACCAAGCTCAGAGATTTTAGGAAGCTATAGGTTAGTCCAATCATCAAAACAGGAAAACTTAAAATTTGAATGTGGACAGTCCACACCAAAGTATTTTCAAGTGACTCAAATTTTTTTCAAGTACCGAAGAACCAGGGCAGCCTAGAGGACTAGGACAAAGTGGAAATACCCCCTCCCCTCTACCACATACTCCTGATAACATTATAGACTCTACACTACACTCTTACTGTGTCCAATTCTTTATACCATTCCAAATTTTCAAAAATTATCAATCTGCAATGTCTTGGATTGAGAGAACCAGAAACTTTTGGTCGAGGGTGTACAACACATGACTTTGTGACCAAGTCTGACAACATGGAGGGCTCTATGTGACAACGTAATGACTGCGTGGCGACCTTCAAAAGTTTCTTTTTTATCAGACCACAATTGGGTACTTCTACTTACTAGTTACTACTTTGAAACCCCGAACATTCCGAAACTCTAACTTGAGCGTTTCGCAGGCTCATCAGAAACGGGGACGGCCACGACCTTGCAATCCATCCCGGCATTTGCCTGCGACTGAGGGAAACGTAGAAACCTCAGCCAGGATGGACGCCACAGCATTGTCAATGAACGGGAAGTGCAATGGTCCAAAGCCAGAGGGGAACCACACAGTGGAAAATCGCAACGATTTATCCCTGGGTGGAAAACATGTTTTTTTCGTATTATAAATGGTCAGCGATCAAAATATTAAACACGCTCGGCGTTGCTTGACTTCGGTGATCTGAAGGGACTCGGTTAAGCGCACTGCCAAAGGCAATTTTTTAAAGACCAAGATTTAGCTACAAGAAAGGTACACTCTTCTGACGCGGATGGTAGTCACTCGAGACGGTGTTCCAAGTGCACGCCACGACTGTGTGCCCGGCTATCGATTGTTGGAGCTGCTTCGAGCTGCTGTTTACCTTTACACTCATTTCCGTGACATAAATTGAAATAAAAAACTAGCTGCATGTTCCAGAATTATTATTATACCTCTATCATAAAAAAAAATATAAATGTTCGTATCAAAATTCAAGTATTTACAAGTCAAATCAGTTTAAAATAAAAACTAAACTTTTTTTATACCTCATGATGGTTTAAAATTATTGGTATACATCATTTTCTTGTTTCGAGAGTCATGTCATGATACGAGACTAAAGTTGACAAAACTTTTCTCATTGTTTGTAGAGCATCTAATAAAAGTTGTAACTTAATTATGGAGGGTTGCAATTGTTTGTTTGATATTTTACGACAAAGGGTCAAAGGTCACATATAATGTGTAATATGTAGGCGTTCGAGTGGTAAGTAGCTGGAGAAAATTACCAATGGTGCATGACGAAAAGAAGAATCAAACTGTGCTGCAGTAAAATTTTAAAAGAACGAACTGTCCGTGTCAAGGGACAGCCTGAATAATTAAAGATATCTCTGAAGAGCACTTATTAGTCTTAGTCTTAATATATATATAATGTCCATTCTAAATTAGTAAATTTTAGACTGAATATGATGAAAAAATAACAGGGGGAACGTTCGAGCTGTCCCGGAGTGTATATAGTAGTTCATATATAAACTCAAACTCGAGGACTCATGTACAACTTGAATGAATTTTCCCAGCTCCATATATTACGCAGGCGTCACATATTATATACTCTCGCTCGGAAACGAAGTGTTTCATAAAAGCCATGCAATAATGTTTAAAAAGAAAGACACGTTTCGTGTTTCAAAAATGAATTGAAAAAACTTGTTGTGTTTCTGAAACAAGAAAAGTGTTTACAAAATTCAAAAATTTATTCATCTTCCAAAGACATGTCAACAATCTAAATATTATAAGTTCAAAACGCAAGTGTAAGGGGGCACTTTTTGGAACACAAAATTGGCATTTGATTGTAATTACAACTGGCAATCTCTCCAGCCTGTACAAGGTAATTTAATATTTAATAAATTTATATATAATATCGTCGTAACTCTGAAAATTTAATATTGGCTGTCCGTTCCTTTCTGGATAGGTAAGATAGTGTCCTAATATTACCAAAGATTTTGGTCCAAATGTTAGTTTGTCGTGTTTTGTAACTCTGCCAATGTTGCATGCTTTTATATTCAACGGTGGAAACATACAATTTTGTTCCAGTAAGATTAACATTTCGTAGACCTATTCCTTATGAAATGTCGGTACGAAATATGTGCTATATATTATCATGATGCAGTGTGACTTACATAAGTATTACAGACACGATGTGAGTGATATCTTTTTTCTTAAGAAGTTAATCGATGGAAAAATAGACTGCCCTGAAATTCAGGCTGAACTCACAATCAGTCTAAATGTACCTGCAGCGAGACAAAACAGATCATCTCCCCCTTTCTACATAACATACCCAAGAGTTAATATTGATAAATATGCTTTTATTTCCAGAGTTCAATCATTTTGCAGTGAACTGTACAGAAAATACGAACTTGACATTCTCCATCAATCTTTGCATCAAGAAAATACAAGGCAAATGCATGTTTAATTATTTAATATAAATATAATTCAATATATGTTACCAAGATTTTATATAATAATTTTTGTACGTGTGCATTTTAAATTTTAACTAAGAATTTGTTTGTATGAACTATTGTATTCTTTATAATTAATCGGATTACCTAACCTGTAGTCTGTTATTTTTTAATAAATAAATATATATTGGTAAAAATGTTGTGGCTACCTGATTTAATTAATCTAAACAATCTCATGTCATTAAAAATATTAATTAATTTTTATTTTAAAATCTGATGCAGTTTAAATTATAATTCTCTTACTTAAATTATAATATTAAGTTAAAAACCTCTTTGTTTTGTTAAAGAGGTTAATTATGAAACATTCCACTTGTGTGGTTTAATCATTTTAATTTCAATTAGCACTGTAACGTTAGTGAAGTTAGCCCCTAGCTGGCCACTGAGTTAATCGCATCAGAGCAGCAGCTAGCAGCTGATTTGAAATGGAAATAACGCCAAGCATAAAATCTGCTCTTCGCTTCGAGAGAATTTCTTGTGAAGGGACCAATCAAAAGTTTTAGTCTTTGATGTGTGCACAAGTTTTGCTTTCCAGTCGACTGCAGCAGCGCCAGTTCAATCACTGGTAACGAGAGATTGTGCTCGCTCGTAGGAGGTCTTGCACTTTTAGTTTGTTTTTATTTAAAAAAACTTTATATCGAGAAAAGATATAAAACCAAGTAAATACTTTAAAACTTCTTTTTATAAATTTTTTTAAATATAATGATTATATGGTGTAGACCGTAGAGTTATTTTATAAATGCACATTTTATTGATGTTTAAAATTGTTAAGAGGTTTATAGTGAGATGGTCTCCATTCGCTATATAAAGTAGTCTACGTATAATAATATGAGTCACGGATATTTAGCATTTTATCTAGCATCTGAAAGTTAGCTGTTATTACAAGTGTCGTTTATCAGGTTTTGGATCTGACATTAGGTCTCTTCGCAAACACACAATCAGAAAGAATAGATTTTTATTGATGAATGATGAACCATAATATGTTCCATGTAAAGGTTCGTCAATAAAAATTGATTCTTTCTGATTGTGTATTTACGAACAGAGAGCTATTATCAATATTTTTATAATTATGCAGTTTGTGGATTGAATATAATAAAAGATGCATTGATTTTTTAAATAAAAAATGCACTTTTATTTCAATTTTTCCTCAATCAGATAAACAAAAACTAATATTTATGATGCAGCACTTAAGTTAAGCCATCTTTTCCAGAAATTGATTCAAGTGAAACTGAGGCTCCCCTAATATAACAAGAATTTTCTTACTGTAAAATTATTTTGTATTAAACGGTCAATATGTTTTTTTCTGAAGAAACAAATTTAAAATAATATATATTTATATAATATGTACAGTGATGCCTAATTATATGGCAATAAGCTATTATATAATAGTGTATAATATGTATATAGGACTGAATCAGACTTGACTATGTATAATAAAATAAATGTATAGTTCACTCATGACTATTAATATAGTATGGCTTCTGTTATACAGTACAGTATATTAAAAATAATAACCTTCTGGTATTATTCTTTAATATTAAATATTTTCCTATTTATATTGAAATCAGGAAAGCAATTTAAAAGGTATACCTAATAAGGATAGCTGATTCTATGTATACTTTATAAATAAAATAATATTGTTGAACTTAACAGCTAATTATTTACAAAACATCCACTCCATCTACTCTTCTGACTTATTAGGTGGTATTTAAATTAATATAATATAATATAATATAATATAATATAATATAATATAATATAATATAATATAATATAATATAATATAATATAATATAATATAATATAATATAATATAATATAATAAAATATAATATAATATAATATAATATAATATAATATAATATAATATAATATAATATAATATAATATAATATAATATAATATAATATAATATAATATAATATAATATAATATAATATAATATAATATAATATAATATAATATTCGCAAATCGTTGAGACCACATATAATTTTTTAAATTTGTTACCTACTAAATTATTTAAATATAGGAACTAAAAATTAAAAAAAAAATCCGACTTAAACCTGGTCTTATAGCTTTGCACCCACATTTAATTACGACTCTGCAGTGACTTTTATAATATCTGTTTGCAGCATGCAGGTGACATCTCTGACCGCGATGACATTTCCATGGTCCAGTCCCAGCATCCGATGATCTGCAGGCGTGATACCTCTCACTACTCAACTAACTGAGCAGAGGTTATTTGGTAATATTTTGTATCAACTCTCTTATAGTGGAGTATCGACCTCAAAAATTTTTATTGCAAAGATGGATTTAAAGGGTGCAAAGTTATGCTACTCTGATTTTTTTCGAGCCAGGGAACTGTTTTTCAAAAATTATTAAAAGCACAGAAAAGGGGACGACGCCTCTCTTAATAAAAGGATAGGACCCAAAGGGGCGTGGGTTTAAACCTGACCTCGGAAAAAAAATTAGAAATACTTCCTGAAAAGAAATCAGAATAGCATAACTTTGCACCCTCTATTCATTTCTGCAATAAGAAAATTTTGAGGTCAATACTTTGTTCCCTTTCATATTAATTATAAATGTATGTAGTGCACTCACACTACTGGCTCTTATTTAGTGCACTTTGACTGATTTACTGATTCATATATTGTAATATAGAATATTTATATAAATATTATTATATAGAAATTAATGAAATTATAATATATTTCATAATTATTCAAAATATTAAATACTATAATGCATTTTTGTTTTGAAATACTTAAACTGTGATTGTTGTGTATAAAACCTAATATTGTCTAAAAGAATTTTTTTAAAGTTTATATTTTACTTTCAATAAAATTATTTTTATTTTAATTTTCCTATTTAAAATTATTTTATATGAAAATACACACTAATTTAATTTATGTAATATATTACTTCTCATGTATTTAACTTTAAAGGATCATATAAAGGATGACATCAGAATATAGAATATGACATCTCTTATTTATAAATATCAGTTATATTTTTGGTAGCAGAAAATACTGCACATGCAAAAGTATAATGTAAATAACGTTCAGTTTTAATGCTATAGCATAGCATATATTTGTATAGTATACAATTATATGAAAATAGATCATCTGTCTTTTGGCACAGTTTTCTTTAGTTGATAATAAAAAAAAAAGTATAATCTAAATAAAGAGGATTTATAGTAAATTAAAGAAGTGTTTGAGAGATTGCTATTTTCTTTATTTACATACAACGACATCTATAAGGTGGATCGTCACAGCACAAAGCCTGTGGGGGGTAGGGGGGAGAGAGAGGGGATCTGTTTATAAACTGCGACTGTAAGTCACCACATTTGAAAATAAACGCGGGTCTTTGTGAGAAAACAAACGTCTAATTTCGTCCAGAAACAGTTTACATTGAGAGAGCTTACGTATATATTGTTACCTGCAGAAGACCCCCTTCTCTTTTAACTATAGTCACTGGTACATTATAAGATTACACACAATTTGGCTAAATTCTTCGGAGAGAGAGTCCGAAACGGACCAAACATAATGGATGTTTTTTTTTTAATACATCCATATTACCACAATAAAACAGGAGAAACGAATAAATTTTAATATTAGATACAGAGATAATTTGTAAAATTGTCATGATATAGAGTAGTCAGATTTTTTTAAAACGAATTTTTTTATATTTTATGTTATATTTTTTTTGTACATCTATTACACTCAGTGTGTATATTTATTTTTTTAACAACATTCATCCTTTTTTTTTTTACGTCTTTATTTTTTTTTTATATCTCATATACTTACATAATAATATAATAATAACATATATAATTAATAATATACATTCATACTTTTATCTCACTTACTATAATATAATAATATTGTTTCTTTCAAGGAGTGTAAAAATTACAATTAAATATTTTAAATTTTTATTTTTTAATAATATTATTCACACCTAGTGCCCATTTTTTCATCTTAATATAATTTTTTTAATTAATAATTATTTTCATTAATTCTATACATTTAAATAAAATGAGCTCATCATTTAATAGATTGCTGTTGGATACATTATTGCACTGCGAACAGATTTGGTCCTACCACCAGGTGGGTACATATCCCAAACCTGAGCCTGGTTGTCACGAAAGGTCCGCCGGGACCACCGGAAGTCGACCGATGGCCGCGTGAGCACCGGCTTGGTGCGCTGCTCGTGTCTTGCGAGAGACGAACACCTTTGAACACCCTTCGGAGGTGCAGCGGTGCAGTTCTGCAAGGTGTACCTGCTCGTAGTGGTCCTTGAGACTACCACCATCCCTCAGAGGGGTGCGGCAAAAGCGGCAGGGTAGGTGACCCTCGCGGTCAGGGGTGGGCAGGTCCTCTTCAAGACACAGCAGAAGTTGCGGGGTGCCCGGAGGAACTGGGGACTGCGGTGGGGACGCGGGGGATGAAGGGGGTTCGGACCCTGACGATAGGTGGCGCTCACGACCGTTCATTTGAAGACCGAATCCTCCGAGGCCTCCAAAGCCTGCAGGTAAGCCCAGGCCTGGTAGTAAGAGAGGATGAGGACCAGGGAGGCCTGGTGGAAGTCGGTCACCGTTCATTAACAGCTGTTCAGCCAGTCCAGGTGGGAGGTGGTTTTTATAAGCGTCCAAATTAAACGCAGAGTCTGCGTAAAGTCTTGCGAGAAACTCGCTGTGAAGAGAAGGATTCGCGGCAAGGGAGGCGAACGGGGACTTGTCCATGAACAGTCCACCCTTGTCCGAGGATGTAGAGAGCAATTTTCGATGTAGGTTTAAATTAGCACTATGTCGATCTCTACTTCGTTTTGATGGAAACGCAGCATTACAACCATCTACTGTACAACGATGCATTAATTTTAAATGCACATTTTGATAATGTGTTTTAACTCCAAAATGATTCTGAAATATTTTCCCACAAGCAGTACACCGTCTTGGATTATCTTTATCTATGGGAACGTCTAAAGATCCCATTAAAGCCGCGGTGTCCCGAAAGTGAGCGAATGCTCCCGAGCCACCTAGTATTCCACTCTGACTGTCTCCTTCGGGGGAGTCCGGGTTGGAAATTGAGCCGCCACCATCTTCTATGGGTGAGTGTGCGGGGCTGGGGGGCCCCGTGAGTGATCCTGCGCCTGAGATTGGGGGTGGCGGGTGAGTAAGTCCCAATCCCAGGCCTAATGGAAAGGGCAACGGGGTTGACATATCAAGCCCGAAATGGCCCTGTGAGAGATTTTCAAGTTGTCGGAGAGCGTGTGACGAGTCTAAACTTTCAACATCTTCATCGTCACTACCCCCGGACTTCTCGCTCTTGACCTTCCCTTCCACAGGGGAAGTACCCTCCTCTTTCTCCTCACCGGGCTCTTGTTTAAGAGGAGAGCCCTCACGCTTGACCTCCCGCTCCTCGGTCTCCCGTTCTCCGTTCTCCGTCACATGCTCACGGCTCGGTGCTCGCTCCTCTCTCTTCACCTCCATCACCTTCTCCTCCACCTTCGAGTCCTTGTTCTCCGTTGACTCGGTTCTCTGTGGAGGGGTCATGTCCCGACTTTCATCTGCAAATACCACGTCATTGGACGAGTCATCGCTGGACAGGTCATCTACATCACCAACCTGAGGGATGGCACAGCGGGTAGGGTTTTGGTTCTTACGTTTCCGTACCCCCGCACCATTTCCACCCCTGGAAGCAGGAGTGTCCGCACTTCCTTCCCGGACACTATTATTGTCCACACTCAGGGAGTCATCATTACTGTCCAGGTTACTCAGTTCGTCGTCCAGGTCGGACATGGACATCTTGGCCCTCTTGGCCATCATCCCGTCCTGTCCAGGCTCGTCTGACGAGATGGAACCTCCTGAGGACGTGGTCATGCTGCTGTGCATGCTCAGCTCGAGGCGTCGCGCGGTGTCTTCGGCGAGACGTTGCACGCTGAGGTCGGTGGCGGCGCCTGGTGGTGGAGGCGCCAACTGATGGTGCGGCCGCATGTCAGGGGGTGGGGTGAGGAGTGGGAACGAGGACATGGGGCTGAAAGCAAGGGGGTTGAGTCCAGAAAGACCAAGGGGTTGATGAGGGGGTAGTAAGAGAGGGTGGGGTTGAGCACTACGTCCATCATGGGGTGAGATCTTCCTTCGTAAATGTGGTGAGTGAAGTTTGGGGTTAGGATTAGCACTATGTCTATTACGACTTCTGCGAGAACTAAACATCATATTGCAACCTTCCACTGTACATTTATGCATTTCTCTTAAATGTACAGCTGAAAAATGTATTTTTAAAGCCCCTTTATCACAGAAAGTTTTGAGGCATACATTACATTGAACTCTCTTTTTACCTGTAGCTGGATTAATTAATTGTGTTCCAAGATTTACTGGAGTCCACTGTCGTTTCATTGGTGTGGACGCTTTGCGATGGTGGCGCTGCTTGTCATCGTCTCTATCCCGACTCAGATTGAGGGCGCTCTGAGAGTTCTCGTCGTCCGAGCCAAAGTCACTTCCGCTCATGTCCTCGGACTTTGCGCTGCCGTGGTGTTCCATGGAGAACGAGTGTCCCATGCCGGGGAACATGAGGGGCGGCAGACACGAGGGACTGCTCACGCTCAGGTTCAGGCCGGGGCTCGTGTCAGAGGCCTCGGACACACGTCGGTGTGGGTGTTGAGGAACTCCTGGAGGCAGACGAGGCCCCCGATCAGGACTGCCACGTCCCCCCATGGCGGCAAGCTCTTTGCGGAAGTCGATGGGTTGCATACTTTGCAGACGGTTGAGCGGAGACAAGCTGAGCGGGCTGGTGGCTGAGCTAGCGGGGGATGAAGAACCACCGCGTGTGGGGCCGTTGGAGGCAGCACCCATACCAGGTAGCTTCAGGAAGCTGATAGCCGTGGTACTGGGGGGCATGGGTGGGGCTTGAGATACTGGGGGCGGTGGGGGTGGGGCTCTAGGTGGGGGAAGTGGTTCTCGCTTTGGAGACGGGGGTGGTGGGGAGGCGGCATGCGGGGGCGGCCTCTGTTGGGGTAGAGCCGTCGGTGCGTGAGGGGGTAGGTGGATACTCTGAGACGTGGGGGTGGGGAGAGAGTTGGTCGGGGGACTTTGGACTCGGTTCGATCGTTCGATGAACTTCTTGATGTCGGATTCGATGCGTGTGTTATTACGGAGAGGGGGCGGGGGAGGTGGGGGTGGCAGTGACGGGGGCAGCAGATCGGGGGAGTCGAGGGCCAGAAGTTGTTGCGTGATGGCGCGCGTCTCTCCAAACCGAAGGAACTGCTGGAGTACCAGGGGTTCCTCCTCGCGGGTGCACATGTGCCAGCGGTCCAGCACGCCGCCGTGGGGGTCCTGAAACACGAGGACATGGTTAGTCGAGGAACTGGAGGGCCGTGGTACATGGTCATGTCAATATTTGTATCATATAAAATAATAGAGGCTGCAAGTGAGTGCGCCCGCGATGTGCAACTGTTGTTGGTATAATAGGGTCCATATCTTGCACTTGAAAATGAAGCAAAGTGTTTTTTTAACTTTTCTCGGTTATAAATCAAGTAAAAAAATCTAAATCTTGAATTATCTACTTTATTTTTCAGTTTGGACCAAAGTTCCGTAAAGGAATGTTCCCTAAAAAATCTTATTCTTATAGTGAAAAAATGAATTCACGTATTTTTTTTTTTTCATAGATTTAGATAGGACGGTGAGAACACCAAAAAATCAGCTGACTTGAAGCCTCTATTGCATATGGCTGCAGGAAATAAAATAACTTCAGTGAACAACGGCAATTCATTTATTTATTTTTTTAAGCATTTAACACATGCTTTAGCTTTTCGTAACAGATATTTATTTATAATATACTGCATATTAAAATTTTCGAAATGATATTCGTTTTATTGAAGACGTATTTTGTAATATATACATCTGATCTTCACTGCATCTCGTATTTCACTGTAAATATTATTATTGCAACAGCTGAGTTTTAAAATTTTATTACTATTCCATATAATAAAAACGCATGTTGAATTTATTAATAAATTTTTATTGTTAAATAATAAATTATAGGTGTTGATTGTTGATGCAAACGTTACTAATTATAATAAACAGCATAACCCAATTTTTTTCGTTAAGTGAGGATTTTGTATTCCTTATTTATCGTTTAGTTGACTGAAAAGTACGCACAGTAAAATAAAATTGGTTCCAATGTTAAAAAAAGTTACTCCAAGGTTTGCAAGAAAAAAAAAGTCCGCGCGGCCATTAGAGCGCGGGTAAAAAAGTGGCCGCGGTCTTTATCCCCGCGCTGCGACCAACCACGCCTGACAAACTCGCTGATCGTATAATTAAACTAAATACCAGGTTCTCCAGAACAGGGAAATGACTTGAAAAACATTAAATAACATCTGATTAAATCCTTTTGACCCAGCAAGTTACTACACGCATGAAATTATCTCTTCCATGATAGAGCGCAGGATCACATAGGTGGCAATTCAAACTCGTGGGAAATATTAGACGTTTGACGAAACGTTTAATAATAATAAAAAAAAGTTGACCCTCGGTTGTTAAAGTTGAGTCCATGCAGAGGTAGGCAGCACAAACTCTAATTGTTATTGTTGGAGTGGAGCGCACGCAATCTCTACCGTCACAGAACGAGTCACGAAGCATATACTATATAATAAAATAATCGGTAAAAAAAAAAAGTTGAAATAATTTTTGTTAAATATATCCTTGTAAATACTACGATTTAAATAATAACAACAAGTATTAAAAAATCTTACGCAAAAAGGACAAGTGGTATGGGATAATGTATTTTGATTTGATGATATTATATTATTGGGCAGATAATTCACTCATGCAATTACCTATACACTGCAAAAAATCGGTATTCAGACCCTCCATGCTTTTAACATTTACTGAACGTTAAAAGTATTTAGAAAAATAGCTAAATGTCTTTGCTATTTAATCACTGTTTTTACCATTTAAAATCTAACGTTTTAAACATTAGATTTTTGTTAATAGAATTAGCATTCAGAAATTGCATGTTAATAGCATTTAGAAGTATTATATGCGGAATAGATCGTAATATATTTTAGGGGTCGACCCTTAGAGGGTCATTATTCTTACTGAAACAATTAAAGCCAATGCTAAATCCATAATCCTCACAGTTTTTGACAAATTTTGTTATAAATATTTGTATACTTAAAAAAATGACCCCTGTTAGACCCCAAGGGTCGACCCTTAAAATGCGTAAATAAGAGCTCTAAAGTTAATTAAGGACATTGCTAATGTCAATTTTGCAATTTTTCACGAAAAAAAAATTTAAGGGTCTTTTGACCCTTAAGGGTCAAAGGGTCGCAAATTTAAGGGTCACCATTAGAACCGCCATCAAATTTTACCCTAGAGTCGAAATTTGTATAACCTTGTATTAAAATGAACCCTTGTCATTTCACCATAGCTCTTATTTATTTTATATACCTCAATAATACTCTTCCTACTAAGAAAGCATTAGCAGTGCAGTGGTAAGGGTATGATCGAAAGTGATTACCGAAGTTAAGCTGGCGAGTAGTTAGATTGGTGATCACTTTTTAGCTTTTTACAACAGGTATGAAGACCGTAAACAATAAAAGCATTGAGAAGCTAAACACTTTTGGTGATGTAAAAGTGATTGTGGAGATTCTCAATGCCTTTGGTATTTAGTTGTTTTTGCAGTGTAGTTATAGAATTATTACTTTGATTATAATACGCGCAAGGTATTATGGGAGAAGTTATTTCTGTCTGAAGTTCTGGAGGCTAGCGGGAATGTGTAAACAATCCTATAGTCGTCTCCACAATAGACTCTTTTTAGACGACAAGATTTTACGACGAAAAAAAAAAAAAAAAAAAAATCACTTTTATCATAAACAAAAAATATCTTGTATATTTTGGCACCTTAACTAAAGAAATTAAAAATAGATTTGTTTAAAAATTTTGTGTTTTTTGAAGAACAAAAAAATTGACACGTGTGACATTCGTGTCATCTGCTATATATAGTAGTGATTTTTAATTGTTTATTGAAATTAAGAAACACGAGCAACATGTAAGTAATACACCTCGCAGGATAGGAAGAACGTTATTCCTAATTAATCATGTGGGATAGGTAAGAAGACTGCGCACCTATCACAAAAATATTTTAAGTTCTGGCAGTATTATACCGAGCATAATATAGATAGACAAAGGTATAATTGTTATTGTGTATCGAGGTCCAAATGAATAATTAATGCAAAGAAACATGATGCATCGGAAGAGTGGCGAAAACACTTACAAAATCATAAGACATTGCTGGGTCTAGACGAAGAGCCAGCAGGAATTTAAAATGATAACAATACTATTATAAGGGGTATTCACAAAGCCTTAAGGTCACATTTAGGGCACACTACTTTGAGTCTTAAAATTTTATCTAAAATTAGGCGTAAAATGTGACCTTATATACAAACAGGACCTTCAATCGAGTCTTTGCATCTGCCACAACATTGCATGGAAGGCTTAATTTTAGGTCCGATTTAAAACACGATTTTAAGGCTCAAAATAGTGCGCCCTAAAGAGTCCCTTAAATCTTTGTGAACGTATAAAGTCACTTATGACCGGTGAACAACAGGGTTAAGAAAATAAAATCACTCCGAATATTGGAGTTCTATCGAACTGAGTGCTTCTTATATAACGCATGTTCGTTACTGCAGTGAAACCCAAGCCCCTGGCGTCCGCTCACCCCTTTGCTGCCTCTAATGGCTGATTCAATTAGACGTTTTGTCTGACGATCCTCCCTCGAGCGGCTCGTTACTGGACCGTGTCACCCCCCCCCCCCCCCCGGGAGGTGCACGTATCACCAACCGCAAGAAACAAGACAAATATTTTTATATTGCCGACGCTTCAATCAACTCAATTTATTATCTGTAACAAAAAGTGCCGGGGAAAAAATGTTCCGGATGCGATACCTGGTTATTATATACTGAAAAAGATATAGTAATGAAATCAATGACTGTTTCAAAAAGTATCATAAAAAACAACGGTATCTTATGTATTCTTAATAACACTGTGAATGATATTTCTATCAGAATTTAGAAAATATTTTCTCCTTTTGGAGTTTTGCATCATAAAAAAGTAACGCGTGAAAGAGCTTAAATAAAAAATTTCATTACGTAATATTATGCTGCATAAAGGTTGATTCACATGAGCGATGCGACGTAATTTTGACGCACAAACTGTGAAATTCTATAAGTCACAATATAGCGACGTATTTTTTAATTCACCGCCAAATGCGCATAATTTGCGGCGTGCCGAACGATCTCTCGTGTAAATTAAACTTTCTATAACTGCGATCAAACTCCGAATGAACATCATCTGCTTGATGCAAGGTCGAGGCCAGGTGACCTCCTCATAAGTTATAATCACAGAGGGGGTTGTGATGCGGCCCAGCAGCTGCAGCCCGCGGCCTATAGTCAGCTGCCAGATGACCCATCAAAATGAACATCGCGAACCGCATGGCTCGGACCATTGATTGTATTTTATTCGGATATAAGTTTCACCGTACTGCAATAACTTGGCTGCACAAATTTTAGTCTCGACAGTTTTTTGTTTGGGTAAGTAGTTCAATTTGCACTCAAAACATGCAAAATTATTTGTAATTACGGCACATATAACGTTAAAACAGTAACTTGAAAAGGTCTGAAGTTTCATTTGTGCATCACATTGTACACTTCGGAATATCATGAACGCTTCCCTGCTGTTTTTCAAAATTGTCACACGACCATATATATATATATATATATGGAGCTGCAAGATAACATTCGGGCTGTCCCGAAGTGTGACTTTTGACAATGACCTATAGTTATAATAAGATATTTTCAAAAATTTAATGTCTTATATCGAGCGTTCTTGTGGTAGTGAAATACGAGTGAAATTTAGCAATGCGCATCATAAATAATTTAATATTTAACTTAAATTTGTTATTCTTTATTAACTTTTTAACAATATTGTAATAATATTTGTATATATATAAATTAAATAAAGTTGTTTATTTTATTTTTTTTACATTTTTTACTACATAACACAAAACTTGGTATACGACGATATGTATAACACATGGAAGTAAACAGATTTTAAATATAATTTTTGGTTCTTCCGAGGTAGAAAATATTTCATTATTATTATTTTGTTACAACATGTTATATACTCGCTAATACCTCATCGTTCTTGTCTGATATGAAGGAGGAGAGGAGAGGTTGATATTATTTACCCTCCCCCCCCCCATGTAGGCAACTTTAATGAAGCCCCAAGCTTGCACCCCTAATCGTGTTTGTCTGTATATATCCCATGAGGTGCGCGCGACGCCATCTTTGCTCCTCATAATTACGAGGACAAGAGACAGGATGCAAAGTCAGGCAAGAAAACCAAAAGGGTTGATCCTCCCCTAAAGAGTCTTCTCTCCCTCTTTTCCGGGATTATAATATACCTGCTGCTGCTGGAGCAAGCGCCTACCTTATTAATAATGTACGTCCCACTCTCTCTCTTTTTATATTTATAATGCTTACTTTTTGTAAACTGAAAGTATATAAGCGTGGGGGGGTGACAGAACAAAACTGCCCGAGAAAAAACACCAGAGAGAAAATTAAATTAATTTTTTAATATTTTTTTAAGGCTCTTTATATATATGTAAGCAAATAATAAAAAAAAAATGAAGTGGATTTATTTTTTCTCAGTAAGGGGTTCTTTTACGCTGAGATTTGTTTTTTCTCTAATTGGCTACCAATATTTGAATGATAATTTTTATACTTGGAGTCCAATTAACAAACAGCAACTCACGTGAAAAACCTCTTTTAAAAAAATATATATTTTATATTAAAAAATACGATAAGATGTATATTTCATAATTACTATATAAGGAATAAAAACAACTTATTATTAAAACCCCTTTTTAAAATATTCATAAGTGCAAGATAATATCTCAAATAAAACTGTCAACAACTTTTTATATATAGAGCATTTGATTGAATTATTTACAGCTGGCGTCGTGAAAATTATTACACTTTTTTTTTTTTTAAATGTAATTTCATTGCATGAAACACAGCATGATATTTTTAATGTAAAAAAATTGGCAGCCAAAGTTATGATGATGTCGGGCATCTGTTCCCATTGATTTCACGCCATCGTCCGCTTTGTTCAAACGTCAGGTTATAAGGACAGGTAAGCCCCCGCGTCATCTGGCTACCAAACTTTCTACCAAAATTACACTCATTAACCCATTAAAGCCTAGCGATGCATTTTAGCATCGCAAAACACTCCCTGGCAAAAAATTATTTAAAAATAAAGTTACGATGCTATATTGCTAAAAACAGTCAATAACTATTTGCATTGACCCTATAGATATGCTAATATATCAATTTTAATTTTTTTAAAAAAAAATGCCCATCAGACGCTAAGTCAAAGTTGGGGTACAAATTTTGTTCGCCTTCTGCTCAAAGTTATTTTGCAAATATTTTATTAACTTTTTTAAAAATTGTAGTAAAATTTTAATTCTTATATGAAAATGCTCCCTATATACTACACTTTGAAGTAAAAAATCAAAAAGTTGGTTGACATAAATATTTTGGGTGATATGCCGTGTGAAGGAAGAGTGATGCCAAATTGCATCGCTAGGCTCTAATGTAGTCAATTTCTGCTTTTTTGCTGTTTTGAGGTTACGACCTCTTACAGTCCAAAAAAGTTTTTTGGGGGTCTCTAATGGGTAGATTCTTCTGTTTTATGTCAAAACAAAAATTCAGAGGGTCCCAAGTAGGCCCTAAAGGCAAAGGACCCACTTTGACATCACTTATAGAAACAAAATAAAGTGTCAAAAAAGACAATGGCTATTCAAATTTGTTATCTGGGTGTTGAATATGATTTTTTATGTTACTTGGAAGCATATGAAGGGACTTCAACGGGTCCCAACAAGGGGTCCCAAGGGTCCCAGAGTAGTTTTTTGCTCCCTATTCTTTTTATCACTGTAATTGAATACCATATAGAAAGTATTATTTGAACTTATGGCATTGCAAGTTCCAAGATACAAGATGCAAGTTACATGGTGGGGCCCATGCAGGGCCTCATATGAGACCCAGGGGCCCATATTACTCTTGCTCCTATATTTTAGTTTGGTATTTTATTTATTTTCTAATGCGGTCCTCAGTGTCTTTATTCCAGTAAAGTGTAACCCGTACCCTCAAGCTAGCGATAATTTTGTAAATATACAGTTAGCTTGAAAAAACGGGTAACCCTTTAGTAGCACAAAGGCAATGAGCATTTTACATTAGAAAATAATCAAAGTATGTAAGATGCCAAAATACAATATAAGAGCAAGCGTATTATGGGTCCCATGTGAGGCCGTGCATAGACTCCGCCATCATGTTCATACCTTGCAATGCTAGCTCAAACAATACACTCGAATCTACTGTTTGAGCTAGCATTGCAAGGTATATCCCAACATGATGGCGGAGTCTATGCACGGCCTCACATGGGACCCAGGGACCCATAATACGCTTGCTCTTATATTGTATTTTGGCATCTTACATATTTTCTAATGTAATGCTCACTGCCTTTGCGCTACTAAAGGGTTACCCGTTTTTTCAAGCTAACTGTATATTTACAAAATTATCGCTAGCTTGAGGGTACGGGTTACACTTTACTGGAATAAAGACACTGAGGACCGCATTAGAAAATAAATAAAATACCAAACTAAAATATAGGAGCAAGAGTAATATGGGCCCCTGGGTCTCATATGAGGCCCTGCATGGGCCCCACCATGTAACTTGCATCTTGTATCTTGGGACTTGCAATGCCATAAGTTCAAATAATACTTTCTATATGGTATTCAATTACAGTGATAAAAAGAATAGGGAGCAAAAAACTACTCTGGGACCCTTGGGACCCCTTGTTGGGACCCGTTGAAGTCCCTTCATATGCTTCCAAGTAACATAAAAAATCATATTCAACACCCAGATAACAAATTTGAATAGCCATTGTCTTTTTTGACACTTTATTTTGTTTCTATAAGTGATGTCAAAGTGGGTCCTTTGCCTTTAGGGCCCACTTGGGACCCTCTGAATTTTTGTTTTGACATAAAACAGAAGAATCTACCCATTAGAGACCCCCAAAAAACTTTTTTGGACTGTAAGAGGTCGTAACCTCAAAACAGCAAAAAAGCAGAAATTGACTACATTAGAGCCTAGCGATGCAATTTAGCATCACTCTTTAATTGTCAATTAAAACGTCAATTAAAATTTAAAAAAATTAAAATTTTGATTTTTCTTACTTAGAGACCTAATACTTTCAAATTATAGCAAAACAAATTAAATATGAAACAAAAAATTAATTCAGGCTCTAATGGGTTAACTTAAAGTAAATTGTTGCAAGTTAATTAAATTATAATCACAATATCACGAAATGTAATTAGACTGTACTACTTATTAATTGAAAATATTTGTTTAATTTTTTACTATCATTTCTTTTGACACAAAATCCTCAATTTATAATTATTACTTGCCATTGCACATATCTAAACTATATCCTAATTAACATTGTGTTAATTAATTTAGTTTTATTTAGAATAAATCTGAATTGCCTGTTATTATATGATCTTGATTTTCGCACATAAATATAGTATTATAATGTTCTATATATATTTAATTATACATGTGCGAAAATTATAATATAATGCGTTGATAAATTAGTCATATTTTTACAATTTCTCGGATGCATTTTTCACATTAACTTTTAAAATAACTTGCATATAATTATGTTATATTATATGAAACTTGACTCGCCGTATTGCTAAATTGATGCGAGTATTATATATTATATACTTCTTATTTGCATGTAGTAGCATCATTTCTGCATTCGCATTAAAGCTTGCGTCCATCAGTCTATTAAAATGTTCCCGCCTGAATTTGCCGGAATTAAATTAATTTATAATTATTTACAATATTAATTTTTTAATGAATTTCTCAATGTTCCCGATTACATATTTACTGATTCAATGCAATTTAAATGAGTCATGCAGTAGCGCCATACTCGGTGGAAATACTAACTACCTGATATGTTCTTCGGATACGCCTAACATTAAAAAGCCTCGGTGGGGAGAACAAATTCACACATTATATCAGTGCTTACCTGTAAGATGTAGCCCCTGGAGTAATCATCGTGGGTCCAGCCGAAGCCGTGGAGGACCTGCAGGACTTCCTCTCGCTGCAGGACGGAGAACAGTCGGTCCAGCAGGATTTTCAGCCTGATGGGCAGGGCCTGGCACCCGTACAGAACCAGCGACGCGATGTCGAATGCCACGTTGGGTTGTACGGGCTCTACCTGGCCCTGGGAACCGCCATACAGGTGGCGAAAACCCAGCTTGTCTAGCGCTGTAACAGAAGAGGAGGATACTTAGTACTTGGGCAAAGGTCAGGGGATATGGGCACAGGGTAAAGCGTTGGAATATTTCCCTCTGCAGCCTTAATTATTAATCACCATTCAAAGTCAGAATAACACAGTGTATGGTGATTAACAAGGCTGCAAGAGGGAAATTTTCCAAGATAACGAGTATACATATTAGGGTCCAATAATACGAATTGGTATTATAAGGTTATTATTCCACAAAGTGGGCGTGGCGTACATACTTCTGAAAACACTTCACATCGCAATGTCACGGAAATTATTTAGTAACTCAGGTCTCTATTACAGGTGGAAGGTTCAGGTACAGGTGCATGATGGTAGGTTCAAGAGATGACGTGTTATTATCTCAGAAAAACAACGGACAGCTAAATCGTAGCTCAATTACCTTCTTTAACTTTTTATATTTTTCAATACATTTCAAATCTTTAACAATAATATCCCAAAATAAATTTGATCTTTTATTCGCTACCTTCGTCTAATTTCCTCTTATTTTGCATCATTTTAGAGTGAAAAAGCCGATATTACGTTTCCCCCCCCCCCCCCCTCTTATGGAGCAAAATACGTTAGAAATATTGTCTTCATTTCATCCTCACTTTGAGCGAAGAAGAAATAAAATGTTTTTGAAATAAAAAGATTAGGTGTAAAGATGAATTGAAGACGTAATTTTTCAACTAGGGTACCTTCAAATAGCAAGCATGTATAAATATTAATTAAAATTAAATTAAAAGATTATAATAAATATTGAAGAAGTCCTTAAAACAATCTGAGTACAAACTTTGCTAGATTGTGACAAATCTTTAATATCTGACAGCCCGAACTTTGTTAATATCAGCCAAATGAAATTACAAGCCACAGTACGTTGAACACATGGGACGATTATTTAATAACATGCCTCTCCATTACTGATGGGCGCACTTTCAGTATAATAACTTAGAGAGGGTCAGAATTTTGATAAGGGGAGTCCTCTCCTCCCCCTTATACTGTCACTCAATGTGTGACGTCATCCGCTGTAATTGTAAAAATTAAAAATGCTATCAAAATTATTACCTTGTTCCAGCATGGCTGCTGACTCTATCATGCGTGATGCCGTGTGCTGGTAACCTCGACTAAAAACATCTACCTGGCCGCGCGCTCGGCAGGATACTAAGGTATAAGCAAGGACACTTTACCTGAGACAAATCGAAACGCCGACGGCGCCGCTTTACCTCGAGACGAGTTTTAAGTGAACTGAAGAACAAAAACTCCCGCTGTTGTAAAAATCTGACCCGACTTTTTTTTTTGACAGCGGGGGAGGAAAAATGTCATCAGAAAAAAAAAAAAAAAAATAAAAATTGTACCTACTGATTGACTTTAGAAAAAGTCCCCTGGCTATTTTTACCTTTTTTTTTTATTTAGTAGAGAGACCAATTACAGCGAGCTGAGACTCAGTAGGGAGTCTATTCTTTGATCAGACTCTCTTTGTCACTCGACCGACCTTTAATTTAAAAAAAATATACCATTAATTTTAAATAATAATTTAAAAGCTTTTTCTCACGCCTGCCGCTGTGTAATTCGCAAACTTTTCTTCACGACAGACAAATATTTCAACTTAGTGGTGACAGAGTCTTGGTAAATTTACCGCCAAATAGCCAGCCATATACACCTCTGGACACGACGAACTCCTGCTTTGTTTAATACTACGGAGTCTATGGAGGCGTGGGGAAACTATTTTGATATTGATTTTGCATGCCCTAGTTGAAAAGTTACGTCTTCAACTCATCCTTTACACGTCTAAACCTAATCTTTTTAACTCAAAAACACATCTTACATTTTATTTCTTCCTCGCTCAAAATGAGGATGAAATGGAAACAATTACTATTTTTAACATTTTATGTTCAATAAGAGGAAAGAAGACATAATCTCGTCTTTTCCTTCTTTTTTTTTTCTCTAAAATGGTGCAAAATAGGAGGAAATTAGACGAGAAGAGAGCTTTTTAGCGAATAAAAAATGAAATTTATTTTAAATCGGGTGGGAGCTCCCAAAATTTCAAATCTGCATGTCTCTCTATATTGCAGCTGCAACTCTAGGCGTTTTAGCAATGGAGGCAGGAGTAAAGTTCATGCTTTCCAGAGGTATACCCTTGCAAATAGCCCCAAATAGTACTGAGGCAGGTACAGAGACTTGTGCATAATTTGGTGTGACGTCATGATGGCACGCGACAGCAGTTAATGTAATTGCTCTGATCTGCCGCTCTAAGTGCGCTGAGTTGCGAGGGCGACTCTGCCACATAAAGAACACTTTGAAAACGATAAAACAATTTTTTTGTATGAAAGTGACGCATCTTATAGCTTTTCATCAAGTCAAATTACTTTTTGTACTTTAGTATGAAGTCAGAGATATTATATATAACAGCTGCATAAGCCACCAAAAATATATACGCCCTTTTTAACACAAATATGGACAATTGAATTGTAGAGTCCGTGATGTAAGGAAGTAAGCTGTAATGTGATTAGATGGTACGTCACAAGTACAATTTATCAAAAGTGTAATAATAATAATGCTATAAAAAGAAGTTAGCTTTCTTCGCTACGCTTGTAATTAGACATCAATAATTGAAGAAGAACAGAGAGTTCAGTGACATGCACTGGAGACTTGGGGAAGAGGAAGGGAGAGAGGGAGGGAGAGAGAGGGAGAGCCCCACCCACTCACACGTCGGAACTTACTCGCGAGTCTTTCCTGTCCGTCAAAAAGTTTCTGTGTGCTTCCTTGCTTGCCACTGCAAATCATTAATAAGTCAAGCTCTAGGAGAAAAAGTAAAGGGAAACGAATGTATGCTTGCTACTTCTATATACCTTTTATATATTTCCTTTTATAACATACTCCTATATGAAGCACACGTATATATATGAAAGGTTTTTTTTTCGTGTAAACACGGAGGCACACCGCAAGCTCTTTTCATCATTTGCTGAAAGTATAAAACATGTTAGGTGGTTTTAATATGGGATATTTAGCGCTCTGACTTACTATAATATGAATAAGTGTGTACCATTATATAATGCGTATATTATATCATGTTATATAGAGACAGAATAAATTTTGTCTAATAAGTAAATGCTCGTTTTTCACCTGACCGTACTTCAAAGGCGGTTCTGTCTAGAGTGACAAACTGCACCGAACTACCTGCTGCACACCGATTATGCACTTCTCTGTCGTCGGGACCTTTTTTCTCCTCAAGAGCCGATGACGCCAACAACAAAGCTCCTGACCATCATGTTTTTTTCTGAAAGTCATCGGTGAAGATTCCCGCCCCCAAAACTCCCGCCTCCCAGATGCTACTCCCCCTTCATTAATATAATATTAACAGGAATTTTTGAAAACAATTTTAATTTTAATAACAAAAATTTTTATATAAATACTCTCGCTTTTATGATTAAATAATATTAAGATAAAATATTTTAAAATATAAATTAATTTTTGGGTATATTATAGTTAAATTCTTGAGATATATACCCCCTGAAGGCTTCTTTGTTATATATTTATTTCTCACTCTAAGATACGAAACTCCAATTAATTACGAAGTAAAAAAAGAAAAACGAAAGAATTGACTTGAATGACGTAGCTCCGAGAGCTTTATGCTTTTCACTTTTGTTCTGTTAGGAAAACAGAGCTGCTAAAAAATAGAAGATGCATTGACAAGAGAGGCTAACAAGAGGTAACACCAACAAAGATCGAGCGGCACAAATTAAAATTACAACGAGCCTCACGAGTTAATTATTGAGAACATTTGCTGCTGGAAAAAAAATGTTTTTTTTTTTTTTTTCTCCTCCCTCACCGGGGCTTTAAACAGCTCCAGTGGTAAATAATAATGGAGAGAATATTCTCTTCATGTCTTTATATTAACGTTTTTACATCTTTTTAATACAAAAACTAGGACATTTTGTGAAAAACGAGAGAGTTTGTCCAATTAAAAATTTATTAAAACAAGCTTACTATTCTTCTTATGCTTGAGTAAATTCTAACAAAACAAAAATGACCACTCTTATACATGAAGAAAATTTGAATAAAAAATTTAAGAAATTAATTATTAATGATATGTGGAGAAGTTAAAAACCCTGTTTTAAAAAAACTTTGTATATATGGTTGAAGCTTATATAAAAAAGATATAATAATAATTAAAATATGCTGAGGTAAAAAATTAAGCCCCTTGGTGGGTATGCAACTGTTTCTACGCCCCTGCGTCTCCGCAACCCTTCGTGCAGCATGTCTTTGGCTTTCTATAGAGCGGTTGTGGCCAAATGTTTTACCAAATAGAAAGACATGCAGTTTAGTAAATATAATCTAAACAGAGGAAAGAAATCACAGAGATTTCATCTGATTTTCTATTTAAATGTTACGAATATTTTTATAATCTTTTTTAAAAATTTCAATAACAAACTTATATAAAAAATAAGCCGATTTGTGAACTTATTAAAAAATCATTATTTATTAAAGAACGTAATTTTGTTAAAAACTACATCAAATTTTTCAACTTCGATTACAATAATATATACTGTACTTATATACAATCATATACATGAGAAAAGGACTAATAATAATAACTCAGCAATTATTAAGACTCTATCTCTATACAGTGCATGTACAATATATATTGCTATATACACTTATAGGTAGGATTTTAAATATCGATTTTTATTTTAAATATTCTACAAAAATATTCCAGACTTGAAAATTTGTTTTACCTAACTGTATAATTCCTTCAATATAGCGTAATGAGACCACCAGGATCAAAACCAAACAATTGTACTAAAGAACTATATTTTTCTTATAAAAATGAACTATTATCACACTTTTACGTTATAGTTCCTTATGTTCTTGTATATGGGCAGTGAAGCGATATTTCTACACGATATATGTTGTTAGGAGATGAGTTAGCGCCGTTCCGAGCCATTGGTCGCCCGGAAAGACGACGATCGATCTCGTCTCGTGTCATTTCTCCAACCACAAAGGGATGTCCGGTCCTTATGACTTCCTGCACACACACGCGTCTCACCTGGGTGATAATGTGACAACACGAGATTGTGTCATCAAGATTACTAAATGACACACGCACCTTGATAACAATCATTGTTACAACACTGATAATAAAAATTAAACAAATTACATGTTATAAAATTATTAAATTAAAAAAATAACATGTTTTTTTTATGATATATAGTCGGCATGTTATTTTTTCTCTATATATATATATCATGTAATTTTTGTGCTCCTCAAATAATCCATAACTTTGGTTTTAAATAGTATAAATAGTTTGAATATTTTTATTAACAATTGAATGCATCCTAATCTTTTTGCCTCTAAAATATATCTTATTTCTTCTTCGCTCAAAGTGAGGATGAAATGAAGACAATATTTTGATTATTTTATGCTCAAGAAGAGGAGAAAGGATGTAATATCGTATTTTTTTCTCTTTTTTCCTCTAAAATGGTGCAAAATAAGACGAAATTAGATGAGAGGAGAGCTTATATATAGTGAAGAAAATGTGAAATTTATTTCAATTCGGGGCTTATATATAAGTAGATGCTAGTACATGGTGTAGTATGAGAAAATAATTAAAACCATTGCATAATATTTTGGAACATGAACTTCTATTTTAATATAAGAATGAGTGATTTTCTCTCTTTTATTAAATCAATAAATTTAATAAGCACAAATATCAACCCTTTGTTGAAATTTAGCCACTTTCATGTTTTATTCTGAAATCCATAACTTAATTTTCAGTGTATTGTTCATAAACGTCGACATTTCCATTCTTTTTATATATAAATTCAAGTATCTAAAATTTTTGGTACACAATAATATATTAAATAAAAAAACTGACGGTTTTCTCCATAATACATAACATGTACATAAGGGAGGTACATAATATAATATATATATAAGCTGTTATACATTCATGTCATACAAGAGCAGCTGTCTCTCTATCATTCTTAATATTATTATCATTATTATTAATGCAGCAAGCCGGATTATGTGGGGACGAGTGATTCTATTGAAATAATTTTACTGCTAGCCATGACATATAAAGACAGGGAGGTACTTTTACCCCTTTATGTCAAACCTCCCGATGTGTATGTATACTACTACATGTCTTTGCCCAGGAGAGAGAGAGGAAGGGGAAAATATAAAAAGAGAGATGGCGTATTAAACAAGGGGACCGGAAAATAATGTTTTATATATACTCAAGTATACACACTTCAATGCTGCAGCACCCAATAAAGCCCGTTGGGTGGTGCAGGGCGCTCCTCGCTTTTTGTCACTCGTGACAGCCGTGGGAAGAGGAGGGTTTTTTTTTTAGATGATGGCCCTCATTAGATGACATCAAGAGCCGTTCTTTTCATCCCTTTGTGTGTGCGGGCCAACCACCGGCGAGGGGGGAGGGGGGGATCAACCACTGCGGTGACATCAAGGTGACATCGGGAGGGGCACTCGAGGACCGCCATGGCCGCCATTTTACAAAAACGAGCAGTTGGAATTGTGATTTTATTGTAAGATTTTAAGATAATTATTCGCGTTTCTGTCAATGTGTTGTTATGAATTTATTGAATATGAATGAAGAGGTTTTGTTTTGTATTCAACTTTTATTCATAAATATGGATGAATCTCAGTACATTGATATCTTGCAATCCTTAAGCCTGAATGCAACAAGACTTGCAGGGGACTTAGAACTTACCATCAATAGATGGCATACAAATTTTGAAGCGTATCTGTCTTATCAGTTTTGTAAAAACTGAGGTAGAAGTTTAACATTGGCCTTATGGACGTAAACCAGAAATGGAGCTGTTGTAAGAAAACTGCAAGACTGAATTTGCTCAAACCATAAACGATTAAGTTTTAGAACATGCATTCTCAATTTTTTAAAATTTATTTCATTCGATTAGTTTGCAGGGAAATAATCTTTGACTCCGAAGTAACTGAGATTAATCGTTAAAAGGATTTGATGTTGAAATAATAAAAATAATTTGAAAACAGCAACAAACAAACAATTGTTATCATGGCACCTGGTTAAATAAAAATAATTAATTTTTATCGTGAAATACATTTACCTTAATTTTAGTATTTAATTTGTATTGTTAATTGTGTTTTGTGTACTTTGTTTATATAATGTAACTTTAAGGTTTCATATTTTTTTGTAAAGTAAATCAACATGCCATGGATGGTTATAGTTTGTTTAATTATTTTTTATAAAGGAAATTCCCCCCTTATTTATATCCACGTTTAGGGGAATCAATATTTCGTGAAACCACCCGTTATATTTCGGAAGTATATTAATTAATTTGATATTATTTCTAAAAATCCTCAATTAGATCATCATACAGCATTCTAAATTTCAACTAAACAGTAGTAAAAAATATTAATTAACCTTTAAAAATATTTCTAATAAAAAATCAAACGGGACACATGAAAAAAAACATCCATTAAGAAAGATATTTTTAATTTAATATTAAACACATTTTAAGATAATATTTTATTGATCTCTCACGACTTTACAATCTGACCACCCATCTCTCTGCTAGTCTATTATTTGGACTGTTATGGTAATATTTGGTGGACTCGTACAAACGTCGAAATTATCTTCATGCAAATGTCCTACCACGACCGTTGTGATCATATCTCGGCGGTATGTCAGCTATAATTTAGGTGCGACTGCCGGCCAATTGCTATAATTGTAATACAAAAAGACCCTCTCTTGTGTGTCTTAAAACAATGGGACGCCATCTTGCAACAATCTCAACTATACCAGCTGTGTTTTAATCTGATTTTTTTTTTATATTATTTAAATTTCCAACCGTGTAATCTAAATTACATATATAACAATATTTTTTATATATAAATAAAACATTTAATTAATTTTTTATCAGATTAATATGGTGTTATTTATAATGTTAAAATTATACTTGAATTATTATACAGCAATTTTAAATTGTATATAATTTTGTTTACAAATTTTTGTTTGTTTGTTATAATAATTTTTATAACCCGGAAAAAAAAAAATAATCATAAAATTATTATTTTTACAACAGTCAATATTGTAATATTTATTTAAAACTGTAACAAGTTCACTGACATAAATAAACCAATACAAATATAAATTTTGAAATAACAAACAACATGTAAATGATTTGTTAATATACGGCGACAGAGCGCATTTGATTCGCATCATCAATGTATATACAAATTTATGATTGATTTGCCAATTTTATAAACATTAAAATACGACACATCAAAAGTTTATTTTCATGATATGTGAGCATAAACATAACACACGTCTATTAATCATAAATAATACGCTGCAGGGAGGTGGATTGAGTGAGACATCATCCCCTGCATTGTCAAGGGTGGGATCCGTACATGTGCTGTTGCGTGATTGTTGTATGTCGCATGTGAGCCCGACATCAGCTCAAAAAACAACAAATAGTGGAACATAACGACACCTCTGGGATATTTTCAAGATGGTAAACTGATCATATACAGACAGGTACCACCACGCCTGATATATAAATAGATAGTAGCCACCGCCTAGTACACAGTATATTATAGAAATCAGCAAAATAATTATTATTATTATCTTTTAATCTATTTATAAAACACATGCAAACAATAATAATATCATCAGTACCAGAAAAACTCATTAATTACTTTATTAAATAATAATTTTTAATGTTTATAAAACATGCGAAGGTAAAATTTTAATGATAATCACCAACGTTGGTGTGGGAATTAAATTATTATACATCGGTAAGTTATTATTCTGGGAATTGGTCCATCGTCAACGTGTATAGAGAGTCAGCTTGTCTTTGAGATGCTGTGCTGGTCAGGAATCCGAAGAGTCACGCCGCCTAATTATCGATAAGGATGCTGTATGATGTGACACTAGCAACCTTGATCGCTTCTACAACGAACGCCCTTCGCTGCATCATACGTGCCATGATGGTGGGATAAATAAATACACAACGCTGGGAACGATCACAGCCAGGCAAATTTAATTAAAAAAATACATCTTAATAGTCATGTGGAAAATTATTAATTACATTATACCTTTTGTTTATTGTAAATTGCTTTACTTTGTATATATTATAAATACAACGTCGTTTTTATTATTTTATGATGTTAGTTAACTGCATTTTCATATACTTTTGTGTACACTCATCGCCTTGGAAAATTTCACACTTGCAGCTGACACCGCAAACTGTATTATTCCTATACGAGGCATGGTGATTAACAAGACTGCAAAGAGAAATTTTCCAATGCAACGAGTGTACAATAAATCCCTAATTGAAAAATTGGATCTTCAACTCTTCAATAACTCATCCTTTACACGCCTAAACCAAATCTTTTTACATCTAAAACATATCTTATTTTCTCTTCGCTCAAAGTGAGAATGAAATGAAAAAAAATATTTCTAACATTTTATGCTCCAGAAGAGAAAAAAATACTTAATCTTGTATTTTTCCTCTAAAATGGTGCAAAATAGGAGGAAACTAGACTATAGGATAGTGCTTAATATTATATTATAGCAAATAAAATATGAAATTTATTTCAACTATATAGATAAGATATTTAAATGCGGCGTTTATTTTCAACTGCGCATGATGAAAATTGAATTATACGGTCAAATAAATTTATGTGTTTTGTATTTACAAATCTTTACAGAACTCATTGCATACACTCTACATTTGCACTATAAAAATACAAAAGACTGCACATTTAATGCAAACGTCAATCATGGAAATCAAAGTGGAGGGTAATACAAGTTGAATTACCAATTAAATGAACATATGACACAATTAAATCACTTGAAAATTACACATAAGTGGACTATACTTGAAAAGCTCCATTATATAATTATTATTGAGAAAGCTGGTATAAATGTCATGCTCTAAGTTACGTCATGTTATTGAGGCAACTGCAGCAATTATTAGTGCTGCTTTCATTAACTTGGTCACACGTCTAGTGTTTTTCTCACGATATGCTAATGCGCATGGGAGCCATGTTCTTCATCATGGGACATCACGCAATCAAAATTAACAGCAATAAAAAGTCACATTAAGTAATCAAAAAAACAAAAATCTTTTATGAATAATTTTAAGTTAAAAAAATTATAATGTTGTGATTTTTTTATATAATAATTTGATTTTCCTGTTATTCATGTTTAATAATTATATACAGTGACAAACAATTTATTGATCATAATTTTGAAACTCTTCTATAAATATTAAATAAACCTGATACATTTATAATTTGTTTCCGTCCCATGTGAACAAAAAATATACATATAAAACAGAATCCAATTAATTTGGCATAAACCTGTTTAATTTACATAATTTTTTATATAACATTAGCTTGAAGACTTTAATAATAGATGGAGTTAGTTGTATTATAGATTCTGATACCGCAGCATAACTTGATCTGAATTGTGCATGATAGGGATATCATTTTTTTTTTCATCATATTTTTTTTTATTATGACGTGGTACTGAAGGTTTAATATTAAAAACTTTAAGCGATCTGTATTTTCTCTGTGCTTCAAAAGACCAATCAAGGGTCAGCCCCCGGGCGGTTGATCGCCCCCCTTGCGACCCCAAGGGTCAACATCTGTGCAGCAGGAAATTACGAAGCGGACAGTAGTTGACCTACGACAGGAGTTAATTGTGCGCACGCCGCGGCCATATTAAGACTGTCATACTTTTTAATTCCAATTTATTTACTATTAAAAGAGAGTCGCGAGGGTCACAAAGTCAATTATATAATAATATACAGCAAAAAGGTAATATTGGATTCATGAATTTTCACAATACTCCGTATATATATAGTTGAAAAATTACGTCTTCAACTCATCCTTTACACGTCTAAACATAATCTTTTTACCTCTAAAACACATCTTATTTCGTCTTCACTAAAAGTGAGGATGAAATGAAGACAATATTTCTAACATTTTATGCCCAAGAAAAGAGGAAAAACTACGGATTTTTTTTTCTAAAATTGTGCAAAATATATATAAGAGGAATCTAATAATGAGGAATAATGAAATGTATTTCAACCTCGAATATTTATAGATTCATGGGTTTTCACAATAATTATACGAAATGTTATTATTTTTTATATGGACGAAATTTTATAATATAATGAAACCATGCAGCATTTAGGCAGATATTGAATAACACATAACATATTACATATAATATATAAATTGAGCCTTACTTTACTTTAAAAAAAGTCAGGTTAAAAAATACATGGCATATTATATAATACAATATACAACGAAGAGTCTTTATCCCAGCATCAAGTTATAACCTGTATGTTGTTTGTATAATTGTGATTTAAATATCAGAAGGTTTTTTGCATGACGCGGATCACAATATGAATTGTACAAGCGGGGTATGGAACAAGATGTTTATGGGTGAGTGACTGTACGATTTGCACCGAGCAAATAAAGGTTATAAATAAATTACAACCAATGAAAAAGTATACGTTTTTTATATTTAACTTCTTAATGTAATTGAAGCATATGCATAATGATAAACAAGTACATGCATGTAAATTCTAATGTATTCGCAATATCTGATGTGAGACTCAAGATGTATTACTTTTCATCATGGAATTACTGCACGGGTCATGAAACGAAACTTCAATTTTATAAAAAAAATATTCTCATAATATTTCACTTTTTAACGTATAGTAGGGGTAGGGGTTGTTTTTACTAAAATGTTTTAAATAACACCATTAAGATTCAGCGCGTGCTCTTTAACCCTTAAAAATAAATTTTAGTGTGGATCGAACAAAATTTTTCTAATCAACTTATTATATTTTACTTTTAGAACTTAAATAATGTAATAAAAATATATATATATATATTCACTTTTTCACTTTTTTTTTATTTATTAATTTTTTTTTTCAATTTCGATTATTACAGAATTAAAGTCTATAAAAATGCACCGTATGTAAGAATTTTTAGATATGTATAATTTACTATTACTAATTTAATATCAGAACCAAAAAGGTGTACCCCTCTCCTTATGAAACTTGTATGCTATTCAAAGGCATACCTTTTTGGTTCTGATTAGTGCTGTTGAAAATTTTCGGATTTCGGATTTTCGGATATTTTATTATCCGGATATCCGGATTTTGGAGAAATGGATATCCGGATAGTCGGATTTTCGGATATCCGGATATCCGATTATCCGTTTGAAATTTCGGATATCCGATATCCGATCGGAGTTCGGATATCCGAACTCTGATCGGATATTCGGATATCCGAACTTCGATCGGATAACCGGATATCCGAACTCCGATCGGATAATCGGATATCCGAACTCCGATCGGATAATCGGATATCCGAACTCCGATCGGATTTCAAATATCCGAAATTTTGATCGGATATCCGGATATCCGAAAATCCAGTATTTCAAATATTCTACAATCCGAAACCTACAGTCGAATTTCGATCGAATTTCTGAATTTCAGCTTTTGCTTTCGGATAATTTGGATGTGAAATTAAGCATGACTGTAATTAGTATAATACTGTAATTCAAATATTTAGTTTTAAATTGTTATGTGTATTCGCAATTGCACTTTAAATTATGAATAGTACATATACTACAAATAGTACAATACAAATGTACAAATCACAAAATAGAAAATACCACCTTATAAAGAATACTATATATAATTATATAGTTATATACTAGATAATCTAGTAATTTAAAATTTAAAAAAAAAAAAAAAAAAAAAAAAAAAAAAAAACTGGGCTACGTAGGTATAACTAGTAAGTATAAGTACGTTACTATATTATATACTAACTACCTAACTACGTACATTTTGTACCCTAAATTATAAATTGCCACATAAAGATTATATCGAGTTTAAAGTTTAAAGTTAAAGAGTATAATAATTAATCAATTTAATCTAATCACGGTACTATCTATATTCTATATAAATAATACGTACTATAATGTCATAATATCTATTTATCTATACGAGTACGAGGTGAAAGAATTAAACTGCGTGAGGTGAGAAACGAAATTTAAATGCCAGAGAGCTGAACGCTCCAACTCTAACGTCCTTGAAATCGCGTGATCTACTTGTGAACTCTTGAGGCCTGTTCGTAAACCCTGCTCGGTGTACACTTTCTGCACCCAATCGACCTTATGTACATGCGATATAAGGTCGATTGGGTGTAGAAAGTGTACACCGAGCAGGGTTTACGAACAGGCCTTTGAACAAGAATGAGAGATAATTTAACAGTCAGGCGCCGGCCGGACGTGCACGGGCGCGCAGCATTGGTTTCTGGAATTTCGTCCACACTCCACAAAGTCGCAAATATTCTCTCCACATTTCACATCCTGCCGATGCTACTGTTTGCAAGGCTAAAAATACATTCTGAGTCATTCTGACCGCTGAAAATATTCTGATTGGTTGACTGATATTATTCAGAATGTTATATAGGGTGCTCCACTGCAGGACTTCAACTAACATTAACGCAAGAAATATTGAAGACAGTGTGAAAACACGTGCGTCTTCAATCTTCATGTAAAAAAATATCAGTTATATTAACTTATAATAACTTAATAACTTATATTTCTTTTACTGTAGTAGAAAAACAGGAAAATTTTCATACTTTTATAGTTTATAATTTGTAATATATTATATAATATCGTATATTATATAACATATTTTACAATTATAATTATATTATAAATATAATTCAAAATCAGTTTCGGATATCCGGATATCCGAGAATTCGAAATCAGTTTCGGATATCCGAAAATTCGAAATCAGTTTCGGATATCCGGATATCCGAGAATTCGAAATCAGTTTCGGATATCCGAAAATTCAAAATCAGTTTCGGATATCCGGATATCCGAAAATCCGAAATCAGTTTCGGATATCCGGATATCCGAAAATCTGAATATAGTTTCGGATATCCGATTATCCGCAAATCCGAAAATTCGGATTTCGGATTTTCGGATATTTTCGAATCCGGATTTCGGATTTTGAAATATCCTGATATCAACAGCACTAGTTCTGATATTAATCAAATTACAAATCTTAAACTGAGAACATTATATAACATAAAATTTTTATTCTAGTTTTGACCCATCGTAACAAAAACTAAGATCTTGTCCCATAAAACTCCGCGGGTCTCGAACTCAGATGCTCCTCTTTCTCTCACTGTATACAAGGACCCTCACAGCACTTTGTGATGTTCGATCGATAAACTCCGTCAGTTTATCGGGCGGGGGCTAATGAATTGCGGCGGGGGCGTCTCCACAACAGCAAGGTGGGTCAATTACGTCGAGCAAACCACAAGCAGCAGCAAGTTTCTTAGATTTAAATATTTTTTTTGTTGTATTCATCATCACGGTGTGTTGAAGCCATTTAAAGAAATGCGCGTCTATCGAAGCGTGTCGGGTCAACGGCCATTCAGCCGGTATGGAATCTTAGTGACGGATGAGCGGTCACCAATCCACCAGATTGGACGTTCGTTATTTAGAGCTGACAATAAGAGAGGCGGAGTCTATCTTTATAATGAACCCCCCCAAAGTACTTAGACCTTTTGTCTTTTTTTTTTCACTTACCCTTCCATATAGAAAGGGGGAGGGATTAAATCGTAAGGTCTTTCTCATCAACCCCCAGCATATATTAAAGGGGTGGTATATGGGGGTGAGTATGTGGGTTGAATATTCCCTTGTGCATATTGAAATTGAACGTTAGAGGGTTCATATGACTCATTTTCAAGAGCTAGAGAGTGATTTTAATCTTCTATGAAGCAATATCCATCAGATAATATGTGGACATGAGCCTAAATATAGTTAAAAAAATCCACACATGTTCATATATTGAAATTTAAAGGGATGATTTTTATTGATATATTACATAATATAAAAAACAGCTGACAATAATTGTTCTAAAATTTAATTTGAAATTTACGTTCAATTGTGGCATATTATAATGCTAGCAATATCTACAGTAATGTTATATAATATGAGATACCTTGTGGTGAATATAACATGAGGGGAAAACGGGAGGAAAAGTTATGTACAAATTATTTTGGATGGATGGAATGTGATGCCATAGACCCTTATATGGTACGTTACACACATATACGAGCTTTTTACAATATTTTATCTTCCGTATGAATAAAAATTACATTTTGTTTCGTTTTAAATTTTAATCTTTATATAATAGTTTTAGTATATAATAAAAAAAAAAAAAACGTTGAAAATATTTTTACCATAATAATATACATTTACAAATAATTATTTTAAAAATCAATAAGTTACAGAATTCTTTGAATTTCTCCTTCTTCTTTTTTTACTTTATTTTATGTCAGTAAAATAAAATATTATTACCTAAAAATGCTCCCTTTTATTATGTAAAAGCAATTGTGACATTTTACAGAAGAGCTCTGTAAAAATAATATTCTCAAAATGCAGTTAGATAAACGGCTTTTGTTGAAGATCACAGAACACACACCCTCTTCAAAATGACACCCCAAGAGACGCAAAATTTCACTTTGTAACTGCGAATATTACCATGATGTCTCCTTTGTACGTTAAAGTGAGAATATTACAAAAAAAGAAAATTAAATTATATCACGTGGTCTTGACGTCAGAATTAGTCAGATCGAAGGGGGGGGGGATGATTCGATTGTTGCGGTGACAAGCTTCCTCACTGCTGCGGTGTCACACTCCAAACCAGTCAAACTAAAAATGAAATTACGTCCCCTATCTGAAAATTCGACAGTTCTCCTCTCTCTTCAATTTAGCATGAAGTTACGATTCTAGTGTTTCAAAATTTTTTTGAATAAGGGAGGATGGTAATGGGCGTGTAACTTGATCAACGGACTGCCTCAAGGGGTCATCAGAAAACAACCCTTCATTGTCGTATGAGAAGAAAACCCCTCTCACCCCTTATATAACGTTAATATTATATTCCATGTGTATATCATGAATTTATTATGATATTATAAAAAGGAATTCTCATTCTAATTAAAAAAATATATATATATAGAATCTTTCATGATAACAGGCACGGACTGGCCTACCGATCCACCGAGCGTGGGTCGGTGGGCCGCGACAAAAGTGGGCCGCCGGGGCAAATGTGGGCCGCCGGCCACAAAGAAAAAAAAGAGGGTAAAAAAGAGAAAAGAAAGAGGGAGAAGGAGAAGGAGAAAAAGGAAAATAAGAACAAAATGATAACAACCAACTATTAGCGAAATTAAAGAGATTTTAAACCCGTGATGCATACAATGAACAATTATTATTATATAATGGACCATTTTATCTTAATGTAGAGCTCCTATCAGGAAAAAAAAATGAGTTAGTATTTTCTAAAAATCGTTCAAGTGATCCACCGTATATCGAACCGAAAAAAAAATCTATCTCACATAAACGTTTGCCAGAAAATAAATCCAAAGTGAGAGTAAACGAGTCGCTTAACATTTTAAAGCCTTACCTATTTATATAACCAAAACACTCGAATATCTCGAAAAAATAAACCCTAGGTCTTAGGTGATATGAAAAAAATATAGCGATGTTCTGTGACACGAGCTTTAACCAAAAACCAATTATTTTTTTTTGCTCGAATCCATTTATCCGTAAAAAATAACAGTCTAGCAATGTTCATTCCCATAAGAGTTTTTCTTTATTTTTGTACGGAAAAATGGATTGGAGCCAAAAAATTTGGTTGGTCATAGAACCAAAGAATTAATATTTTTTCTATGATAGAAAATCGTTATATTTTTCATACCACCTAACGGTGTATTCTTTTCTTTTATTTTTAAGATATTCGAGGGTCTTTGTAAACGACACGTTTGCTGTAACTTTGGAATTTTTTCTGGCAAACCTATGTGAGATAGAATTTTTTGGATTTCGATTTGATATGGAGGACCACTTGAATTATTTTAAAAAAAATACTAACTCAACTGATAGGAACCTCATAGGAACTCTACTTTAAGCTGAAATTACACGGTACAAAATTTCAAATTATTGAACACTGCATTCAATTTTTCATTTTTTATAAGAAAATTTCCACGCTATTTGTTTGTATTATACAGACTTTATTTATTTTTTTTTTGTAAGAAAATATTGATAAAAAAAATGTATCATCATGTAATAACGTCTTACATAAATCAAGGAATTTATATACAGTATGCCTGGTATACTGCGCTCGTGATGTTATATGAAAAATCAGGTCTTTATAAGTACTATGGGAGTTTTATCCAGGGCAGACTATATATATGCGACCCAGGAAATTTTAGTACTTTCAAATAAAGTTAAATCACTAAATTTGGAATAATAAAAAATAGCTATATCATTATATTACATTACAATCAAGTGGAAATTAACATGCATCAGAAAAATATTTCAGAGATTAAGAGATTAAATTATTTTAACGAATTTTGGTTAGATTACTTTTATGAAAACGGTATTAAAAATAAAATTTCACTACAAAATGAAAAAAAAAAAAAAAAAAAAAATGTAATAAACATTTATTCTTAAAAAAAGGGCATTTCAATTTTAATTAATGCAGAAGGAAATTAAAAACTAACTAAAATTTAAACTTGTATACAAGTACTCAAAATTACGTATAATATATTAAAAAAATTCCATTTTCAAACTCGTACGTAATTAATTTAAATACTCGGTTTATTAAGTAATTATTAATATACTTATATTGCATGTTACACAGTATTTTTAGTCTTGTCTTGATTTATATTTTGTCCAATGGACACGCGCTGTTTTTTTTTTGACACATGACAAAATATATTTTTATATTAAAATTATGTGTTTAATGACACATAATTTTAAATATATTTTTAAAACCAATTGTATTTGCAACTAAAAAAATATTTAGTAGTCTCATTTTTTTCCTTTAAAAACATAATTGTACATAGGATTTCTATGAAGTATCATTAAATAATTTATTTCAGTTTTTAGTGTAATTTGATAAAAAATTTAGTGATATTTAGTGAAAATTCTAGTGAAATCCTAAAAAAAATCGCGCCTGCGGCGGGCTACTGGGGGGCTACGCCCCCCAGACCCCCCTTTCGAGTGCTAGCCTCCGCCTCTGTGGGCCGTCGTTCCTTCTTGCTCGGTGGGCCGTTGCGGCCCAGTCCGTGCCTGCATGATAATATAAAATTAAAATTGAAAGATATTAATATTATATATAAAAATGACAAACGCACAATTCAAATAATAAATAAAGTTATAATAATAAAAATATCGAAAGAAAAATTCGGATCACCTTCTATTGAATTTTATTATGACGATGCCATGCAATATAATATATATAAGGTGATAAATGGATGTGATTGCCATGAGGTATAATAAAAAAAGTAGTGATATTGACTTGCGTAGTCACTGGATGATATTTGTGCATATCATCGTCTCAAATAGAGGCCATAATGAGTACTGACATATGGAGAAGACATTTTTTTTTTTACATCTTCGTCACGACAAATTATCAAACTATTTTTTTTTTTTTTTTCGGATCTGGTTAAGAAGATAGAAAACTCTATTTATTGAGAAATCGAGGGAGGAAACCCCACGAGAACAAAGAAGTATATACCTGATGCTCCCCAAGCTTGCACGATCGTATCCAATCTGCTCCGTCACACGATATTAGCCTGTCGTCAAATGTGTACGAGAACAAAACTTTTTCCTTATTTATTTTATAATACTATAACATACAATGTTTTTTTTTTTTTATACACACAAAATTTATATAATACAATGGGACAATAAAAGTGATATGAGTGTGTGTAGGGATTTTATGACAAAATTCTAAAATAACATTGTGTTTTTACTTTTAAAAAAATACATATAAAAAATTTATAAGTGGGTGTTATAGTACTAAGGTTCGAACGTATGTCTGGATGCTACAACTTAAGAGACAAAGTTCCTCAGGGTTAATTAAGGCGGATTTACATGGTGACAACGGCGATAAGATGCGATTTTGACGCAAAAGCTGTGAAATCCTATGCGGCGAGCGAATTCGCAAGGTTGCGGCGACGAATATCGCATTAATTACGATGCTCTTTTTTTAATCACCAAACATTGCGGCCAATGGATGTTATGACAGCAAGTGCGCATTATTCGATTCGCGTCACAGGCTGAAAATCGTTATGTGAATCCACCTTAAGGCGGATTTACAAGAGCGACAACGGTGATATGACGTGATCCTAGAGCTGAATCCTAGATACAGCAAACTGGCTCATTGAATTATTAAATTTGGATGCTCTTTATTATAATAGCCAAATATATATGTTCGTCTATGGATGATGCGCATTATTCTTGTTGAAACTGCTCATGTAAATTGAACGTTCGTGGTGTCCCGAGGTGTGACAGTGTCATGTAAATTGAACGTTCGTGGTGTCCCGAGGTGTGACAGTGTCATGCGGTGAGACGTCCCCCACAAAACACGTCACATCTGACACAGGAGATATTCATGAGCTGTCTGCGATGACAGATCATTTGCATTTTGGCGCCCCCACCCAGCGGCCGGCACGACTGATGACGTCATCTCGGGAAAAATAAACAATCTTGTATTGGAAGAAATTGTACGTGGTCGAGATTTTTAATGTTATTTAAATAGCTTCGGTTTAACTTTAATTTTTTTACAAAACGAGCAATATTGGAGTATTTCCAATACCATGATGACATGAAGATATTGACGTTTTCTATTACATATTTAAAGATATTAATACAGGATAGTAAAAAATATATTCTATATATGGCTGGTATATATTGGAAATAATCGCTTGTCAATTTATTTAGAAAATTTCCAACGAAAAACTATATAGCATACAGTACACTACTGAAAATTCAATATATATATACAGTATTATAGTCGTATCATGTTCAATATTGTATACCTATAGTTTATAGTATAGTATAAAGGAAAATCTATTATGTTGCTCTGTTTAGAGTGTGTGGACTTTATTTTTGGTTACAGCTGTACTCGAATCTCATCTGCCGTTGTGATGATACGTTATTTTTTATATGTTATTTTTTACGTCTCGAATAACAAAATTTAAGCTAGGAATATTATTGGCAACTTTGATAATTTTGTGACTAAGGTTCCATAAGCGTCTGTGATGTGAATGACGATAATATGTACACTGGTAAAGCTCAATGACTTACAAGACTTGCAACGGAAACTAAAATTACAAACAATATCTGAAATATTGACGATAGAAAATTTTTTGATTGACGATCATTTTCAAACTTTATAACAATAGAAAATCAATATAATAAAAACTAACAAGAATCTTCATAAAAAAATCAATTTTCACCCTATCATAATTTATTAAATAATATTATAAAAAAACTTTAATGATATTTCTAAAAAGTTGATAAAAATTCCCACACACATTGCATGATGTTGTTTAGTCCTTTGTCCTCACAAACATCAGTACGGTTGAAAGGATGACGCCTGTAAAGCCGGCCACCCCTCGAGCACATGACATCTTCACGCCGACTGAACTGACGCCGCTTTTATCATGTAAACTTTGGGTGTCACATATAATATTTAGAATACATTAAATTATATCACGTGTGTCACATATTCGGAATACATTAAATTATATCATGTGTGTCACATATTCTGAATACATTATATCATGCAGTCCCTTTATAACAGGGAATAATCAGTTGAAAAATTATGTCTTCAACTCATCTTTTACACGTTTAAAATTAATCTTTTTACCTAAAAACACTTCTTATTTCCTCTTCGCTCAAAATGAGGATGAAATGGAGACAATATATTTTATGCTCAAGAAGAGGAATAAAGACGTAATCTCGTCTTTTTTTCTTCTAAAATGATGCAAAATAGGAGGACAAAAGACGAGAGGAGATAGAGAATAAAGATGAAATTTTTATTGCCAACTCGGGAAGACAATATTTTATGCCCAAGAAGAAAAGAAGACGTAATCTGGTCTTTTTCTTTTTTGTTTTCTCTAAAATGGTGCAAAATAAGAGGAAAACAAAGACGAGAGGAGAACTTTAATATCGAATAAAAGATGAAATTTATTTCAACTTGGGATATGTCACAAAAAATAGAGAGACCTTGAGATATTAAATAATCCGTACTTACGTCTCTGAATTTGATCAATATAATTCTTACCTGCAACAAAAAAATAACAAAATTAGATTCGTTATAATTACGGTGACATAATGATAAGGTTGCCGTCAGAAAAAAGTGGTCCTCGACATTACGACAGACAGCTTATTATGTCGGGGATACTAGGTTCTCAATGACACAGAAGGGACACTTAAGCTCGGCACTTGGCAGTCCCCTGTTATTAAATCGCTCCCCTACAGTTGTGTGATGTGACCGCCCTAGGGGTGGTGACATTTTCCCCCACAAAACACCTGTTGAATGTCAACCATAAATACCTGGCCGTAGATATGCAGGTAATATCATATAAAACCTGCATAAACTTACAATATCTACCTGTCTTTTTTTTTATTTCAAGGATTAATATATTAGGTTTTATACTACATGTTAAATTTACTTGACTTTTTATTGATATATTGCTACAAAGTACAGGTAAAAAAAAAAAGTTGGAATAATTTTGCCAAAGAACCTAGAAATGTCGCCCGAGTTGGAATAAATTTCATATTTTCATCGCTATTAAGCTATATCTTCGTCTAATTTCTTCTTATTTTGCACCATTTTAAAGGAGAAAATACGATACTACGTATTTTTTCCTCTTCTTGAACATAAAATGCTAGAAATATTGTCTTCATTTCATCCTCAATTTGAGAGAAGAGGAAATAAGATGTGTTTTAGACGTAAAAATATTCGGTATAGACGTGTAGAGGATGAGTTGAAGACGTAATTTTTCAACTAGGGCGATGTTATAATTTAACACAGTTGACGATTGGATATATTACACCAATTTACTCATTATATGGAGCATAACATTGCGTAGAATCATTGACAATTTAACACATAGTTAATTTGTATATACATACTCCCGTTAACAAATAACATATAACGGACTAAGCAATTGGTATATATGTTACAATAACGGAAATGTACTACAGTTGATGAAATTCCTTTGTTAAAAGGTGGCATATTGCTGATTGACACGAAATCTTTAGAGTGGAACCATCACAGTGACAGATGCAAACAATAGGAGCATCATGTGACAGACTGATTTCCCATTCTCGTGATTTGATTGCACCTGCCTTAGAGCTCATCCTTTTTTTGTATCATCCCACGCTGTTTCTAATGACGAAGTTCATTCGTTTCGCTGCAGTGTTGTTAACAAAAAAAAAAAAAAATGATAATAACAACTTGGGGCTATATGAAGTTCAACACTTCATTAATATATAAGGTTATTTTTAATAATATAAAGTTGCAGTGTCCATATATAACAATAGGTGAAATGGACCATAAGTCATTAGTTACGGTGGCTAACGTAAGCGGCGCCACTGTACAATCATTGTCTGGAGCATGTCATCCCGTTCACCATGGGGGTACCATCCATGAGTGAGCTTCGTATTATTAATAATCAGCTAATAAGTAAGGTATTTGAAGTTACCCGCTCATATTATAGTTTCTTAGAAAATTACATAACAAACAAGTACATAAAAATCAAATTTATCGTTATGGATTTGTGCTACCATACTTTTAATATATTTAAAATAATGATACAGTAACTGGTTACAATAATAATAATAAAAAAAAAAAAAATATGTAAGGGAAAATATTTTTGTAGGACCACCCAATGCTATTATATATAATATCAAGGCAATAAGTTTATGTTTTTTATCTGTAAGTGACGGCTAGTGACACTAGTAGCGAAAATGTCTTTTTTGGTCCATCAAGAATTTCGCATCCTTGAAACACCTGTTCAATAAGAGCCTCTTATATATATTACTGACATTTTTCTTTTCCCCCTTTTGCTATAAAAATAACCGGCGGCAAAAAAATAGACGGTCGCGGTAGTCCTCTGTAATGCATCACTTTGGCCAATAAAATTCATGTATAAAAAAAAAATGAGAAGCTATTTTGAAAAGTATATAAAGTTGTAAAATTTATTTGCCGGAGTGACAACTGGTTATTCTGGTCAGCTTGTCAACAAGTGACCTCTGATGGACATTCCACGACACTCGTAAAAAGATTTAGTCACGGAGCCCACCCACGATATAATGTCACAGCTGCCTTCCCATTGTTGATTTCTAATCAATATCAATTTTTTTATCTTATAAAATATTTAATAGACTTTTTTTTTATTATATTTACATTATTTTATATTACCTACCTGTATTATTTTTTTTTTTAAGATATTGATCTTATACTAAGAAATCTATGAGATTAAAATGTTGATACCAAAATATTTGCATAAATGAATAAATATTAATTTAAATTACAATTACTTTGGGAATATTTGCATGATGTACAGTTCTTCCAGTTAAATATCGGATTAATTCATTGTTTTTGAGGTATATTGTACATGATATAATAATATATAATGGATCTCATCAATGCCTTTTTCTATAATCTTAATATAATCTACGTAAAAAATATATTACGAAATAAATTATTTTTTAATACAGAAGCATTTTTTTGCAGCAGCAGCATTTACTACATTGAATCTTATTATAAAGTAATCTAAGTTCGACTGATGCGCTCGCGCGCTCTCTGTAATTTGTCGGTAGCCTCGAAACGTAACAATTCTGACTACACTGACAAAAATAGTTGGTCTATCACCTGTGAGAGTCAGGAGGGTGGATCAGCTGTTTCAAGATGTATTATCTCAAATTTTAGATTAAAGCATGTGACAATTAATGATTTATTGATATTGTGGGGCAATTGACACATTTTGACCCCCGCATATGACAATACTATACCCTATAAAACCATGCGACTAAAACCTGATGAATATAATATAGGACACGAGCTGTTGTCGCAAGGGCGGATCAAGTCTTCGGTTTGGGGGGGGGGGATGGGGGTATATCCAGCGATCAGGTGAAAACCCCTTCAAAAGATTTTGAGATTCAATATTCGTTACTGCCTTGTCCGGGATGTGGATGTGACGTCATACCATTTTCAGGCGGGAATATTCAAATTTTATTAAATGTTATTGCTAGCAAATCTCTTGAAGGTTGAAGGACCATTGAGATCAGTTGAAGGAGGGTCTAATTTTGTTACAAATTTTGCTTGACAAACCCTGACATGTTCGAACAATTTTCTCCGTGTACTTGTGCGTGGCGTCACGTACGTGTCTCCGTCGTGACGCGCCCCTGGCTACCGCGCTTCACGTCTTTAAGGTTGATATTGGCATGTCGCCGGTCAGTGATTAGCCGCCCCGGGTTCGACACGATGATGTGGCTACCGTAATAACATAGCATCAGTGTGATGAGACCGAGCGCACCCAGACTTTCACACACCTTCATTATAGACTCGATCTGTCGTCGCTCATTCTATATGTTCTCCATTAACTGAAAGATCAGACAACCTGCTGCAGTTGTATTGTATTTGGATAAGAAGATTAGGATTAAGAATTGTTAATTTTTTTAAATTATTTTTTAACACGCAAGCACGCATTATAGAATTACGTCACAACGTTTTAAGTACGATATGGAGTATCGCCCTCGATTTTTTTATTGCAGAAATGGATAGAGGGTACAAAGTTATGCTACTCTGATTTTTTTCAGATTTTTTAGAGGCCGGGCGCGGGAACTATTTTCAAAAAATTATATGGAAAGTACAGAGAGAATGAAGTCTCTCTTAATAAAAGGATACAAGGACCATACTTTTGCACCTTCTGTCCATTTTTTAATTAAAAATTTTTGAGGTTGATGATACTCTATTTTTAAGAGTGTTAATTAGGAGCAAGGGTTCAAAAATATCTAAAATTTTTTGTTAATATATTCTTAAATTGTATCCAAATATGCAAAATAAACTTTCATGCATATATATGGTATATACATTCTCAAATATTACAAATGTTATTGCTCTTCGTGAAACATGTTTGCTTTATTGTCTACGAGTGTACAAATTGAGAATTATAATTAATTATAATTTAATCATGTTCATCTCGGTCCCCACGCAGTATAACAATAAAAAATCTCTCATCACTTTTTTAATAATAAAATATTGTTAGCATTGTTTTTCAAGGGCTAAGTAATTTGCAATAAATATTATCAATAATTTGTTTTGCTCCGACATTTGCAAGGACATTTCGAACCTTGAAAATCACCGTCATCAAATTATGTCACGACTAGAGAGGTCATAAAAGAATCTTGATAGATCGACTGTCATTTTTAAACACAAGGCTTCGTCAAAACCGCCTACGCATCACTGTAATAAAAAAAAAAATATAAAATATATACTTATTGGTCAACGGATGAAATGCTTATTTTTTTTTATCAGACAAAAAAATTCCACATTACTAAACTTTTTATTATTTTTGTTAATACTCCTACAGGGCTATATATTACCAGTTGGCTAAACAAGGAGCTCTGAATTATAAAGTTTTACTTTGTCCCGACGATATTTTATTTAAAAGTCGTAGACACACAGAAATGATGCCTCAAGCAAACACTGTGATGCGTTACAATTACGTTGAAATTTAATCATCTGCATACTTGTTACAGTTCAACGATCAAGAGAAACTTCGGGGCGGCGTTTCGGGGTACCACCGCTTGTGGGGAAGAACAAAAACATTGTAGCAAGTCAACAAGTACTAATATGCATTACAGAAATGTACATTAAAGTAATATTCACCATGGTTTATCTTTATGCTCACAAAACTCCTCCAGGCTGAATATAAAACTCCCTCATAATATAGAAACCCGAACTGATTCAATGAAAAAAGTACTACAGCTTTTGTATTATATCATAATGATAATAATGTTAGGTAAAAAAAAAATAAGAAGACCCTTGAAAATTTCTGTCTTTCAATTTTCCTATTGATACATTTTTATCCATAAGAAGTTCTATGTCATAACTTTTTGAGGTCCATATACTTTTTGTTTGTGAGGGGCGCGCTACTTGAATCAGTCAAGCATGAGTTTTTGTATATAATAATATTTAAGAAGAAAACCTTTTTGAGGGATGGAAAAATTATTATTATTATTTTCTCAATATATAATCGTATGTTGTAACTTGTTTGCGACATAAGAGCTAACAATGTAGGTACTCATAAGGACATTGTTACAAACAAAAATTAGTTTCGATCATGTGGAGCTCGATTGTTATACATTCTATCATATATATAGAAGCTGCATTGTTTGCTCGTCATTTTGAAGCAGTTTTTCAGTCACCGGAAATTTACAGCGATCATCTGTTCCCTCCGGCCTTTGATGATGTATCGTCCACTTATAAAACTTGATGATAACCAACCACTGTCAACAATAAAGATTTCCTGCTATATGTATGAAATTTTGTTCTTAAAAACTTTTTCACTAAAAATATACAATAACAATTTTTTTTTTGTGTAATAATAATTTACTTTAAATTCAATCAAAGTATATCCGAACTCTATTACCTGTATGATAAAAAAATTGAGTACTTTTTTATAATAATTTTTAAAGTAATTTAATATGACACTGTAAAAAATATCATTTTTATTTTTCTATTGAATTAAAATAATGTAGGGTAAATAATAAATTTAAAAGTTTCTAATCAACCAGTAAAAATGTCACTTAGATCGTAGACAAAAAGTTCCAGCATTAGTAAGGGATGTCGCACACTGCCTTCACATCGTATGGTATCGTATATGATACTAATCGTATAATACACTTCGTACGTATGATAAAAATTTAGTTAATTGAGAAACGTACGATCCTATGCGATATACGAAACATATGTGTGTCACATCGCATATAATATTTAAGGTTCTTTTTATTTTTGTTTATCATACGAAATCATACGATTCTGAGTGCGACAGCCCTAATAGAGATTACCATTACCATTACAAAACTGATTATTGTATAACCACCAAGTTCCCGGCCAACATAAATCCTTATTGTACTTGCAATCGACTGCTGGAGCGTAATTAGTGAGCGTTTTCATAAACAATCGGCAACAATGCATCATTGTTTGCAGCGAGGGTGCTCAAGGGGCGACACTCAGCAACAATGCTCCAGATTACACTAATGAGCGCAACAATTAACACTCTACAACGTCAATGAAAAAAAAGCGCACAATGAAAAGAATAACTTTATGAAAAAATAAAAATGTTCGCTGCGTTTATTTAAAATCTAAAGCGATTAACATTTTATATAAGCTATTGTTTTAGTAAATTATTTAAAATTGAATATCGAAAAATATGTTTTTATTGAACATTGATTTTACATACACAATTATAATATTATTAAAGTTTTAGAGGTACTTTTTTTAAAAACAATTAAGTATAGTAATATAGTAACATAAATACATAATCCGAGTTTAAATCAATTTTATCTTTTATTCGCTATTAATCTCTCTCCTCGTCTAATTCTCTCCTATTTTGCACCATTTTAGAGGGAAAAATTTGACATTACGTCTTCTTTCCTCTTATTGAGTATAAAATGTTAGAAATATTGTCTCTATTTCATCCTCATTTTGAGTAAGTTTTTATAGATGTGTTTTTGAGGTAATAAGATTAGGTTTAGAGACTTGTAAAGAATGAGTTGAAGACTTAAGGAATATATTAGGTATCACCCATGTTAAATTATTCTGTTGCCTCAGGTGTATGTCACCCACTAGTGACTCGCCTGCCTCATTTCTCTGAAGATGCGGCCAGTACATTAAAATTTAAATTGAACGCCGGGCGAGATGAATGTTTCATGGGGCTAGCTCCCTTTCTTGGACAATAACCATCTAGGACAAACGTGGCTGTGGAATAGCAAAGTTATCATCGAGATCATATATATCGTAGTATTCCCTAGTGAATGTACTTGACTGGAATCCATCATAGAATTCATGAATATCTCACACAATTTTCGTAACCTTTGAATTATTTATTTCTTATTATTTCAATTTAAAAAATCATGGGGGACATTCACAAAGCAATTTAACCCCAACTTTAGCCCCAAGTTTTAGCCCTGGTACTAAACATGGTGCTAAATTAGGGGCTAACCATGTCTAGCTCCTAGTTTAGCACCATGTTTAGTACCAGGGATAAAACTTGGGTCTAAAGTTGGGGTTAAAGTGCTTTGTGAATGTCCCCCATTACTTCTAAATTACGTCTTCAACTCATCCTTTATACGTCTAAATCTAATCTTTTTACCTCTAAAACACATCTTATTTCCTCTTCGCTCAAAGTGAGGATGAAATGAAGACAATATTTCTATAATATTTTATGCTCAAAAAGAGGAAAAAATACATAATCTGCTCTTTTTTCCTCTATAATATGATGCAAAATAAGAAGAATTAGACGAGTGAAGAGTTTTATAACGAATAAAAGAAGAAATTTATTTATTCTTTTATTATTTTTTTAATTCATCATTATAGAATACATAGTATACAGTTTTAGATAGTTACAATTTTATAGTTCTGTCCTCTGTATATGAGCTTTCAATTCAGGTACGTATTAGTTCCAATAATATATACCTAATTATAATTGAACTTCCTCCTTCTTTTGTCCTTATAATTCTGTTTGTTATACAAACGTAGTACTGATACCCATCTTTCGTTCACACACACTCGCTTTGTAATTAGTCTATCGCGGTGTGACGAACCAAGAGCCAACGTCCGTTGATATTGCTCTCTCAAGTGCGCCATGTCTCATCTTGTAGCACCGAACCATCTTGACCAACGTTCGTGTACTTCCGTCGTAGTTCGGCACGTCAGGACCAATCACGAGGCACGAACTTTACTTAAATATGAAAAAGAGTACTCATGAGTACTCTTGAGAGCCATTGAGACTGTATAGCAGAAAAAAAGAGCAGGAGAGTTTCGCAAGTAGACTTTTGCCATGAGATTGGAAGAGAAGCAACCCTTATATATAACCCAACTCAACCAGTAATGACATCTCGTTATCTCTCGGAAAGTGGTTAAAAAAAAAAAGGGAGAGAGACTCTAATTAAAACTTTTTGAATGTAGTAGTCTTGGGTTTGTATCTTATATAAGAAAGATTTTTCATCTGTCAACCTGAGATAGTACCACGCCTACTTTTTACCCGCCTACCACCAGACTGGCAGGTCGCTTGCCAGGGTAATATTCATGGCGGCGGTGAACGGTCAGCCATGTAACGTCGTATGCCCCTGCAGGCCATTGTTCCATATTGATGAGGGGGAGGAGTCAATGTGAAGACGCAAAAAAAAAAAAAAAAAGAGTTAAAACGTTTTTTCGACATCACGAAGTTACCTGTCAGGACGCCCACCATGTGATGAGAAGCCATCAGATCAGACATCATCACCACAAGGTCACCTAAGAGGAGTGTTCGGACAAACCCGGACACGAACGTCCAGTTTCTAGCACTGTACCGATTTTAATTAAATTTTGTTATGACTAGTATATGAATGTATAATATAGATGGTGGAAATTTCTTCAAAGTACTTTTTTTTTTTTCTTTTATTCACTCTTAATGTCCTTCCTCGTCTTTTTTCCTCGTAATTTGCACCATTTTCGTGGAATAAAAGAAGAGAAAATACGAAATTACGCCTTCTTTCCACTTATTGAGAGTAAAATGTTAGAAATATTGTCTTCATTTCATCCTCACTTCGATCGAGGAAGAAATTAATAAGATGTGTTTTTGAGTTAAAATAAGATGATTTAAACCGGTTAAGAATGAGTTGAAGACGTAATTTTTCAACTAGGGCGACTATACTCTGCGATCATGTTTCTATATGGTCGAAATTCCAATTTGTCACCAATAAATTTGTTCCTTTCTTACACTTTAAAAAAGTGCATTTCACGGTCCCATAGCAATCCATAAACCTTGACGTTTTATAATGATGCAAGCTTGTATATTGTTATACATGATCTCAATAGTTAGGATATTTCGGTTATAGTTTTCTTGATTAAAAAGCCATAATGACATACAAAGTGAATATCAAAAATATTTCATAATAAAAATAAAGAGAAAGCGATGAAAATTATTATAAACCAAAACTTTAATCGAATTTTTTTTTATACGTAAAGTTTTGATGATATTGTGGACATATAAATTACGTTTTTTAATACAACAATGGACGGTGGTGTGTGTGACACAGAGCGTATTGTTGAGATTTGCCTCGTCATGCTCGTGACGTCACACCACATTCCAGCCCGCGGCCGCGGTGACAATAATTACCACACGTAATTTCCTTCGCTTTTTTGTGAGGAGCCTGGGTGGGACACTTGCCCTCGGCGGTACAAACCAGGCCACAACAACACGTCCGAACATTTGCATGTTCAGATACATATCAATGTGATGGCAAAAGGAAATATCTGCTTCTATATCGTCCCTATCTATCATGATCTCGTGGCAATAACGAGCTATATCTGCTATTTCAGGTGAGCACAACAATCATAATTGCTCTCATCTGAAATAGCAGATAGCTCGTTATTGCCACGAAATCATGATAACTAGATGGCTCATTTTTCCGGACGAGGGACGATATGAATATTATAATATCAGTCACTATATATAATATTCCTCCTATATATTATATATATCAACAAAAATATGACAATTAAAATAAATTTTACAGATGATGAAGAAAAAAAAAGTGTCTTTGCAAGTACACAAAACAGTGCTGATTTTACTCATTCTTTGATTGAATTCAAATGACGATTCAAATGAACTTTTCAAATTGTTTATGATAATACGCGTAATTGCAGCCTATATAATACTGCATGTGCATATATTTAAGGAAATTGTAAAAGAAATAAACAAAAGAAAACAAAATCGGTGTCCAAAAGAAACAACAAAACAAAATCAGTGCTCAAAAGAAAGTTAAATCCCATCTTTTATCATGCAAATTAAAATCAGTAATTGCAAAAATTTCATCATCGTATGACATAATGAATGACAAAAGTCACGTAAAAAATTAGTATTAAAATAATTGAAATGGGTAATAAGGTAGCTTAAAATAATTTTCTCTTTTTTTGTATTACCTACCCTATTATTACAGTAAAACGAGTTGTAGTAAGCATATACTAAAGTCACGTATGTAATATATTGTTACAATTACTTTTTTAATAAAAATCTCTAATATAAAGTAGCAACTACTATCAAAATAATAATAATATTAACGGTATATAACGTATAATATATATAGAGTTAGACAAGTAATTACTGAGTGATGTTTGTGAGAGCTAGACAGAAGATAGTGCAAGGAGAGAGAGGGAGAGAGAGAGAGAGAGAGAGAGAGAGAGAGAGAGAGAGAGAGAGAGAGAGAGAGAGACATGACAGAGAGAGACAGAGAGAGAGAGAGAGAGAGAGGGAGGGAGGGAGAGAGAGAGACAGAGAGAGAGAGAGAGAGAGAGGGAGGGAGGGAGAGAGAGAGAGAGAGAGAGAGAGAGAGAGAGAGAGAGAGAGAGAGAGAGAGAGAGAGAGAGAGACATGACAGAGAGAGACAGAGAGAGAGAGAGAGAGAGGGAGGGAGGGAGAGAGAGAGAGAGAGAGAGAGAGAGAGAGAGAGAGAGAGAGAGAGAGAGAGAGAGAGAGAGAGAGAGAGAGAGACATGACAGCCTCTCATCGCTGCTAAGACGAAGAAGCTTTGTTACAGAAGAAGCTGGTCCAAAGAGAACTCGCAAGATGCAAAGTTAGAAACTGTAAGACGTAGCCTCAGGGTCTTATAGTGCAGTAAGACGACTGTTTGCCGGAATAGTTACACACATAAGCCGTCAGATGAACCCTCCTCACAGATCAACCCTTGTTTACATGTCTCAGGGGATGGTGTCCTCATCAACCCTTCTGATAATTCATCAACGCTGCAATTAATTCTTTCTACAATTTTAAATAATAAAAGACAAAAGAGAAACGATTGCCGTAGGGTTTTTTGTTCATTTTTTGGTACATCGTCAAACTTTTTGATATCAAAAGTGTGAGAGAATTTATATTAAAGAAAATATAAGCTAAAAAAAGATACCCTTATATAATATAAATTTCATAATTAGTCTTCAAGGAATATTATCGTCTGTCTTAATTTTTTTGAATAGGATCAAACAGAAAAATTAACAAAGTCTGAAATTTCCCTAAAGGCTTTTGATTATTAAAGCTGTTGCACTAACTTTATGTTATATAAGAAAAGGGTTACATATAATATATTTGCAAAGAAGAGGGGTGGGTTAAATAATTTTCATTGGAATTTCTTCATGACATCGCCACAAAATAAATTTCAATTAATAAATTAGGGAAATTCAATTCAACTCTCCATAATTGAATATCAAGTCACAAAAAAATAAATTATTTTTTTAATACTTCGATAATATTGATTTTTCTCTATGTACACTCATTGCCTTGGAAAATTTCCCACTTGCAGCCTTGTTAATCACCATGCTCTGTGTTATTCTTACGGGGCATGGTGATTAAAAAGGCTGCAAGTGGGAAATTTTCCAAGGCGATATAACATTAGAATTATAATAAATTCATAAATAAAATTATTTGAAACCAAAAGTTTGTACTCTCTTTTATACGTTTTGATCTCTACATTAAATAATATAATGTAAAATAAGCAGTGATGAAGTAATTTTTTAGTTCTAGGAAAAAACAGTAATAAAAATTATGTCGCGGTCTACAACAAAAAAACCCTTCAATTAGCGTCGTTTCTGGGTATACTTGTCTCAATTACTTGTGATTTAATGAATCGTTCCAGCCGCTTGTCACACAACAACCCAGCTGATTATCCAGCATACGGTGGATACAACATACAGCAGATGCGAGACAAAAACACGAGTTTTTTTTTTTATATCTAATTCCACGACAAAATTTTATAAATTCCTGTTTATTGAGTAAAATATTTACTTATTATTATCACAAGATTTACATAACAAAAAAATGTATTCTATGTTTATGTGAGGCAATATTAAATCTGTTCTCATTTACTATAGGGTCGTGCAAACAGCGGGTTAATGAAATAGAGAAGAAGAGACATCGGTCCTGTTTGCACCCCCCTTGCTATAGCTGTGTGCGGGACCCCTGCTTTCACATGATGATGCTCCCAGTAAAATGTTTGCACAAGAAGGGAGAGGAGAGCATGGCAACCATGCAGTTAACTATATGCTAACATTGTATAATATTTGACGTTGCAATATAATAATTTTCAACTGACTAATGTTATATTATTTGTTTGTTTAAGTCCATGATTACATCATCTGTATTGTTTAACTGTGTCTACACTAAGTACTCTTTAATCTGTTTGTTTTTTTCGATTAAAATTTTCAGTCTACTTAAGTACATTGTTAAACAAGATGTATGAACGAGGCATGTCACGTGCCAGGTTAAAGGTCACTTGGGTAGAATTATCGCATGTCACATGCAACCACGCCGCTGCAGGTGTGTGTCATATTTGCATTCTTGGTGCATCATACACTGCAGTCTATAAATCGTGTAGTTGTTATATGTATCATAAGTTGCATATGTACAGTACACCACGAACGTTACTCCTGCATGCTTTGTTTGTAGACGTTACCACGCAGTCTATGGAGGTGTGGTGAACCAAAATTATTTTGATATTGATAGACTGGGTGCTCTTCTTATACATCTCCCATTCTCCCATTGCAAATAATAGCAAATAATAGCAAATCTGCATCTCTTTATCTATTGAAGCTTCAGTTCTAAGTAAGTGAGGAGTAAAGTTCGTGCAGTCTAGAGTTGTATATACAAGGAAAGTATGAAAGTTTTGTTTTTTTACAAGGGTACACCCCTAAGAGCTTACAGCTCGCGGCGGGATAATGAGTTAGGGATAAGGGAAAGGATGGTGGCCACGGCCCATTACGCGTCACAGCATTTGCTGAGGTGAGACTGAGGGAACCGTTGAAAACCTCAGTCAGGACGGACACCTCTACTTTTTATAGTTAGCTCTGAATAATTTGCTTAAACTAAGAGACAAGAGGATCTACGATTGAAAATATTAAAGGAGCATGTGTATTATTAAGGGGCATTCACAAAGTCTTAAGGCCACATTTAAGGCTCGATAATTTAAAGCTTGATTTTAGACCTGTTTTTTAGACCCAAAATTTCTGGTCTTAAATTTTCGAGCCTTAAATGTGGCCTTAAGACTTTGTGAATGCCCCCTAATATGACACAAATCCAGAATTTCTCTTTTTTTTTTTTTTTTTTTTTCCTTACATTAAAATAGGCAACTTTTTATTCTCTACAGAGAAGCGGGTTGCATTTTCTCATTTTTAAGGGATGAAACTGATTCCCCTGGTAAAAAACATGAATATTACAACTGTCCAGCACTTATTGTTGTAGTGGACAAGTACACAAACTGAAGTGGGGAGACATATGATAGAAGTTAATGAAGCCAAGTCAATCTGCTGCTTGTCATGGCCCGCGGAGAAAAGAAGAAGAAGGGGTCACCATCATCTCCATGGCAACGTGACGTCATCGGAGAACCTGACACCACCACAGGGGTATAATCTAGCATGTGTCCGAGAAGGTCTTATCTCACAACATTATAAACGAACCACTGTTGGAGCAGGGCAGTAAAAAATGTGTGTGTCGTATAGGGTGTCCTCTTCCGTCAAATCCCGAGAAACTTTACTGAGAGTGGTCCTTTGTCTCTTATGAAGTTGGTCATCCAGTCTAAAGCAAACATACGGGACAAAGCTGTCGATTGTTTAGAGTGGGAGTGGCGTTATATGGGTGCGTTACTCATTCAACAAAACTCATTCAACAATCGGAAACTCAATGACATATACAAACGTTTTTTTTTTCATGCTATTATTCCCATAGGCATCAGTTCAATTACCTTAGTTAATTATATATTCTAAATGTCATAAAATAGTATCATACAAAACGGAAACAGCGATTTTTAAAAAAGATAATTACTTAATTACTTATATGTTGTTGTTAGATTATTATATATATATAAAAAAAAGAATCATACACCGTGTAAAATATATCCACGTGATTTCTCTAGTGTAATTGAACGGTCGAGGAATCAGAGTATATCTTAAGGACCAGAGGACGAAACTATAGAGCCGTATAGCCTCATACCGCACGTTTTTTTTTTTAGAAAGGCTCGACAGTAAATTTGATTAGACTTGCAAATGATCTTCTTTTGATGTAATTACAGGATATGACGTGTACAAAGAAGAACGGAAGCTACCTGCTTCTGATAACGCTACTTTTCAATGAGTTACGCATCCTTAACGCTAGGAGGCAGCACTGGTAATTAAAATTCGCTCGATTTTTTTTTATACACTGATAATCTACACTTTATAATTATATACTTGTACTTTTAAAAAATAATGTGATAAAAATACACAGGTTTCAAATGTAGGAGATTATATATGTTAGTTAATTAAAATTGTAGTTACGTCATGGGGATCCATGAACTTTTGTATATAATTATTGCTGTGAGTGAAATTTGACAATTTTTTTTAATATTCGCAATAAAATCAGAAAGTGAAAGGTATTTTAAAGGTAATAATAATTAAATGTGAAGTGTTGTGACTGCAGTAGTAATAAAATTATTTACCAGCGGATGTAATTTTGTAATAATTATTAAAGAACTCAAGAAAAAGTTAACACCTTTTAGAAATTACTAATTTCAAGGACATTTAGTATTGCAAAATTAAGCTGCATTTTGTGACACAAAATAATTATTATAAAAGTAAATATTGACTTCTTTGTGGAGAACATCGATATGAAATCAAATTCTCGTACAAAAAATAACTTACTATAATTTTAATGCATACTACTTGTAACACTTTCATAATATTTGTACCTGTAACGTATAACTGGTTACATAAGTCAGTTAATTAATAAAGCGCATGAATCACAAAAGACTGGCCGCATGATTAATTAATGTGCAAGGCAAATAAAAAAAGATAATCCAGAAACTTCAATTTTAATTTTAACCGAGTTGAAAAAAATGTCATCTTTTATTCGCTATTAAACTCTCTTCTCGTCTAATTTTTTCTTATTTTGCACCATTTTAGAGGGAAAAAAAGGGAAAAAAACAAGGTTGTGTATTTTTTACTCTTCTTGAGCATAAAATATTAGAAATTTTGTCTTCATTTTATCCTCACTTTGAGCTAAGAGGAAATAAAATGTGTTTTACAGGTAAAAAGATTAGGTTTAGACGTGTTAATGATGAGTTGAAGACGTAATTTTTTAAACTAGGGTTATTTTAAAAAGCAGTACGTTAAATATCGGATTGTAACTGATTATTAATAAAGCTTGTGAATCACAAAAGAGACTGTCCGCATGATTTTAATTTTTGCTACAAGGCCAATAAAAAAGACTTGTCAGAAACTCCAATTTTAATGTTAAAAAAAGTACAGTTGAATATCGGAATGTAATTATCGATGCAGCAGCAGCAGCGTGTGCTGGGCGTTTCAAGGCCTGGCTATGTCACATCTTCTCTCTCCGAGGGAGGGCGGTCAGAAGTTAGGGACACGCTATGGTAATTGGCCCCCCGCAGGTGATACACGGACATGGAAATGAGCTCTTATAAATATTTGAATAATAAACAAACTATAATAACCATGTAATGAAACATTATGCAAAGTAATAAACAATAAATAAAACAACATTTGGTGTTAATATAATTTTAGAAATGACATTAGATGTGTGATGTAACAAATTATTTCTTAAATAATAAGACCTCGTGCGCATCCAGGCGAATGACTTGCAAGTATACACCCACGGCCAAAAGTATCTCGAGTAATTTACTATAGTACCAATTAAGGAATCGTTTATTAATTGTCATCGAGTTTTGAGAAATAGTTTCAATGACTTTTATCATTCCTTATATCGAATATATGCGCTAGAGCATGCTTCATTGCAACTTTTAGGCTGTGCAAATTAGCTTAGAAACTTTTGATTGTTGGTGTACATAACATGGACAATATAAACAAGTATTATATCGTCGTTCACTCATAATAAATAAATAAATAAATAAATAAATAAATAAATAAATAAATAAATAAATAAATAAATAAATAAATAAATAAATAAATAAATAAATAAATAAATAAATAAATAAATAAATAAATAAATAAATAAATAAATAAATAAATAAATAAATAAATAAATAAATAAATAAATAAAATCGTCTTTATTGAGGGCGGGATTTAGGCCATTAGGCCCACTCTTCCATCCAACCCAATGAAAATACAATGAAGAGATTTTTAATTATTTTTAGTAAAAACACATAAATAATATTATCTGCACCTTATTATTATGTTCTGGAATATTTCAAATGTATAACTCATTGGTCAGAACAAATATAAGGGTCTAATTTTCATTGCTCTTGAGTGTACTTATTGTGACGTCACAGCGAAGGTCGTGATGACGTCACACGACTGACGATGTCCCCGTCAATCGGCTGTCACGACAAACTTATGTGAGTGGAGGTCGTCAACAAATTTAACAGCGAAATGATTGAAAAACGTTAAATTACTTTGTGGATTGATGTAAGGGACACCGATCAGCTGTTTTTTTTTTATTTCCATTTGATTAACAAGTAAACCTTATGAGACACACAAATATTTATTCGTGTCGATTATTTTTATTAATTAATTAATTTCTTAGTTTGGCTCTCCATGGGAAAGCCCTATGCTGAAAATTAAAAAAAAAAAAAAAAAAAAAAAAAAAATGATTTAAAAAAAATCAGCTCGAATAATTGTTTTGAAATTTTTTCTGTGGCTTCTAGGTACTAAAATCTGTCTCTCAAAAAAAATTCAGAATTTTTGTGCGTTTGCTAAGGCTTACTTATTAATCAAATGGAACTAAAAAAAACAGCTGATCCGTGTTCTCTTTCCCTTAACATAATGTAATTTGATTTCCGTAAACACACTATGACGTCACCAGACGTTTCTAAAAGTCAACATTTTCACAATAACTCCTTCGCGCCATTAAATTAATTTATTTACGAGTTTTTTTAACATCTGCGATCACGTAAAGCATCAGTCTAGACGATTTTCACACGGGGGTACCGTGGGACAATTGACACATCTGCTATAATGAAGCTAATAAAGACAATTCTAAGAAAACAAATTGTATGAATATCCAAATTAATAAAAATCGTATTACCATATATGACGTATGCTAGAAAATAACGTAAGATTTATTTGTCATTTAAATTTAATAATATGTCATTACGGATCGTAAAATTCCAGCACCAAAGCAATTAGGTTAGACAAGGAGAAATATTACAGACATTAATTTGGTCCAGATCACAAAGATGCTGCGACACAAGATTAATATCAAGAGGTCGCCAAACTTTCATATCTTGTTATTATTGATTAGTATTCTTTACATGGTCGCAACATAACGGAAGTATCGATTAAGTCAATTAACATGTAAATATTATAACAGTGCATTAATTAATTTCCTTTCTTTTTTTCCTAACCAACTGACAGTGAGCTCATATGACTCAAAAATATTTCACTATATTATTATTAACTTCATCTATTTTTGCCCATAAAAACACCTCTCTGTTCAAATTATTATTTTGAATTTTTTTCAGTCTGGGGCATGACCACTGCAAGCAAATAACTAAGATAACTTGGTTTTCGTCGGAAACGCTCGGGTGTCTTCGGCTCGGCCAATTAAATTCTTCGTTACAAACAACACACCAATGACAGAAGACGTTACAAACACGACGATAACCAAGTTAAATGTGAACCAGAGTACAATTCCAGCATTTGTCTAGTTGTGGCTGAGGAAACCATGATAACCTGAGTCAATTGTTTCTACTCATTGCTAGTGAAATGACAATTAAGATTTATTTTTTACATTAATTTTGTGATGCTACAATCTTTGTTTTAGAACGTTTAAAAAAGTTAGCGACATTTGTTTTGCATGTATGATTAATTGGCCCATGTACTGACTTATGGCCTATAAATTACGACATGATGTGAGTTCGAGTTAATACACTCCATAAGTCACGCGGCATATTGATGTTTTACATTTTGTGTTGATTTTTTTTTTTGTGCATGCGGCGAGATGAATCACAGAGTGCAGTTCGTATGCTCTACTGTGTTGCTAAGTACGCCGCGAACCAAGGCAGCATGGGATGGCAGTAATACGACATGTGACATTTTACTGATGAAAACGACATCACGATTGTAAATTAATAACATGTGAAAAATAATGTTATTCCAAACATTAATGCCAACCGATTTTTTTTTTTAATTTTAACTCATTTATGACGTCACAGGATGCATTTTTTAATCTTAAGTGTTCCTATATTTCATTTACTTGTTACTGATGAATTAAGAAAAACCAGAGTACTTTAATTTTTTTTCTTAAACTTAATAATTTTATTGTATTCTTTTTAAAACGACTAAAAAATAATGTCTTGAAAGACGACCGTCCTAACTGAGGTTTCCATGGTTCCCCTCGCTACTTGATATTACGTCCCAATTAACCGACTTGTACTCTCGCAGCACATTCGTCAATCCTACAGCAGATAACGAGTTGATCCTTGCGTCATTTCGACATGGCCTCTGTCGCTCCGACACCCCATAAACCACCGGCCTGCAGCGATCTGCTTTGAGTTGGGACTCACTCTGTCGCAAATATACACTGCTCATTGCAATGTCATTATATCATTATATAGCAGGAATGATATAACTTTTCTAGGCACCCCTCCCCTAGCTATTATAGAAAAGTGTGCGAATTTAGGAGGGCCGTCCTATACCAAAAATCTCTTTTACCAGCATCGATTTCAAACAAAATATATCGATATATCGATTATCCATAACGATGAGGAATATTTTCCGTGGCTATAGCTGTACAAATTTGTTAAAATTTAATATTTTTTTGTCTGAATTGGTGAATGATAAAACTTTAACACATCGTAAAATTGCTCGACAATGTGTAAAATATTGCAATATACAAATGAATGAAATAAAACAGAACAATCATCAAATATTAGTAAATATTAGAAGCACTGCAGTAATTTGTATATATATAAGATAAAAAATCTATTAATCAAACAATATAAAACAATGGGCAGAAGAATTAATATTAATGATATTTTGAAAGTGCTATTACCATCTGATGACAATGTAATTAATGTAAAAAAAGATAAAAGTCATTGAAAGTGTTGTGACGTCATTTGTCACTCTGTCACCGCGAGACGTGACTCGGCACTTTCCGGGAGGGGGCGCACAAAGCCCCGCGGTGACTCAAACGTGCGGACATCATCAAGGGACAGTGACGTCACGGTAGTTCTCGTCAATCTTGCATGCATGGCCAACTCAAGAAGAATCAGGAGCCGTTTAGGGTGAGACAGATGGAAAATATGTCCTACTGAATTGAATCCCATCCTCAAATATTATCGTCTTAGTTTTTGTTTTTTGCCACAATTTTTTTAATTCATTAAATTTGAAACCCTGAGCCTTCCGAAACCCTAATTTAAAAGTTTAACGTACTGGCCACGGCCTTGCAATTCATCCTGACATTTGCCTGCGACTGAGGGAAACGTGGAAACCTCAATCAGGATGGACGCTACAAATTTTGTCAATGGACCGGAAGTGCAATGATTCAAAGACCGGTGAGACACATGGTGGAAAAGCGCAACAATTTACCCTGATTTGAAAAGGTACAAGTTAAAAATCGATGACGATTCTGTTTCAAGAACAGATAACTTCTGACATTCTCCGGTATCATTTTAGCATAAAAACGCAACATCAAGTGGCAAAACGGTCACCGAGGGAGTATTTGGTATATATTTCAACCGGTAAGGGGAAATTAATTCACGTATAGCTTGATGGATTGCGGCGCAAGGTTGGGGTCCGGTAATGAACTGCCAAACCGGCGGCGGCCCTCAGCGGCAGAGTTATCGATGTACCATGAATAAATTTGCATGAGCGATGTCTTGTCCACCTGTGTCCACATTTGCATAATATCGTCCACATTTTTTAATCGAGAATTTAGGTCATTATTTTAGAAAATGCCTACGGCGATGCACTTTATAGTCAATTTGCTAACAGGGGTATATTGTTTTAATTAACGAAGAGACGGTAAAGCCCATCAACTATAATATATTATACTTAACTCATGATTCATTGCATGGTTATCAATTTTACGTAATTATAGTTTCATATTTGCTAAATCATGCACTGCGGAGTATATTTTTGCCAGTTTCAGTATTATAATCTTTTGCAAAAAAAGACAAATTTGAGCTTTTATTTGCTAATATACTATATTTATAGAATCTAATATTTTTTGATAAAAATTAACATACAATCATACTGTAAAAAGCTATTCTTTCATCAGCCAGTAACGTTATATACATCCCAATGTTTGAGTACTTTGACTGGGAACACGTGGAAACCTGGTTCAGGACGGTCGAGCTAATTAATATTCCGAATGCAACTGGACACACTAAAACAGCTGATTGAGATTTCAAGGTAAGGTACTCACCGTGAGGAACCCAGCCGTGCTTGCACGTGTCACAGAAGCGCACGTGGACCTTCCCTGGCGTGAAACACTCGCAGGAGCAGCTTGGAACCGTGCACCGAATCGCCTGCAACATAAAAAAATCAACGTTAAGAAAACCGTCAACTGATGATGTGACGTCATCGGTGCTCAACACTGATCGTCAACTGCATTTTGTTTTAAACACCCCTATATAAAGAGCTTGGAGCTCGAGGCAGGGTAATGGTAAGGTAGGGAAAGGATGAAGACCACGGCCTGTTACGTTTCCCAGCATTCTTTGAGGTGAGACTGAGGGAACCGTGGAAAACCTCAGTCAAGACGGACACCTCTATATATACTTTTTATCAATGGACCAAAGTGATGTCCAAAGCCTGGGGAACCACACACACGTACATCACTGCATGCACTGGGTGGAAAGCGAGATAAATTTTCCTCAGAGAGGGAGCAACGTAATTTTTAACAGAAGCGGTCACCCATCCAAGTACTACCCACGTTTAACGGTGCTTGACTTTGGTGATCAAACGAGAACCAGTTAACCGAGGTTTGTTGTCCCTCGAATGATCTTATAGACTGTAAAATTATACAGTGCTATTTTCCCCATCATAATATAATATTGGCTGAACATATTAGAGTTAAACTATAACAGATCAACCCGCACCCTTCTTTATGGTAGTTTTAATGCTCTTATACGTTTTAATAAGTTTGCTCATGAAAACGCCTTCTTGACGACGAGTAAACATTTTCGAATATTTAAAACCAAGAAATACGATCTGTTCAACTTTAATTAAAAATTAACTCCATCAAAATTTACTCAAGTATACAAAAAGTTCCATAAATTTTTTATTATAGAGTTAAAAAAAAAATCTACTTTATTGAAGTGTGTATGTTGGTTGTAATATACGAAAGAGAGGCACTACAAACAGAAAAACCATTATCCCAAAGGGTTTATTTAACCATTTGAAAATCCATTTAGATTTATATCAGCTCGCATTTAGTACACATATCTGTAGAGGTAGGAGGGGAGGGAGCTTGCACAAATGGAATCTCACATTCCTCTATATGGGAGAGAGAGAGAGGGAGAGAGAGGACCTCTCCACACATGATGATGATGCAGTGAATGCAGCAATGAGTGTGGTGGTCAGCAAGCAAAAAATCGCCGCGATAAATTAGCACGACCGTGTAAAACGCCCTCTCTTGTCCGTGTGATCGTAGCGGGAGAATTACACGGGCGGACTTTGCTTGTTGATCCACCAGCTTTTTATATCATCGAATGAATGTAACGTGTATACATGACATTTAAAAAAAATATTTAATAATTTTTATATTAAAGATTTTTTATTGCATATTTGCATATTTGGTTGTGTGCGGATAATTTTTCTATGTAACACCCTTAAAATTTTGCTATGACGTTATAGTCACGCAAATATTAAACAAGCAAGCATGCATATAAAAAGGGACTATGACATCACAGTATTTTGCAGCTCAAATTTAAAGGGTATTAAAGGGCTTAGAAAATCTGAAAGAAAAGTCATGTAAGTTATATACCTATATAATAACTGCTTTAATACCTGATCATATGACAAATTCTGGATCCTTTGCATGTTTTAAAAAATAATTATTTAAATATTGAAAATTTGTTTTATATTATAATGTTAAAATAATTATTTTACAAAAAGAGTAATTTTTGCTACTGTAGTTATTATATAAGTGTATATAGATTTGTTTTTTGTTGTTGTTTTGTATGTTTTTGTCTTGTGTTTTTATTTTGACTGAATAATATATGACTTGTTCTATGCTATTTGTATAGCCAGATGAACTGAATAAATCTATTAAATCTATGCATTAATAATGGAGAAAAATAATTTTGGACGTTCTGCATGATGAAATTTGCTTATAAAATGAGAACGTTTAAAAAGAATGGTCCGCCGCGTGTTCAAAACGACGATATAAAAAAAGTAGCATACGTTTGTCATGGCTGTTGAATGTGCGACGATGCACTACCACTTTTTTTAAAAAAATATAAAAAAAATTTATGAACAACAAAAATTATTATCATGAAGAAATATGTGTTGTTGCAGTGGAATGCATTAATTCAGATCAGCTGATCACTGACCAATTATTCAGGAAACATTCCTGACCGTTCCACATACCTTACATAATTGCATTGCTAGCGAATTAATCACTGGCAATAATCAACTACGTGAAATCTGCTGTTGCAGCCGCAACATTATTACATAAAAATATACCACACAATTGTTAAACCATAACAACATTGAATAATTATTATATAAAAATTATACAGGAATTTCAAAATTAAAACAAAATGAAATTGTTAAATTATTCCTGTGCCACACCCTATATGACAACTGTAAGGAAATATACCTCCATATATACATTGAAATTGTTATATGGTAAACTGAAAATACATTTAAAAAGGGACATCACTTTTTTCATTTTCACTAACACATAAAAGAAGTTATATTAAAATTAGGTTTTGAAATTCATGCTAGGGTCACTTTAGACCTGGCCATCATGTCAGTACCCTAGGGAAATGACCATCCTTCAAGTAGCCATTGTTTTACACCAAGAAGCAAATTGCAGTCAACCTCAATGGTACCTTTGGGAAAGCTTAACGAGACCAATTTGAATATATTTGACATGGATTTTAAAAGACCGTGAATTTTTAGTAGTAGTCGTCTGTAAATATTGAACCCCAGAGGCTTTTTTATAAAAAAAAGGAGGGAGGAGAGTAAAAATATTAAGATGGTAACAAATTCTTATATAAAATAAACGTACAAACAATGATCCAGGATTAAACAAAAAAAAAAAAGTAAGAGCAAATCTCGTTAAGAGTATTTACACTTTGACGATGCCTATCAAAAACAATGTTCTTTCTCAATTAATTTCTCTGAAAGAATATTATTTTTTTCATATTTCTTTCCCCCCGTTCTTTATTTCTTCTCCCCCAAGCTATATTTTCTCACAAGGTGACATTTTGAATGGGCCATTCATCTTTCTATAACACAGCAATCCTTCCGCACGAGTCGTTATGTCACCTTTGGGAAACGAGAGGGGCGTGGTCATTCGGTGACTCATTGGGGACCCCCCCTCTTTTAGCCGGAACTAATTTAAAGAGCGGATGTTTTAAAATTGTCAACTATAATAAAAAAAAAAACAACAAAATTTATAATGTTTATTCTCGTAGGAATTTAATAATCGGAACTGTTATTATTTACTTTTTAGGTCCTCTAATGGTCCCCAAAGATGGCAAATGTGGTGAACTCGGAAGAGACATCAGAGACCCCTGGAGTGAACGGTTCAATATCAAAACCAATTAACAGGCATATAAAAAAAAATGCCGCGAGCTGCGCGATCGTTTTCATCCCCCCTGTGTTATCTCATATCGACTTCTCTATACATTCATACGTGTATTAGTGTGTATAATGATTGACAGCCAGTATTGAGCCAATAATGCGGTGGATTATCAGCTATAAATACCATGAATATTATCGTTTATAATGGTTTATTGAGATTTAAAAGCCATTTAATACAACCACATTAATGATATTTTTGCATTGAAAATATTTGTGATCGAAACAATTAATTGGATTTATTTTTTCTCCTGCAGCTAATTGTATTGTGAATTGTCAACACATATTACAGGTGTGTAGGTGACCAAAGGCGACGTAATCAACACGGGAGAGGGGGGGGGGCATCAATGCACGCTAGTCAAGAATGCAAGAGTCACGAACGTGTATATATAATAAGAGGCCTTAAGCTTGAAACCCTTTGCGTGCATATGATCATGAGTGATACGTAAACACCGTGCATTGAAAAACACTTAATATTTGAAAAAATAATAATCAAGATAAAAAATAAAATATACAATTTACTCATAAGTATACCATCATATATAAAAAAAAAGAACCTAGGTTTTCAATATAGAATATAATTTAGTCAATTGAGAATCATATTTCACATATCTTGTCATAATATATGACGCAAAATCGTCCATCATATAAGTAGAATGAAAAACCATTACTGTCTATTTTTTTGATATCAATAGAACCCTCTGACGTGGCGAGTATAAAAATGTCTCTATTATGCATCAAACCACCCCTCTGTCACGGAGCCTTCATTAAAAATCCATTTCCGGAATCGGACACATAAAAAGCAGTCCACCCACTCGTGATCAATCTCACGTATTCATGAGCTGCAAGTTTTCTTGGAAACTGTCTCAGGATCACGGAAATTCCTTCAAGTGCACAGCTTTCCGGGTCTAATTATATGACCACGACTTCAAAATAACAGATTATATATAATATAATATATATATATACAAAAATGACACATATGTTAATTTAGGAGGAGCCGATTTCGACCTTTTGGTTACGGTTGGTGACATGATTATATGAAATGCTGTGTCCTGTTGTTCGCGGGCTCTTCTAGAACGGGGGCAGCCACGGCTTTGCAATCCAATCTCGGCATTTGCCTGTGACTGAGGAAAACGTGGAAACCTCAGCCAAGATGGACGCTACAGCTTTTGTCAATGAACGGGAAGTGCAGTGATGCCAGGGGATCAACATAGTGGAAAGGCGCAAAGATTTACAAATGCAAAATTTGCAAATGGTCACCCATCCAACTAATAATCACACTCGGCATTGCTTGACCTCAGTTATCTGAAGAGACCCGGTCAAGCGCACTGCGCCACACCTCCCTTTACATTTGAACCAGAATAAAAATATTATTATATAATAGAAAATGTAAAATAAAAAATAAAATGTGTACCAAAGATGTTTAAAATATACATGACGATATTATAGAACAAAAGGAAAGAGCACCACCCCGCAGGGTCACTATATATTTTTTGTTACGTTCACATGAAATTAATTATTTCGGTGTTCAATATTTTGGCAGGTGACGGACGGGTATTGATGGTCACCCTTCTCGTAGCGCCCCGCCGAGCCTCAGCCGGTTGTCGCGGTTAAAGAGATGGATGTCCCGCCTGATTTATCGTCGTCTCATGCAAATCGCTACCCGACCGGCGTGGTCATGCTCCGGGGACGAATATTTATCGAAACTTACTTGCGAATACTGTTAGTGATAAATGTCATGGAAATGTGTCATTTGTCAACGTAATATTATTTTTATTATAATATTTATTTATTTATTTATTTATTTATTTATTTATTTATTTATTTATTTATTTATTTATTTATTTATTTATTTATTTATTTATTTATTTATTTATTTATTTATTTATTTATTTATTTATTTATTTATTTATTTATTTATTTATTTATTTATTTATTTATTTATTTATTTATAATTAAATTTACAATTTAAAAGAAAAAATAAAATAAAAATCTTAACTACAAAAATCAAAATATTGTCGATGTCATTGTCTTGCTAGGACGTAATTTTTGGTGTAAAAATAAGTTGTGCCAATGTGCAGTAATTGCATAATCCGGTGTTTGCGAGACGTTATTAAATTTTATTGGCAGATAATTACTTCCGTTCTGAATAGAGAGAGGTGCCGATCGTTAATAAGAGAAAATAATGACATCGCTTATCTGTGTGGCACGACGGAGTAAAGTACACCATCACATTTTCTAGCTTTCGTAACGTTTATATGAACAAAAAAAAGTCATCATAAAACTTACCCTTGCATGTTGATATCTGTGATTGACAGTAGCTTGATAACCTTTTATTACCAGTGATCCGTATTAAACGACTTGGAGACATGATGATGGACTTTAGGAGTGCATTGGACATCATACGACAAGATACTATATAGTTATAGTATACAGACACTGAACATTTGTCCGAAATTTTTTCTTAATATATGATTATTTAGGCATATTTAGCTATAGTATATAATAATATTTGACAGCGAAACTCTCTCATAAATTCAATACGAAAATGCTTGAATTTCAATTATATTAAGTAATAACTAATCATTTTTTTTATTATTAACCAAACCCTATTGTGGGTATTTCTATTTATTAATTACATATACTACTTTGAAACCCCGAAACTTATAAAACCCTAACTTGAGCGTTTCGCGGGCTCTTCCGAAACAGGGGCGGCCACGGCCTCGCAATCCATCCCGGCATTTGCCTGTTGCATGAGGGAAACGTGGAAACCTCATCCTGGATGGACGCTACAGCTTTTGTCAATGAACCGGAAGTGCAATGGTCTAAAGCCAGGGGAATCACATAGTGGAAAAGCGCAACGATTTACCCTTGGGTGGGAAACGTGTTTTTTTATTGAAAATGGTCACCCTTTCAACTACTAACCACGCTCGGCGTTATTTGACTTCGGTGATCTGACGAGACCAGGTCAAGCGCACTACGCCACACCTCGCAATCATGAGTTTTTCAGGCACCCCAAAAAACTTCTTTCACCAAAGATAGCAGTACTGTCGATTATTTGTAAAAACACACCAACGCCATCTATTAGCGATAGAAATTTTCCAAGGAAAGAATTGTACATCATTTAATGAATTCTTCGCTGAAATAGAATTTACAATATAAATGTAAATGCATCTAAAATAAATTCATTGAATCTATTTTCTACAGCCCAAAATAATGATTGAACATACAGGAGATTTCGACTCAACGGTGTGAGGTCAGCAGTAATTCCACTCGGTGGTGTCCGGTGTGTTTGCCAGCGCTGTGTACCCGAGCAATAAAACTGACCGTTCTGACCCGGGGGGTCACGGGGGATCTTTGAAGGGTCGCTCTCCCGGGGGAATCATACCACCATCGTACAGTCGCCCGCACAATGATCAGCACCGAGGCATTGAGTCAGCTGATTTTTAGGTGTACGTCCTATCTAAATCCAGCAAAGTTAAAAAAACACTTTGCTTTATTTTCAAGTGTAAGATAGACCTTAGTGACACAAATGAGCATCGCGAGGCGCACTCACTTGAAACCTTTATTGTACAGAGTTACTGTTGTCCCGTCTACACTGAAGATTTAAGTACGCCACGTGAACATGTTCAGCCAATCAGAATGTTGGAAATTGATCACGTGGGGGTACTTAAGTGCTCACTATAGAGGGGGGGGGAGGGAGGCTCGTCCTGTGGAATAAGCGTATTTAAATGCGACACCAACGGGGGTTGATAGAACTACAAATTTCCCCAGGTATTTTATTTGCGTGCAAGTATATAATAAAATGAGGATCTATATTCTATTATAGTATTTTGGTTAATTTTTGAAATTACAAAGTTTCCAACATTTTTTAATTAACTTTTTATATGTAGCTATGCTGCTTTGCATTAATAAATATCAATCAAATTATTAATTCACCAAATATAATATAATTGATAGCGAGACTCCCAACTATAATAATAGAGAGAATATATCGTCCCTCGTCCGGAATAATGAGCTATCTGCTTACCACATTTTCGTTGCAATAATGAGCTGTCTGCTATTTCAGGTGAGCGCAATTATAAGCTTTATTTTATACTGATTTACAGCTTATAGTTGCGTTCACCTGAAATAGCAGATTGCGCATTATTTCAACGAGATCATGATAGGCAGATAGCTCATTATTTCGGACGATATATGATATAAAATTACGAGAGTTTGTGATAATTACAATGTTTTTGTCTAAAGTTGTGCGTTTCTTTGTTCCGGATCATATACCTGCATGCATCGACTCTTAGATAAGCAAAAGCGTCTTCTTGCTATTTTATAACATTATGATAGATTTTGTATTATAGCCTAGAGCTAAACCATAATACAATATAACCTGCTAACCCTTTTATACCGTAAAGAAAACAAGGGAGGAAAAAGATAACCATTGTTTCGAAAAGAGAAAATTTTCATGTTATTTTTATTCTTTTATATAACAAAAGAAAAGAGAATTTTCCTTCCTTTTTGTATCCATGGTGTAACCACAATAATAGGGGCACGTTACAAAAATAAAACATAAATTAATTTAGATAATATTTAATTATATCAAAGAATTGATGTTAAAGTAATGGAACATGTTACGTATTTTTTTGTTATTATTTTTTAAATAATAATTATACTCATTTGCAAATTCCAGTTATAAATAATGAGGTAAAAAAAATTACCTCTCACAAAAAAGAGGCGGAAAATAAAGTTTATTACGATCATAATTATACAGAGATAAATAATTTAATGTTTTTTGTGGTTTACGATTTGCAAGTTCTTCAACTTTCTCGACTCAGAGTTGCCTGCAAGTGCAATAAAAAAAAGGTCCAATATGTCATCCCTGAGTGACCCCACTATCAAGAATCTCAGATAAAATCAAGACTAAAGTTATATGGCGTCCATAACTTTACGATTATAGTAAAAAAAAAGTTGGAGACAAGTTTAAAAATAAACATGTCGTCACCATAGCTGCATAGTGAATTTTAAATATAAATAAAAATAATACATAACAAAATATAACAAGTATTATATATTTGGACCATAAGAAAAGACCGCTAAGAAAAATGTACATACAAGATTTTCGAACACTTATAATTTTTGTTCACATTATTAAATAATTTTACATGCATTCAGTAAACTAATATAAAAACTTTTTAAAAAAGCATAAAATCACCTTTTCTTTGACTTATACTTTAATCGATAAAACTGAGCATACTTTGAATTGCTCGTCAAAATCAACCTTCAAGAAACATGTAAATAACTTTAACTTTAAAGAAAAAAACAAGAAACTGAAAATGAAGATTTTAACTAAAAGATAAAAATAACAAGAGTTTTGTATATAAAAATTTAAATGAAAACAACAATAAAAAAGTAGAATTAATTCAATTATAGAAGAGGACAATGTTTTGGTTATTTCGTTCCGGACTGTAGCACAGATGGCTTGTAAAATTAAAAGTCAATGATGGGATGCAATTAAATTGACATGGGAAAGCAGAACATCGAATGTTTAACATGTTCTTCATGTCAACTACAAAATGAATTTATTAACGAGCGTTGCTGGCAATTTTCTTTGCGTTACTACAGAATTTACCGAGATACAGATACACTTTAATTAACATAACGCTACACCGGAAGTTCTATCATAAAAACTAGCAAACTGATCTAATTTGACGGAAATATTATCGCGATATTTCAGCTTCTCCAGCTTAAGTTTTATTGTTAAAATGTATCAAGATAGCTATAGATGATCATGCAGTTCCGGAATCATCGTTAAATTAACGAAAGTGTAATTCCCTGCAATGTGTAACACAATCACACGAGGACAACGTTAAAAAAACCGGTTGTCGGTGCTTTGATTCGAGCTGGGAGGAGGAGGGGGTTAAAATGGCTGCACAAGATCGAGGGGGTAATTTGGAGGAGCTTGCGGGCGGGCTCAAATGGGCAATTCACACTAGCAATAACGTCCGGACAACCATTTGGTCGCACTGATAAAATCTAGATACAAATCTGTGAGACACATTACTAAAAAGTAGAGTATTGCCATTTAATTAGGTTGTTCGATGACCGCCGATCAATACACGTCCCCTAGACATATACCAAGTACTTAGGGTGCGTCATCTACGATACAAGACCGAGGGGGGTCATAAGTCTTGCTGTCTTATGTGCAAACCATTTTTGTATAAGAAACTGGACTTAAGTCCTTGTAGCTACTTTAATATATATTATCCTAAATTCCACATTTAATATTCATTTTTCTTTTTGACTTAAATAGTGTACTTATATGTACAGCGTAAAAATGTACCAGTAGTATAATATCATACAATGAATAAGCATTTATTATATACATGTATTATAATAAAATTTATTTTTTTGCTAAAGAAGGAGTTAGTAAGGTTGACATTACGACATACCAAGTTCTTATACAATAATCAAGTTGGCATTCCATGCTACGAGCGTGTGAACCTGAAAGAGAGAGAAGAGAGAGAGAGAGAGAGAGAGAGAGAGAGAGAGAGAGAGAGAGAGAGAGAGAGAGAGAGAGAGAGAGAGAGAGAGAGAGAGAGAGAGAGAGAGAGAGAGAGAGAGAGAGAGAGAGAGAGAGAGAGAGAGAGAGAGAGAGAGAGAGGAGGGGGGGGGGGAGGACTGTCACGTGTCATACACATAGGACAGCCCAGCGGGGGGCGTTCAGACAACGTCGCGGTGACGAGCGTTGCATAATGTGTGGGGGACTCGCGGGCGCCTGACTTGACAGCACACACCTGACCTCCCGGTGACCTTCTCAAACCTTCAAGAGTGAACATGACAAAAAAATTGGACATCCCAAGTTTTATTAGATATCGGTCCATGACGTCGTCGCAAATTGCTTGTCTCAAGAGAGATGCAGCTTTTAATTGGAGAACGTGTTTCATATTGGTTCTCCCGGTGACGTCATTGAGGTGCACTTACATGGGTCAACCATTTACATTTACATGGTCGATTGGACAATCGTCATGACATATTTTATTGCATATTTTATGGCATATTTCATCTCGAGATATATACGGGGGCATGCATGACCAAAATTTGTCAATTGCCCCAAAATTCAAACCAATCAAATGAATCAAACGAGTTATATATTCTCAATATTTTTTTTCAGATTTCTTTATAACCTAACACCCTGAAAATCATGCTGCAAAACGCTGTGACATCATAGTCATACAGATATTTAACACACAAGCATAGGGAAAGACATTGCGTGACGTCACAGCTCTTTCCTCTCGATTTTAAGTTCAAAATAAAATCTGAAAAAAGTTGAAAATATATAACTGGACATCGTCTTTCCAAAAATATGTAAAGAAAAAAATTTCATGAAGGCTGAGTTATTGACTTATTTGTTGATAACGTGTTTCGGATTTACCAACCCATGTAAACCCATCTCAAAAGCAAAGAACAAAAAAACCTAGCGCATCCTCTTTCTATAATAAAGCCGAAGAAGTAGCATTGTCTTTTAATAATAATTATAAAAGTAAATATGACAATTGTTAATCACTTATGTAACTAAAGGAAGAGAGTTTTTATATTAGTATTTTTGTTTGTTTTAAGAAACATTTGACATAATTTTTTATATTCAAGATGAAGTCACGCCTCAAGCTGATGTTAAACAATCGAACAATCTGCTGGCAGCATTTTTCTCTCATAATATTTTGCACTAGTTTTTACATACCAAGAACCAGTTTGATACATCTTTCTCAAAGACGGGCAATGCCTTTATCAACAATATGCATTTTATACTGCAGGTGGTATTATAAACATGATTGCATTGCAGCAGATTTAAATCTATACAGAATAAATTGTAACTAACATCTGTTACCTGCTGACGTCATTTATTCGAGAACTGACAAAAACCTCGATTATTATGACAACAAAATGCAACTGCATTAAAAATTTGATTAAAGAAATGAATAGAGGGTATACCAAAATATGCTACTCTGATTTTTTTTCAGATTTTTTAGAGTCCCGAAACTATTTATAAATAATTATTGATTCAGAATAGCATAATTAATTTGCTGCTCTCTATTCATTTCTACAATAAAAAAATTTCATGATGCAGGTTGTCCATGTCAGAGCTTCACGAAGTCTGAGGATGGTGGCACCACTGTCGTTTATGTTTTACATGTGAAAAAGTACAGCCTTCATATATGAAATTTTTATTGCATAGGGGACTTCTATAGTTGTATATTGTCAAATTTTTTCATATATTTTGAACACCCTCAAAATCGAGGGGAAAGACATTGTGACGTCATAGTCATGCAACATCTTTCATGTTAAATATTTACAATACTATGACGTCACAGCGTTTTGCAGCATGATTTTAAAAATGTTGGAGGGTTGAATAAAAAAAATAAAAAATTGATAGTAAATAACTAGAGGTACTTTATTCAAATATGTAATAAAAACGATGAAGTTTGTTTATTTTAGTCAAATTTTGTGGGCACGGACGGATGAGCTCTATCTGATTAGATAATCATCGGGACATTTCCGTCCCGACTTGAGATTGCTGGACACTATAGGAGCCGCGTGTAACGAAACACCACCGTGCTGATTGAGGGCTGTATAATATTTTAGTGCCCTCTCAAAGCCATCTCCCCTCTTATCTGTAGGAATTTCATAGAAATGTGTAAATTGATACACAAAATCTCGTCTGTGTTTAATTAAGAACAAGCCTCGTCCTTGTATTAACCAACCAAGGGATCGAAAGAAAAAAATGTAAAAATTGTTATTTTTATAAATGTATAAAAATTTACAGAGCATAAAATAATGAAATCATGAAGAGAGTGCTTTAAAAATCATTCACATGGAAATTCTTATAAAAGTTTAGTTGAATATTTCTCAATTAAAACTTAGAGAGAGGGGAAGAATTTTTTATTGACGTAGTAGGGTTATTTTCACTTTAATACTTTGCCCGAATTGAAATAAACTTCATCTTTTATTTGCTATTATGCTCTCCTCACGTCATTTTTTTCTTATTTTGCACCATTTTAGAGGGAAAAAAAGAGAGGAAAGGACGAAATTACGTATTTTTTCAACTTCTTGAGCATAAAATATTAGAAATATTAGCTCTATTCGTAAATACACAATCAGAAAGAACCAATTTTTATTACCCGTGTGAAGTTAGCAACAAATTCATCTACAAATCCATCTACAAATTCAAGAGTGTATACAGTCCTCGCATGTTGAGATTTATTGTGTATTTACGAATAAACCTAATATTTTCATTTTATCCTCACTTTGCATGAGCGAAGAGGAAATAAGATGTGTTTTAGAGGTAAAAATAATGAGTGCAATTCAAGAAGCAGTTATATAGCCAGGTTTCTAACCACGTTTAGCTTAACCACGTTTAACTGTTGTATACCTTATGTTATATACCTATATATATATACCTATACCTATATATAGTAAAACGTGGTTAAGCTAAATTTGGTTAGAAACCTGGCTAACTGCTTCGTGAATCGCGTCCATTAAGTTTAGATGAGTTGAAAACGTAATTTTTCATAAATTTTTTTATATATATATAACTTAATCAATTTTTATATAATATTTTTTGTCACAATATTTCCAAGTAATAAATCTGGACGACTTTTGTGTCTGTTTAATTTCGTTTGTTTTCTTGACGAGCGAGACACACGTAATGCTCCCCATGGACCATCACAGAGCGAAGAGGCAAAGGCTGGCTATTACTCTCTCTGTTAGATAAGAATGGACAGACGCTACTTGATGTGTGGGGGAGGAAGTCCCTTGAGAAAAGCCTGACATAAGAGAGAGAAAATGTCTATGCACCGCACCTTATTTTTACTGATGGACTTACCTCAGTCTTAGCAAGACCAATTAACACCCATCACTTCCCCAGACATTGAGGGGGACTATCGATTGTACTGATGGTCGGTCCTCCCTCAAAGGAGCAACCTCCCTTGAGACGTTTGATTGCTGCAGATCACCGCAGAGATCAAAAGTAACAGAAATTCAATCTGATTTTTAACCTCGGGAATTCGTACAATTATTGTCAACATTCATCAATTTCGGGAAAAGACACAAGTCAAATTTGCTAATTTATATTTATATTACATAAAATATATTTATTGATAGTAAAAAAAAAAAAAGAGATGAATGGATAATGCGGAGAGTATATTTATATCAACCTTAAAACTCAAAAAATTTTATTGCTTTTATTGCAAAAACGGTTATAGAGTGCAAAGTTTGCAACTCGAACCCGGGAAGTTTTGCTAAAAAGTTTTGCCGAGGTCGGGTTTAAACCCACGCCCCTTTTTATAGATTCCATCCTTTTATTAAGAGAGGTGTCACTTTCTCTGTACTTTAAATTCAATATTTAAAAAAAAAAAATGCTCTAAAAAATCTGAAAAAAATCAGGGTAGCACAACTTTGCACCCTCTATCCATTTTTGCAATAAAAAAATTTGAGGTCGATACTCCATTATATAAACGCTATTTTACATATAAAATAACCACGAAATTAAAATAAATAAAATCATAAGTCCTTACAATTATTGTCAACAGTGATAAAAATGGGAAAATGCATTAAGTCCATACTAATTTACATTATAAATTCATCACAGCATAAAACATAATACATTTATTTATAATAATAAAAAAGAGCTGAATAATTAAAAACTAATTTATAATAACGGAATTAATATAAAATTGTAAGTCGTTAGAAGCATATGTAATAAAACTAATGGTTGGTCATCTTTTAAACATTTAAATGTTATTGGTATAAAATGGGGGTATTTTGCTGGCTCCTTCATGTACTTTCTGTGTAAGTTGCGAAGGTAAAGGGTTAGCCGTACAAAAGGTCGTCACGGCGTGTATAAAAAAAGAAGGTAGTCAAGAGTAGAAAAAAAAATTCTCAAACATGGCTCATAAAAATAGACGACGACCAAGGTAAAAAAAAAAACATATCATCGTACAGAGATAGCTTTCTGAGCATCATAAAATTTTAGGTTTGTGCCTTGCAGAGAGAAAAAAAAAAGGAGCAAAAAGATCTCTCTCTAAAGCGACGACACTTCACACATTGCGTCCAATGGAAAATAAAGGTTGATACGGCGGCTACTTTTGAACAGTTAAATATTATGTACTTTTTATATTTTCTGAAGCGCATCACAGAAGCCAGAGAAAAAAGTTTGGGCTGCAAAAGTCCCAAACACACACCACGAGACAAAGACTATAAAAAAGTAGAGGGATGTATTCAAACAACGGCTACTAGACTTAACGTAAATATACTCTAAGTTCTAAGAGACACATTTTAGAAGGAAAAATTAGTAGAAGAAATGTTTAAATATTTACGATACAAATAAAAGTATCAAAGCTTTTCTTGTGACCAAACTTGATTTGTATGAGCAAGGCGGCATCGTAAGCTTTATAATTGATGCTATTAGCCTCTTGCCGCATAATGTCCACAAAATATGGAAAATCTTGTGTTTGTTATGAATAATTTTACAGGGAAAAATACAGAGGGCAACTCTTTCGACACTAATGCCATCTTTCGGTGAAGGAAATTAAGTAGGATAACCTGCATTAATTAATATTTTATTGCATATTTCGATTCTGGACTTTGAGTTCTGTTTTTTAATTTTTTTTTTATTTTTCTTTTAAGCCTTTAGATCGTGTCGAAAATCGCTGTGACGTCATAGTTATGCAAATATTTATCACACAAGCATATCACGTTGCATGACTATGACGTCACTTTTTAATGTACAATTTTAAAAACAAAAATCAGAAAAAAGTCACAATACATAACTATATTATATACGTCCTCTATCCACATATGCAATGTAAGAAAAATCCATTCAGGGTCATTTATTCTTTTTTTAAAAATTGACAGAGACAATTTAACAGAAAAAAATGATACTAAAACCGTTCTCTCTTGCCGAGTTATACTTGATAAACTGGTAAATTAACTCAATTTAATTTGACGTAATAAGCAAGTTGACTGCTCCAAAAAAATAGAAATGAATAAATTTGAAATAAACGGCGACATAATATTATAACAAAAAGTTACCCAACATTAAATACTTATTATATATATTAGAGTTCAATGACCTTCTTGTATATTGGAGCAATTCATTACAATACGTAGGGAGACTAGGGAGTAGAAATGTTACTCCCCCGGTCAAATGTATCTATTATACTGTCTTATAAAAATTAAAAATTACGGGACGTCATAGGCGTCAATTTTATAAACAAAATAAAAAATGTAGCATCCTTTATGTACGTTTTATATAATATAATTATATATATATATACACTATTTGTGTTTAAAAATAGAGCATTTTTATTATATTATTTATTATATATGACGTGTTTATATTGTTGTACAATCAAAAAGCAATAAAATTATTATGAATTATAAATAAATTTAATATATCATAAATATAAAAGATAATGAATTTTTTGTGTATAGTATAATAATAATGATAAATAATATGCATAATTTTTAGAAAACAGTTTTTCCTTTCTTGTATATAAAGAGAATACGAAGAAAATTTCTTGTAATGCTATAGTATAAAAAAAAATCCAAAGTATATAAAAACGAGTCTGGGTAATTTGGTCATCAGCTGTTCAAATGTGGTCCATACACTTTGCACACGTGTGTACATTGTGTCCTAACGGCAGTGGGGGAACCGGTCGTGGAGCCGCGGGGAGAAGGTCGCCCGGGGACAATCGATTGCGACACAAAATTAATTTGGTCGTACAAGCAATGAATATCAGTGCTACATGTTGGTGTATAATAAATTGTCATAATAAATCCTTGTATTGTCAAATGTATAAGTCATTGAATGTATATCCTAGCAAAAAATAATTGATTTTATAACATGATAATTTAGTTGTTAATTACTAAGTTATTTTTTAAAGATTCTCATGTTAAAAACATAACATGAAATATAATATTTTTTTATATAAAACAAGTTTTTTTTTTGTTAATATCATAATTTTTAAATTAACTCCTTTCATATTTTTTTTTTAATTTAAATTAAATGATGGTACATTTTTTTGTTATTTTTTTCATTTTTACGGAAATTCATTCAAGTAATGAGTTGTCATTTGGCCGCGGTGGTCTACTCAGGAATTTACACAAGAAGGCGCCTTGTCAGTGGGATTTTAACGCGAGCTTTTTTTTACGTGACAACGGCAACCTTTTCCTCGAATTCCCGTGTCCCGAGGCAAAATGTTTTTATATTACGAGTAATAATGTATTTCGCACTATTAGAGCTGGGAAATGTGCACTTTGTGTTTATGAGGCGTGCGTGTGACCCCCCCCGTGCGAAGATGGCGCTAAGTGACCAGGTGTGGCGCCCGATAGCGCCGGGTCAGTCTGCGAGAGGTACGGCGGCGCTAATGATACTCATCAAGTGACATGCCAGCTGTTTTTCTTACTAAAAATACACAACAACAATTTGGCAAATTTTTTGTTGTTATTTCACAGTCATCATCGTGTTCAATCAAGTGTAAAATTATAATAAAAGATATGAAATTTAACATTAAATAGACGTGTATATAAGAAAATGTCAAACACGGTTTTCTTAGTGACGGCACATTTAATCCGTGGCAAATCACACCGCGCAGTGTCAGCCAAGATAACCGGCAGTGACACAGATGACATAATCCCTTGAAATTATCTCAGACCGGCTGTCACAGTGACACCAGGGAATGTGACGCTGATGGAGAGACATTTAAATTGGTTTTCGTCGTCTTTGTAACCTTCTCAGTCATTGGTAACAGGTTTGTAACGAGGAATGTCATTGGCCGAAACGAGCCGAAAAGTTCTCACGAGTGATTCCGATGAATATCTAAATGAATATGAACATTAGTAGACAAGATAAAAACATGAAGAGAAAAGAGGGAGAGAGAAAGAGAACGATATACAGAGAGACCACATGCAGGGAGGGAGAGGGATGCACCGGAGGGAGAGAGAGGAGAGGAGAAAGAGACTGGGGGGACGGATAGAAAGAGGGAGGGAGAGAAAGAGAGGGATAGAGACCAGAGGGAGAGAGAAAGAACGAAGGGAAATAGAGAGAGCTAGAGAGACTAGAGCTAGGGAGAGAGAAGGATAGAACGAGACCAGAGGGAGCTAGAGGAAAAGAGGATGAGAGGGAGAGAGAGAGAGACCGGAGGGAGAGATTGACAGAGGCAACCCTAGTTGAAAAATCACGTCTTCAACTCATCCTTTACAACACGTCTAAACCTAATCTTTTTAACACTAAAACACATCTTATTTTCTCTTCGCTCAAAGTGAGGATGAAATGAAGACAACATTTTTAACATTTAATGCTCAAGAAGAGGAAAAAATACGTAATCTCGTCTTTTACCCTCTTTTTTCCCCTCTAAAATGTTGCAAAATAAGAAAGCAAAAGACGAGAGGAGAGTTTAATAGCGAAGAAAAGATGAAATTTATTTCAACTCGGGGGAAGAAAGAAGGGATAGAGAGAAACCAGAGGGAGAGAAGAGTATCAGAGAGATTGACAGAGGCAGAAGAAAGAGCAAGCCCCCCCCCCCCCTTCCGATCAGGTGGGTGACATGGACACAAAGGCCACATCACGAGATCGCGGCGACAACGCCCGAGCGACAAGTGACCCGAGTCTTGGTAATTTGGAACGTCTCTTGAAGGGGAGAAAGAAAAAGGTCGACGTCTCGAGTACACTTTAACGTCCCCTGATCAAAGAACCAGAGGGGGAATGATTCAGCAGGCAATGTGACATTTGTGCCTCATCATACGATCTGCAGGTGACAATACAAGTGGTCACACTGATGAGCTCCTATTTTATCAAGAACGTATTGTTGAGATGAACGCCCGGCGTTACTATCTCCGTCAACACAATATGTCCTTGTGGTCCGTTCTGAGAGGGGTTCGTACTGTTGACTGCGAGTGTAGATCGAGAGGTACTTGGTGTGATCGATGACATACGACACAAAGGCTCGTAATATGTCGACTTCTCACCTGTCAATAGCAACAAGGTAAATATACCTCAGAGGAAATAGCTTTAACTTTAATGGACTTTTTCTAAGAGATGACAAAATGTGATGAGTTTTTGTAATTATGAGAATGATTTTAATTAATTTTACATTAATCAATCAAAACGGGACAAATAATTAAATAATATATAATAAGGTAATTGAACTGTATATTTATCATTATGATATAGGAAAAGTAGTACAAAATTCAGCCGATGATGGCTTTGTCGACATGTTATTTTAATAAAATCCACATCAAGAGGCTTCCCCGGCGGGAAAATTTTCTCCATAAGCCATCATGTTAGACAATTTGAATTTTTCTCGGTAACTATTAAAGCTTTTAATTTGAAACCCTCTCCTACCCCCCCTCCCCATTTAGAGGTCTTCTGATAATGAATCAAGAACTCCTGTAAAAAAAAAAATCTTGAATGCTAAAAAAAGCAATTTCGAGTTTCTTTTTTTTTTCAGATAGGACGGTGGGAACACCACAAAATCAGCTGACTTGAAGTCTCTATATTATAGATCTTTAGAACATGATTATGAACCACACTTTCCTTGTCTTATGCATGGGCATTTCAAATTGCTTCTAAAACGTATCATATATAAGATTCGGACATGATCTCACAAAATTCAACTAACCTTCAGTATAAAAATATATTACGTATTTTTCTTTTAATTTGTTTAGTTAATTCATGCATTTATATTCGATTTTCTATTATATGAAAAGACGCGGTGACTTATTTTTCTCAGAGCGTATACATTTTTAAAAGGTATGTTGATTACAATTGACAATTAATTGTTAATCACAAAGGTAGACGGTTTCTCACACTCTTCAGAGAGCGGTGGGGCGAGACTCTCGCAAAGTCACTGGCGTCACATAGTCGCTGAGGAGTAGAGGGGGGGGGGTATCGTAATTAAATCTACTGCTGCATCGCTGGTGGCGTATCCGTGAAGATCATTACTAGCAAAACAATTCATGTCCGCTTTGTGTCACATGATTAAATTAATTTAAACGAGATGAGATTATATAGTGATATATGAAGTGTTAAAAAAATAATTTTACAATTAAATTGCAAAGTCATCGTATGTATATGCTTCTTTATTTTTTTTATATACTCTATATTTTTTTTTTTTTAATAGCAAAGAGTAAATTGAAGTGTAAAAATGTTTTTCCCAGGGGAAAATTTTCATCTTGTTAACCAAGGGGTGACATTAAAAAAAAAAGTGTTAGTTTGTTGTTATATATAAAAATTGCACGTTAAATGACACGAAAAAAGTTAGTTACTCGAAAAGTACGACATTAAGGTACTGTACTCTCATAAAGGGCTGCTGCAATGTCGTGGCTGAATCTTTACGACATTACCTGGGGCAAATAACAACAACGTTGCTTTAATTAACTTTAGACCTTATATTGTCACTAATAATTCACAAACTTTGCTGTCAACGTGGAATTACTTTTTAGAACGGGTTTTTTTATTATAGAAGACAAAGTAATAATAAAAAAGATTACTTTTTTTAATTGTTTGAAATACAGACATTTACTATGGTACTTGAGTATGCATGCAAAGACTTGTTATATAGGACGTCGTTATAATATTCCGATATGTTCAAGTGTGCGCTAATTAGACGCCATTGCCGGGCAACGTACTGAAGAGATACGTCGTCATGGAGACGAGATAACAAACTAGGGATGCAACATCATTTTATTGTGAATATAAAGTTGACTGCATAATGCTGCAATTCAATTTTTTGTATAATTGTAGCTCTCTGAAAACCAATATTTTGACGTCATAGTCAAGAGTGAATGCAAACGTAATGCATGTATATGACGTCATCATGTATTTCACTTCGATTTTGACGATGTGTCATAATAAACTATGAATAAATTAATAAAGCATGCAGATTTGACAAATTTTTGCAATTAATTAAATTGGATGAATTTTAACATATTTTTGTATGGACTTATATGTCCTTTCTTGACTAGTTATGTTTGGTAATTTGCAAATACGCTCAGCTATATATGAATATTTGAATATATTAATAATAGCATGCAGATTTGACATTGTTTCACTATATATAGAATTTTGGCAATCTGAATTAATTTTTGACAATTTTGTTTGCATGACTTGTGTCCTTACTGCAGTACTACGTTGATTAATTTTCATAGCTCTGACGTCACGACCGTGCACCTGTGCAGGTAAATCAGGCCGACGACAATCTCCTGCGTGACCACCGCGGCGTGAGAACCGCGAACGTGAGGACCGCGGGCGATGGGACAAGTAGTCAATGTGAAGAAATATCAATATTGGTAAACTGGAACCAATTGCATCGCACGGATTTATGTTAATTTTAATTAATTTATTTTGTAATTATGTCAGGTTAATGAATGAGGTAAAATTTACATGTATATAAAAAATGTTAATTTCTTCAGCTTTGTCCTTTTATAATAAGTAAATTTCAAAACAAACAAAGCAAGAAATTCAAAATTTGTTTTTACAAATGAATAAAAATTACATGGGTTTGTGCAGTGTTAGAAGAATATGAGACTCTTTGTGTGGCAATATAATTTATTAAATTGTTAAATATATGTTTTTGTTTTTAGAAATTTGATGTTTAATTAATTAATAAGTTAATTCATGGGTATTTTATATATCATGATGCACTTTATGTGTGCCTTTTGTAAAATATCCTATTTTCACCATTTTTTTTTCTTAATTTTATGTACTTTATATTGGTGAGATAAATAAATAATCAACTTGATTTTTTCCTCATTATAATTAATATTATTTGTTTAAAATTTTGTTGCTATTTTATTTTAAAACTACTAAGTGCTATAAGATACATAAAATATTTAATATATATATATATTTGAGTAAAAAATAATATTTCTGACTCGGATACACGAAAAAATTATGATTAATATATTAATTATATGCTAAATTTAACTATGAAAAAAAATCTTAATTCTCGCATACAAGCTAATTTTACTTGAGCAGGCTAGATTATTCATTATTTTTGACCTGAAAATACGTTACATTGTTTTCAAGCAATTTTGCTACACGCACAAACAAAGCCTCCCCAATATACATAATTGTGAAAAGGTATCGATAGGCACGCATCAAACACAGATGGCTTATGGATAACAACATAAGGTCAACATAATAACCAAACGTAAATTACAGTGCATCCAAATTAAATGATAAAATTATGCTGCGGTTACTGCAACAGCTGTTTTACATCCCCCATATCTTTCTGACACCTCCACAGATAGCAGCACCTGTCCTCAAACAAACATATTTCTGTTCTAAGATCATATACAATACAATGTATACAGAATAAGTCACTGCTGCTGTTTTGTGTCTTAACAAATAAAGACTATGGACAGTGGGAACAGGTATAATGTGGCATCAATATTAGGACATCTATTGGTGAATACTGAAAGATATAGGTCTTGTGATAATTATTATCCTCCTGCATGTATTTTAATACCAATAAATTGTGGTGGGACCGAGTTGAAATAAATGTCATCTATTTTAAAACTTTCCTCTCGTCTAATTCCCTCTTATTTTGCATCATTTTAGAGGAAAAAAAACGAGATTACGTCTTATCTGCTCTTCTTGAGTATAAAATTTTAGAAATTGTCTTCATTTCATCCTCACTTTAAGCGAAGAGTAAATAAGATGTGTTTTAGAGGTAAAAAGATTAGGTTTAGACGTGTAAAGGATGAGTTGAAGACGTAATTTTTCAACTAGGCTAAAAATACTATTTCATCAATTTTACCGCAGTATAATAAGAACATGTTCATTTTAAAGGTATTTTTACTATTTTTTCAATATAATTTGAAAAACTGAAAAAAGTGCCTATTGAGATATATATAATATCACTGTTATATTGAGTAAGGGTGGAGGGATATTCATGATGCATATATTTTTAACATCTAAAATTTAAAATCCTTTCACACTAAATTTTTAGATGCTGAATTGTTTTCAGTACATTATGTCAGTACAAAATTGCTCCAGTTTCGTCTTACATCCAGCACTTTTGACCTATAAAACACTTAATCCAAGTACAAATTTGGTACTGAAAAAAGAGAGTCAATTTTTTGTACTTTTTTTGACTCTCTTTTTTCAGTACCAAATTTGTACTTGGAATAAGTGTTTTATAGGTCAAAAGTGCTGAATGTAAGACGAAACTGGAGAAATTTTGTACTGACTGGAGCAATTTTGTACTGACATAAAGTACTGAAACCAATTCAGCATCTAAAAATTTAGTGTGTTTAAATCAAAATTTCTTAGCTTGCAAATCAAGTTCTTAATAATTTATTATATAAAAAATATACTAATAAATAAAAAAAAAGTGGACTGTTTTTTATCATAGCCACCAGAATGCGCTTCATACGTTATACTTTTGTGTATAAAACTCTACAGGTGTAGAGGAAAAAAGTGTCTATATAATAATAAACAGAGTCGACTTATAAATAAGGAATGAAGTTATAATTATCAACAGCCTGCTGGCATCTTTACACACTCAAAGACGCGGCAATGAGTCACTTATTCGTTTGCTTATATATATTGACGGCCAATATTTATTGTTCTAACGACAGAAATATCGCCTGTGACGCACCATTAAGTGTCAAATTCTTATTACTAACTATAAAATTATGAACTTTACTGACTGATATCAGAAAAATAATAAAACGAATAATCAAATTCTTTAATTATAGGTTTACATTGACTGTTTTTTATGAAAATATTACTGCTGACATACGATTAAGCGTCAAATTCCTATTTTCAACAACAAAATTATGAACTTTATAGGCCGATATCAGAACATGAACAAAAATAAAGTTAACATAATTTTTTTAATTATCGGTTTACGTTGATTGTTTTTTTACAAAAATATCGCTGCTGAAACACGATGAAGTGTCAAATTTCTATTTCCAATACTAAAATTATGAGCTTTATAGATATCAGAAAATAAAGTGAATATCATTTTGTTTAATTAGTTTCGATGCAGAACACAATATCAGACGGGACAAAGGACAATTGACACACGAGAGGGTGACACCGACTGGCACGGTTGACAAAACATCAAGATTGATCACCAAGATGGCCACCAAGGTAAGATAATATGCCGTGACGTCATCGTTTTTGTATTTCCCGCCTTGTTATAAATATCGATCTCACATACACGTGGCAATCTACTTTGTCTCTGGTGAAATTATTTTTATACATGGAATAAGAAAAATTAATTTAGAATCATATTCTCATTAAAATTAACATGTAACTTTGTTTTAACACGGCTCTCATTATTTCTATATTAATTACTTTTTCTGCTTAATTAAAAACCAGCATGCCAGAGAGGAGAGAATATTCCTCGCATATGAAGGGGGAAGTTATGTAATTTTGACCAATACATTTTCAAGAAATTCAAACTGCCTCGACATACCACAAAAGTTATACCCTTGTTTTAATTTGCAACTTATACAAAGAGATGCAGATTTGGGAGAGGTAAGAAGGGCACCTAATATCAAAAAAGTATACACCATGCACGTTAACAAGAGGAACCTCTAGACAGCACGAACGTTACTCCTGCCTCACTTGCTAAAGCTGCATCAGCTACAATAGACAGAGAGATGCAGATTTGTAATTTTGGGACATAGAAAAAGAGAACCCAGTCTATCAAATTCAAATTCAAATTCAAATTCAAATTTTTATTTCGATCGTTGGCTTTACAGCATAGATCACGTCATAGTTGTTACATAGATTATACATAACAGATACTTAATTCTAATTAACATAGCACTTAAAAAAAAAAACATACATAGTACATAGATGTTTAAAAATAACATACACAGGTATATAAAATATTCGTGAATAAAAATACACTAATAACATGATTATGTTCATTATTAACATTTTTTTTTAATTTTCACAATATTTTTTTATATAAGAGAAAAAAAAAAAAAAAAAAAAAAAAAAAAAAAAAGTATCAAAATCCCTTTCACATAAATATAATTCACATATAATATCTTGATTCACTACATTGCTTGATGCACAATGTTTCTTGTTGCACTATATATAGTTCACATAACACTTAGATGATCAAATCTAAAAATAAACAAATTTACTGTTTTTAATTTTGAGCCATTGATAAAGATAACATTTTTTGTTTTTGTTGATCGGTAAGAGCAACGTTCCAGTTTGCGACGTCCTCATCGGTTATTTTTGAGTTTTCATCATAAAAATCTTTAATTTTGTAATATTCTTTTTTGATTAATATAGTTTTTAATTTGTTTTTGAACACATTATCACTTATTTCATTTTTTAATGACTCAGGTAAAAAGTCATATATTTTGTGAGTTTGGTAGTATGGATTGTTTTTATAAAAGGCTGAATGATGTTTTTTTATTATAACTTTTGATTTATTTCTAGTATCGTAGGGAGAGATGTCGGAAACTAGAGCGTATGACTCTGGGTGTAATCTTTTGTACATTGCACAATTTAATATGTAAATACAGGGTAGAGTTAACAATTTCAAATCATAAAAATGACTTCTGCAGGAATCCATCTTTTTAAAACCTTTTATTGTTTTAACTGATCTTTTTTGTAATATGAATAAACGGGTTAATACCGCATTATCACTTCCCCAGATTATAACAGAGTAGCTTACATGAGAATATACAGTAGCATAGTAAACTGAGAGTAGAATATCATTTGAAACTAATCCTTTCAATGAATAAAGTAAAAAATTTCCACGATTAACTTTTTTTGACAGTTCATTTAATTGAATATCCCAGTTTAATGTATTATTAATATGAAGCCCAAGAAATTTCGTATCTGTGGCTTCTTTAACTGGTTTGCCATCTAATTCAATATTTATATTTACATTTTCGGTATTAGTAGGCAGATGGAATCTGAGAAAAGTAGTTTTGTCTATATTTAACAGTAAACGATTATCTTTACACCAATTTTCAACTTGTTGTACAGTGTTATTTGCTTTTCTCTCTAATTCTTTCACTGATTTTGCTGATATCCTGGCATTGGTATCATCAGCGTATTGCTCTACATCATCAGCATCTTTTAGATATGATGCAAGATCATTAGTCGTAAAATTGTAAATGCGTGGGCCTGTCTTACTGCCCTGGGGAACTCCTAGGGTAACGGGCAGAAGAGCTGATTTATAGATATGATTTAGGTCTCCATTTAATTCAGATTTAATTTCAACGTACTGATATCTGTTATTAAGATATGATTCAAAAAGTTTTATACTATTCTCTTCGCAGCCCATTGCGCGAAGTTTGGAGATGAATATATTGGGGGGGAGGCAATCAAATGCTTTTGAAAAATCAAAAAATAGACCCAGTGAGTATTTTTTTTGTTCCAAGTCATCATAAATTGGATTAATAAATTCAAAAATAGCTGTAATAGTTGATTTATTTACTTGAAAGCCATGTTGAGTTGGGGATATAATCTTATGTTTTTTTTCATAAGCAGCAAATTGGTTGTCTATTACAGCTTCAAAGATTTTTGAAAAAACTGATGATAAACTTACTGGCCTATAATTTTGCAGGTTATTTTTATCTCCTTTTTTATGAAGAGGATTTACCTTTGAAATTTTTAAACAGGATGGGAAAATTCCCGCTAAAATTGATTCATTTATTACGTATGAAAGTGGGACCGCGATGAGTTCAGCACAATACTTTATAATTGTATATGGCACATCGTCAGGTCCCGCTGCACTTTTGTTCGGGAGTTTTTTCATAATTTTCAACACGTCGGTGTAATGAATCGTATCAATTTTGAAAAAAGGAATTTTATTACTGGGTGTTGAATTAATATTTATATTATGATTATATTCAGATGGATTGGCACCATATTTTTCATTAACCATGTCCTTGGGGGTATTAACAAAAAAATTATTACATTCATTACTTATAGATTCAGGGTTTGTAATTGTATCATTATTTACAATCAATTCAGTAATTATATTTCTATTTTTTTTATTAAAATTTGTTGTATTTTTTACCACATCCCATGCTGTTTTTACTTTATTTCTAGACACATCAATTTTTAAATCATTTAAATTTTTTATTGCCATTGAAACCTTAATTTTGTGTAATTTAAATTTTTTTTTATATTCAGGCATTAATGAAGGATCTAGATATTTAGCTGTATTATACATAGTTTTAAGATTGCAGCTTTCTGTAACTAATTCTGGATAGTGTTTAATCCATTCGGGAGTGGTTTTTTTATTATAAACTTTTTTTTTAATTTTCGGAAAAGCTTCGTTAAAATGGAACATAAATATTTCTAAGAAAATTTTCCATTTATATTCAACATCACCTTCACCAAGTAGTGAAACCCAGTCCTCCCTGATTAATAATTGAAGAAATAAATCTTTACTGGCCTGATCAAACACTCGGGTTGTTCTGTATTTTGTTTTTGTGGAGTTGGAATTTTTACATAATGGTGGGAGGGTAATAAAAATGGTGTTATATTTGTGGTCGCTCAATTTGGTTATTTTTGTTTCGGGACATAATAACAAATCTACTTTATTGCTAATTAAATGGTCAATCAGAGTTGATGATTTTTTGTTATCATGAGTAGCTGTTTTATTAATTATTTTTAAATTGTACGTTTCTAGTAAATCGAAATATGCTGTAGTACTTGCAGCGTTATTCAAACTTATATTGATGTTCATATCCCCACCTACAAATATGATATCATTTTTATTTTTTAAATATTTCTGCAGTGTACTTTCAAATTCATCTAAGAAAGACAAAACATTGGAAGACGGCGATCTATACACTGAGAAAAAATATATGTTACAAGATGGGGTTTTTATTTTTCCTCCACAACATTCAAAAACATTTTCACATACATTTATATCAATAACAGGTTCTATGTTAATAGTATTTTTTGCAAATAGTGCAACACCACCAGACTGCCTCTTGTTTTTTGTTCTTGAAAAATTTGATATAAGGCTATAATTTTTAAATTTAATTGTTTCAATTTCATTTTTTCTAAGTCCGTGCTCGGACATTAAGATAATATCAATATTTTCTTTTTCAAGTTCTAATTCAAATACGGGTTTTTTACTTTTACTTAAATGTTGGATATTAATTTGCATGATTTTCAGCTGACATAGTGTTGTACTACTTGCAGTTGATAAATTACCATTAGATATATGATCTAATATTGGTTTTGAGGTATAATTTTTAGTCTTTCTCTTTGTTTGTTTAGGTTGGAGAAAAAAGATTTTGCTTCCTCATAACTATCTTCATCTAAATCTGATGAATCTGAGGCCGAGTCACAATTTGATTGATTTGTGACAATTTCAAATTAAAATCAATATTTATCCAATCAATATTCACCACGCCTACATAGACTGAGTAGCATAACGCATACAAGCAAAGCAGGGGTAACGTTCGTGGTGTCCAGCGGGGGTCTTCAAATAACACCATGCACTTAACCTAAACTTAGCCTAAGACTGTCTTATAAGCTAGCAACAATGAAGAATACACTAAGACTGCCTTAATTTTAGGATTGTTTTAATTTGTATTATTTGAAGACCCCCGTACACCGCGGACAGGATAACATTAAAGTTGAATTACCGTGCAAAGTGGAGCAAACACGAAGCTGTCTGCAGAGTCGGAAGGCCTGGCGTGGGGAGGTCGGAAAAACCACGACGCGACTGAGGCCCACTGCAAATACAAACACCTCGGGTCAGCGCCGGCCACGCCATCCAAAACCAGCAAGCAAGCTACATACACCCGTCTACATTAAGCTTCATCAACTTTTGAATTATAGAGGACCTCGAACTATATATTATCATTTCATTTCACATTTTTTTGAACCCACAAAATCATGCTACAAAACGCTGTGACGTCATAGTCATGCAAATATTTAACACGCAAGCATAGGGAAACGCGTTGCATGACTATGACGTCACAGCATCTTTCCCCTCGATTTTGAGGGTGTTCAAAAAAATCTGATTGACAGTACATAACTCGAGAGCCTCTATCCAAATATGCAATAAAAAATGTCATAAAGGTTGTCCACAGAGAGTAAACATTGAAAATTTAACTATGACGTCACAGTCTTGTATTTAAAATTGACTCCTGTGACGTCATAATATTTCAACAAATTAACTTAATTATTTTCTTAAAAGCAACATTTTTTTAAAGCTCCTTAATAATATAAAAAAATATGCATATTGTCCAATTCGGCCTGTTATCTTGAAAACCAGGTTGCAAAAAAATCCAAACTATAACAACATAATAATTTATACACAGGCAGTACCAAAAGTGAAGTTTACCTGCTGGTTTTGGAGCATTAAATTAATAATTAATACAGTAAATAGAGAAGGAGAAGATTGTCGTCTCAGAAACTGTTTGCTTGTTAAACCTCGTGAGAGGCTGCAACTAGATCGATGTTGCAACTGCAGTGATTTGCAAACAGTTTCTTGAGGGACTTAAGGACATCAGGTAAAGTATCACCACCACCAAATAAAAAATAAGAAAAGTGTGTTGTGTACAACATGGTGTCGTGTATGGGGTCTATTTTTTTAAGTAATAAAAGTTTTGTCTGGTGTGCTCCGTGACACGGGAACAAGTTTTGATTTCTGACGAGATATGTCGATACTTTTATAATACCAACTTCTACAAAGCGGCGGCGGCCCTCTCTCATGTGATACCATCGTCAACGTGCTCAGTCTACACTCAACCACTTAAGTACGTACACTTAAGTATATAGGATTGTCCCAAGTTTCATACTGCATATATAAGTAAAATAATTTCGGAGGCGTAATTTCAATAATTATTTCTACGGTTTTTGATGTAGTCAATCAAATAATACAGTATCACTGTATACATAAATAATACACTTTATTTGATGCTATAAAATTATTTTGTAGAATTTTTTTCTTATTTAAACTTATATATCGTCCCTCGTCCGGAATAATGAGCTGTCTGCCTATACCATGAGATTTCGTTGCAATAATGAGCTATCTGCTATTTCAGGTGAGCGCAATTATGAGCTGTAAATCAGTATCACCTGAAATAGCAGGACAGTTCATTATTCATTATGTTAAATAGTATATTATATAAAAAATGTGATATTATTGTAACGTATTAAATTACAGTTAATATCCCAGGTAATGCGAATATAAACGAATAATCATATTGTTATAATGTAATTCGTACTTAAGTCTGTACTTAAGACTCCAGCAGCACCTGCGAGTGTGGACGGGACTTTGTGATGGTCCCTCTAGGCTGCCGATGATATCTGCGCCACTCTGAGGCAGCGGTTTATGGTCAGGAGGATTATTATTGCAGCGTCTTGTCCTTGTTTTTTTGGACGCGATCTTTATCCTTTTAAATGTCCCGCGGCAACATCTAGTTATTTTAGGATACATTACCACTTTACTAAAATAATATCTGGAATATAACAGCAGCGAAAATTTGACATATTATGTTTATTTATAATTTATTATTTTTTAGATAAGCATGGTCGTAAAAGAAGTAAAATCATGGCGTCACTTAAATTTTTTTATACAGGCGACATGTGTGCGTCATGCGACAAGAGGTTTGAAAGTTTTCATGATCGATTGTGCATTGAGAAACAAACTGGATGAATTCGGCAAATATTCAACGATCAAGATTTAAGCATTTTCCCCAATTTGCAACAAAAAATTTATAACACAAACAATAAAGAATGGACAACTTATATGATTTTTATTGCACAAATGGATTAAGGGCACCATATTATGCTACTCTGAATTTTTTCAGATATTTTTGTGAGCCCACAATAACTATATTTAAAAAATTATTGAAAGTACTGAGAGTGGCGTCACTTCTTAATAAAAGGATAGGAACTAAAAGGGGCGTGGGTTCGAATCCAAACTTTGCTCAACTTTTTAGCAATACTTCTTGAACTCTAAAAAATCTGAAGAAATTAGAGTAGCATAATTTGACGCCCTCTCTATATTAATTTCTGCAATAATAAAAATCATGTAACTTATCCATTAATATCTTTTTATTGTTACTTGAAAACTTTAAATTTAATTTTTGTTATATACAGTAATGTATTTTTCAATGAACTCGTGTTTAAAACACGCTATATATTATGTAAGTTATATAGACGCATATTATATTCATGAGTTATCCGACAAAATAAATATAAAAATATTGAAATTATAAAGTTGATGAAGGTGCCATGACAATCGACTTAGCTGCCAGCAAGCCTCGACATGTGTACATCGAGATGCACCCCTCCAAAGATGAGAGGGTGACAGCCGCCTGTGACGTCACACCCAGACGTAAACATTTTTTTGTGAAGGAGATCTGTTGAACGTCCGTCAAGTCTAGATGACAAAATCTCCACCTCCTCCTTTTTTGTTTCACTTAATTATTCTTGATGGTAAGAAGGTTCAACTTATCGATGGCTCAGATCGAGTGTGTCACCTCGACTCTAATGGAGCCGTCACTCCTCCTCAGATGATAATGGACTGCAGATAATGGACGTGACCTCAAGAAGCACTTCTTCTTTGCAAGAGCCGCCGCATTAGTTGGTCAGCCAGCAAGGTGCTCTGGGGTCAAGGTATATAGAGTGGTCCATCGAGGTGTCGGTGCAGTCTGCGTGTGGATTTGGTGCAACTGAATGAGTACAAAAACTAATTTTCTAGATGAAAAATTTCGTCTTCAACTAATTCTTTACACGCCTAAACCTAATCTTTTTACCTCTAAAACACATCTTATTACGGCAATTAAGAATATAGATTGTAACAAAAAATTTGCGAAGGAATTAAAAAAATTTCTATTAGCGAACCAGTTTTATTCAGTAAAAGAATATATAAGTCTTAGAAATTTAACATAGTGGATCAATGCTACTATGATGTATTATCATGATTTATATATGTGTATAAATGTTTATTTAATGTCTGTTTTAATTTTTATTGATAATTCTAAGTGCATTTAATACTGTTTCATGTTTAATTTTTAAGGTATTTTTAAGTGTTTTTGTCTCTATGTTGTATTATGTACAGCCACATGAGAAATAAATAAATAAATAAATAAATAAATTTCCTCTTCGCTGAAAGTGAAAATGAAATGAAGACAATATTTCTAAAATGTTATACTCAAAGACGTAATTTCGTTTTTTTTCCCCCTCAAAAATGGTACAAAATATGAGGAAAAAGACGAGAGGAGAGCTTAATAGCGAATAAAAGATGAGATTTATTTTAACTCGGGTTTCATTTGTTTTTATCTGCGATATACTCTTAAAATCGAAAACACGCTGACGTCAGAGGCAATAATTAATGTTACAAACTTGAGCAATCGCGAGCATTTTACATAAATCTTAACTGATGTCACATGGTGTGTGTGAATTAAAAAAAAATGACAACATAACCGTAATATAAAAAGTCCTTTATCCATATTTGCATGCATAATTTATAAAGTATAATAATGCTGAGTGACAATTTTTATTACGAAGCGACTTGTCTTTTTCGTTTGTCTTTTTTTTTTCTACAAACTATCGCCTAATATAATCGGCTTATCCTAATATGGATATTTGTCATGCTTTCACGACACTTGTTTATTATAATTAAGTATCTTTTTTTATTCTAATTTAAGAAGCTATCAAACTTAAATAAAAAAAATATGACATAAAAAATTATCACCAAAGTTGTTTATAAAAAAAAAGACAACTTATAAATTCACGTGGTAAATAAAACAGTAGTCATTTTAATGTTTCGCGAGCTCACATTATAAATCTGGGGAACGACAATTAATCGCCGGGAATATTTGTTGCTGGCGAGGCGACGATCGCCCCCCGTCGGAACGACATCCAGCACTATATATAATAAAGCGACAAGTTATAATATGTTTGGGCGTTTATTTGGTTTGACCCAACCCAAATATACAGTCGGCAGTGTCGTATGAACCCATCCCTTTTCTTAGCTATACTCTCAAATAAACAAAATATAATTCTTTTGATCTTTTGAAAACCGACAGACTTTTCAAATATCGTCTAGGCGAAATTTTTTAAAATCATGTTACCGTGGAATGAGCGTTCGTGCTATAGGGAGATCGTAAAAAGACACATGTACATTGCTAACGATGTCGATAAACTACGTAAAAGGACATATGTCCATTGCTAAAGATTTCGTTAAACTTCGTAAAAAGGCGCATATGTAACGAGTTCGTAAAAGAGCATAATTAATTATATGCCATGGCATGTTCATTTTAATGCGATCGTGAATGGGGCACATGTCCATATAGCTAAGGAGATAGAAAAAGGCACATGTCTACCGGAAAACCTGCATGGATAAAACTAGAACCGTACTAACGTATAATATAACGGAGGCTGAAATTCTTCATACGGAAGGAAAAGTGTCCTTTTACACTCAGCATTTTACCACTAGTGGAGTTGTGCTCTTTTACAATCACTCTAACTTTGGACCCTCGCTATAACTACAATACATTTACATTTCACGCTAGACGAAATACTACAAAGTGCTATATGACATAGCTATGCTGGTAATTGCAGTTATTATGAAAAATGTCAAGCTTATAGCACGCGGCTGGCTGCACTTTTATAAGTGGCTGTAGTGTGAACACGAGGTAAGATGACATACGATAAGGTACTGCAATTAGACCGAGAGAACAATGGTCGAGAATGTGCCGTGTCACGGCCACCAGTGTCTCATATTTGGATACCCAGTGATTGGCTGCCGTTCTTTTGTAAAAAAAAAAAGCTCTCATAACGTTTTTGTATAATAAAAGCGCATCTAATATCAACCCATCAGCACCACACACATATAACCAAAGTCATTTTAAACATTATTTTCAGTCTTTCACGCTCCATTATCTCCCTTCTTGATACGACATTAATTTTTGATCATCCGAGCATGATTGTTAGCAGGGGTGCCAACTTTGACACGAGAAATCGAGTTACAAATCTAATCAAAGACACAAAAATGACAAATTGTTTGTCGCTTCATATTTTTTCCCGGTCACACATAAAAGCTTTTAGAACGATTATTGTTTTGTAATAATATAAAGGGTTGAATAAAATATAATTATTAATGTTTTTTAAGATGAATAATTATAAAGAATTGTTATGACAATTGTTATTATCATAAAGTTAAATAATTAATCAAAAGATGTAAAAATAAATCGTTCTTTTATTAATAATTTATTTTTAATCTATATACATCTTCATTGTCAGACGTGTTAAATTAAAAGGTGGCATGACAATGATGAAATATTTCAACCTTTAAAAATATCTCAGAGTTCATTTTTATATGTAGTCGTTGACTTAGTAATTATTACAATTTACTATCTTTTTTTATTCTTTTAGTAGCAAATATCTTGATTTTGTTATATAATGTGCATTATTTTATTTAATTTTAGTTTTTGACGTGATCCATGTTTTTCGTAAAACCATAAGTTGCTCAAGTTAATAAATAAAAAATTCAAATTAAATTGAAATAAATTGAAATTTAAAAACTACTAGATTAAAACGCGTTATATTGTCCGCTAAATAATTTAATCGATTATAATATAATTAATATTTAATGTTTTACCACTGAGGGAATTTTACTCTGCATTTTTTTTTTTTTAAATCAACAATTTATCAAACTCATTCTTGATTGCCATCACATCCACATGTATGTACATAGAATTAATTAAATTTTATTAAAAATATCTAACATTTACACGGACTCAAGTACGGGGTGGTAACATTAAATTGTTGTTTATGACACTCCGGAAGGCCGGACGTGACGTGTGTCCGCTCCAGCACGCCCGGGGGGTGACGAGGAGGGTGCAGTGACGTGGTCGCTTGGAGCCACGTCAGACGTGTTGTTTCATGTGGCTGTCACATGACCCGGTCAAGTGACGTGCGAGTTCCTTCGAGGCACGTCAAGAATCGTGACATGTGACGTGTTGTTTCATGTGCTGGCACGTCAAGCACCTGGGATGACCCGTTGCTGTTGTTTTTGAGAATAGACCGTATAATTAGCCGTACACCCATGCAAGAACTACCCGAATTGATATAAATTACATCTTTTATTCGATATTAAGCTCTCTCCTATAATCTAATTCCCTTCTATTTTGCACCATTACGACGAGATTACATCTTTTTTCCTCTTCTTGAGTGTAAAATGTTAGAAATATTTTCTTCATTTCATCCTCATTTTAAGCGAAGAGGAAATAAGATGTGTTTTAGAGATAAAAAATATTAGGTTTGCAAAGGATGAGTTGAAAACATAATTTTTCAACTATAGGGTATGCCGATCTATACCGATCTTTTTGTAGTTCATAAAAATGATCATTGCCTGGCAGAAAAGTGCATTTTTATATATAGTGTTACATTAATGTATGCAATAACATGCATGCAGTTAAGACCATATGAGTATAATAATAATAAAATTTGGAATTTTGAAAAAGATAACACAGAATAAAGGACACATTTATTATTATTATGCATATTTTCCTATACATATTTTTTTTAGTAGTGACATCCCAGTCTCTTAGTCATATTGCACAAAGTTCTATTTAATCGAGCTAGTTTCCAAGCACGTGCTCCAATAACAATATTTGACATTTGACGCATTTGAATGACAATGGCAATCTGAGAGACGTATCACCTCCTCCCACGTCAAACAAGCCACATTCATGTCACACGGCAATATCGACCACGGTGTCAACTGTCGGCAAGAAAGCAGGCGGTGACAAAAGAACTCGTTCAAACATGTCGTCCGTCAAAGTCAACGAGCCGTTAGCGTAATTATGTTGACAGATAATATCGCACCAGCAAATTGTCAGAAACAGCTGGCAAGTTTGCTAGTATTTTGCGTTCATTATTATCTGATTATGCATGGTATTATTTCAGTTTACAGTTTGATTCAATTAAAAAAAAATCTTAAAAATTTTGATTCAAGTGACATGCAGTTGAGGAAGGTACTATTTTTGGTACTTCTGAAATTTTTGTATTTAAAATTATTTTATGAAAATGGATCGCATTTCCAAAAATTGTACAATAATCTCCGCGGGCAGTAATTTTAAAAGTGATATTGTGTATTTTAAAAAAGAAAATTAAAATGAATTTACTGGCAATAAACATAATATATAGAATAGACGATTAAAATTAATATTTCATATATTTTTGTTGACATGTCTTTGGAAGATGAATAATTATTTTATTTTATTATTTTTAATTTCAATTTACAATTTTGAATAGGATTATTATAATGTTTTTTTAATATTTATAAGTCTGTATTACAAGCATACATGTATGAATCACGATGCTAGAATTTTTCCTTAGGCATGACTCTTTGAAATCTGTCAATGAATTCAAAAAAAAATTGATGTGCAGGAACATGCATGGTGCCATGAACACTTTAAAAAAAAAAAGAAGCATTTTAAAAATATTGTGTAAATGCACTTAACAAAGAGGAGTTTAAAAATGACTTGTATATGCAACAACTTGTATCGTGTAATAACTCCAAAAATATAAAAAAAAACGACATGAAACTGTTTCAACATATGCAAAGTACGTCTAATTACAATTCAAGATAGTGTAATTATAGCGTGTTCTGACATGATCCTGACAGTGCTGCATGATGTTGTGGTGGTGGCGCAACTCTTATCTCAGAGCTGGCTTCGATCCCCGCTCAAGAGCCGAGATAAGAAGCGGGCCCTTTGACAGCTCTAGTGTCCCAAATATAGACCACCCTTTCAGGAGATAAGTCTGGACCATGAGGACACTCTCAAGCATGCCAGATAGCCAGCAGTATAAATATAACATAACTTGAGTGACTAAAAATATGAACGTCTTAATGCAGCACATTTGTCAAACTGTGAGTCCACACAAGTGTGTTATAGCTAGTCACTGAGGGATTAAAATATCCTTGTAGGAAAAAATTGATTTCTTGTGAATTTAACTCAATATTTCGATCATAGCGATGACTGTATGGTATGGATTACATTTATTGTTACGTATATAATACATAAAAATATATAGCAATTCTATAATTAAAAGACTATTATAGAGCTCTATAAGTCTATACATTAATTATATGAAGTTAATAATGGTAAACCTTTTCATGAAAATTTTGTATTGCATATTTGTACGAGGATCTCGAGTAATGTATTGTCAATTTTCTTTAGAATTTTTTTTCCCTCCAGCATACCCTGAATATCATGCTGCAAAATACTGTGCCGTATTCAAATATTTAACACGCAAGCATAGGGAAAAGACGTTGCATGACTATGACGTCACAGCGTCTTTTTCCTCGATTTTAAGGGTTTTAGAGGGTAAAAAAAATGTGCTAAAAATTAATAATACATACATATTCTTAACTCGAGGTCCTCTATCCAAATATACAATAAAAAAAAACTGAATGTTGTGCATTGCTGCTTTTCCCTCTCCTCTCATTTCTTACCGATGGAGATTATAGTTGAAAAATTACTTCTTCAACTCATCCTTTACACGTCTAAACCAAATCTTTTTACCTCTAAATACATCTTATTTCCTCTTCGCTCAAAGTGAGGATGAAATGACAACAATATTTCTAACATTTTATGCTCAAGAAGAGAAAAAAATACGTAATTTCGACTTTTTCTCTCTTATAAAATGGTGCAAAATAGGAGGAAATTAGACTGAGAGCTTAATATCGAATAAAAGATGAAATTTATTTCAACTGAGGAAGGAGCGGGCACGTTGACGTCTGCATGGTTAAAATTGTGAATTGTCGTTAGGTTGTCATTGCAAGAGGATCGAATTTGTTTCTATTGAAGAGATTCGCGGAAGTGCACACTGTCATTCTACCAGACTTGAATTGCACATTGTGGACTGCAACATATGGCACTGTAGAATTGTGGTAGAGACCACCCATTCTGAGGGCTAACAAGGCTAGTGCTGTCACATGAAGTTTGCTACGCCTTTCAACCCTTTTCTATAACACGCGACACAAAACAATCAATGGAGAATCTTTTCACTTCCAACCAACGTCAATTAAAACTTGTCAGAAGAAAATAATAAACTTTATTTTTTTACCTTCAATTTTCGTAGAATTTCTCAATCTAAAGTTCTAAGAAATTTATTTACTTCACACCATGTATATTGACTGTAGAAAATTTATATTTTTGTTTACTTTGAAAAGCAAGATAATTGCTTCTTAATGCCACGCGCTTTATTTAAACCCAATTCTATTGGTTCTTACAACCAATAACATAAATAAAAAAAAAGAGTAACGAAAATCTTTTTAACAACTCCTTTAAGGTAGAGATAACGTCGAACAGCTGTTCGACGTAATCCCCTTTGATTAACATGTAAACCTTAGCAAATTGACAAAAATTCTGAAATTTTTTTGAGAGGCAGATAGTAGTGCCTAAAAGCCATAGCAAAAGTTTCAAAAACATTTAACGAGCCGATTTTTTTAAATTAATTTTTTAGTTTGGCTCTCCATGGGAAAGCCCTATGCTGAAAATTAAAAAAATTAATTTAAAAAAATCGGCTCGTTAAATCGTTTTGAAATTTTTTCTATGGCTTTAAGGCACTAATATCTGCCTCTCAAAAAAATTTCAGAATTTTTGTCAATTTGCTAAGGTTTACATGTTAATCAAAGGGCATTACGTCGATCAGCTGTTCGGCGTTATCTCTACCTTAATAATGTTGCAAATTTTTTTTTCTTGAAGAAAATATCATTGTAAATTTTTTTTCTGTTTGAGGATAATTAATTCTGAGAGATGGTCTGATGACAAGACGCTATGTAATACACTTAAAAGTGTTCAGATTTTTACCCTCTCCAAATCTCGTTAATCAATCACGCAGACGATATATTAAGAAAGCAACAGCAAAAGTTAGAGAAAAAAAAAAAAAAAAGAGCGTAAAAGTTATTGAAGAAATATCTGTGGGAAGAAAGCTGATTAATTTATCAACAATTCTTGGGTTCGCCCTCCTCAATATTGTTAGACTTTGTGATGATGCATTAGAGCATAAGAGCAAAACCACCCCTATCTCATCCACCTATTATATATTATATAGTCAGCAGCCATCTTAAATCAATAAGTATATACTCTACATATTTTACCCTCCTCCCCTAAAACTCATCACATCAACCCTTTATTATAGCTCATATACCGTACCGTATATATATAATGCACTCAGACTTGAACATATCTTACCCCCTTCTCTAAAATATATTCGTGTTAAATTAAGGTGTATAAAGTCATAACCTAACCACTATATTTAGAACAAAAATATTACATTTATAATATAATATTTTGTGTCAAAATGACATCCTTATATTATCAAATTTATGTCCACACCCTATTTATAATATAAAAAATATAATGGGGGTGGGAGGCTTTTAATGTAGTAGGTGGGCAAACAATGGGGGGAGGAAGTAGTCATCCCCTCTCCCAGCACGCACGACCAAATGTCAATCAGATTGTGTCAGCCAATTAAATTGTCCAGACGAGCCTTGTTAATCAAACGAACCAATCAACAGAACGAATGGAAATATTAATTAACAAAGTGTCTCCTTCGTAATTATTAACAAGAGCAATTTATTTGTAACAACATATTTATATAAGTGAGTACTCTTCAAGAATTATATACAACAATTAAATAAATTTGATAATTTCAAACCATCGCTACATGATTATTATGACGTACATAATTATAAACAATAAACATTTATAAGGGGGATTAAAATAAAATTAAAACTTGTACATTTATTTCAAAAAAATTTAGGGCTTTATTTTTGTGTATGCAAAGTTCTATATAAAGTATTAAAAAACTATGCCCTAAAGCCAATATATACAACTTTTCTACTGTTAATTATTTGTATAAAACTTTTTATTACAATAAATAAGCTTCAACTATAATTTGTATGAAGATGAAATTTTCTTGTAAGAAAAATTATATGCAAAATTTTATAAAATACAAGCTTAAATGTATTTTTATAAAAATTGCGAAGAAAATACTGAAGACGCACTACATGTCTAAATTTATATATTGGGTCCTGCTGTTGCAACATTCGATTGATTTGATTGATTACACAACAATATATAAATTTATATTCTGGAGTATTTACAAAAAATTAAAACTTGCACATTTTTAGGGTTTGATTTTTGTATACAATTTACATTAAAAATCTTGCATTATATATTTCTTTGATAATTCTCCCTCTTTACAAAATACCAAGAAAATGGTGCTGCAACTTTGGATTGATTGTGTCCTCGGGCGAGCACTAATTCTATTAATTCAGTGCAGTAGGACGTTACGACACTCCCGCGAGGATAGCGTGCGCTGACCAGCTGGCAGGACGTCCCTAGCTGTCACCCCCGCGTCTCGGAGTGACGGGACCCGCCCACGACCTTTTCCTGCACTCTATACCTCGAAGCTACTGCAGTCTATAATAGGGTGCTTGTCGGAACGGTAGAGACACTGGGGTCAAAATAAAGCTCAACTGATGATGCAAGTAACCATGGTTTTATAGAGGCTTCAAGTGTTCCTTGGAGGTAAAAATTTTCTCCATAAGACGCCATGTTAAAAAATTTGAATTTTTCTCAATAAATATTGAAGCTATTTTTTGAAACCATCTCCTACCACCCCTCCATTTAGTGATCTTCTGATTCATTAAGTTAAGATCTTATTTTTCTTTAAAATATTTCTTTAATGCCAAAAAAGCAATGTCAATTTTTTTTTTTTTTTATATAGATTTGGATAAGACGGTGGAAACACCACAAAATCAGCTGACTTGAAGCCTCTATTATGTAGATGGTTTTAACGGGCAATGACTGCTTGGTCCACAGAGACCCGGAGTCAATACATCAATAAATTCAATTCTATGTAGATGGTTTGTCAAAATGGTATATTCGACATTGCTATAATTTGTATCGTTGATATAGAATAGAATATAATAATTTCTTTATTATTATAGGCGATGTTTGATTGTTTGGGTCAGATTGAGCCATTCTTACGCACATAACCTCTATACAGATACGTACATAACAAACATATTGATGGAATAAAATAATGTATTTTCTTCTTATCCTTGCTTCAGAGCGTCCAAAAGACAATATGACTATAATAATAAATAATTTATATCAAAATGTATCGAGTCAGTTTTAGATAATATTAATATTAAATTTTGTTTATCGAAAACCATCACGATGCACCGCTATCCACAACGATATGCATGTCATGCACTTCGGCTATATTGTCAAAAATATATCCCTACATGCAGCTTTAGCCTGAATTAATATGAAATTATATTGAAATTTCTGGTTGGAAATAATCGATTTATTAAAATTAATACATCTTTTCTAAATAGATGTACAAAGAAGTTGTTGTCATAAGGCCATGCACCCCTCGGCTATTCCTAGCTGAACATAAATTTTGTCGCATGGACAATGAAGATAGAAGCACATAATTTTGAAATGAAGAGTATCATATATGTTAGCTGTTTTTTGTTTCACGCACCGTCCATCATATAACGTTGTATGTATGACATTTCGTGAGCAAAATGTCAACACGAGAGGCTCTATATATAAAAAATTATCGAGCAAGAGTAGCGTGACTGGCTCATAATTAGAGATTTGACGTTAATAAGAAGTATGTGACATTAGGGGGACACGATAATAATTGCAATACACATTCTAATCAGCAGCCACGCAACACGTCACACAAAAAACTTATAATAATAATAATAATGGCAGCCATCATGCAGCAGCAGACGGCCGAGTGCACGGGTGAACAGCTGATCATGAGCTGCAGCTGCCCGACTTGCCGGCCAATCACGCCGCCAGACGCCATACTTTACATCGAACCCAGGACCGTAAAAATACGTCTGCTTTTGAGAAATTAATCCGACGTCACAAATTTGATTGTACTGATTGGTGATAAAAATGTCATTGATATCAAGTTTTCTTTTTTTTAAAAATATGCATAAATTAAACCAATTATACAGCATGTCTTATGTGCATGCATGTTATTTTGATGTTACATTTTTCCTAAAATTATGAATAAAATACTTACTAAACTCCACATTTATGTATATTCTAGTTGAAAAATATCGTCTTCAACTCGTCCTTTACTCTTCTAAACCTAATCTTTTTACCTCTAAAACTGCACATATATTATTTCTTCTCGCTAACAGTGAGGATGAATAGAACATAATATTAAAAAATACGTAATCTCGTTATTTCCTCTAAAATGGTGCAAAATAAGAGGTATTTCGACGAGAGGAGAGCTTAATTGCGAATAAAGGATGAAACTTATTTCAGCCCAGATTTTTCGTATGCATAAAAAAAAAATTAAAATTTGTAAGTCCACAAAAGTGATATTTAAGAAATAAATTGATCGAAGATTGAATATTAAATAATAGTCAATATATCTAAGTTATTGTTATAATAAAAAATGAAGATTACAAATTTATAATTTCGGTTCTCTTCCACTCAGATTTCTCAGCAGCCGAATGTGAGATAGTTTCAGATATCAAAAGATCTGATGGTTATTATCAGGGAATCTTCTCGCGAGGTCGTGTGAGATTCTTGCGGCTCATGCGCACCTCAAAACCTGAGGGAGACTTGACAGAAACGTGCAGCAAGTTTGTACCTAAATTTATATACGAACAAATAATAAATAATCAATTTCTCGTCCAAATCGCAAAATCTATAAAAAATCAAATTTGTATAACCCCCCTTTTCTGATGAACAGTTTACTTTTCTAACAATAAACAACAACAAAAAGAGATCTGTTTTAAAGCAACTCTGCTGATTTCATGTTAAATTTTTAAACAAAGAGTTGATATTTTTTTGTTATTTCAATTTGACTGAGCCATTACACTGCCGCGAATTGATGATATATGATGTTTTTACCGATAAAAATTGTAAGTTGAAGTTTTTCATGGGAGCTTTAACTGTAACCCCGGGTTGAAATAAATTTCATCTTTCATTCGCTATTATAATTAAGCTCTCCTCTTGTCTAATTTTCTCTTATTTTGCACCAGTTTAGAGGAAAAAGACGAGATTACGTCCTTTTGCCTGTTCTTGAGCATAAAATGTTAGAAATGTTGTCTCCTTTTCATCCTCACTTTGAGTAAGGAGGAAATAAGATTTGTTTTAGAAGTTAAAAGTAAAAAGATTAGGTTTAGACGTGTAAAGAATGAGTTGAAGACGTAATTTTTCATAAAGGGAGAGAGTATTCCATGCAGTGCGCATGTTTACACAATTATATATTTAATAAATAATATCATGACAATAATTAATATTTGTATTTTAGAGTGCAATGTTTTTATAAAATTCATTAACAACATGAAAATTGTCAACTGATAATAATTTTAATGTAAATAAATGTTGTTATAAACTTAATGGAATAAATTAAAAAGTAAAAATATCATATGTTTATTTTTAATATATAAAAAAATACTACAACATTTATCACCATCAGAACAAGCTATTTGGATGTCGAAATTATAAATTATGACTCATACATGTAATAATTTATACCTAAAATAAAATTTTAGCACCTCCTATAATATTAATGCAATATAAAAAAAAAAAAATATTCAGGAGACAAAACTAAAAGCATATTATTAAAAAACGATCAAATACGTGATTTAAAAAAATGACAATATTTCTGAAATAAATTACATCGACCACATTAATTAAATTTCCACATGTGACGTTTCTTGCACAACTACAGCTGTGGTATTAACGTTTAACCCACCTACGTTAAATTTGCCCGCGAGTCAATATCTCAACAATGCATTCATAAATCTTTAGCAAAATATGAATTTCTAAAATATATAATATTGTATTTATAGTATAATAAAAAATATTTATAAATATATAGTAACATATTATTAATCATAATTTCACAATAATAGTGAAATATTATATATATAATAATAATGAATCATTTTTATTTCATTATTAAATCATGTTATTTAATATAAACTACCTATGTACTTTATATTAATAACACTCTGATTATTTTCATCATAATGTAATTACAAAAGTGTAATTACATTTTGTACATGTGAAATTTAATCATCTCTGATTTCATGGAAATGCTATTAAATTTATCGGGGCGATATGACAGTGGGCAAGTGTCAACTGTTGCAGGTCACAGAGGTCCGTCGTAAAACCAACATATCTAGCACCCTTCTCATCATGTCGTTGATTGGATAACGTCTATTAATTTTCTAAAGATAAGAAAATAGTTTGATAAAATTAATTGTAACTTAAAAATCTTCGTTAATATGCTGCATTATAAGTGCTTTGACCTATGATAGTGAGATTAGACTTATTTTAGAGTTGCATCAAAAACACATCAATTTAATATAAGTCTTGGGGATATTATATTTTATAACATCTATATGGATGAACCGTACAATTAAGGGTTAAGATAACATGTCTAATGTTAAAAAAATTCCCACACATGAAAATTATGAAACATATCTTAAAATGTTCTCCTCTACATCCCCTATCAGTATATAATAGTTAAAATATCAGGTATACAAATTAAATCTAGTGTTTGAGTTATCAATTTTTAAAGTTGACTAATTTAACATATGGAAGTTCCATTTCTCCATGTTAAATTGGTAAATTTTAAAAATTCATAATTTGAAAACTTGATCAAATTTGTAAATTTATATACCTGCAGCACGATATTTTAGCTACTGATATATATAGGCGATGTTAGAGGAGAACGTTTTAAGATATGTATCATAATTTTCATGTGTGTGTGTGTGTGTGTGTGTGTGTGTGTGTGTGTGTGTGTGTGTGTGTTTTTTTAACATTCGGCGTGTTGCCTTACCCTCTTAACTTTATTTAACAAATAATTTTTTCTTCTTGATTGGTGAGAAATCAATTTTTATTTAAGGTTCAATCATAAACAAGAAAAAAAATCTCATTTTGTTTCTGCAGAGTAAAATCAAAATTAAATCTATATTATGATTTGAATTTAATGCGAAGTATTTTCATCAAAATGCATGATAAAACATAAGAAAATAATATCAGTTTATTAAGAATAATTGGATTATTATATAATTGCCGAGCATTTAATTTATAAACTTCACTAATATTTAGTATTCTGAGCATGCGTGGCGTATTTTAAATAAATATAATAATTATTTGTCATGATAATTTGGTGATATTTGACTAAATATGTAATTACACAGGGAGTTATAATATTACATCACCACGCGAGGGGCGGTTTGAGTTACATCCGCGTGTATTTATTGCAATTAAATTAGCAAATTGAGCTATCAAATGTCACAACATGTGAATTAAATATGCGATTCATGTTTCATTTGCGTACGATCGTTCATCGGGATTATTTTCCTGCATGATCATGTTGAAATTTGTCATTAATTATGAATCTAATTTCATCTGAAAATAAATATGCCTTCAAATTAAAGTTAATATACTATATGTCTTAATTAAATATATAATTATTATTTCATAAGTTCTTCTTTTAAATGAACGCAATATTAAACATTTTAAGCTAGGGGCATTCACAAAGCCCTAAGGCCACATTTAGGGCTCGATAATTTAAAGCCTGATTTTAGGCATGCTTTTTAGACCCAAAATTTCTGGTCTTAAATTATTGAGCCCTATAAATGTGGCTTTAAGGCTTCGTGAATGCCTCTTTCTATAATTAATTAACGATAATTTTAATTCCACAATTAGTACTTGTTTTACGACCTTTATTAGACGGATGTTACGGCACTAATTATTACAGCCATCATTGCGTATGTCGGTTTACGACCATCATCATGTATGCAGCTATAATTGTGGGACATAAAAATATTCAAGGAGACTAATTACAGAGCAGCGTTTGATTAGAAAAAAATGTTAGAATAATTATTTGCCAACCTCTTCAAAAACGCATATTGAATTAAATTGAAATAATGAACAGGACAATAATTTAAGAACTAAAATATAAAGTGATTTTCATTTTTCAAGCAAACTGAAGACAAAATAATTTTATATTTTTGTCTGCATGTATAAATAATAATAATGATTCTGCATAATAATTACTGAAGGAAAATTTTAAAATTAAACTTAAATAAAACAATATATTACAATTTAAAATTAACAAACAGTAACAAAATAATAAAATTATAATAATAAAATATAATTTTTATATAAAACATTATATAAATATAAAAATTATAATAATTTAATCGTACCTCAAATATAAAGAAGTTTTCTTTGACAAGTACAAAAAACAGCGCTCACTCAACAACTTTTGCTATCCCCCGAGACAGGCCAAACAGCGACGTTTAAATTGTCGCCCCTAAATGACATTTCGATCTCCCAACATGCACCAACTTGCATGCAAGTTCACAATAGTCGGGTCAATGATTCTACTTCTGAAAAAAACAATCCAAACTTTTTATGACGTTGTTAAAAAATTGTTCCCACGGATAACAAACTTTTACATTTTTTTTATTTATAAGTAAATGAAATTATATAAAAATAACAATATTTTTTTGTATAAATTTAAAAAGCAGAGAGTATACGATTTGCAAGTGATTGGCAATGATTTATTCGTACTAATCACCTCGCGGCTATAGTGACACATACAGCCTAATCAATCTATAATACAGATTTACACGCACAAATGCTCAGCACGGATATATTCCAACCACAGTCACTTTTTTTAATGAAAAACTTTTTATAGCCTATTAATTTACTTTTCAACTAGGGGAAAAACTTTATTTGATATTTTTCAATCAAATTCATTTTCTTCAATGAAATTTGAGTGCTTCGCCTAATAAATTAATTTCATAATGTATTCTTTATATTAATTACATAAATAAATTTGTGCCTGCGGGAAGACATACGGCCCAGAGCCCCGGGCGCCTTGCACGATGCCGGGAATCGAGCGGGGAGCTGCCGGTAAGTCGCCTGTTCTCCCACACCCGCTCACCACGCGAGGCGTTCTCCGTGCAACCATTTATATTTGTGACATTTGAATTATTTCTCGTGCAAAGTAAGTTATTCTGTGAGTGGCACGCTAGCAACACTGAAATTAAAATTCACTCTCAAATTGTCACGGAATGTCTGTCACTTTTTATCGTACACAAAATGTTGTGACTTAATAATAAGATAACATTCACATTAATATTAATGTACTGCCATGCACTTTTGTGGTTCATAGTTACGGAAATTTTTGTCATGATTTATGTACGAATATTTAACCATGATAAGAACATTGTGGTGTAGTGAGAGATGTTTTTTTTATTAAAGAGACAAAGAGTTGAAAATTTAAAACTTTTAATATCGTAAAAATATTCCTCGCGTCTTTAATATTGTTTTATAAGTTATTAAAGAAAGGCAAAATATAGTATCACAATCCATGGCACACTGCAATGTCTTACGTGCATGCATTGTATATTATAATCAATTCTTAGAGCTGCAGCTTTCATATAAATTATTGTAGAAAAATAAAATTATTACCCACATGCATGGCACAAAAAATCAGACTTGAGAAAAAAATTAGAAAACAAAATCACGATTTTTTTTAATAGCAAATCTAAAACCTGGCACCGCCTGCCTACATCCTCAAGAATTACTTTGCCTTGCACTAACCCCGTCAGAATTAAGTTCCCCCTGCATTAACCCTGGTCATCGTCACATTGTAAAACTCACGTTTAGCGGTGCAAGTCTCGCTGCATTGAAGCGCGGAGGTGGCGGAGGTAAACTTGGGGGTACCTCAACATGTCCCGAGGGGGGCCCTCTACGGCCCTGTTGTAGATGTTGCGGGGGCGGGGGGGCCTGCATGAGAGCTGGCGGGGGCCCCACCGAATGTTGCTGCTGCATGAGGATCATGTTCGCCGCCGTCGGATTAACATGTCGTAGAGGGGCCCTCGAAAGTCCCGTGGAACGACACTGTAATTGGTGGGACCTCGCGGGCTGGGGTTGCGAGAAGCGTCCCCCCCCGGCCCACGCGTCACTGGCCCACGTCACGTAACAATCCACCACCGCGGCTGCCGCGAGGCTCAGCTCGGATGCACTAGGGGAGGTTATTGGGACTACAGCACGGGTCCGGCACCGGCTTTGTCGCGAAGAGCCCGCGATCACGCCGATCACCACAACTCACTATCGATAACGAGGGGTTGTTTGTCAGGGTACAACTGCCAAACCGAATATTAACGACTACCTCCGAATATTTACGAATCACTTTTTTTTTTATAACCACATATTTTAATAATGTTATTTTTTTATTGCAAAAAAAAAAATTGTCACGGTGTTAGTTTATACAGACATGTTAGAGGTTGAAATGCGAATTGTGTTCTGGTTGTGTCCCGCTCTGGGGATGCTGTGTGCTTTTTTGGTGGGGGGGGAGGTGGAAGGTGGGGGGGTAGGGAAGGAGGGGGGCGGGGGAGTTTAGGTACTTACCACTTCCATCATGAGGTCCGCGCCGTTTGTCGTTGCTAGCTTCATCTTGGCAGGCGGCGATTGGTCCTCCACTGTGCCTCGGGTCATGCGCGCCATGGACGCCGGAGGACGTAATCGGGCACTGCTCTCGGGACTTCGGCGTCCCTCACCTAAAAAAAAAAAATAACACATAACAATAACAATCAACAATGTCATAATTTTTTATTATATTATAATTTATGGTACCAATGAGCACCAGCAGCTCACCAAGGGGTCTAAGGAAGCCCGCAACGTGTGACCCCAGCATGTTTACCTGCGCGAGTGCCACTGTTATGTCGCTTGAGTCGGGCAGCGCAGGCGGGGACTCTCCCGGCAAGAGCCGCATTGGTCGCCGCTTGGGCTCATGCGTACAACTCGGGCTGGCACCAATGTGCTTCCCTGGTGACACCAGTGACACTGCTGACTCCGCCCATGTTACGGTGACAACGCGACTAACACAACGAGGGGCGGGAACATACCTGATCACGCAATCGCAGCAACTTTTGTCAACCCTTATTACTGGTCCAGAATCGCGCTTATCACATCTTTTCTAACGATATTGATTTAATGCATTTAACTTGTGATTGGAGGGAATTAACGTTATGATATCGCATAATCTCACTTTTTAAAACTCGCCTTTTTTATAAAATATGTTTAACAAAATTCTTCAACCAGATTTACATATAATAATAACAGCACTATTACTTTAATACTTATATTCATTTATTATTCATAACAGAAGCAAACAGACCTATATACTATTAACAAGTGCATTCTATTTTCCCTGTAGTTTTTGTGATACAAAATATCACTACAATACACATTTTAATTTTTAATATTTTTAACTTACATTGCATTTTTTTAATAATTAAATTTATGATAAATACAATGTATTTGTGGTATACCTTTTAGAGCCTTAGGACACAAATTTTATTGAATCAACCGTAGAAAATTATACTGTTAACATTTTATACAAAATATAACATAGAAATGCCAATTTTAATATCGTTATGGATAAATATAAAAAGTAATGAGAGAATTTTAAATGATAAAAAGTGCAGTACAACCCTAACCTTCCTCAAGTATTATTCATTGTAACACATAAATATTTTTATCTGCTGATAGAGTGGGGAGCTAGTTGCTGCATGTACTGGCAACTTAATTTATGGCAAAACTCTGTGAGTAGGCCAGCAGGGCAACATATTGCTCCCCTCGCAGTTTGCTTCTAGTAACGCTAGATGGGGTGACCGGCTCCCTACCGTGCATAATTTCTTTACAATGCACTTTTAGGGGATGCAATATGCACTTTAGATGCATGCTTCATAATTTTTTTAATACAAAAATAATGTATGACTACTATATGATGTTTCTGACATTGATAAAGAATAATTACTTGCACATAAAAAGTTACCAAATTCAAAAGTATGATATTGATAATAAAAAACAAAAAACTGGAGTATAAGTAACTGAAACTTGGCTTGTCCAACACATTTCAACAAAATGCAAAACGGTATTAAAAAAAAAAAAAATGTAAACACTAAAAAATTAAATAAATAATGAACTTACCGATTCCCATGGCAATCTTAGTATCAATTTCTTTTGAAACCATTAACCAATCATTTAAAATTTATTACAAATAAAAACCAGCACTGATTAATAATAATAATTCACATTGATCACTAAATCACACAATGTCATTACTAATTACGATTATTAATAATACACACTATCACTATAAATGCACTTTATGCTGGTACAATATCCATGTTTTAGCACGTGTCGTAGGACTAATGTCATTCTAGGCCGAGTCCACGGCATGCACTGACTTGTCCGCGACCAAGAGACCCCCCAGCCTTCCCCTCCTCTCCCCCTCCCCTCCAGTTGACGGTCCCGCCTCCCCCCTCCCCTCCCTTGCGACCGGCAAGTTGTCACCGCTACAGCGAACGAGAGAGGAGAGTGAAGCTTATGGGCGGCTACAAGAGTCCTCGGTATCAAGTCACAGGTAAAAACTTGTCGGCGGGGCGTGATTTAAGTGCAAGGGGAGGGGAGCAACGATTTTTAAGGGGAAATGCAGCTCACGCGACAATCTTTTCTGTAGAAAAATAAACAAAAATGATAAGTTTTTTATTATGTAGTATGTTTTTTTATAGTAATTTTATTATTAGATTTATATATGACCTTGAAAATCAGCTGATTCAAGTTATGATATAAATATCTGTAAATTTATTTTAGACATAATTGAGGTAATAAATTTAACGTAATATTTACATATCCAGGCTTACGTTTTTTTTTTTATCCTAATAAATTGTATCAAACACATGCAAAAGTCCACAGTGGGCTAGCATAACACTGCAGGCATAAGTAACAAAAATATACCCACAGTTCATAATTTATCATTAATTAATTAATTTTACTTTCCCGTACGTCAATCTCCCCCCCCCCCTCTTTCTCTCAGAACTTGTAATCTTTAGGAATTAATTAATTCATATTATATAATTTATTGCCATAAAAAATAAAAACATTAAAAGTAATCCATAATTGTAATAATATCATCATTATTCTGTACAAATAATAATAACTCATTAATTAAGTTCTGTGTTTGTAATATAAAAAAAGTTAACTCAATGAAAAAAAAATGAAGTACGAACTTTTACTCATGGCATGCCATTAACAATATTAAAATGCTACATGTAATATTATTATTATGTGTATATAAAAGTTCATCTCTGCAGTGCAACGATGTAGAATATGCATAACAGGTTTTCTACATGGCAAGTGCATGCATCGAGGTTGTTACTCCAGTGAACTGCATATGCAAGTACACCCCAGGGCAAAAGTATCTTCATCTCGGCAAAATTTTCAACTTTCCAAGCGGTGCTTAAATTTACTAAAGTGTATTTTTCGTCCGATGAACTTCCCTTGGGCCTCAAAATCATCCCTTGTCGCTTATTGGTTGTCCATGCTCGTCCAATGAGAAGAGAGTCTAGAAACTTTTGTCTGCAGGTGTACGTACATGTGTAGTGAAAGGACATTAATATGATTCAATATTATAACACACCATTGTAAGTTACACACCTGCAGCTTCAATAGTTTTCTTATTATATAATTATTTATTCATTGTATTGTATATAATATAATTTTTATATTGGATTTTGAGTATGATAAGAGTTGATTTAATTTAAATTATATGAATTTATTATCTTTTATAATTAACTTTATATACAATGCAAGGTGGTAAACAATACCTTCTTCAACATAATTAGTCATACGTGTGCACCGTATGTTATCATGGAGTGTTGGCTATATATGGAGGCTTCAAGTGTTCCACGGCGGGAAAATGTTCTCCATAAGCCATATGCACCATGTTAATTTTTTTTTCTCAGTAAGTATTACAGCTATATGAATTTGAAACCATCTCCTACCCCACCATTTAGGGGTCTTTTGATAATAAATCAAGAACTTATTTATTTATTTATTTATTTATTTATTTATTTATTTATTTATTTATTTATTTATTTATTTATTTATTTATTTATTTATTTATTTATTTATTTATTTATTTATTTATTTATTTATTTATTTATTTATTCTCTTGTGGCTGTACATAATACAACATAGAGACAAAAAGACATTTTCCTTAAAAATTAATATTAAACTATAATTATTATAAAAATGAGTATAAAATTGACATGCACATGTTACATAAGTATACACTTAATTGAAACAAACTCAATTTTTGTAATTAGAATTAATATATTCATTAACTGAGTAAAATTGATGGGCCAGAAGGAATTTTTTTAATTCTCTGGCAAATTTTTTATTGCAATCAATATTTTTTATTGCCTGCGGCAACTTATTGTATATTGTTATGAGATCGAAATGAAGACATTTAAAATTTTTCGGCAAATGAGGATCATTTTTGTCCTCGTATTATGAGTATTTCCTTTAAAAAAATTATTTAATGCCAAAAAAGGAATTTCGAGCTATATAGGTTTTTAGATAGGACGGTCAGGGGAAGACCACAAAATCAGCTGACTTGAAGCCACTATTTTGGAGCATTGACACTCAGAGCCATGCCAGGATATATGAGACTTGTAGCCCTCTCTAGTTTAACAATTAACCCCACAATCGTATGAAAGTGTAAGGTTTCCCTAGCTCGATTAACACAGAAGACATACAGCTGCTCATGCAAATGTGTTAGCGGTGTTGTACAGTATACTCTTGTAGATATACCTCGGCTTACTAAAGCTCTGCCATGCAGCTCTTCCACGCAGATCTTTTGGTCAAGTTCTAATATATAATGTAAAAATTGATATTAATAAAATAAATAAAAATAACACTTATGTCCTTTGAGGAACTTTTTGCGCAGTGCATTGACCGGTTCTCGTTAGATCACTGAAGTCAAGCTACGTCAAGCGTGGTTAATATTTGGATGGGTGATCGTTTCAAGTAAAAATTACGTTGCTCCCTCCCTGGGGTAAATTCATCTCGCTTTCCACCCACAGTGCAGTGATGCACTTTTGTGTGTGGTTCCCCATGCAGGCTTTGGACATGCATATTTTTGCATATAAATTTGCACATTTAAGCCTTTTTAACTGGTATATGTGACGTCAGAGGTTCTTCAAGCAAAATGTTCGCCTTATACTAAACTGAAGAGACAAAATATGGGCAATTTTGGACCATATTACTCATGAATTACATAATTATATTATAATAATTACATAATTGTATATTTTATTATATATTATATAATTATTGTATATGTCATGCGGTTACAGCAACAGAAATCTTAACCATCTCATAAAATAAATTATACATTTTAATTGTTTAGGAGGGGAGGCTTACCCCCAAAATAGGGAGGACCACTCCGAAAATTTATATAATATTATAATTGACTATCATGCATTTATCATATAAATATGCTGTGTTATTGTGATGCCCGTGGCAAGTATACAGCACTTGTTTTTATATATAATTACATAATATAAATAATACCCATATTTATGTTTTTAATGCACTGTTATTTGCGTCTGTACTGAATGCTTGAAAAAATAAAAACTTTGATGCTATATAATGTTGTACACTCTTAATTCGCCTCGGAAAATTTCCTTTTCCGGCTTTGAAAGGAAAATTTTCCAAGGCGACGACTGAAAGTGATTTTATAATAAAATTGATTTTCTAAAATTTCTTTTTTTTTTAATAATAAATTGTTTATTGAACACAAAAACAGTGTACAGAAATTACAGCAATTACTTTTCAAACTTTGAAATTGTAATTAGAGCTTCAGAATTACAAAGCAAACCGATACAAATCAACAATATATATAATATAGAAATACACACACTTGTGTTTTACTGATGGGATTTTAATATTTGTAATTAAATTGATATGTGACACTGTATTTTTTATGTAATACAATATTTTTTTAATAACAATTAAAGGAATTATTCACCTCTATTATTATTAACAAAATTAATTAAAAAGCCATGAGCAGCCTTGCAAGTGACGCGATATTGTTGACGTGACGGTACAGATCAGAGCCTCATGCAGCATCATTTCTGCCGCCTTATCGATTAATATGACTTGAGGAGGTTTTCTTTATCTGATCTGCTCGGAGGGGGCGTGGCCCACCACGATGCTCCATAAACAACATCACATCAATTTTGTGGAACGTTTCAACATTGTCATCAGCGCAAACAATCAGAATTTCACCGCGGCCTCTTATGTGTCTACTATATACCATCCCTAGTTGAAAAATTACGTCTTCAACTCATCATTTACACGTCTAAACCTAATCTTTAAAAAAAAAACACATCTTATTTCCTCTTCACTCAAAGTGAGGATGAAATGAAGACAATATTTCTAACAATGCTCAAGAAGAGGAAATAAAAAGTATAATAATCTCCTAATTTTTTCCTCTATAAAATGGTGCAAAATAAGAGGAAATTAGACGAGAGGAGCTTAAGGTAGAAATAATACGGATCAGCTGGCCCAATGCTAAAAAAATCCCATTCATCAAAATTATGAAAAAAATTTAAAATGTTCTCCTCTACATCCCCTATCAGTAGGTAAAATATCAGGTGTACAAAAACGAGCCAGTTTTCGAGTAATTAATTTTTAAAGTTCTCTAATTTAACATGGAGAAATGGAACTTCCATGCTAAATTAGTCAACTTTAAAAATTAATAACTCGAAAATTAGCTTGTTTTTGTATACCTGATATTTTACCTACTGATAGGGGATGTAGAGGAGAACATTTTAATTTTTTTTTCATAATTTTTATGAATGGGATTTTTTTAGCATTGGTCCAGCTGATCCGTATTATCTCTATACCTTAATAGCGAATAAAATATGAAAATTATTTCAACTGGGGATACTTCATGATGCAGATGAAGCCAAAATTTACCGACTATAAAGATTGAAAATGTCCTGCATGTTGTCTCATATATTTGTATACTGATATAAAAACACATCAAGATTGAATTTTGTTATTACTGCGATGCCATGCAGTTTTTTAACTTTTTTTTTTCAATTTTCCAACACATATTTGTATTAGAAGCTGCTATATAAATATCCGCGCATGCACCAAGCCATGCACTAATATAATATTTTTCATTACACAAGCGACGAGAAATTACATACATGCCCGTCAGCTGATTCTCCTACTAAGATTCTCCACTCTCTCCATGAATTTCACATGAGTAAGATATGAATTTACTTTCGTTGAGCTCTCATATGTCCATGCATGCAGCAGACTTGATTCAGTGCAGAGGAATGTCGAGTTTTAACCGGGCACTTGACGCAGTGGTTTGCGCCGCTGATTCGTAATCGGATGGTCGTGAGTTCGATCCCAGGCACCGCCAAACTTTTCACAAGTGGCGGTTGCTAAAGAACACCCACTCGTGCATCCGGGAGGTGATTGATGGCATCCTCCATGAATTGACGACCATCCTAACTGAGGTTTCCATAGTTTCCTCAGTCACAACCAGGCAAATGCTGGGATGGCCGCCCCGGTTTGGAAGGTACTCACAAAAGTAGGGTCTATGAAGAGTCGGGAGGTTAAATTCAGTCACTTAATTGTAGCTAGTACCCTAGAACATGCAGGGTTCAGTTAAAGCAAAAAAAAATAAAATAAAAAAGGATGTCGAGTTTTGACAGCGTCCCGCCAACAACGGCTCTCAGTAGAGGCTTCAAATCGGCGGAAAAATATTTATATCCTTCCCGTGTATTTTTGATTCGGTATTTAAATTAAAGGTAATAATTGGCAATCTTTCCCTTTCTCTTAACCGCAAAATTATAACGCAACATCATACATAAAAACACACATATATATCACCCCTCGTGCATGCGGTATTCCGCACTATATATCTGCAATTAACTATCTGCATTCCACAATTTCGTTGCAATAATGAACTACAATATCTGCTATTACAAGTGCATGAGCGTATGTAAATATGAGCTTTAAATAGGTATAACATAAAGTTCATTATTGCGGTCATCTGAAATAGCAGATAGTTCATTATTGCAACAAAATCGTGGTATATAGGAGACTTTCCTATAAATTATATACCACGATAAGGAGATAGCTCATTATTTCGGACGAGAGACGATAGTTATAAATATACAGTGAGCACAAATAAACTAAAATTGGTTCCTTGGAAATTATACTCTTCCACGACAACGTTTATATTATAGCTTTTGTGACTGTCTATCTTCATTTTGTTGGAGATATTTCTAAGCAAAGGAGTGTACATATACTCGTTTCGTTAGATGATAAATTAAAGAAACCTGACATCACAGAGAAAATTTCAAGGCACCAAGAGCACCCTCACAAAGTCTCCGTCTAATCAAGTCTAAAAGCCTCAGATAAGCCGGACACTCCTGCCAGAGTTCTAAAAGTGTCCAGGCTGGAGGCACCACAAATAGCCGCAGCTGGGACCGTGTTTGTGTCCTGGTCACGCTTCGTGCGCACGTGGAGCTCCCTTTCAGTAAATACTGCAGGGGTGGCAGTTAAAATTTATATAGTTACATTTTTGTTTTACAATCAGTTATATAATTCAATATACTGTCATGATGTAACTATGTATTAATTGTAACTATATTATGTATATTTTGCATTTAGCTTTTAAGTATCACGAGATTTAAAAATAGACTGTAAAAGTGGAGTATGTGCATGCACGTTCATTGCAACAAAAACATCGCATGGTGATTATAATCCGAGCGGGATGACGTAAAATTTATAAGATATTTCATAACTTTTCTGATTTGCTCACGAGCTTTTGTTAATTAAACATGTGTTTGATTTTCTTCATCTTTTACTTCCTTTTTTTAATGTTTTAGTTTCAAGATTTCATATATAATCAACGATCACGAATAATATGTTGGCAGTTCATTGCTGCACAAAGTCAATATCATTAATTAAGTATATGAAGAACTAAAATTAGTGCAGTATAATAAATTCTAGTCAATTGTTCTATTAATTATAAATAAAGTACAGTACGCGACACGAAAAAATCACATCGGTCTGTGGTCCACGAACACCACGAACGTTACTCCTGTTTGTGGACATTTACCACCATCTGCAATTTATGAAGGACTGTTGGACTTGTGCTGATCGGAAGATTTATAGACTGATGCGTCATGCACTTCCCCAAAACATCAAAACTCTGGTGCAGCATAAGAGAAATAGTTATTGTTTTACAATTTTGTGGGACAACAACAAAACATCATGGAATTTTAATGACACAAAAGTTGTTGCAAGGAAATAAGCAAACGTCCATGATGTCCCGAAAAGTCCATGAAAAGTAACAAATAAGTATACAATTTTCTTAAAAAAAAAAAAAATGTTAACATCAAAATAGCTCAACCGTTCATATCTATATACACCTTATATATACAGTACATGCACGTATTATATTCACCATGACCACTGCATTGCATGGACACTTGAAATAGCTGATGACGTCACTCGACAGACAGATGAACAGTGACAGGCAGACAGAGTGACAGATAGACAGTGACAGTCATGTAAGGTATAATGTAAATTTTTTGGGTGACCAATGCAGTGGCAGTAACGTGTTTGGTGAATATATAATTATATATTATAATTATAAGAAAAATTACCACCATGCATATGAATGGTTGAGCTATTGACGTTAGCATTTTATTAAGTATCCATATTAATGACAAGATTGACAAGCAATGTACACACATTGCTGCAATCTCGGTCACATGATCATGTCTTTCCGGCGGTGAAGATGACCTCTGGTGACCCCGCCTTGTGGACTCGACCGTTTGCTGACTTTTCACCCTAATAAAGCAATTAAAAACAGCTAAATCGTCGTCGTGCTGTAACTGCAGATTTATTTCATAATTACCAGATTTAAATTATTTGATTTTAATATACTATTATAAAATATTTAATATTTTCATAAGTATTATCATAGAATTTATCATTAAAAGTAAAGGGTGCATTGGTAACACTTGATTCTATATGCCATGGTAATGGATCAATGACAAAAATATGAGGCCTGAAGAGAGATCTTGCCAACTCATCAAAATTCTTACTTTTCTGTGTCTTACCGAATTATGAATCCATGTGAATATTCGAAGATATATAAAATGCTTTAAAAAATTTGAAGCACTGATTAAGTATATACCCATACATATACGTATATATTCATTGAATATTATTAATATTAAATTCAAAATTTTCATTAAGTTTAATATCAACTACATGAGAGTATACCTTTATTGTGAATACAAATTATAATAACATTATAAATTTTTAATTTAAATTAAGTTTATTAAGTATTTAAAATTTTGCACTCAATAGATCACGATTGTTTCCTCAACTTCTATTAATTCTCTAACGTTAATTAAGCTGTGATTTGTCATCCATCAAATTCCAATTTGAAATAAAAAATAGACATTTCAATTTTGTTGTTACACCAATTAAAACCTCAACTGTAAAATTGTTGCCCCAGGGGTAGCCTCCTCCAAATATCGCTGCGGCTCGGTAAATCACAACATCATGTGAATAAAGACAGCTTATTAACTCGTACATCTCTGGATAGCACGAACGTTACTCCTGCCTCACTTGCTAGAGCTGCAGCTACAATAGACAGAGATGTAGATTTGTAATTTTGGGGGATGTAAGAAGAGCACCCAGTCTATCAATATCAAGATATAGTTTGGTTCACCACACCTACATAGACTGTATGCTGGTAAACGCCTATTATATTAAAAACAAAGCAGGAGTATATAACGTTCGTGGTGTCCAGATGTGCATTAATTCTCGAATCCTCAACGCTGTCTAAAATAAGTATTTAAATTGAATGGCAAAATTGGTTTGTCCCGCGGCTTCTATAAACACGGTGTATATAATTAGCCTAATTAATGGCCTCACTTTCTCAAAACTGACCCACTGTTTCCCACGATCGTCTATAAACAATGTGTCTCTAAAAAATATTGTTGTTTTATAATTTTTTGTTGATGTAATTTTAAATTGATTTTTATCACAAAAAGTGAATATTTTGTACGGCACCACCATACGATATACATTTAGGCTCCGGGCTGGCGCGCGTCTTTTTAATCGAGATTGACGAAGGTGGTTATTATCAACAAGTCGCTGAACCTCGCAGATCCCTGGAGTTCACACGTTGCTGGTTTTCAGCATTGCAATATTGATTCCAACAATTGAGACCAACAGCTTGCATGATTTTTATTTTTGCATATATATTGGACCTCTATTTTCAAAAATGCTGGCAATTTGCAGTCGGTATATAGCTATAGAATTAATACCATGTTAGCAGGATGAACTGAAATTGTTGTTTAATTTGTTTATTTTCAATAAATAAATAGTATATGCAGGTAATTTTTGTTACGTTTTGAAGTTTCACAGGGTACATAAAAAAATGTAAGTCCTTTATATAATTCATAATATATTATGTCATTTTGTATAGGTATAGTTCAATAAATGAAAGATTAATTATCATGCACCGTAAGTAACCGAAAGTGCGAGGTTTCTGGACTTTCTAATTCAGTTTTGAACCTATGTAGAACTTTATAGATTTTATATTATATTATAGGAATTGTACCCTATCTACAAAATCTTAGAATTTTTAAATTCAAAGTTCGGCCAAAATCCTCTCACTTCCGGCTCCTTCCGGTTGGTGATCTTTCATTTTTTGCACTGTTGCACTATATAATGTACATTTTGAGTATAAGTAACAACGTTAGCCTGCCTGAAGTGACTTGCTAAAACTGCGCAGAACTGCAGCTCCAATATGCATGCAGAATGCAGATTTACAATTTTGGCAAAGATAAGAAGAGACCTGATGCCATGCAGTCTAATAAATATTATATAATATTTACATATAATTAATATATATATACTGTACTGTTGTAAACTTGTGTATCCACCAAAATATAATAAAAATAAATGTTAATTCACCAAGCCACTTGCGATAAGCAGCACAAGTTTCGTGGTGACCCGAGGTGTAACAGAGTCATGTGGCAGCGTGACATTGTAAACAACAAATTATTACATGGAAATAATGACGGCGCTGACAGGTAGAATCTCAAGGCTTATAAACAAAAATTAAAATCGTTCCGCGGGTGGCCCTTTTTATGAAATTCTAAACAAAAAGTATTTTAATGATAATGTTGTATTCCATAACAATGAAAACAAAAACAAAAGAAAAATTTTAAAGTCTTTATTTAGTTAAATAATTATTTTGACCTTTCGCTTATAACAATATTTAATTTTTGGTACATACTATGATGAGGCAAACTTTGCACCGCGCCCTCCAGGGATGCTTCTCTCTGCAGCGTGGTGGTGTGGGCGAGCGTTCAACTGTAATCTACAGTAATAACTCTTGTGTGTCTCATCAGATTACCCAAGTCAAGCTTTTTCAAGCATAGTTGGATTGGTGACCATTGCGACAATAATCACCCGAGGTGAAATAAATTTCAACTTTTCTTCGCTATTAAGCTCTCCTCTCGTTTTTTCTTCTCTTATTTTGCACCATTTTAGAGGAAAAAATAGGTGAAAAATACGAGATTATGTATTTTGTCCTCTTCTTGAACATAAAATGTTAAAATATTATCTTCATTTCATCCTTACTTTAAGCGAAAAGAAAATAAGATGTGTTTTAGAGGTTAGGTTTTAGACGTGTAAAAGATAAGTTGAAGACGTAATTTTTTAACTATAGGGTACGCTTATCATGCATTTTTCAATGCGCTTTAATTGACTAAAATGGAAAACTTAAGTGAAAAAAAAAAAAAAAAAAATGGACAGAGGGCACCATATTATGCTACTCTAAAAATAAGGATAACAGCCGAGAATATAAATACTATAGATAATATAAATACTGTATTTTTTATATTCTCTGATAAAAGAATAGGAACTAAAAAAGCTAGACGTGAGTGCAAATCCAAACTTTTCTCAACTTTTTAGCAACATGGGCTTCCTGGGCTCTAAAATTGTGAAAAAAAAATAATAAATAAATAAATAAATAAATAAATAAATAAATAAATAAATAAATAAATAAATAAATAAATAAATAAATAAATAAATAAATAAATAAATAAATAAATAAATAAATAAATAAATAAATAAATAAATAAATAAATAAATAAATAAATAAATAAAAACGCGCGGAGTAGCATAATCTGGTGCTCTCTATAATTCGTTTCTGCAATAATTTTTTTCGTGTAAGTTGGTCATTATACTTTCAGACTGTCCTGACGGAGGTTTCCACGTTTTCTTCATTTAAATATCTTGATAGATTTTCAATGATATTAGACCATGGTTCTGTAAAATCCCATGAAAGGCATAAGTTAGTTTGAGAGAGCTCAAGTTAGTAAGTGTGATATTTACTAAAAAAAATGTAGTAAAAACATCTGACAATATCTGTTACAGCACGTGCGGCAGTTTTTGTGTACGTCTCGGAGAACAAGGGCGGCTTGTCAAGTGACTCAAGATGGTCCCCCTTCTTCTAGGAACTCGCTTGGTGATATCCCCCGTGACCTGTGACCTCTCAACACTGAAGCCTCTGTCCAAAAAGATGAAATCATCGCACATTTTTGTCTATTAATTTAGCTGCAGTCATCAGATAAAAAAAAGTCACAAGTTGTTGTTTTTTGTGTCATATTTCCCTACTTGTCACTCTTTTGAGTGGGCTATAACTTTAAGTAAATGCTGGAATATGTCTATATATAAATCTCTATGTCATATATTATATTAATTGAGACAAAATTATGAAAAGCTGCTTTGATATATTTTTAATGAACTAGTTATCTTATAACTTGAAAGTATACTTCATTTATCATAATAAAAAGAACATATAAAAGTCTATATAAAATGTCGCATTGCATACTTAATAATCATGCTGTTAAATATTACTGCAGCGAAAGTCCAATTGAAGTAACGTCGTTCTAAGTCACTAATTAGCAAGTCACGATTCAGATATTACGTTGAACACTTGTGTAAGCATTGTGGCGGCTTTTCTCACGAGAACTTTTAATTACTGTGGCTGCATATGTCGCCCAAACACGGACCACTTGTTGGCCTCGTGTGTTTACCGCACCTGACGTGGTGCCAGTAAAGCTCGTCTCTCGTCACCAACGTGCTTTGTTTACCCGCGTCCATGTGCAGCGCAACACGTGGACCTTCGTACCGACGTCACATGCGGTGTGTGACGCGGAAGGCTGATGCAAGTGTTCCCCGGCGGGAAAATTTTCTCCATAAGCCACCATGCTAGAAAATTTGATTTTTTTTTTCTCAGTAACTATTGAAGCAATCAATTTGAAAACATCTCCTACCCCCCATTTAGGGGTCTTTTGTTAATTAATCAAAAACTTATTTTCTCTACAAAATGTCTTTAATGTCAAAAATGAAATTTCGAGTTGTTTTAACATAAATAGAATAGAATAGAATAGAATAGAATAGAATAGAATAGAATAGAATAGAATAGAATAGAATAGAATAGAATAGAATAGAATAGAATAGAATAGAATAGAATAGAATAGAATAGAATAGAATAGAATAGAATAGAATAGAATAGAATAGAATAGAATAGAATAGAATAGAATAGAATAGAATAGAATAGAATAGAATAGAATAGAATAGAATAGAATAGAATAGAATAGAATAGAATAGAATAGAATAGAATAGAATAGAATAGAATAGAATAGAAAATTGCTTTATTGCGGCGAGGTTTAGGCAAGCCCACTCTATAACCAAATAGGTTTGGATAGGACGGTGGGAACACCGCAAAATCAGCTCACTTGAAGTCTCTATTGAGATCGTAAAGCTCTGTGGAGAACCTGGTGGTACAAAATCAAACTACAAGATCAAATGAAGATTGTTGTATCTGATTAACATTATAAAAATCATGTAAATGCTCTGAAAGCAGCCACAGGGTTAGTCAAATTTCTGGTCATATTAGATATACGGAGATCTCTAATGCATGCACAATGTATTATGTACTGCATATTATGTAACACAGTCGATCGTAGGTTCAGAAAACTAAATCAGACTGCATAGTGCACCAGGTGCAGTAAGGTCAATATGTTATTTAAATTAAATGTAACATAGTGCCCATGTTAAATTAAAATATTTTGGAGTGCAGGGCTGGGACTGACAAACTCCTGCAATATTGCCCTAATAGCCTTAATATATTGCTTGGCTGCATAGAGGAAAAATGTAATGTGCCATTTGTTTGTATTAAATTTATTATGTATTGTTTATTTTATATAATATTTTATTATAATATAAAAATATATAAATAGAATAATTTATTTAATATTTATTATACTGTATATATACAGTATGACAGATCTTAGTTTACCTCTAGACATTTTAGTAGACTAGACGGCGCCAGCTATATCAGCCAATGAAAAGGTGGCCAGCAGTCATTCTAGCCTTTTCATTGGTTGACATATCTGGCGCCGTCTAGTCTACTGAACTGTTTAGAGGTAAACTAAGATCTGTTATACTGTATAATATAATTAATATTATATTTATAATAATGTGTTATAATTGATATACATTTTAATCTACATGATATGTTGTATAATATATTAGACAAACTCATTATTTTTATTTTATATAATATATATAATATATTATTATATATTTTTTTTCCTTTCAGATCATCATGCAGCTAAAAGTTTTAAAAGCATCTCTGACGGTTGGAAAGCAAAGTCATGGCAAAGTTTGATATATTTCATTTCATATATTCATAATAATATATATTATATGTTATATTATTATATTCAGTACCAGTTTTTATATCCATGTACTGTACAGTACTGTAGTATTACTTATAGTTTACGTTATTCAGTTGAAATAATAAATTTTATTATTATTATGTATCATGCTTTATTATTTTTTTTTAATGTGTTGTGTTGTTTTCTTTATTGTATTTAGTGCCTTGGTTCTGTAACTGTTGCTAAATAAATAATAATTTGAATTTAAATCTTATTCTTCATTTACTATAATATATTTTGTACATAGTAATATGACTGTGTTGTAATTTTAGGATTTTAACTATTTTTAAACTCAACACAATGCAATGTAAAGCAATGCAACATGTTTTTTTGTTTTTTTTTTTTTTAGCTATGGATGTAAATGAGTCATATTACACAAAAACTGATATTTTTCACTGAAACAGCTGGAGCAATGCTGCAGTTTAAAAACCACCTCACATACATAGCAGCATACTGACTTGGCTTGTAATATTGAAAACGCCAAAATTTAAAATATTTTTCCCTCATATTCAGGCGACCTCAATTGCAAATTTAATTTACAATTGACAAGTCCCCAAACGGTTTTATGAAGGGAAGGTATGCATGTACAATAATGGACAAAATATACAGTGGTCTGTCACCACCGCTTTGTGACTGTATGTGAAGTTGTAAATATTTGAATAAAAGGTCCTATGTCGGCTTTTTCTCAGATGTGTCGTCGCGTCCATGCTGATTGTCACAGTTATTTACAATGCTTCAATCATAAAATTTACTGCAATATAATACATTGTATGCAGAGAATGGCTCACAAAGTTTACCTTTTTGCCTTTATTTATTACTGTTAACAATAGTGTCTCTGCCTTGCTTCAAAGTCAGATAAATTTATATTTTAGGTATACAAATTTAAATAAATTTTTTCAGATACAAAGAAAAGAAGCTTTACCTTAAAATAACACAACTTCTGCAGGAAGAAGAAAATAACAACAATTTTTAATTATTTGATTTAAAAGTAGACTATTTTTTAATTAAAAATAATAATAGTTCATTGTATTTTAATTAAAAAAATATCACAAACTTTTGACACTAACGTTTATAATGAAAATTTTATGACTTCAGAATTCCATTTTTTTTTTAATTTAAGGCAGATGTCCAACCTGGGCCTCAGGTAACGAGGGAGGGTGCCGCCCACTCCTCGGCCTGACTTGTACCTGACACCATAATCACAAGGTACCCTCCCATCACATCACTCCGGAGGATCGAGCGTGGGAGCTGGCGGTCGTCCATCGATCGAGTTAATCGCAACCCGTTCTGTTGGAGGCGCAGACACACCATTCTTTATCATACGGAGAAAAATTTTTGCTCTCGGTTATTTTTGTTACAATTGACAATAATATCACAAATGATATATGATGAGATTTGGAGGTATATTTAAATAAATTTATGCTCCTATCTAAAAATATTATTTTAATTGATAATGCATGCATATTATAAAATTAAATGCACATGCATGCAGCTTTATTATTTAACACTGCATGTTTATAAAAAAAAAGTAATATAGAACCGAGACTTCAGATTGTTAAAAAAATACAATTTAAAATAGAATTAATCGGTTAATTAAGGAATATTTTTGAGCAATAATATATAAGCAACACAGATATCATACTGTATAATAAAATAACATTAAATGAACATTATATATATATATATATATATATATATATATATATATATATATATATATATATATATACTCGGTTTAAATATTCATCTTTTCAAATAGGTTTAAATTGTATAGGTAATCCTCATATGCAATTAGTTACACATATATAGAATATTACCGACAATGTATTTATTAAAATACAAGACTTTAATTAAAATAATTAATATCGTATTATATTTCTATGTTATACCAGGTATGGAACTCTGATCTAATTGAATTTATGGGTGCCCCCCTTTTTTTTCCCCTGATCACATTTTTTTTTTTTTTTTAGTTATGTTGTTGTTTGAAACAAATTTTGATACCATCATGCACTTTAATAAAAATGTTACACTTTTTAAAATGTTGCATACAATTCTAGTGCAAATAATATATATTACGAACCAACTTGGTCACGTGACCTCCTGGCAGAGGTCAGGGAGGACCACCAAAGAAGAAGTATGACTCAATCAGCTGACTTAATTACAATGTGATGCGCGTTCGGTGCGGAACGTATAGCATTGATGTTTTTTTAATCTATAATATAGCGGGGTTTCCCAAATATTTGAATGGAAAAACTGCAAATTTTGTTCTCAGGGAGAAATAATAACTTTCCTTTCAAGTAAGTACACAATACATGATACAAAATTACGTTATAAAACTCTGTATGGTCCTTTTTTTTTTTTTTTTTTGCTATTGGTATAGGAGATATAATAATATTTATCAATACAATAGAATAAATATTTTCTCAGATATAATCCAAGCATATAGACACGGTATGAACACTTGTGAGGCTCCGGGAATACTTATGTTGTTTTCTTATAGGCACGCACCTCAGTAATAACACGTCCTTGTCTCTCGAGTAGTAGTCGGGGGTATTGAAGCAATGGTGGCTGAGAGAGAGACGGCGGTATGGAAATTAGACTCGGTTATAGCCGCGGCTGCTTCACTGGCAGGTCACTGTAGACACATTACACATCACGAACTTCACATTCCATGTTTATTATCATTTTTTTGTTACTACATCACTCTAAACGTGAAATTCGTTGTCAACAAATACACGGAGAAAAAATTATGATTGGTGTATTATGTGTAATTATTTTGTATTGAAAGTGTAATATATTAAACAATCTTTATATTATGCTTTGTTGTATTATGTTTGGATGAAATAAATAAATAAATGAAATGAAATAAAAACAAATTTACTAAAACAAAATAAAATATATATAGTGGTGCATGTTATTTAATATATTATATATAATAAAGCTTTCTCCTCTATTACTGACATTTGAATATATTTCTTATAACATTGTATATGTATTACATTACACATACATTATATGTCATGTATGTAATTTTATTTTTATGTAATACATTATGTGGTTCTTTGCTGGTAGCGAAATCCATTTCTCCAATTGTTTCTGGTGTATGTAACAATATAATTATGTTTCTCATAATAATGTCATTGTTGCATAAATATATATAGAAATTATATAAAATGATTACGTAAGCTCGTGACATAATTATTGAAATTAACTGTTAACCACAGATCATATTGATTATATAATTACATACTTGGTGTATATAACTTACATTTTATAACCTTCACAATTCATTTTTTTTTCCAGAAGTTTCAAAATTTTAAAATAATATTAATACAAAAGATTTGTTACTAAAACAAATTAAGCATGAAGAATATTAAAATACGTTATAGTCTGTCGTTAGCTAATAAGGCGCAAATCGATTAAAAGGCTCCATAAGTTCAATGCTAATCAAATAATGAGCTGGAATCGAATGAAATGTCTATATATAGCTCATGTTAAAAGGAAGGAAACACGGATCAGCTGATCGATGTAGCCTCATTTGATTAACATGTAGACCTTAGCAAACACACATTTTTTTTTTGACAGAATGATTCTAGTACTTAAGAAATGACAGAAAAAATTTAAAAACAATTATTAGAGATGATTTTTGTTAATTATTTTTTTAATTTTTTATAGCATATGGAGCTTTCCCAAGGAGAGACATATTAAAATTTTAATTTTAAATAAATCGTCTTGAATAATTATTGTCCTGAAATTTTTTCTGTGTCTTTTATAGGTATTAAGTACTAAAATCTGACTCTCAACAAATTTTCAGAATTTTTGTATGTCTGCTAAGGTTTATATGTTAATCAAATAAAACTACATCGATAAGCTGATCCATGTTACCTTGCCCTTAAATCCAAAGTTTTAAGTTATGATAGGGGGCGATATACATTGCACTTGTTATTTTAAAGTTTTATTAAAATGTGAGAAAACATGACAACACACAACATTTTTCTCCGTGTAATAAGATGATATTACATGCAATTGCAGCGATGATGATGCCGCGGCTAGTCAGAACGTATGACTTGCAGTTCCCTTGGCGGCGACTGTCACAAAACATGATCACAAGGTGTCATTCCGACGTAGCGTGGGAGAACTATGGAAACCGTGTGTAGGAATCCGCGCGTCATGCCAGACAAAATCATATGACATGACACCTATTTTGTAGTCTCAAGTGTCCTTTCAAATCATAATCTAAAAATGAGTTGATCCTCATAATGAATATCATGCACATGTTACTAAATTGTGGCAGGATGATTTTGTTGAATCTATATTAATTTAAATTATTATTTAAATTACACCCTAACACATACTAAAGATTAGAAAAGTTGAAAAAAAAACTATTCAAAATAAAAAGAAAATGAGATAAAACATAAAATTAAAGACAATAAAATAATAAAAAAAATAGTAAAATACATATATAAATATGCTATCATATAGGATTTAACAGTATTTTTTATGATGTTTCAAACGTTATATATATATTATATATGACTCTATATGAGTGATTACTGATTATTGATATTGTTCTTATATTATTTTATAAAATTGATAATAAACAAATAATAAAAAAAATGCAACAATTTTTTATTTTTAATACAAATAGAATTAGAAACATAAATAACACTGCATTGCAAAGGTCATCTCTATCACTTATCACCGTACACTGTAGATGTAACGCCTTTATGACCATTTATTATAAATTTCCTCAAGATCGTGAGCCAGGTAAAAAATTATAAAAGTTGAAATTAGCAATTCGAAACACTTTAACCACCGTACTTATTACCAAACATTCCTTCTGTACTTGATCCTCAACAGTTAGCAACTCCTAAGGGCTAGAAATCTCAACTAGAACCTGTTTGCACTGTTTCTGGTGTGCAGTATAGAGATGGTCACGACTCAACGTAATTACAGGGTACGTCGTGACGTCATCGGTGCTCATGATCAACAATGTGTAAACAAATACTCAACAAAATATACAACAATCACACAATAACTTCTTATATTGAAGTCACGATTTTCATACACAAGATTCTCGTACATCAATTTTCTTATACGGCATTGCAAGTGAGAGAAAATATTTCAATTATTCTTCTGATAATTAATTCATTTCCACCTTATATATAAATGTGTGAGACAAAATACAACTTTCGGAGTAAAGTGGATTTTTCTTGTCTAGCTCAAATAAAACGTATAATATAAATCATGTCATACATACACCATATAAGTATAATATGTAATATGATAAATCTTACACATGGCCAATGCTGCATCTGGTGCGCGATGTCATATTATTACAATTCTATAATACACAATCACTATGTTCACATGACGGTGTTTAATATACGGATCCGTTGACGACGCCTCATAAAGAATAACATTGACATTATCGTGTTTATTGTTTATTTGTTTATTGAATTCAATACAGTACGTATTTCCATAAGTTTAGATACTAGACATCTCCAGCCTATAATAACATAAAAAGAATTTTCAACAAATATGATTTAAATAAGCATATAATTAATTATACCCACTTATATACACATATTTATATATTTATAATACACATTAATTGTTATGATTATTAGCGTATTAAATAATAAATTATTATATTATTGTCAACTTCTTATATGTGAAATTAAATTATTGACATGATATCCAAGATATTAATCCATTACAAAAGTGATAAAAAGTGAAGATGAAACCTAGCTAAGGGACGGTAATTATAAAAAATAATTGATTGATTTTTATATAATAAACATGTGTTCATGGTACCAGTGAACTCTAAATCACGCTCTTATTTTCTGATAAAAAATAATCACATTTAGTTCTTTAATATTTTTATATAGCAATCAGAACTTTTAAATTTTCAAATTTGAACTTTCAAATGTTATGAAATTTCGTTCGGCTCACTCTAATTAAAACAACCAATTTCATCTAATATTTACAGACAAGAAGATAGAAGATATATATATATATATAACGAAGGTACATTCCTACAAATAATTGACTCGGTGCAATTTGGCTGCTTGTGGTATTTGTGCTGGCCAATAAATGTAATGATGGTATACCGAGCGTGAGCGTTGTGTCACGTTATCGCCTTAATTGAAGGTCTTATCAACCAATCAAAAGTCAGCTTTTTTTATCATTAAAAAAAAATATACTCAATGCTATTTGAATAGCGGCTAGCTTTGTATATATATTGAAGAAATATAAAATCTCTTCCATGAGCCTTTATGACCCTAATAAACGCCTCGAGGTGCATTGTCCGGACTTCACAAGTCCCTTCACACGTCGACCTTGCCGTCCTCTTAATTACTTGGCGTTAAAAGTTTATGTTAATCTATTGTGTTTTTATAGCAGGCTGCAGGTTCGATGCAGAGGAGAATATTTTTGAGAATTTTTTATTGATGATGGAGGAAGGAAACTGACTCAGACGACAATGTGTCATGTAAGTCAGTATTTTGTAATTGTAAAGTTCAAGATTAGAATGCATTCACGTGTGAATAATTTTACTGTAAAATTTAAATATTATATTCTTATTCAATTTATATTTCGATCATCGGTTAAATTACAACATTGATTTCTATATATTTTATGTTTAAGGGCATTGGGTGTAGCACCGGTAGTTGGCAACACTGACCTATCTTCACCATGCTAATTTTTGGTCATTGCTCCTCGGAGTAATTTTTATGCTAGAGCTAAGCTGATTGCTGTAGTATCAAGATAATTAGTAGCCCAAGTGCACAATTTGGCTAAATAAAGCCTGATTTAAAGAAAAGTATTTTTTTTATATTTTAGAAAAATGTGTGTAAATTTAAAAAATTACTAAAAAATACTTTTCTTTAAATCAGGCTTTATTTAGCCAAATTGTGCACTTGGGCTACTAATTATCTTGATACTACAGCAATCAGCTTAGCTCTAGCATAAAAATTACTCCGAGGAGCAATGACCAAAAATTAGCATGGTGAAGATAGGTCAGTGTTGCCAACTACCGGTGCTACACCCAATGCCCTTAAAATATTGTTATTATAATTATTATTTAAAGGGAATTGCATGGAAATTTTTAGTACCAGATTCAGTTCTTGATTTACTATACTGGAATGTATATAAACAGAATATAATATAGTTTACAAAAATGCACAATAACCACAATTATAAACATTTAAAGATGGATTCAATTACATAAATTATTGTTTATTTTATTTTATTTATTAACCTCCTTTTACTGTTCGTAACTTCGTATATGATCGTTTATTAATTTCATTGATGAAACAAAAATGTCGAGATTACATGCAGAGGTTTTTTTTTTACATTTTTTTAATTATTAAAAAAATCTACAGTATACCCACAGTAGGAAAATGTCAGTTTTACAAACATATTCTACAATCAAATAACAAGAACCAGGAATGCTCCCGTGAGACGTTCATTGCCATTGTGTTGTCTGAGCGGTCCTCGGTAAAACGCGCACTTTATTAACTTCAGTGTCATCGTGATGATCAGCGAGATGTACCTCCGACGTTTCGCTCCATCGGTCGGAGATGTAACTACATGTTACTGAGGTGTCATTATTTATTTCATTTTTTTATTATTATTTTTTTTTTTATATCAAACCACAATTGGGTACTTCTACTTACAAGCACTAAGTTTAAACTTCGAACCTTACGAAACCCAAATAACTTAGCGTTCCGCGGGTTCATCCGGAACGCGTGTGGCCACGGCCTTGCAATCCATCCCAGCATTTGCCTGCGACTGAGGAAAACGTGGAAACATCAGCCAGGATGAACGCTACAGCTATTGAACCGGAAATGCAATAGTCCAACGCCAGGGGAACCGCACATGGTTGAAAAGTGCAATGATTTACTCCTGGCTGCATGAGAAATATATATAGTTTTTGTTGAAAATGGTCACCCATCCAACTACTAACCACGAGACCAGGTCAAGCGCACAGCGCCAAACCTCCTTCACTGAGGTGCAATGTACTCAGGAGCACGTATGATGACGTCACAATCATCTCGTCTCCAGCTATGATCAATTTTAATTGAAGCAAATTATCAAGATTGCAATGACGTTATAGTAGAAACATAATTTTTTATTTATTTTTATATATTTAAGGATAATTATTCTTTTTCCAATTTTGACACCTGAAGGCATTAAAAATGAATCAACCATTAGCAGCATTTATAATATACTTACTGGAACATTTTTCATTTTATTAGAGATCTGCTAATTTTACATCATATATAATGATAAAATTATTTTATTATTACATAAAATATATCAAAATGTGTTACAGAAATATTATGGATATCATTATAACCAAAACATTTTTAGGATAGAATTATTAATTTGATTTTTCTTTTACACTAATCTGTACAGAAGAATAAAAAAAGTAAAAAAAACAAAAATCGTCACCCTCATACAAATTTTCATTAAAAAAAGAAAGTGTCTGAAACTCAGTGAGAGTAAACCTGCATGCATACAGAGCATAATAAAATTATTAATTTAGTTTTGATGTGATTTTGCAGTCTGATTTTATTAACCTTGACAATTTGTGATATATCATTATCATATTAGCTGATCCAATAAGTGCATGACGCCTCCCATATAATATATACTCGGCGTTGCAATGCGCCTAAGTTGTCTCAAAAGGTATATTTTATAATTTTATATTTTATACTTGCATTGCTTCATTTAAGTTGAAAAATAGTTGAAAAATTACGTCTTCAACTCATCCTTTACACGTCTAAACCTAATATTTTTACCTCTAAAACACATCTTATTTCTTCTTCGCTCAAAGTGAGGATGAAATGAAGACAATATTTCTAACATTTTATGTTCAATAAGAGAAAAAAAGTCTTTTCCTCTCTTTTTTCCTCTATAATGGTGCAAAATAAGAGAAGAAAAGACGAGAGGAGAGTTTAATAGCGAAGAAAATATGAAATTTATTTCAACTCGGGTTAGTTTAAGTATGATCCTGCATGTACCAGTCTCCAATGTAAGAGAGCACGTCGGTCCAATATATATCAATATCAGTTTTTGAACGTCGGTCCAATAAGCGACCATCCCCGTGGCGAGGTAGGACCAGCGGGAGATCATGCAGCTGGACCAGGAGGCTGTGTGTCTCGTTAGCGCTCGGCAGCCATGTTGGTCAGGTATCAGGGGGGGGGGGGGGTCCAATCATCATTCATCTCCCTCACCCACTTTTTAAAGAGACATTATTTTCCAGTCGGAATAAAATTATACGAAGGTTATTTATCAAATATTCGGTGACACGAGGAAACTTCTAATTAAAGTTAAAATTGCTCTAACGGTTTTCCATAACACACGGTCAAGCCTGCGGGCTGGGCGGACTGAATGGTATTATAATGAGGACCAGCCTTCAACGTCTGTAGTAAGAATTCAGATATCAATCTGCTGCGTGTAGGAGGATGATTTCACTAATTAGGAAGTAAACGTCGATGGCGCAGCTGAACGGGGCCAGGTGATTGGAGACCGTCATGAGGCATGCAGGTTCGAGCCTCCATCAATCTTCATTTACACGGTGCAATTTATTTTTTTTTGTTTTAGTAGCAGACAGAATATTAACATATAATAGGGACGGAGCCGGGGACATTGCCGAGGGGGAGGGGGGTTCACTGAAATTAGTCAAGCTGTAATTATATTAAAATTCATTTTTAAAAAATCACATTTCCTACCCAGGGGTAAATCATTGAGCTATTCCGCTATACGTGATCCCCTTGCTTTGGACCAATGCACTTCAGATCCATTGACAAAATCTGTAGCGTCCATCTTGGCTGAGGTTTCCACGTTCTTCTCAGTCACAGACAGGCATATGCCGGAGATGAATTGTAAGGTTGTGTCCGCCCCCGCGCGTTTCCGATGAAAATGCGAAATGTTCAAATTAGGGTTTCGGAAAGGGGGGGGGGCAGAGGTCAGCCTTGGTTAGGTAATATTAGTGTGTAGAAATATACCTGTAATTGTGGTATGATAAAAAATAATTAAATTAAAAATATATGGACTGTGTATATTGGTCAACTCCCTTTTCGGCCAAGTAATAACCACCTCTGAAACTCCACCATACACTAATATAATATATACCCGACTATACATCCAACGCGGGGCAGTCGGGACAGTTGAGGACATGCGAGGGACAACCGGGACAGTTGAGGACACTGAGGGACAGCCGGGACAGTTGAGGATACGTGATGGCCAAGCGCAGGACAGGGGGCAGCACAAGTCACGATCACGGCGACACGAGTCACGGCCGCTAACCGATTCCGTTTGTCACGACTTCCAGTATCACTGTGGTTAAAGGGGGAGTGGTCGTGGAGATTATTTATTCGTGGTTGACCTTTGAAGGCCCTCCTCCTTGTGTCCGTATAGGTCACAGATATCATCTTTGTTGGGTGTGGCCGCCTGACGAAGACACGCAAAAAAGTAATCAATGTCCGCTTGTATTTTATATATTGTTATATACCTTTTAACTATACGACAAAAATCAATCTTTATTATTATTATTATTTTTTAGAGGTTATCGAATAATCATAACCAAAATAAAAAAATATATATTTATGACATTTTTACTATCTTTATTATATATTTCTGATTTGGTTTACGACTTTTGGATAATTGAGCTCATGTTTGGGACTCGGCGATCGTTCGATAGTATTCTGAATTTATTGCCGCTGCCTTATTATAAGATCCAAGCTAGCACAATCATTATGACGAGGAGTTTTTTTTTTTCAAATTTATTGCTAACTCATCTAAACTGATACATTGTACGGTGTGAGAATATATTATAAATAAATAATTACAACATGTTAATTATAAAAATACTTCATAATATTTTAAACGATTTATAAATTACTTTTTTATATTTATGTAATTGATATATTTATTTTTAAAAATCAGTCAAATTCATTTAATTCAAACAAACTTGATATATTAATTATAATTTTTTTTAAAGTAATTGAATAATAAATTATTTATTGCAACGTATTTATCTTATATTTTTAGATTAATTGTTATAGAAACTAAGCAGTAAACTTATAGGAAATAAAATCCACATTAATTTTTCTTGATAAAATTGATGTTTAATTGCAATAGATCTATCATGGTGTTACTAGATTTTAGCTCGTTAATCGCACCATGTAAATATTAATTAGCATTTTTATAATTCACTTTCAATTAATTACTGCTCAAACCCTGGGCACTGAAACTGAAACCAATTTTCATTCATATAATAATTAAATCCCGCGGGCTACAACAATAATAACATAATCATCACCGAGTCTCTTCCACGTGTTTTCAGGCACAATTTGGACTGTTTCGGTCTGAGGTTAATAATTGTAACTTTATAATCTGCACCAACTGTAATTGTAGAGCAATAAAATGTGTATAAAAATAAAACAATTTAATTGTTAACATCGGTATTACAAAATAATAAAATTCATTATAAATTATAATAAAAGATCTAATGAATTATAATTATGTTCATTTTTTTTTATAAATTAATGCCTGCAATTAAATTTGTTTACCAACCTGTAGACTAAATAATCAAAATCCATGGGACAAAAATTATGGACACGTAAATACAAAATGTATATATTGGGCGTGATTCACGAAGCAGTTAGCCAGGGTTCTAACCACGTTTAGCTTAACCACGTTTAACTAAGTGGTTTAACACGTAAAACAGGTATAGTTATACGTAATTAAGCTAAACGTGGTTAGAATCCTGGTTTACTGCTTCGTGAATCACGCCCGTTATTATGCAGGTGACATAATTATTAATAATACAAACAATTCGTCGTCTCATCAAATAAGAAAACCTGTCCGACTTAAAATAAATTCCATATTTTCCACGCTATTGAGCTCTCCTCACGTCTTTTGCTTTCTTATTTTGTACCATTTTAGAGGAAAAAAGAGGGGAAAAGACGAGATTGCGTCTTTTTTCCTCTTCTTGAGCATAAAGTGTTAGAAATATTGTCTTCATTTCATCTTCACTGTGAGCGAAGAGGAAATAAGATGTGTTTAGAGGTAAAAAGATTAGGTTTAGATGTGTAAAGGATGAGTTGAAGCTGAAATTTTTAAAATATAGGGCGTGTTAAATAACAAAATCCCCATCAAATGAGAGTTATGACTCAATTTTGAGGAAACAACATATTTTATTAACTCCCACTTTTAATAATTCCAAGATTTGTTGGAAAGGGGCGATTGCAAAGGTATAATAATATATGCCCACTCCACCATTTATATTATTACAAATTCGGATACAATTATTATATAGATGACTCGATTTTTGTTGTATTTCCGAATAAATTTTATTTAAACCCACTTTAGCACCCTTAAATTTGCGTTGAAAAAACGTTGTGACGTCATATGATAGAGGCTTCAAGTCAGTTGATTTTTTCGGTGTTCCCACTGACCTATCTAAATTAACCTACTGTAAAAAAAACGTGAATTCGTTTTTTCACCAAGAAGAAGATTTTTTAGAGAAAATTCCTGCAAGGAACGTTGGTCCAAACCGAAAAATTCAATTGATATTTGAAGAATTTGATTTTTTTACGTTATTCAAGAAAAGTTAAGAAAAGAAAAAAAAAAAACACTTTATTTCATTTTCAAGTGCAAGATGGACCTTAGTGACACAAATGAGCATCGCGAAGCGCATCACTCACTTGAAGCCTCTATTGTAAATACTTATAAGTATTTTATTTACAATAGAGGCTTCAAGTGAGTGAACAAGATGCTTTATATATCTGTGAAGTCACAGCGCTTTGCAGATCGCTTTTACTTTTAAAGATTTTAGAGGGGTTTAAAAAAATTGACAATACACAACTCGATGTCCTCTATCAAAATATGCAAAAGTAAAATCATGATCGAACATAAACATTTGATCACAATTTAAGGACACTTTTTGATTGATCGATTATGTGACGTCACAATTCCCGTGCTAGGTAACACGTCACTTTGAGTGACACGTGCTCGTCAAGCTCGTGTTTGTTTTCTACATCTCGTGACGAGGACATGAATTTTTAACGTGGTGTTTCAATATTTGTGGATATCAACTCATGTCTCTTCAGACAATATGTCAAGAAATTGACAAGAAGCTATAGCATGACTACATTTTTATATTATTAGACAAGGGGAAGGAGGGACTAGAAAATAAAACCTGCATGAATGTATACCGTACATTATACGTTTATTAAATTTTATGTATGATCGGGGTACATTCACAAAATTTTAAGGCCCGCCTATTACTTGAAATTTTAAGGCTCATTTTTCTAATTGTAATAGCATAAATTTTTTGGATTATTCAAATTTCGATCCCTATTAAGCTTCAATAGCTTCTATATAATAGCTTCAAGGGCTGTGTGAATGCCCGTCTATAATATGTCGTATGTACACTCATCACCTTGGAAAATTTCTTTTCTGCAGCCTTTAACCATGCCCTGTCTTATTCTTATAGGGCATGGTGATTAACAAGGCTGCAAAGGGAAATTTTCCGAGGCGACGAGTACATACAGCAAACATGCATGGGGGAAAAAAAAACTCAATATTTGTTATTATTTTTTTCCATGATATACATGCATGCAGATTGCAAGGGTTGATGACAGCTTTCAATACATAAAGCGGGGTGAGTTAACATACAAACCAAATGGTTTTTGACGTCCAAATTATACTTGTATTGAGAGGAAGCGACCATTTAAATTTAGGTTTTCAAGGTTCACTCATTAAATATTACACAATTGACAAAAGCTAAGATATAGAAAAATAAACGAATATGCTGTCTCAATGAGACAAAATATATTATATGTAATATATTTAAATATTATTGCACTAGACAATATACAAACCAACATTAACATTATTTTAACGTTATATAGCTATGCATGCATACCACATGTATATTATCAAATTGCTGAATGTGGTCTGAGTATAATGCACAGTATTTGCAAGGTTATTGTCCGCTCTATACGATCAGTTATATAGCATACATTCTGTAATGGTCAAAAAAATGATAATTTAAATACATAACATTAGTTAAACTTTTTCTTTTATTTCCGTGTATTTTTTTTAATGATTTTTTATGATGATCTTACTAAATAAACATTATGTTTACATACGTTGATTACAGTTTGATTATGTTCATTGTCAGTATGTGACGTGCGCGACACCACTGAGATTATTTCTAACGATCTTCTAATCGTAGAGACGGCCAAGCCAAGCGTGATCTGATGGTTAATAGTATTCGTTTTTACTGTCATTATAACTTCAATATTAATGTGAAAATAAATTGAATATTTATGTGTGATATTTTGATAAAAATTAATGTTTATTTCTTCAACACTATCATAAAAGTATGACTACAAAATAATATATAAAAGTCATGCCTTGAAATTTAACTATATAAACCAATTTTTGTAATATACTAGCCGAATTAACTAATTTTAAAAAACACTGAATGTTTTAAAATTATGATGCAAATTTGTTAATTATTAATTGTTAAAAGTGTAGTTTTTATTTATTCTACTTTATGGCCAGGGTAATTAAGGTAATAATGTCTTTTTTTACATGACCAAAAAAACAACATTACAAAAAATAAAGAAAATAATAACACAGTAATGGATCATATCAATTATAGCATATTTTTAATGCGTTCTTAAGTTTTTATGATTGAAAAAAAAAATCGACTACTTAGAAATGTTTTAGAAGCCTGGCTGAACTGCCATGGCCGAATCGTACACTTGTATTTTTATATTTATACTTCATCAGAGATTTCATTTATTAAAATGATCGACAAGGGCATCTTTAACAGTTAATTTTCCTTCAATGATTGATGATGATTTAATTTGCCAAAATCATTAAAATATTAAAATCATTTCATCGTACTGAAATAAAAATGACAAATTTTAACTAGAATTTGCACTGCAAATTATTTTAATATGAACTGCAATGTTTACAATTTACGAATTTTGCACGGTGTACCAACACATGTCCGCACCTGACCGCGACATCAGGGTGACCTTCATCAGTTAAAAGCTCATGCATATGTTAATGTCCGTCATTATAAGACCATTAAAAACATCCTCAAGTAACAAGGAGGACATGAATAGAGTTGCTCGCGGCTAGCTGCTATGTAATATACTCTTACTGAATGGAAATGTGTGTCCACCAAAATGTCATGGCGGCGAAATGTAAAAGGACTGCTCGTTTCTTTTATACGCTTGTGTAGAATCGGAAAACCAAGGCTTGCATCAGCCGGCAGCTCATTGCTATAGTTATCATGCAGCGTTGGTGGTCCCAACAAGAATAAATGATGACATGCTTTTTATGAGGTGTATAGACGTGTGAATGTGCCTCTTGTTCAGAGATGCTCTGTTTGACCACCGAATAGTGCCGACGTCGCAGACTGCCGCCGCCACTGCTGCTAATGCTAAAAAAGTCGGTTTACACTGTCAGAAATTGTTTGTCCTTTGTGAGGGAAGAAAAGTGGTGATATTTTCCATCGATCTTCATCTTTCTTTTTTTTTATATCAAACCCTATTGGATACTTCTATACTAGTTTGAAACCCCGAACCTTCCACAAAACCCTACCTTAAGCGTTTCACGGGCTCATCAGGAGCGGGGGCAGCTACGGCCTTGCAACCCATCCTAGATCTCTTTTGTAACTGAGGGAAACGTGGAAACTTCAGTCAGGATGGACACTACAGCTTTTTTTCAGTGAACCGGAAGTGCAATGGTCCAGGAGAACCACATTGTGGAAAAGCGCAACGATTTACCCCTGACTTGATTTTTGTTGAAAATGGTCACCCATCCAACTACTAACCACGCTCGGCGTTGTTTAACTTCGGTCATGATCTGACGAGACCTGGTCAAATGCACTGCGCCACACCTTCTATATGTTTCATTCTTTTTGGAGGTGAGCAATTTGGTAACGTGAAAATTTGGTCACACTTTTTATATTGACATTAGTTAATAACATCTTCATGAAAAATACAAGTTCAGACAATAAATGCTCTGAATTTGCTTATTTAACGTCATTACATTCTTAAATTACCCTTGTAAACATCTCAAAACTATAGCAATATAATTATTGGAATTTTCTACATGTTTTTGCTATTTTGAACTCATATTTTTTTAAATAACAAAATTTTTGTTGGAAATTTAATTTATACATATTCAAATATTCATTTAATATAAAATAAAATATTAAATATAATATATTATGTACGATTCAAAGGGTATTACTATTATAGAGGGCTCAAAACATTGATATTTCATTAGGCCAAATTCTTTTTTCTAAACACGTAAGAGAAAAAAATGCAGGTTGTCCATTACAAACCACGTGCAACATATTTTACAGTGTATGTAGTCAGTGACCGAACATAAGAACGATGAATAAAAATTAGCATAAAGTAGCATTATCTGCAACTCGTATGAAGGTAACGGGGATATCTTATCTGTGCTGTACCAAATTATACGCTGCTCTTCATAATAAATTACATGGTACTTTATGCGTGTGTTTCTCTTTTTTAGCAAAAGATTTTTTTCTTTATTGTTAAATAGAGCTTGTACTTTTTATTATAAAGATCAACTTTAAATAATTAGTACTTAAATTTATTCAAAGATGCCCTTCTAGATTTTACAATTACAAATTAGAAAATTACTGTTCTGAAATCTTGATACATCCAAGACTATACTTATAATTACATACCTGGGCTATGTCGCTCCAAGAAAAGCTGCATAATATACGCATATGGGTGATTTATTTTAGCATAAAAAACGATACCGTATTTTGCTTAATTTGCTGTGTCCAAAATAGCAACTTAATTTTTTTTATATTTAATTAAAACACATTTTTATATTTTAATTGTTTATTACTTGAAATGTTATATGTAGCAAGAAGTCACTCATCCGATCATGTCTTTTTTATTTGGATTTTATTGCTATTATATCCCGTAACATATTTCCAATTATATACAAGAAGAAATATTAAATCATTTTATGGTATTTACTCTTATTACAAATGAAATAGTTAAAATTATTTGTTTAATAGTGTCTTTTTTTTAAGGGAAAAGGAAGGCGATACATTAATTTAATTATTGAATTCCAGAAGTTGTACTTAATTGAAATAACCTCTACAAAATATTTATTTATTATCTTTTTCATGGGCAATACATAATAGCATAATACAATATAATTATTACATAATAATATAGTCAAAATTTATAAGAAATGTATCCATGCATTGGGTAAATGACAAAATAATATTTCTGAGCAGTCCATTCACAGGATTGTGTTCATTCACCCATGAATCTGATTCCAAATTTCAAAATAGAGTGGGGGGGGGATTCACTCAATTCCAATAAACTATATCGAATATTTTAAAGTAAATATATTTTTATGTGAAATGTGAATGACTATAATATAGACTATAGGCTTCAAGTGTTCCCGGCGGGAAAATTTACTCCAAAAGCCACCAAATTTGAATTTTTTCTCAGTAATTATTATTAAAGTTATTATTTTGAAACCATCATCCCCCCCCTATTTAGGGGTAATAATGAATCAAGAACCTATTTTCCTCTAAAATATTTCTTTAATGCCAAAAAAAACAATTTCAATTTTTTTTTACATAGGTTTGGATACAATGGTGCACCGCCAAATCAGCTGACTTGAAGCCTCTATTTCGGTGGTCCAAGACGTCCTATATCTTCCCCCCTCCCCTCCCTCACAGCTGGTCTCCCCCCCACCTCCCCTGCTGGCAGCACGCGACGTCCCGGCAGGGTGTCCGATGTCTCCTTGATGACACGCACCTGTACATTAGCGTGACGAGAGTTAAACGTCGGTGACAGTTGGGGATTAATTTAGAACACATTATTGTTAATTAAATTCGTGTCTCACTTTTGTCTTCACGTCAAAGAAATATTTAATTCAACCACGCAAACGTAGTAGCTTTAACCCTGACATTACCCGTAAATCTTTTAAAGCGGGAAAAAAAAGTGTGGAATATTACCAAGAAATTTTTGAAAAAATTTGTAAGCCTTTTTGGTTAGTCATCCAGCGATGTATTTTCCGCAAAAAAAGGAAAAAAATAGTGAGAAAAACACTACTTTTTTTTAAAATTTGATTTAAATAGGCGTCTTTTTTCACCTCCTTCCCCCCTCCCCTCCTCCTATCTTTTTATAGCGTATAAAGGTATAAAGGGTATAGCTATAAAGGGTTAATGCTGCTGCATCATGGACTTACATTAAATTTGTTTAGCGATTATTTCAGTTTCTCGAAGCAGTTATTATATATTATAGTCAACCATGCATGTGCAATATACATTATAAAAATGATGTAATTGAACTGCATGACTATTCTACTAAGGTGATATATTCGGTAATTTTTGTGAGAAATAAGTCAAAATTAGTGAATTTGTAACTCGGAATTTCCTGCATGATTATAACTAAAGGTAAATTTACAAGAGTTTTTTCAGCATCATGCCGTCTATATGGGCGCTGTTGATGACAGTGCATATGTCATGCGCAGTTTCAACAGATACTGAATTTCGATGCTGGCTCTAATCACCAAATTATGCTATAATTTTTATCACGAGAAAAAAAAATTATATTAGTGATGCAGAGAAAAGTTACCCTAAGATATAGTTGAAAAATTACGTCTTCAACTCATCCTTTACACGTCCAAACCTAATCTTTTTACCTCTTAAACACATCTTATTTCCTCTTCGCACAAAATGAGGATGAAATTGAAGAACAATATTTTTATCATTTTATTGCGTAATATTGTCTTTTTTTTTTTTTCTAAAATGGTGCAAAATAGGAGGAAGTTTGACTAAGAGAGAGCTTTTAGCGAATAAAATATGAAATTTATTTCAACAAAAATCTTATTAATTTTTAACGCAGTATATGTTAGCTCATGTAAATCTATACTTTAATTACTATAACTGTGATATATAAAATAAGACTGTCATATCACACATGACTTGAAATAGCACGAACACATTTTTTGTTCCACTACACACAATGTCCACATAAAAAGGAGAGCAAATGAGTCGACGTCATTATCCCACACTGATATCCCTGGAGGCCACACAAAGATGGTCAAATAACACACGGTAATCACCTACCATTCAACCGCCCCCCATATACATCAGCCGCTTTTGTGAGCAGGTTGACAGTTATTATTGCAATTGTCAGTCATCTCTGATACTTTATCACTCCAGCTATAACGGGATACCGTCACGATTTTTATATTATAGCAGCCATCATTTTTATTATGAGAAAAAATATTTATATAGTGATGCAGAGAAAAGTTAGTGATGGGAATGTTGCGTAGTGGCTTTGTGGCTTTTATAATGGGCAGGTGATAGAACGACCATTGTGACTTGGGTTTCCAGATGTCCCTTTAATGAATATGGCAATTTATAGGATACTGAATAAGAATATTATCACTTTAATAGTCTGGATTTATTTTTAATTTGAGGGTGCACAAATAAAAAAAAACAATAATAAAAAACTGACAGTGTGAAAAACTCACGATCCTCTGTTTTAAATCATGTTATTTTTTTATAACTATGTATTAGGATTTTCAAGTTCACGCTGTGTTAACCCTAGTTGAAAAATTACGTCTTCAACTCATCCTTTACACATCTAAACCTAATCTTTTTACCTCTAAAACATATCGTATTTCCTCTTCGCTCAAAATGAGGATGAAATGAAGACAATATTTTTAATATTTTATGCTCAAGAAGAGGAAAAAAAGACGTAATCTCGTCTTTTTCCCTCCAAATTCTAAATGCTCAAAAATGATGCAAAATAGGAGAGAATTAGACGAGGAAAGAGCTTCAAAGTGAATAAAAGATGAAATTTATTTTATTAACTCAGGAATGAATTCTTGAGCTTACTCATACTATTCCTAATAACCTTTAATAGACTTACTCACAGAGTTTGCGGATTAGACATACGCGTATAAAGTAAAAACCTGCTTGTCTCCGGCCTGCAGTCAGTCAAGTGCGGTGGTAATGTTTATTGGCCTCTTCCTCCGGTTAATTAGCCCCCTTTCCTGTGACAAGTACAAAAACTCGGCGTCACGGCGTCACCGCGCGCTTTAATAACCGCACAACGTCTCCAGTGGCCTGCGCTTCCTCCGATCAAGGACATACTGGTGCTCATTACTGGAGGAGTCGCGGACAAGAGTGGAGAACCTGGCGTGGATTTTTTAATGTTGGATATTACCTCGAGTTAAGCTGTTCTTACACGATACAATTTTTCTAAATATTGTATACAATTAATTTTTCCTTTTAAGAAAAGTTCAACTCCATTTGTTTGTATGGAGATGAAATTTTCTTGCAAGGAAAAATTGTATGCAAAATTGTATCGTGTAATACCGGCTTTATAATGGGGACGATTCACATAAGAGTTATCCAGGTCTTCCACTAATCACGGTTAGCGCCAGCCTGATTCAATGGCATGGTTAGTGAGAAACCTACCCGAGTTGAAATCAAATTAATTTTTTATTCGCTATTGAGCGTTTAATTCCCTCCTATTTTGCACAATTTTAGAGAGAAAAAGAGGAAAAAAAGACGATGGTCTTTCCTCTTATTGAGCATAAAATGTTAGAAATATATACTTGCCACTTCATATTGTATCCTCACTTTGAGCGAAGAGGAAATAAGATGTGTTTTTGAGGTAAAAAGATTAGGTTTAGACGTGTAAACGATGAGTTAAAGACGAAATTTTTTAACTATATTGGATAACTCTCCTCGTGAATCCCGCCCAATATTAGTCATATTCTTCAGATTTAAAACCCTAAAATGATGCAAAATTGTGTGACGTAATGGTTACTATTTGACCTTTCTTTAATTTGCGTGCTATCTTAAATATTTGCATGACTATAATGACGTTACAGTGACGTTTGCAGCATATAATTAAGGCTGCCAAAAAAAAAAAAAAAAAAAAAAAATCTGAAAATCTGAAAATGGGAACAATAAATAAAAAAAATTTCATGATACACAACATGTTTAAATTATTTTCCACGGGAGTCGCTCACTAACAAATTGATTGACCGTTCCACGCCAATGACGTCACAGAAATATTTCAATAACCTTACTTAAAGATGCTGTAATCCATCACAAAAAAGCAACAATTTATATGCTCTAATTCGTACATGTAATAAAAACTTTATTCATTTAATTTAATTAATCGAAGGTAAGAATGTAATGACGTCATGGGCGTTTGAAAATACGTAACAATTTTTCTAAAACATGCAGTTCCTACCCTTAGAATAAAATATAACAAAATAGAGAAGAACTATGAATACAATTTGTACTTCTGCGGTATTTTAATTAGTTTTGAAGAGAAATAAAAATAGTATTATTACTTATATCAAAGAGTGTTTTGCTAGGGGGAGAAAAAAATATATTACTCTTATTTGTTAGTCTGAATGTCTAAATATTTTTGTATAGTTTTGACAGTTATTAAGAGTTACAAAGAATGTTCATTTGATTCAAGTAGTACAAATCTAACAGTGGCTGCGCTGGTGTGAAGTACACCAGCCTCGTTGTTGTCTAATAACACGGCTGATGGATGACCAGTCAACGTCTCGCACTGCGGGGGAGCCAACTTCACGACAACGCCTTCTTCTTCCAAACTATATGCGTGACTCGCGCCCCCGCGGCGGCCGTTCGTTTAATTTCCTGCCCGCTGACGTCTCGTGCAAACTCCGGCCAGGTGAGTATTATTATGCCGAGATGACACGCATTGGCACTGGCGCCACCTACCACCTTGACAGATCCAGATTGTTCTTCGGAGTCATTTCCGGTGTTACCGTCAATCGAGAGAAAATCACGAACCAATTTCGCTCTCTGCTTCTCTCTCCCTATGCTCTCTCTCTCCCCCTCTCTTTCTCTCTCTCTCTCTTTTTCTCTCTCTCTTTCTCTCTCCCTCTATCTATCTCTGTTTCTCTCTCCCTTCCCCTCTCTCTCTGTCTCTCCCTCTCCCTCCCTCTCTCCCTATAAAATAATATGCCCTCTCTCTGCTATTCTCTTTATTCCCTCTCTCCCAACTCTCTTTGCAATTTACAAGAAGTTGAGGTGTCAGCCAAATTTGAAACATGCGTGACACGACTGCTTCACAAGCACGAATCAACTTCATAACTTTGACTCTCTTTTCGTGATACAAAATTAATTTAAACTCATTCAAGAACAGTTCAATTAAAATTATGTCATTATTTTTTATTTGAAATTTGACAATTTATTAAAAACACGCACATGTGTCAAAATCGATATGAACTTCGTATAATAAAGTAATTTAGTCTATTTTAATTGAAAATTTAATTTCTTTACAAAATCACATTTTCAGTGTTTTTATATTAAATGAAATTAATAAAATTGCAACTCTCTGTTTCATTACATTTATATCGTTATATATATTTTCTATATTACACTATAGATGTAATAATATGTTGCTTATTAATACTTAATCCTATGTTACGTATTAAGGTGTATCTATAGAAAGTTTTATCTTACAGTACACCAAGCATGACCTTTTATTATATTGACATTTGTTGATAATCACGAGTGTAAAGCTAGCCTACAAATTGCCCTCGCAATTGCACGTCTCGAACGTGTCATTATAGTCGTGGAGAAGTTGCGCAACTCGCCGACGGCGGCGCCACTTATTTCCATTATTTTACGACGACGTGCCTCCGATATATCGAAACAGAGCCACGCGTGTGTGGTTACATATATAGTAAAGCTAATAATAATCTCTCCTTCACAAAATTCCACAGTACATTATTTATATAATATAAAATATGTTATGTTTGAAATATGTAAAATTATTGAAATAGTTTAAATAATTATTACAAAACAGTAATTTGAAATACATTAAATTGAATATTTTATATCAATATGTATTATAACCCTTCATATATAAAAATCTATTTATATTACATAGTAATGTATATACATAAACAACATATCAACGCATTAATAGTAATGTATAAAATAAATTCAATGTTTATTTACGACGCTGTTTGATTTCCCTCCCCCGTTTGAATCTCTCTCAAAAAAAAAAAAAAGTAGTCACCCCCTGAGGGCTATGCAACCCATTTGACAGACGTACAGTGCGGGTTGCGGCGTTAAGGGGCACGATCCCTCGGTTGACTTTAGCTCACACTTTTCAAGGGTCTTTCTGACCAAACAGACTCTCTTACTGTATATATATAGTCAGTACATGTATTCTGTATATATATATGTGTGTGTATAACTTTGAACATGGAATAATCTTTTTAATGCTACAGGCAGCAGAGCAGTTGGAAACGGTCGGAGCCATCAAAAGCCCATCAGAAGAGAAAGATATCCGAGGCAGTACGGGCGGTCTCTCTCTCTCTCTCTCTCTCTCTCTCTCTCTCTCTCTCTCTCTCTCTCTCTCTCTCTCTCTCTCTCTCTCTCTCTCTCTCTCTCTCTCTCTCTCTCTCTCTCTGCAGCATCAAACACTGACTCAATGGTTTGCACGGCCTTCACTCTCTAAGGTCAATCACTAAACGACAAATTTCTATGAGAATTTTGAATAAACTCGCGTGTGCCTTCTATATAAGACCATACAGACATGATGCTTTTTGCTCATTTATTGCTTTCAGAGAGAGAAATTCTCTGTATGGAATATAAATAATATAAAAGAGAGGTGAAAACCTGAATAGAGAAAAGGCTTTTTCCTAATACAAACACGGGTATATACATGTTGCAATCCCATTATATAATATTACTTTAAATAATAAAAGTGATGAGAAAAGTACATGTTATTAAATCTGTTTAGTAATTGTAAATACCTAATTTAAGTTTTGTTGTATTTATATAAAAAAATAACTCTACTTTTTTTTAAATATTTATTCATTAGAGAAATATTCATTTAGAAAGCTTTTAGCATGTCATAGAGAGAGAAGAGAATTTATATATATCAAAGAGTCGAAAAAGTATCATTTCCAAAATTAAAAAAAAAAAACAACAACAAAAAAAGCTTTGGCGTACTGAAAAGTGTGCATGAATGAGTTTCCATTTGGTATCCAGTCATCAAACGATGTAACCTTTTCAATCGGATTTCTCCCTCACCACCACGAATACAAATTGCCTGGAGTAGCCAGAGAGAGGTTTAGTGCAGAGAAAGTATATATAACGTCTTGTGAGTTAGAAAAGAGCAAAAAGAAAACTCACAGAGTTAAAAGGGAGGTGTGTCTCTACTATACAGAGGGGGTTGGAGTGAAATTAGCCATTAAATCTGTAAACTGGACGGGAAAAGAGCAAGGGGGGGGGGATTTAATACAAGGGGGAGAGAAAAGAACACGTCTTAAAAGATGAACCTTTGAAAAGATAAAGTAACTTTACTTACTATATCCCTTAAAGTTTTTAATCTCAATACATTCTCCAATTGAAACTTTGTATATATATTGATTGATTTTGGGACCCCCAGAGAAATGCCCTTTTTTTAATGGAAAACAACCTCGATCTATCATGAGACTTCAGAAGGTCTCTAATCGACTGGAAAATCTCGTGTCGTACTTTTCTGGACACTGGTCGGCTGATTTCGTGAGTGGTCGGGAGGGCGGGAGATGTGGACACGACAAATGCCCACTTAAGGTAGAGATAATACGGATCAGCTGGCTCAATGCTAAAAAAATCCCATTCATAAAAATTATGAAAAAATTTAAAGTGTTCTCCTCTACATCCCCTATCAGTAGGTAAAAAATCAGGTATACAAAAACGAGCTAGTTTTCGAGTTATTAATTTTTAAAGTTGACCAATTTTACATGGAAGTTCTATTTCTCCATGTTAAATTAGTCAACTTTAAAAATTAATAACTCAAAAACTAGCTCGTTTTTGTATACCTGATATTTTACCCACTGATAGGGGGTGTAGAGGAGAACATTTTAAATTTTTTTCATAATTTTTATGAATGGGATTTTTTTAGCATTGGACCAGCTGATCCGTATTATCTCTACCTTAAATGTAAAAACAGATTTTACACCCCTTACGTAACTTGAATTACTTTCGTTGTTTGTAAAACACTGTCTAGAAATGTTTTGGAATCGGAAAAACTATCGATCAATCGGAAAATTCAAATTTTCCAAGTGAATCGGATATTTTTAAATTTTCTGATTGGTCGAGAGCTATTCGTTTCCAATTTCTGAAATACTTCTGGACAGTGGGTTAAGTAACACAGATCAGCTGAATGATGTAGTTCCATTTGATTAATATGTAAATCTTAGCAGACACAAACATTCTGAAAATTTTTTGAGATACAAGTTTTTGTACCTAAAAGCCACAAAAAAAAATTTCAAAACAATTATTCGAGTCGATTTTTCAAACATTATTTTTTTCAATTTTTAGCATAGGGCTTTCCCATATGGAGAGACCAACTAAAAATTAATTTAAAACAATCGGCTCAAAGAATTGTTTTGAAATTTTGTTATAATTTTGTAACGTCATCTGTCATTGGTGCAGACAGTTTGTAACGAAAGACCTCATTGGCCGAAGTATATACAGTACATCTGATTATAATACACGATGTTCAATATGTTAGCAGTAATACAATATATAATATGTCATATATTATTTACACTTCGCGCCACGACATTTAACTTGGTCATGGTCGTGTTTGCAACGTCTTCAGTCATTGGTAGCCTGTTTGTAACGAAGGCTATGATTGGCCGACACTATTATAGCCGAAGTACCCCCGAGCTTTTCCGACGAAAAGCTCAATGGATCTGACGGCTAGTTTGTAACGAGCCTGTTCATAGACAGAACAGGAGCCGACAATTCCCGAACTTATACGAGGAAAACCGAATATTAAATTCTTGTCTCCCTTAATCAATACTAATATTTAAACAAATAATTTTTGTAATTTTGATAATATAACAAATCTTTTTTAATGGAAAAGAGGGTTGACTTATCACATTTGATCATGCCGCTTATAATAACAAAATATTGCCTTCTAGTCTGGTCGGGAGAAGTAATAAGCTAGGAGTCATCAGTCAGGCCCGGCTCGACGTGTGTGCATTAGTCTTGATCGGGCGGCGGGAGGCGCCCACTAGACTCCCGTTGACAACCCGCGGAGCACAAAAATCAGCGGGCCCCACGGGGGGCTCCACCATAAGTCAACCCATCATGGGGAAATAGGATCGGAGTAACCGATAACCGTTTAGCTGCTTACATAAAAATTATTATTTTCTTAATAATTGACGTGAATATTTTCGGTATGCTCAAAGATTACTCCACAGGGATGTGGTCAAAAACTCGAGCGCATCATATATATGATGACTTATGAGACCAACAGTCGTATATGGGTGTGGTTATAAAGAAGAGAAATAAATATGAATTTTTAATTGAAACTGTTTTAAATCTACAACAAGTTTAAAGTAATAACTCAATGTTTTAAATAAATATTATCATGTTTTGAATAAATGTGACTTGATTTTTGAATATATAACATTTTTTGTAATATTTAAAGTTAATTTGAGCTCATATGAACTGCAACTTTTGTTTAAAATGTTGACCTTATTATCAACATAATAAGAATTAATATCATTGCATTGCACAGTTTTGTACCATAAAACATATTTTTTTATGCAAAATTTCTTGTGTTAATTAGTAAATTTGCCTTTTGTAAAAATTTTTGTAACATTAGATTGATTAAAGAATTTTATAACAATTTGACTCGGTCAATATTTGAAATGTTGTGAAATTAAATTATTGAAATTATATTAAATAAATCAACGTCAAATAAGTCAAATAATTAAAAAAAATAAAATTCTCTCCATATCCATATAAAACATGCAGCTATAATAGATCATATAGTCATTTCAGTTTATTTACATGTTGAATTTTGACATGACTATGACGTCACAGAATGTTGTAAGATTTCATAATAATTTGAGAAAAAAATGCAAGTCAGCCTGTATCGATATATTTACAGTAAACGAATAGAAAGGTAAACAATTAATTAACCCAACATAATAACAATTATATAATAATAATACAGCGAAGTTGCTTACATTATAAGAAATTAATGATTTTAAACTTTGACATAGCTCCGCAGTGTTATTTGAAGGTGTATTATATGTTTTTGATGTTTTTTCTCTGACAGTGTTGACGTAAAAAGGTGCTGGTGATCCATCTAGATGTCGACACCTGCTTGTGAGCGGGCGAGTCATTAGCCCTTCAGAGGGATGAAGGGGGCAGTGACAAGTTGCTGGAAGAGCAGGCAATCACAGAAATGAAAGGATGACAGAAGGACAGATGACGAAAATCACTCAAAATGTCAAAACAGCTGAGCACACAAAAACAAAAGACGATCAAATTAATTTGGTGCTGCTGATTGAATTGTATCCAATCTTACAAATTATAATAGCTTGTGTGTGTATTGTAGCTTATGAACATAATTTTGCTTAGTCAATACTTATACATCTTTGTTATTATGCTGATCTCTCTCTCTCTCTCTCTCTCTCTCTCTCTCTCTCTCTCTCTCTCTCTCTCTCTCTCTCTCTCTCTCTCTCTCTCTCTCTCTCTCTCTCTCTCTCTCTCTCTCATAGCGGGTGACTGGGATAACGAGCATTATTTACACTTTACGACCGACACGCGAGAAGTCTCGCTGCAGGTTGTAATATTTATCTCTTTCCATGGACCATACTCACACGCAACCATCATAAGATGAAAAAAAAATCAATATTGGATAATCAATTAAACATCAATCATTTTATATTAAAATAAATCAATAAATATTAATTTATTAGTTCAAAATTAATTATATTTTTTATAATATTAAATTGAGTTTTCTTATATGATACATACAAAATTCTAAAAATTTGATACGCTTTTCTAAGTATACATACACATAGCATGAAATTTTTTTCACGTTCACTTTTCTGTCATGATAATAATAATAAAAAAAAGTAAGCGTGAATGTTTGTTGGGGCGTGGAAAGAGCTTTAACTGAGACGTCAAACTCTGCTAGGACAATAGCAACTGTAGCCGCCAACTTGTTATACAAAAACCAGATTAAAATTATTGTACATCACTCTGCTAGCTCTGCATGATGTATCAACACATTTTTAAAAAAAATGTGCAACAAAAATTAAGAATATTTTTATATAAAGCGATCATGTAAAAATTAAACGAGGCATGAATTTTATTTAAAAAAAAAATATCCTTATTGTTACACCTTAAATATTATTTATTTTATTATTATATATTGTTAAAAATATTTATATTTATAATGGCTGGACAAACTTGTAATTGGAAGTTTACATCAAACGATTTCTGCGGCTTCTTAAATCAACCGTCCAGCGCCATGCGTTATATCCTTCCAATGCTGGGTGGGGGAGAGAGAGAACTAACGATCGCAGGTAAAAAGAATGGTGGACACGACCCCAAGTCATACAAATCACCTACGAGATTAAAAAGCACCTCTCTACCAATATCCAATATAATTTATTCATTGCGTCGCCCCTCCTGTAGAAACTTTGGGAGTTATAAGTCACAAATCCACGATGACATACGCCCATATAAACTGGAATAGAGTCATTATAAAATACGTTATACTTCACTGAGTAGTAAAAAAAATATATTCCCAAGTGTAAAAAAAAAAATACTTTGAAATTTATAAAAACTTGTATTTTCTCTTCACAAAAATAAAGATATTAAATTGAGTTCTCATAATTTTGTCTTTCGATTAAGTGACATCCTGAATGTCATAAAAAATTATTCTTGACAAATCGAGCGAGCTCATAAGGAAAATTATTGTGAATTTTTATACAAGGAAAGGGTCTTCAATACATTTTCAGATACATTGCATTATTGCAAATTATCTAATCCTGTAAAAATAATTTTTCATGAATGAAGATTTTGATAGTGAAATTACATATATTTTAGATTGTCGTGTATTATTTATCGCATCAGCTTTCTTATCCTGTATGCTTTTTTTTTATATAAGGTTGCACAATTGCGATATCTACAAGTGTATAAAAAAGTTAGCTTTGAATTTCAACAATATTTATTTACAGATGACCATTTCATTATTAATTTAATTACTATAAAATAAAAATATTAATTTTTATAATTTTTTATATAAATTCCCTTCCATATATGTGTTATTTTCAACATGTTCTTTTCGCACCAAACGTGTGACAATTTCTTTTCTTTCATTTGTTTTTCTAAGCTCGTTATCAGCATATCAGCTGATCGAAGTTGCGCATACTTGATCTCTAAGTCGGCAGCCTCACAAGCGCCGCTCCCCCTCGACGTCTGCCACTTTCTCTGATCTGCAGCTCCCCAGGGAGGTGGGGGGGGGGGACAAAGGCAATCGTCACGTCCTCGTGGCCTGCCAAGGGTCTGCCAAGTACGTACACCTAGGGACACGCACAATGTCATCTCGGCTTGGGGGAGGAATGACAGCCTTTTTGAATACCCCGAGATGTATTATATATACACAGACACTAAATACTAAAGGGCATATGGAATGGTCTTCTTGCAGCTAAACAGGGGGAGTCTTCCCTCGCCTTCACACAAGCAAGAAGAGTAACGTTCTGGGTGTTCCGAAGTGTAGCTTGCCAAGTACACTTCGGGAAGATCGAAACGTTACCTCTGCAGAATTCGATATGTTAAGACAGAACTGAATTATGGCCAGAAATTTGAAATTTTTGCATGGCTAAATTTTTGGTCATAAGTCATGGAGTTCCCTAATGGTATCATATATGATGCTCGTCTCAGCTTTGGTTGACGTCACGCGACTTTCACGCATTAGTACTATATTGGAGGACAAAGATTCATGACGTCAAGCCATAGATAACCCGAGACGACTATACTGCATTGACTATCCGCCGCTCCCGATGTGTACAGAGGCGGTGATCCCGAGGGCCGCGGTACATCTCCCGAGTCTCCAGGGAGGCGCCTGAGGTGGCGCCTTTGACGTGGCCGAATTTGCATGAGGGGTGAAGTGCCGTTGAACGTGGAACTGAAACGTGTAGTTAGAGAGGACCACGATAAATTGTTGAAAGTTATTTTTATTTAGGATTTTCTTTCGCTTTTCTGAAAACGAGTGTTAGTTTTTTTTGTTTTTTTTTTCAGACTTCACTGATTTGCATAGTAGAAATATGAAAAATTGAAATTAAATATAAAAAACTTCACTGTAAATATACCACAGCATATTATTATACTGTATGTAGTTAATTGTTTTATTAAAGTTTAATAAAATCTATTAAACACGTGTATACTGATATGCAAGATTTTCTATCACTGAAAAAGAGAACATAAAAAAAGAAAATAAATTATAATTAATTCATGTTTAATCTCTCTCTATATATTATGATACCGTAAGGTGCAAATTTAAGTGTATATATTTTTTATTACAGATTTACAATTACAATTCACAATAATTATACATGTGTTCATCACGCACCGTTATAACATCGAGATGAACTTTCATTCACAAATAATCAATTTGGACTCGTCTATAATTAGCTGGTGCGGTGACTGATGGCATCTTCGTGCTAAGGAAGTGAAAGCCGACGATGACGTGGTGCCTCGTGACGTGACGGACTCGTGATTTTACCATGCAAATTAATTCAGTTCAACTTTTCAAGTAAAAGTAACATCCAGTAGTCATGTGTATAATATTTTAATATAATCAGGGATTTCACAAATATGTTTCAGAATTAACCATGATCTATTATTATTTTATAAATATTATAATTAACATTGATAATCTAATTTTTAATTTAAAATTCAGATACATACATATTAAATCATAGATTAATATTTGCAGCAGATAAAATCATCTTGTAAATTAATTTAAATGAAACTTGCAAATTGAAAATGCAGAAAAAAAATATAATACTATAAAATTAATATATATTTTTTTATATTAAATTATTAGCTTTCTGTATCGTATTATATAGGATTCAAAATGAATGGTGCTTAGATTTTTTTTAATATGCAATTATAGCATCCCCTAGTTAAAAAATTTATCTTCAACACGTCGTCTAAACCTGTATATTTAATCCTATTACCTTTTTTTACCTCTAAAACACATATTATTTCTTCCTCGCTCGCAGTGAGGATGAAATGAAGACAAAATTTCTAAAATTTTTGCTTACTTAGTAATAAGAGGAAAAAAGATGTAATCTCGTATTTTTCCTCTAAAATGGTGCAAAATAGGAGGAAATTAGACGAGGGGAGAGCTTTTAGTAAACGAATAAAAGATGAAATTTATTTCAACTCAGGTCATGTTACATTATTACGCCTATTTTTACATTTGATTTAAAGACCTCAATTATATATTTAAAAAACAGCAACTCATTGATAAACACATGCAAATTGCGTCCAGTGACATCCACTACAGCACGATCCCCCACAAAAGTGCCGTATAATCAGGATAATGGCAAACTCTATTACAGCTCACTCGAGCGTCAAATATCCCATTTGGTAAATAATCTCTCCTTTTTTTCATCCCCGGTGTATGAAGTACCATTAATACGCTATGCAAACTTTTTTTTTTTTTTAACATCAATTTTTTAAAAGCATTACCTGTACATAGTGAATTACAACGCTGGCTGAGAGCTCTTTAAATGCTGTATAATATCAAAAGCCTGCTCCGTGATTAAAGCTTGATGTTACATGACTAGCTGCAGGGTTCAAGGGGTTTGCATGCTAACGTATTAGTCTGAGCACCATTAGTATATAGTACATGCTGCTGCGGCTGCACTTCCCATGCAAGAAGTGGCGTGCACAAACTCTAACTTTAGCACTGCAGTCGACTCAAAAGTCACGTACAAATAAAACCAAAATAAACAGTCGTCTCAAGTTGCTCTAGTGAGATCACCGAAGTCAAGCACGTTGTTTGCTAACCAACCGGGTGATGTATTGGAAATTTTAGTTGCTACATCGATTTGTATTGAGATTGCCAGATATGAAAATTAAAATCAGCGATAAAGGTTATTTTCAACATTTAGAGCTTAGAAAATACCCCTTATGAAATTATAATGAATATGTTTCAATTGCATATTTGAATATAGAACCTTGAGTTAATTATTTTCAGTATTTTTCAATCCTCTAACACCCTCAAAATCGAGGGAAAAGACGCTGTGACGTCATTGTCATGCATTTCCCCCCCATGTTTGCGTGTTAAATATTTGCATGACTATGACGTCATAGAGTTTTGTAGCACGATTTTGAAGATAAAAAACAAACAAACAAACAATCAAAAAACTAAAAAAATATTGATAATACATAACTCGAGGTCCTCTCCATAGCCAAATTTGGCATAAAAAATCATGAATATTGTCTGGTTTGGCATATTTATTGTATATTTTCAGTTCTTGAATTCCATTTATTCTATATTCTGTGATAAATTCCTATAAAAACACTTGACCATATATTTAAATTATTACATCATAAAATAGTTTTATGATAAAACTAATCCAATAATCCCCCACACTGTGGGTAAGGTAAATGACAAAATACTGGCTTGGTATTACAAGTTATGACCTGCAGAATATTCAATCTGGGACCTAGACCACATCCCTGGTCTCATTAAGGGGGTCAAGATAAGGGTGCTAATTTGGAGGGACCAATGACCGCTGCAGGGTGTGACTTCTTTGTTGTCTTAAGGGTCTGTACAATTACGTGGCTACGGACACCATGCTACCATAATTGAGTTTTAGCTACCAGCCTATGGGGTCTAATTTCGAGAGACCTGCTTTTTTCTTATGTGTCTTTGTACCATCATATATACTCCGGCCAATTAATCCTGTAATTGAAGTTGTCTCAAAATCTCCCGGCTATTACTTGTCCCCCTGACCTCTCTCTGTTCTTACTGTTTTGATGAAAAAGATCGATAAAGCCGCCAGTATATGGAGGGGGCGTACTTGAAGCATTTATCATCCCTCCTCCCCCAACATATACACTCTCCATTTATCTGTGTGAAGATATGTCTCTGGGAAAAGTCATTTCGACCAAATATTAATGTCATTCTACTGACAAATATTTATAGAAAATAAGGAGAGGCTTTCATATTTTATTAATAAACAAAGAAAATTCTTACTTTCTATCAAATAAAAATTGTCATTTAAAAAATAATTAATTAATTAAAATTAATTAACACGTTCTTTAATGATTAATTGATTAACATTGCACACTTTTTCTTGTTTTTTTTAAATAAATTCAAATAAAAAATTGAAATTTAATTTGATCAAAAATATATTTTTTTAATTAAAACATAATAATTATTACTAAATATAAAATATTTAGATGAGATCACGGTACTTGAAATTAATGCTAAAGATTTCTAGCATTTCTAACTCATTAGGAAAGTTACAAGTATTTTATACTAACGCCCGGACCAAAAAGATTTAAATCCTTTTAATGATTTTGAAAATAAAATAATCAAAGATGTGTTAAATATTCATTATAATCTTTTTTGTGTTTATAATTATTATTAACTACACTGTTTTAATCTCCCGTTTACTTCTTACTATAATTTTGTCGAGGATAAACAGACAGATAAATTTGTTACGCATGCGAGTGGTTCTAAATATAAGGTGCGTGTGGCGTTGCGAGCGTGTGAGGAGGCGCCTGCACCCGGCGCCAACATCACTTGTCGATCACTATCGCTCCCCTGTTTGGTGTAATTAAATCAAATAATTGTTATGTTTGTGTTGTAGCCTTAATTAGCCGAGTTAATATAGTTTTTACGACTGTAATAAAAATGTGATAGTTTAAAATTAAATGATAGTAATTAGTAATAATTATATCAAAATGTCCATTCAAGGTTCACTAAATTTAAAGTTAATAAAAGAGTTAATTCAAAAATAATTTTTCTCTCCCGACAAAATTAAAATATAACACACCGTTTAATAATTACAAAATTGGGTATATTTTTCAGATCAATTTAATTTTATGATGTATAATTATCTAAACTTTGGTTTAAAATTTTTATAGCTGCATTTGATTTACTTATCGGCTGTGGTCGATAAAATTAATTATACATCGAGGATTTACAATTATTAAACGTTTAAAATGATTTTGCAGGGATCACTTTTTCACACAAAACACTGAAATCGTTGGACAGGATATGTACGTTATACATGTATACATATTACATACCCTGGTTGTTGGACATTTGCTTTAAAAATTGTTTATCTGAATTCAAGTCATAATTACACATATATTATAAAGAAAAGAACTATAGAATAGAACTATATAATTTTGAGTATCACAAATGTATTGGATTAAATACAATAAATTTTATAGTTCTCTGAATAAAATTTGGTTGAATTTTTGACATCTTACTTGTTACATTCACGCCTTAAATCATGATTTTTCAAGTGTTTCGTTGCGTATTTTCAATAGCCAGTATAAGCTAAAGCTATACTGACAGTATATTATGTTGACTATAATACTGAATACTGACTACGAAACAAAATTTTATTAAGAGTGATTTGCACTTTAGAAAAATCATAATGGACTTATTGAAACATAGCTGTTAATTGTTAGTGTAAAAATTGACGGATTTATGACTCATAAATCAATTTATTATAATTAACAACAGAGACACAAGAAATCAGAGCATATACATTTTTTTTCCAAGATTTTTACAGTGCCCTTAAAAATTAGATCACAAAATTCGCAATGCTGCAAAGATTGCATCTTATATAAGGTAGCATGCAGTGTTTCTGAGTATGCACTCCATGTCCAGGTTTCGTTTTTTCTGACCCGTACTGTACACAGGTCCATTTAAATCCCCGTCCCCCGAAGAAGGAGGTCCGAACTGCCCCTTCGTGAGATGCGACCGCCGCGACAGATTTACTGCGGGATGGCGTGACCGCCGCGTGAGTTATCGATATGGCCCCGCCCCCTTCTTGGACACACCTCGCCGCCTCTTACCTAAGTTGCTTGGTGGCCATTACCTCAGTCAGCTGGACATTAGCAGCACTGTTGTTGGAATATAAAAATTAAAATTCAAGTATAATGAAGCTTTCTTTGGAGAAAAAGTTCTTAAAAAGGCCTCAAAATAGACAGTCACCAAGAAGTGTTGTTTACGTTTATAATCAACATTCGCATCATTTTTTTCCACGCGCGGCGCAGGTGCGGTACAAAGTAAGAAATTTAGTCCTTGCTGACGTTACAACTCAATGCTAATCGGGGCTGGCTGTGAGTTGTGACGTTAGCAAAAGGACCTTCTTTGCAGCGCAACTTCGCAAGGTCGCACCGCGCACGTACATAAAATAATGCGAATTGTGTCTGTCTAATATGTGATTTTAGGCCTATTATATCCCTGTATAAGAATTTTGAGTAGAGATTGTAGATCATATACCTACCATTGATGGCTAAAAAGATTTAGTTATTTGTGTGCTCGGTGCATCCTCAATCTCATCTATATTCTCTAATAAAGTCCATCTGCTGTTTGATACTTCACTGCATAAGTACATTGTGAACGATTTAAATGGCATCTCGGAGGTCGAGTGATAAAGCTGCAATTTATCTTACTGCAGCCGCTTACATGTGTCCCCTCGTCCCCTGCAATCCATCACCCTTGCTGTCCCGCCTGGCCTGAAGATAACATGAGATCGTACACCTCTGGACACCACGAACGTTACTCCTGCTTTGTTTGTAGACGTTACCACTCAGTCTATGGTGTATATGGAGCTAAACTCTTTTGATATTGATAGACTGAGTGCTCTTCTAACAAAATTGTAAATCTGCATCTCTCTGTCATTTGAAGCTGCAGCTCTAGCAAGTAAGGAAAGTTCACGCTGTCTCTTCGGGACACCGTAAGCTTTACCCACCTGGTTTACTGGAGACTTATAGAAAGATTTGCAAATGTGGGAGAAGTAAAAAATAGTCCACAGACGACGAATTAGAGCTCTCCCGAGTTGAAATAAATGTCATCTTTTCTTCGCTAATTAAACTCTCCTCTCGTCTTTTCTCGTCTTATTTTGCATAATTTTAGAGGAAAAAAGAGGGGAAAGACGAGATTATGTTTTTTTCCCTCTTCTTGAGCATAAAATGTTAGAAATATTGTCTTCATTTCATCCTCACTTTGAGCGAAGAGGATATAAGATGTGTTTTAGAGGTAAAAAGATTAGGTTTAGACGTGTAAAAGATGAGTTGAAGACGTAATTTTTCAACTAGGTCTGAGTTTGCTAAACATATCTTTGTTTTTTCCCCTATTATATAACTATAATAATATAATTATGTGTATTATATTTCTTTATATTATACTTGGCTGGTATTTCGTAGTTAAATAGACAACCTTCATGAATTTTTTTTACTGCATATTTGGATAGAGGACTTTAAGTTCTGTATTGTCAATATTTTTTTACATTTTTTTTAATCCTCTAACAACCTTAAATTCATGCCATGCTGCAAAACGCTGTGACGTCATAGTCATGCAAATATTTAACACACAAACATAGGGAAATGCGTTACATGACTATGACGTCACAGCGTCTTTCCCCTCGATTTTGAGGGTTAAAAAAAAATGTGAAAAAAAATTGATAATACATAACTCCAGGATCTCTATCCAAAAACATGTAATCAAAAAAATCATGAAGGTTGTCCATTTAACCGATATCTTCCTCAAGTTGACAATATGAATTCCATAATGCACTATAAACACTATAAAAGAGAGGGATGCAAGTGGAAATTAAAAGACTCCCTCCCTTTTCTCCGTTATACCTCCCTCCAAGTATCATATAGATCTGTATAAGACTTTCATGCTGCAGCTATAGAAAATCTATAAAGAAATTTATGTTGCAGCATTTTGTTAACAAAATTAACTGAAAGAACCGTGGAAATCTATAATAGAATGGTCCAGAGCAGAGCTAGCTCTTTCTTTTGTTTGTTAAAATCTTCTCCATCTCTCCATACACTGCAAAGGTACACCAAATATCAGAAGTTTCTAGACACCTTTGTCCTTGCATATTTTGTTCCTCGTCTGGAAAAATGAGTTATCTGCCTACCACGATCTTGTTGTAATAATGAGGTATTTGCTATTTCAGATGAGCGAATTATGAGTTGTACGTAAATAGGTATGTAACATTAAGTTCCTTGTTGCGCTCACCTGAAATAGTAGATAGCTCATTATTGCAACGAGATCGTGGTAGGCAGATCTCATTTTTCGGGACGATATGTGGTTCAAACTGCATGTCAAGTAGAGACAGTAAATTATGCAGATTTGAAAATTTAGGGGAGGTTTGTTGGTTTTACTCGAAGTTAACTGCCCTCATAAAAAAGATGTTGCGATGCAAGGGATCTAGAAACATTGGAGATGTACCTTTAAAATAAAATTTAATAACCCTTGCAAGTCACTTGCAGTAAGAAAGGAGGGGGGGGGGGGGAGAAAAAACAGTTAAAAACAATTACAAGTCGTCGGCGGCATGGTTTAATTAAAACTCCCCACAGAGGAGCAATTCATCACCCGGAAAGGCCAATTTGCATGCTGTTAGAGCGCCGCTGCGGCCCCATCCATTTCCAGTGTCACTCAGGCACACTGCACGCAAGGATTCGGTCAGCTGAGATGGATGTGTGCTGTGACGTCACGAGAACAGCTGGCGGAGCTTCAACCTTAATGTGACACATCAATCACATTTTTAGTAAGTGGCGGGAGATTTAAAAATCAGAAAAAAAATATGCAAGTAAGGATGTTTGTAGGAATTTTATTGAATTAATTTTTTAACTATGGGGCCATTACAGTACTTATCATAGATTTAAATCAAAATTTAATAAATAATAAGCATTTTGAAAGAAAAAAAAAAGTGATCTGATAGCAAATGAAAATGTCGTGTCCAAAGAGGTATATTTTTATTATATGACGTCATAGGCGGTAATTTTTAACAAAAATTAGACCACGTGACACCAGTGACGTCATATTTTTTATATTGAATTTTGCATCTACGAAAATTAGCGAAGAGATGTGTGTGATGTAAGGGTTTCGCATGGATATAAAAAGAAAAAGTTAATGAGAGTAATAACACAGCAGGTGAAAGAAAAGTACAACCACGGTGTCATGCCTACACTAACAGTAAGAACATTTTCTCCTTGAATTTCCACACTTAGAATTTTTGGCCTGAATTTATTTTCAGTACAATTTTTTCTTTCAATTGGCTTGGTTTTAGATGTTATTTTTAACATCTGAATTAGTTTTTCATGTGTATTTACGCACTGAAAAAAAAAAAAAAAAAATTCAAAATCAAATTAATCAAGAAATTCAACGATTCACTGCTCCATAATTTCTTTTATAGGATAGTTGTGATTTGATTTGATTTGTTTATTGGATCCAATACAGAATACAGAAATGCCATATTATGGATACATGATATAGTACATCTCCAACAAAAAAAAACACACAACATATGTCAATTTTACAAAAACACACTTAATCTAGGCCTAAAACATTTTAAATAAAAATTGATCTTATTATTCATCAGGATAATTTATTAAATATAAATTAAGAAAATAATAATAAATAAAATAACAAATTATAAGTCCCTGTTTGTTGATAACTTCTTTCATCTCTAATGTTATAATATTATACTGACTACTGAAAATATGTAAGGTCTTTAAATCCCCTGAATATAACTTGACAATTTGAGCATCAAGATTACACTGTCATTGAGTAAAAAAAAAAAAATGTGTTGGCTGCACTCTAATGCAAACTTCTCCTTAAAATGCTGCACATTTGACAAAACGAATGTTTACCTCGGTAGTAAACATCTCAGCACAAGTGCACACATGTTCAGGTTTACACGATGTCGGCGACTTCACTCAGTGGGGGAACCGTGGTACCGAGGGTCGCACTGAAGCGTGCAGAGCAACGTCCGTCAAACCCCACTGAGTTATTAAACTTAATTACGTGCGGCCGTGTTAATCGTCGAGGAATGTCTTAGGAATGTTATTGGAGAGTTAATTCTCAACAACCCCCCATTTAACACGAAGGACCATTACATGTGACACTTAGGGTCGACAGCTAATTATCATTTGTCAGAGAGTAATTCTTATTGCTTTTTGTACTTAAAACATTTGTCGTAATTTTGGTATAGAGTAATTTAAAGGTAAAAATTTCAAAGGTACATGTTTTATTACAGGGAATAAATTGCACGCTTGCGACAGGCTAATTAAATGGGCGCGAGTGCTGCCGTAAATTGAACGGAGACATTGCTGCAACAAGAACCACACCCACAGTGGCTTCTCAACTTTGACCTTGCATTGTGAGGCGTAGGCTGCTTTTCCACGTATCACAATAAATGGGCAACTATCCAAATTATTATGTTGTATAAAAAAAGGTTATAATCTTTAGTTTTGTAATATATTTAACCTACTGTATTTTTTTATAAAATATATTTGCATATAATATTATAGTATACAATGAAAATTTGCCATGCCCAAGTTGAAATAAATTTCATCTTTTATTCACTTTATTTAGCTTTTTTTTCGTCTAATTCCTTCCTATTTCGCACCATTTTAGAGGAAAAAAGACGGAAAATGACGAGATTATGTCCAGGCGCAGATCTATAATAGAACCAATTTTCGGGAGGGGCTGTTTCCATAAGGCCAATTTGTTAAAAAAAAAACACATTGGTATGGGGGAAATGCGTTATTGCCCATGTTAAATCCAAACTTTCGGAGGGGGCTGCAGCCCCCCTCACCCTTCCAGTCCCCTCCCCCCTGGATCCGCGCATGATTACGTCTTCTTTTGTCTTATTGAGCATAAATATTGGAAATATTATGTTTTTTGAGGTAAAAAGACGTTATAATATTAGGTTTAGACGTGTATATATTATAGGATGACTTGAAAATATGTAAATTTTCACTAGGGTTGTAATTAAATTATTCAAATACATTTTATTTATGAAATACAATTATATAAGGCAGGAAAAAAAATTCTAATGCATGTTTTATATCTGACAAGATGCAGAGAACATGTTTTTTTTTTTTTTTTTTTTTTTTTTTACTCTTGTAAAGCTAAGCTTTCAATCTTGTATCGTCCAATGAAATTGATCATTCTTTAATAATCAGAAAGACGAGAGAGTTTTTTTTTTTTTTTTTGCTTATCGCAGCAGAGTGTTTTGAGTCTTGAGAGACCGACACTTTTTTATAACTCGTCATTTGATTGAATTTGTGAAGTGAAGGACAACGCTTGTCTATGTCAACGCCGCGAGGCTTCCCCTATACCTGTTGTTCTCCCTTTTTTTATATTATTAATAGTTTCATGTCTTCTGTCTGCTCGAATTTCTGTGACAAATGACGATCGACATGCGTGTCCATCTGGTGCTGGACGATAAAACACATTTATGTCACCGCGGCTCACTGACCAAAGTTTCCACTTGAGTACAAATCAACAAATTATTCTTAACACGTATTTTTTTTTTATCGTTACTCATTTGTTTTTATATTTATAATATGACGCCAGACTGTCGGCTTTTTTTTTTTTTTTAATAGCATGAAGGTCATTCCATTCATTTGGAGATTCCCTGATTGGATGTGCAGTGCATCACGCTTGGAATCGCGCCCTGTAGAGGCAAACTCTGTTACTACAAAAGACGACCAGAGTTTTCTACTTTCAATTGTTACTTCAGTGGATTGTTGCGCGCGCGATCAGTCTCACGATGAAAGCACCTGCCGGGCGCTTCAACAATAAGACTCCCAACAGCTAACTATTAAAAAAAAAAAGTAACTTAGCCAGAAGTTGGATGTCTTTTCAAGGAAAATGTATTCTGATGACCAGAAGCCCTCCCGCTATTATAACAAAAAAAAAAGTCTCACATTTTGTATGCAGAGTAATTCGGCTCGGGGAAAACAAAAAGAAACACCCCTGGTGAACGTTAGACCAAATGGAGGGCTCCCTCGATGACCGCTGAGTACCACGATCTGTCACCTGTGAGCGTCATATCAATAACGGTGCGGTCGCTCGCTCTCGGAATACCGATATGTCCCGAGCGTCGCGTTATATCACCGACTCTTCAGGGGGTCGTCAGGATGTCAGGATACTCGAGGGAAGGACGTGACCTCTGCAAGTAAAGGGGGTCGCGCACTGTCTTAATCGTATCGCATCGTATGATAAAAATTTAGAAACGGTTCTAAATGAAAAACCATGCGATACGATACGAAGCTGTATGCTCGCGTATATACACCTGATCGCATTCTTAGTTTTTGTTATCATACACTGCGAAATCATATACGATTCTGTGTGTGAGGCAGCCCTAAATGATAAACGTACGATCACATACGATGCAATACGAAACTAAGCTGTGTGCGCGTGTACACCTGATTGCATATGTTCTTAATTTTTTTATCATACGCTGCGAAACCATGCGATTCTGCGCGAGATTGCCATAATTAAGGCCTCTCTCACTATAGTAGATGCCACGCGTTCGTATCGTATGTATTTTAAAAAATAAGAACCTATGCGAACGTGCACACGCGCACACAGCTTAGTTTCTTATCGCATCGTATAACATCGTACGTTTATCATTTAGGGCTGCCTCACACACAGAATCGTATGATTTCGCAGTGTATGATAACAAAAATTAAGAATCTATGCGATCAGGTATATACACGCGAGCATGCAGCTTTGATTCGTATCGCATGGTTCATCAATTAAAACCGGTTCAAATTTTTTATCATTATACGATACGATGCGATACGAAGCCAGTGTACGACCAGCCTAATGGTCCAAATAATGCAAGTCACGATCGTAATAACGTGCCGCTATTGACAGCATCTGCGACATCAGTAAACGACTTTTGGAACACATAATATTAAAGTGAATATCGTTCTACATAATGCTTTTATATGGTACTTTATATATTTTCCCCTATAATGGTATAAAAAATTTAAAGAAAAATCTATCGTTCCCAACTGAAATTCTAAATGTTAGGTAAGAGACACATTAAGGGTCATATTCTTTTAAAACTCCCTGGGTAATACGACTTTTTATACACATTGATATTTAATTGTATCAAGGAAGAAACATTTTCCTTTCGGACATTAAAAACAATGGTACAAAAAAGTGACATATGAGACGAATTGTATCGTAAAATATTTAACATGTAAATAATTTAGTGTTCACATCTTGCGATTGTTTTAAAAATAGTGAGACTGTATTTTGTATCATTTTCAACTACTGCATATAAATACTTTCAAAAGCCTGCCTTCAAATATAATATAACAAGTAATATATAATATATACATGCAATTAATGGCACATAAATGCATAAAAATGTGAATCACAGATTACTAAATTCATGGATTAAATAATTGAAAATTTTAGCGCATTAACTCTAACTTTTGCTAACTTTTCTTATTTTTATTTGTTATAATATTCATTTTCTGATGGTTTTTGTTATTAACTTTTAAATTAAATTAACTTTTTTGAACTATAATATAATTATACAGTTATGTATTGTATACATTCCAACATAATCTGCTTCAACATTGAAACAAAAATTTGATACCTAAAGGCGGATTCAGATGGCGACAACGGCGATGCGACGCGATTTTGACGTAAAAGCTGTGAAATCCTATGCGGCGGGGAATTCGCCGGTAATCGCGTTAATTACGATGCTCTTTTTCTTTTAATCGCCCAATATGGCCGCCAATGGATGTTACAGCAAGTGCGCATTATTCGCGTCGCGTCGCATGGTAAAAATCGCCATGTGAATCCACCTTAACACATCGTATGAAAATGTGTAGTTAGTTTCGGAAGGATTTTTGACCCGCTTTTATTGCTGTATAAATTAAAGAAAGTGATTATATTCCAGAATATCTTCTTATAACACCACAAGCAGCTCGTTAGACTGAGGTGAGAATGCACTCTCGTTTGTTATTGGTGCTAATTAATCTCCACCTCACACGGTCATCGATTTTATTGATTTGTTATCACCCGGCAGCAGCAGCAGCAGCAGCGAGATAAAAGGGCTCCCCTCGCCAAGATTTATATACTGCAAGCAAACATATATTTCTGGCAACACAATGCGGCTTTGTTGTGACTATTGTAACGAGATTTTTTGATTAAACATTAGCCCAAATGTACTTTTAGCAAGTAGGATTGAATTTTATCAAATGATATTTTTACAACATAAATTTGTGTACACTCGTCACCTTGGAAAATTTCCTTCTTGCAGTCTTGTTAATCACCATGCCGTGTGTTATTCTTACGATACATGATGATTAACAAGGCTGCAAAGGAAAATTTTCCGAGGCGACGACTATACATATTCAGTATATAAAATATAATAATATATCATAATATTCATAATGCTTTTGGAAACTATATTATAGAAACCATCATTAAATTTTTATATATTATACATGAAATGGTTATATTTTGTCAACAATTTTTCTAATCTTTAATTTTGATTAGAACTTTTATCGTAAATGTGTTTATCTTAATTGTTGAATTTACAATTGAAAATTTTATCACAAACACATTTTATTTGAAGCATTATTTTAGAAGATAAACACAAACTCTTCCATTATATATATATAAGGAAGATATAATAAGTTAAAATTTACATAGAATTTGGCATTGCAGCACTTTGATTTTTGGGTATTTCTTCTATAAAATCACGATCATTCTGTTTTCTGGCTACCCTCCCTATAGCTCTGTCGGCATGAGCAGACTTAGAGGATGACACATCACAAAGTGACCGGGGGGACAGTCGAAGGATTACCACTGTCCCTTGAGATGGGCTACTTACAAGAATTGCCACAGCGCCAAACTTCAGATTTTCAATCATCTTAAATTCTATTCAAAACGATATATAGCGTTATACAAACATAGAAAAAAAAAACAACCTGCTATAGTCCCCCTTGTGTTTCCTGCACTTTTAGTTTTATTTCCAGTTGGAATGACGAGGCATTGAAGTGACTGCACCGCAACGAAATTTTTGTCAAGGGGAGAGATCTTTGCTGACTTGCTCTACATCACACAGAAGTAAAAATCCCTCTTGAGAGTAGAGGGGACTTGATGGAGTACTAGAAGAGAGAGAGAGAGAGAGAGAGAGAGAGAGAGAGAGAGAGAGAGAGAGAGAGAGAGAGAGAGAGAGAGAGAGAGAGAGAGAGAGAGAGAGAGAGGAGAGTGAAAGAATTTGAGGTTAAAAAACAGAGGGGGTATGATGTGTCTTACAAGATGTCCTGCGATGTCAACTATCCTCTTCAAATCACTCAACTCTCGTGTAATACATCTCAGCCCGCGGAGAGAGGGAGGGGGATGCTTCAGATTGAATTAGAGGGACGGGGGGAAATTTTTGAGAGGGTCGCGGAGAAGTAAAAAACAGGATGATAAAAAAAAGAGCAAACGGAGGGGGAGCTTGTCACAAACCCCCTTGACAAAAGAGAACCAGACACCTGACGGATTAAACAAGCAACAGTTTGACTTGGTAATATTTATCAAACGACTTAAGTGACATTAATATCGTTTTGAACAAATTGAAATTTAAATTGTTCTTCATCAATAAGGGTGTATATTTTTAATTAAATAATACAATTACAATGCTTTCTGAATTTTTTATAATATACTTTATACTGTTAATTTTTTAATTAATTATTCAGTAAAAAGTATTTTCGTCACTTTATGTAGAATAATATGTGTACCGTAAACGCCATGAATTTTTTTTTGCAATTATAGACCTTGTGTATATATGTATGTAAGGTCTACAGTTGCATGAAAACCTCTCTTGGTTTATACGACGCAAAAGGGGCCATGGCTGGACTGTATTTGTAATATGATTTAATATGATACTTTTAAATTCTGAGGCGACGTTTTAAGGCGGATTCACATGGCGATTTTTATCATGCGACGCGACGCGAATAATGCGCACTTGCTGTGACATCCAATGGCGGCCATATCTGACGATTAAAAAAAGAGCATCGTAATTAACACGATTTTGCTGCCACAACCTGGCGAATTCGCTCGCTGCATAAGATTTCACAGCTTGTATGACAAAATCGCGTCGCATCGCCGTTGTCGCCATCTGAATCCGCCTTTATTCTGAGTATTTTTTTTTTTCAATATTTTTCCCTAAATTACATTTTTTTATTGCGATGATACGAAACTTGAGGAAAATTTCGACTTATATTGTTTTGACGTACTCATCTCTCTTCACTCAACAGAAAGTATCATTTTCATCTTACTAGCTGCAGAAAAGAAAGGGTTGATGTGTCTGTAGCAATTGTCCGAACAGTAATCAAGAATCGTGTCAGATATCTGTGAACGTGTTAAGACCTTTTCAACCCTTGCCACTTTCACCCCCAACATATTGTCTTCACCCCTCTATGACTCACTGTCAGCTAAATCAATCGTCATTTGAGGGGGAGACTTTGTTTTTGTTGTTGAATTGCGATAGTCTTTTGTCTTTTTATCGACAAAACCCTTCGGTGACCTAGGTACTTATCTTTGACCGGAAATGACAAGTTTTGGCATGGCGAGCACGTGTTTCGTCATCAATCTAGGTAGTAATTAAGTCTGTCCAGTATTGTGTGGCCTCTCAGGACCTGCAGAGACTTACTGCGGAGGGACATGCCGTGCATTACTGATGGGAGAACAGGTGGCGACATGGTGGCCACGTACGGAACTTGATTTCTGTAGCTGAATTGAATAATAATGATGTACCACCATTGTTGCCTGCATGTATGCAATCTTCGACTCAATTCAATTGGAGAGTCTAGGGGCAGCATGCAGACCGTAGGACAAGAGTGTCTGCCAGGTTGCATACTTACCGTTCCCGCAGGCGCACCCACATTCGTTGATGACGGATAATATTATAATATATTATTATGGAAAAAGTGTGGAAGTATCTATACTTTTTCAATGGTATTATATAATTATGAGGCGTCATCAACGGATACGTGTACTATCTTAAACACTGTCGCATGTAAACAAATAATAAATGTAGGGGATTCTAAATTTGATTCTATGATCTGAAAACATTTAAATATAAATATACCAAATAAAAAAATATGACCATTAATTGCGTCAATACAAACAATATTTTTGATAATATATATCTGCTCATTAATACAGCAATTAAATTTTAAGTACAAACATATTTGTAAGTTAAAGATTTCAGAAGCTTTATTACAGTTAAATTGCAGGGTAAAACTCCCAAATATTAATTGTTGTACAGCATAATATAGAGTTATTAAAACAATTTTTTTTTACTGTTGAAGCTAAAATCAGCATTTTACTGTATTATTTTTAATTCAATGATAAACTGCTCTTCCCCATCATATTTATACCATAATTGAATAATAACAAAATTAATCATGAATTGTTATTTACTTTGGAATATATTTATAACGTTATGTCACCGATCACCATGATGCGAAAAATATCATAACTATTTGTGTGTTTGAGAGTGAAAATATCACACAAGAAATAAATGTTGAAACAAATTAATTAATAAGAAAATCCATGTCAAAAGCAATTAGTATTAAAACATCATATAATTAAAATGGTTGGAATTAAAAAAAAAATGTTTTTAAAAATTTAATCTTCCTTTTGCATCATTTCTGTTATATATGATTATATATTTTTTAAATCATTTTGCAAACTCTATAAATAAAAAAAACAACAAGTTACAAATTGAATTTTAGTGTTAAGATCAGAAGAGAAGATAAAAATAAAATATTTGTAAAAATTAATAACTTTTTTTTTTTCTTATAAGTTATCAATATCGAATTAGCAAAAATGATTTTTTTTTTTCTTCGTCGATGGGAAAAAAATGTAAAATCATCGTCAAGCTGTGACGACGAGAGTGCTACTCATCATTCGGTAATTAGTGCGGAGGGACAACAACAATAAGGGGAAGACTGCAGTAATTTAGCGTCTCTGACAGCGGACTCGAGAGACGGAGAGCAATCTCGACCTCTCCAGAGAATGTGCTACATTGAGTCCGATACAACGTCCTCACCGGAAGTGACTCAAGTGGTCTCCTATCCGCTGTAAAGGTATACGAGATTTTCAAGAAGAAAGTCAGCTGATTTTGCGGCGTTCCCACCGTCCTATATCTAAACCTATGTAAGAAAAAAAAAAAATCGAAATTGCTTTTTTGGTATAAAACAAATTTTTTAGAGTTCTTAGTTCATTATCATAAGATCGCTAAATGGGGGTGGGTAGGAGATGTTTTCATGATTTAATAATTATACCGAGAAAAAATTCAATGTGTGCGATTCACGAAGCAATAGCACTGCGCGTTTAGCTTAATTACGTTTAACTATACCTGTTTTACGTGATAAACCACCTACGTGGATAAGCTAAACGTGGTTAGAAACCTGGCTAACTGCTTCGTGAATAGCGCCCAAATTTTCTAACATGTAGAAATTTTTTTCCGCCGGGGAACACTTGAAGCCTCCATTCCGTCCAGTGTTTTGTAGTGCTTGAGGATGCGGAGGGGTCGATATTTCGAGTGTAGTGTAGGAGGGTGGCCAGAAGACGGAGTGAGCGAGGAATTCTTGGAGGAGCTTGATGAGTTTCGTGTGTAATTGTCTCAGGAAATAAAAGTACTCCTCGCTCTGTCACTTTCCACTCAGAGTGTCAAACATCAGAGCACGGTAAACAAAGCAAATGAGAAACTTTCTGTCTCGCACTTTTGGATTTTTGTTTTGTCATTTCAGTTTGTTTATTCATCAACTTTCCATTTAGAATTAAAATAATAACATTTATTTTCTCTGTTTTTAAACCCTTGCAATTACCAAGGGCGGGGGGGGGGGGTCAAGACGCCCCGTAAATCTTTTAAAGCTGAAAAAAAGTGTGAAATACTTATCCAAAATATCTGAAAAAAATTGTAGTCCTCGATTAGCCACTCAGCAATGTATTTCTGCAAAAAAAAAAAAAAAAAATAGTGAGAAAAAAATATTAAATTTTTATTTTACATATGTTATTTAAATAGTGGGTCATTTTGCCCCCCCCCCCCCTCCTTGGTAAAGCGTGTGAAAAAAAATCCCATGGTAATACTAGGGTTAAAGTGTTAATAATTCAGTTTTTCTAATACAGCAATTAATATTTTTCATAAAAGAATCAAACAGTATTTTTTTTTCTCATATTAATAAGAATAATAAGATTTGTTTTCCTTATTATAAAAAATTATTACATCTTTTTTTTTTCAATCAAAATATGATCATGAATTCAAATATATATATAAATTTTATATTATATTAGAGAGAGAAAAAGAAATAATTTTCTAAAGTGCCTGCAGGTAAAAAGAAAGAGACGTGAAGTTTGACCATTTTTATCGTTTATCGGCTCCGAACTTATATAAAAAATAACGTCGTATATAAGAGACTTACTGCAAGAAGGGAGGAGGTCAGTCATGGATTTTCTTCCGATAGAAAGGGGGGGGGGGAGAAATAACACCGCCCGATGGCCCAGCACTCTATAATTTAGAGACCAAAAGATATAAGAACAGAGAGGATGACAGCGAAAGATTGCTCTTGTAAAAAAAAAACACCAAAGTTCATATAACTCGTGTGTTAAGAACATATTCCGCGAATCAAACTATCATTAAGTTGCTGTACACACATCAGTGAGAAATTTTGAGGGCGTTACGTGGACATCTCGCTTGATCGGACATGATAACTGAGGCTTTGTTAATCACGTTTCTCAGGCTTATCTTTCAAATAATCATCTCGACGAACGAGACAAAGGCAGCTGCTTCATATAGTTGTTTTAAATATATGCTTGACTCAGGGAACCGTGGAAACTTTAGATAATATGGTCGTACATTCATGTTAATGAGATTGTCTTCATGATTACAGTACATAATTTATTGAATGCTTGATTTTTGGTACTGAAATGCATAAAGAGTAGTTAGTTCTATGTTCTTATATTAAAAAAAAAATCCAAATCGAATGAAAAATTTAAATGAAAAACATGACGTAAAAAGCATTTATTAATATTCCAACGAAGGATATAATATATTAATTGTTTATTTATGAAAATTATGGCATATAATTATGTATGAATAATTAAATATGATCCGTATATTAGCCCCAAAAGGAAAAATAGAAGAAAAATATATTATTATACCCTTTGACAAGACCAAATGCATATCATACATTCATACATATCAGAAATGCACCAAGTATTATTTGGCGACAGTTTACCTGCTTATATAGAGAAAAGTTAAAAACCATAATATCCATCATTAAAGAAACATAAACTCGTTGCATTTGTTTTGAGAGAACGTGTCGGGAGAGTTACTTACTTGAAGGTACAAAAAGTTAATAATAAACCTCGGGGGGGGGGGGGGTATTTCCTCCGTCGTGTCTCCACATGTTCGTCTTGACCGGCCATGTGAATCCTCTCCAGCCAATTAAGTGTGTCCGTCCGTATAGCAAATTAAATCGTACTTTATAAATTAATTAAAATGAAAAAATTATAATATGTTTGTGGTTATATTAAAAGTTGTGGATGATTCGTTAAAAGATGTTATGGATTGATGAATTCAGAATAATTATTGAAGCGCTGTGTAAAATAAGTTATATTGTTGTGGTCAAATCAAATTTTTTTTAAAAAAAAGAGGACATAAAAACTTGTTATACCAACTTCGGCCACACACCAGCTTTATAAAGAAGTTAGAATTTGTAAAGATTCATCGAATCGTATAAATAAAGAATTTTCTTTGCATATAAAAAAAAATCTACTCATGCACCTTAGATATAATTTTCTACGGCTCTCTTGTATATATCATGTCTTTGACCCCCTCTCTTTTTACGGTATTTTTTTTTTATGTTGAATACATCGCATGCTAATTACCAGGTGTAATCTTAAGGATTCGAACCCAATACTGTGGAATAATAAATTTAGTCTTGGCTGGCGGCAATATCTAATAGATTCGCGCCTTTCCAGCTGTAAGTAAGCAATCGAAATATCCCGGAGCATTTTTTTTTAACTGGCTAATAAGACTTCACATGCAGCAAGTTAAATACTATATGAAGAATCTTCGCTTTAGGCTATGTAGCTTATTCATTTTACTTGCTTAACAATATAATAGCTAGGTTCAGTAATAATGCATATTGGTTATGAGGCTTTATGACTGATGATGAATATTGTAAATGTAATAATGTATTAGATATTATGCGGGCTCGTGCTAAACAGAGAGAGAGAGAGAGAGAGGGAGAACAGACAGCAAATATTTAGGCGTGGGCCCTACAGCGGTTTATTAAGATGGATTAGACTGTAAAGAAAGCGGCGGGGAGTTTTCATGACACCTTCTCAACATTGTATTATCATATAAGTTTTAATAAAGACTGTGTATTGACGACCTGTAACAATATTATTGTAACAGTCATAATTTTTGCAGTTAATTTTAGAAATGTGTAATGTCGCGCAATATACAACCATGGCATGAAGGGAAAAATATCATGGACCATTTTTTTATGGACAACTTTATATATGAAGTTTGGAATTGCAGGAATTGATAATTAAAAGAAAAAAAAAATTAAAAGCATAAAATTTGGGAATTTTTTAATTTCTTCCCGAAATACATTATTATATAAAAAACAAAAAAATTGAAATTTGTCTTGTGACGGCATAGGGGATTTTCGTATATATAATAACATTTTCAAAAAATAATATTATAAAAGCAAGGTTAAATATGTAAAATTAGAATTTTATACCCGCCAATTGTATAATATATAAATATTAAAGGCATTAATAAAAATGCCTGCATGTAAAGTATTTTTTTTTAACATTATTAAAAAATGTGAAAAATTAAAAAATATAACATTGTACGAATATTATTTTATTATATGAAGTATATATATTATATTGTACCTCGATCGTCTGCAATATTGAGCTCTCTGCCTATATACCACAATCTTGTTGCAATAATGAGCTATCTATAATTTCAAGATTTTCAAGTGAGTTTTATTTTATATATATACATATATATATATCTATACCAACAGCTCATAATTGCGTTCATCTGAAACAGCAGATAGCTCATTATTGTAAAGAAATCATGGTAAGCAGATAGCTCATTATTCCGGACGAGGGATTATAGTTAATATAATGTAAAAGTGTCATGGAAGTTGCATTATTTTTATATTAAATATTTGGGTCCTTCGTGTGTTACACCGCTACAACGTCACTGTCCAGCACTAATGGCCACCAAAATGATAAAAGTTTGTGATGCAATTAATTCATACGACAGAAAGTTGTCTCAGAAACAATGGGCATCATTTTCATTGTTCCCCACAATAATGACATTCCTTGGAGCTGGCCGAGCGTCATATGCTAATGTTAATTACCGAGGGTCGAGTGTCGCCATGCCTGACCATCTAATTAACTTCCTGCACGATTAATTATCTTCTTAGTTTTAAATTAATAATTAATCGAAACATCTGTTAATCTATATTATAGTATTTGACTCAAGGTAATTTTCTATAGCTTATTTATAATTAACGTTTGGTCAGTTTGGTGTGATGTTTTATGGTGGAATGATGTTTTAGGAAGCGTTAACGAAATCATGAAGGTAATCAGATCTGTATACTCTGCATATGACAAAATAATTATTATGGTTTACAATTGAAAATATATTCATGCATGGTGATAATTTTCCAGTATCAATTAGCATGGACTTCATCAAAATTATCAAGTTATTATCATAAAACTATGAAGGACCCAGTAGATCTAAAATCAAAATTGAAATACTGCGGAAAATATCTTATACATTTAATGCCTTATCATTATACATAATGTCCAGATATTGAATCCCTGGATTAGATATTTTTGAACGAAAATTTCTTTTATTATTTACACTGATATCAAGGCCTTGACTATAATAACGTTGATTATATCTTTATCATGACTTATAAAATTGTGTTTTTAGTGCTTCCCATCCAATTTTTATTATATATAAATATTAGCCAATAATATAATTATAAAATAATTTAAATTATGCAATATATAATATGTACATGCAGTAATTAAAGAAATTTAATTAGTTTATTATATTGTGTAATCCACGTTAGTTCCCCCAACAATATTAATCAACTTGAGAGGGTCACAATTTTCCAATCAAGCTTGTAGCTGTCTCCTTATCATGACGTTTAATATCCCGCGTGCTCGTCCTCGCGTGTTATCAGCGTGTACACACGTGTTCAATTGAGCAATTGATTGATTTTCATTGAGATAATAAGTGTCCACACTGGGACTTAATTAGAGCGGCGTGTTTAGACACAAGTGCGGGGGTTCCCAGGCGGTCTTAGATTGTCACAGACAGAGGGTTGTTGTCGAATACTCCCAGCAATTATTTACTGATAGGATGGTCTATCTTTCAAACCAAAATTAACCCCCACAGTGCTACGTCATGTCGAACCCATGTGATGTCATCATACAGATGTGTCAGCTGCTAAAACATGCATAAGTCATTCCTCCCACACTAAATGGTTCTTGACAAGCTCTCTATAATCTTTGTGTTTTTCGAACTCGAGCTCAAAAATTTTTATTGCAGAAATGGAAAGAGGGTGCAAAGTTATGCTACTTTGATTTTTTTTTTGTTTTAGTTTTTATAGAGCACAGGAAGTATTGCTTAAAAGTTTTGCCGAAGTCGGGTTTAAACCCACGCCCCTTTTAGGTGCTATCCTTTTATTAGGAGAGTCGTCACTTTCTCTGTACTTTCAATAAGTTTTTAAAAACAGGTCCCAAACTCTAAAAAATCTGAAAAAAAAAAAATCAGAGTTGCATAATTTTGCACCCTCTATCCATTTCTGTAATTATTTTTTTTTGATGTCGATACTCCATTATTGACGTAAAAGGGTGTCTTTAATCGCATTATATCCGCGGACTCCGCGGGCGGTGCAGATGTGGGAAGTTACGTCTTAAAAGTAAGAAATTCAGACCTTGCTGACATCACAACTCACAGCCAGCCCCGATTAGCATTGAGTTGTGACGTACGCAAGGACTTTGTGACGTAGGCAAGGACTAAATTTCTTACTTTGCACCGCAACTTCGCATGCCTGCACAGCGCGTGGATAAAAATAATGCGAATATTGATTATATTATACTCTAACAACACTTGGTGACTGTCTAATTTGTAATTTGAGGTCTGTATCTTTTTAAGGCCTGCATGATACTTTTTAAACTACACAGTATATGATGCAACAAAGCAATGTATAAAGAAGGATGGGACTGTGTTATTACCAAGTGTAATATACCAGGAAAGTGATGGGAGGGCAATAACGCGACCGCTCCATCAACTTGTGTCACGCGCACCTTGTGTTCGCCGGCACGACAGATAATCTGGCTGGTAGTGATCACACAGAGCGACATGAAAGGTAATATCATACGACAGATAATCCGAGTCACAGCAGATCGTCGCTCCCAGAGAGATTATCATGGTCACTGGATGATCATGTTATACATGTTCATGTCTTCCGAATTTAATAGTTTTGGTGTAAACATGCCACTATAAAATGTAAAAATGATATCCCCGTGATATTGGAAATCAAAACACATTTTTAAATTCCTTTCTCACATTTATCGAATTTTATTTTTCCTTTTAACGTCTTTTTTCCAACCCTTTTTTGCAATTTCCGTAAAAAAAAAAGATATCTGAACACGAATGATTGATTGGTTGATATTTTGGGGCAATTGACACATTTTGGTCATGTATGCCTCCACGAAAAGTAACGAAACGTAAAAAAATATTGTCTCCATTTCATAACTCACTTCGAGCGAGGATGTAATAAAAGCTGTTTTTTGAGGTAAAAAGACGTAACAAGATTAGGTTTGCTAATATTATGACAACATTTCAAGTATATAGGGAAAATAAACATTCATAAAAATTTCAATGTAATTAAAGCTATGTGAAAAGACTTATGCACGGTACTCCAGGTTTAAATGGTCAATTATTTTCAATGAAAACATAACAATGGAGCTTTCTTCTGATAGGGTAAATAAGTATTCAGAAAGAAAATTAATATATTATAATATATATTATAATTAACGCTATGTGACAAAACTTATGCACCGTATACCCCATCAGGTCTATATACGATATATTATTTTCAACAGCATGAAGTCTGAGACTGTCACGTGACCAAGATCGAACACCAATCAACCTCTCGCACATTTTTTTAAAGCTCTCTGCTAAATTACGGTCCATTTCAGTGTCCCCGTCCGTGAGAAATGGCACATCTGCCGGGAGGGGAGGAAGAGGCCACGCGAGCTGCAAGCACAAGATCTCAGCTGCAGTGTGCCTGTCCAGCATGCCAATATTCCGCAGTGACAGAGGCATAATGTTGATTCGTACATGTGAAACGCAACAAAAATATAAATAAAGTTTTTTTTTTATATTTTTCAGCAAATCATAATATCAAATCTACCCTAAGTTGAAAAATTACGTCTTCAACTCATCCTTCACATATCTAAATATAATATTTTTACCTCTAAAACACATCTTATTTCCTCTTCGCTCAAAGTGAGGATGAAATGGAGACAATATTTTTAACATTTTTTGATCAATTAGGTGAAAGGAGACGTAATATCGTATTTTTTCCTCTCTTTTTTTTTTTCCTCAAAAATGGTACAAATTAGGTGGGAATTAGACGAGGAGAGAGCTTAATAGAGAATAAAAGATTAAATTTATTTTAACTCAGGTATATAGCTTTTAAATTATGAATTGAATTTGAATGGAAATACATTGCAAACAGAAAAATAAAAAGTATAAAAAGTGTTTTTTTTATTAAATTACGTTTTAAAATTCTGTGTCACTTGCGAAAAAAAAAAATATATTTTTGGTAGTGGTTCACATGCATGCATGGCATGTACGAAATAATATTATGGTAGCGAGAGGGTGCTGCAATATGTAAGAAGATATGAACCCGGTCCAGCTGTTCACACACGTGCCCGCTGGGACAAGTTTAGCTCGAACGTAGGGACACAAGTCATGTTATATTATAGTGTCGTGTCTGTCTTCACATATGTAAATCGGGACCGAGTGATTTGTGTCATGTTATACATATTATAAAATTAGTAATAAAACTTATATTATGCATCTAGACTATAAATTTACTACTGTAAATATTGTCAGCAAATATGTACTCCTCTTGGCAAAAGTTTCTTATAATGGATCATAATTTTAACTCTGACACGTTACACGACAATGCAAGCATCACGACAGACTCATTTCTATTGTTGGCTACAATGTTATTACTAAAGCCATGTGCCTCACAAAAATTTTTGCTTCCTCCAAACACATTTGCTTACTATAACATCACACGAAGTTTTATATGCTTTGGATCGTTCACAAAAGCATGGGTGGCCTCTTCTTGACAAGGTATGGCAGCCTGTCAAACAACAACACACTATCTTAGACCGTAAAATTCTTGTTTCGATCGTAAATATGCTCCAGAAAAAAAAAAAAAGCTAGCGGCGTCAGTTATATTTCAGGCTCGGACTGGGAAGCTTAGGGGCCAGTCAGGGACATAATATAAAGTTGATTGCGCTGACGTCATACCCCTGTAAGTTAGGCTGCCCTATGGAGGACCAGAATGCACAGACTAGTATATTATAAACAAATTATATTTATTTTCCACTTTATTTAACAAAATAAATGATGATTAAAAAATCGTAAAAATACACCAATAAACGATAAGCATAACAAAAATCACATCATTAAAGAACAATCAATACTATTTTTTCTATTTTTTTTTTCATTTCTCCTATCTAATGCCATAGTAGTTGCACTTCCACTTTCTCTTTTCTACTCCCAACTTCCCCTCCTAACCGTCCGTATACCTGCCATGTTATTTTCCCTCCAGTTTCAAGTAAACATAAACAACAGACAACTCTATATAGTCATTACAGGTAGCAGGGGACACTTGGAAAAGAACCTGAGGTCACTTTTTGTATACCCTTTATGTTAAAAATCAAAGGGGTTAGTCAGGGACCCAGTCTTATGGCCAGTCCGAGCCTTGTTATATTATCCCTTCATATATTATGATGGCGCCTTTTTTTTAATTTCTTTTTTTCAATGAAGAACTTCATCTTTGCAGGACCAATCAGAATAATAATACGTTGGCGCCATCGTCATCACATATATCTGCTTGCAACGTTTACTATATGAGACAAAAACAATAAACGAAGACGGTAGCCTGGCCAGCTGGGCTGGAGTATTTTTACTTGACACCGCGGGGATTCCCTTTACTGTTTGGCGGGGGCGAGGACATACCTTCTAGTCTGCTTCTTGTCTCCACGACATTTCTGTAGTTTTAAACCACTTTTCAACGCTGACGCAATTACCATGGATTATAAGAATAAGCAAAGCTTGTTACAAGAAAAATAATTGAATACCTGGTGTATACCTGAATTTCTGTCGACACATGTTTTACACAGAAGTTACCTATAAGCAAACCGTCAACTGTTAGTGCGTCAATTCTAAACAGTACTTTGAGTAATTATCAAACATTCTTTCATTTACTTAACTGACCGTCATTTATTTGATCGAAGTACGTACATTCTCATCATGTGTGATCAGACGGATCAGTTACTTTAATGTTGTGACAGGAGATGTTTTTTATATAGTCTGAGATCACAAGGTTTTACAATTAAACAAGCAAGGTGAAGAATTGTTACTATAAAATCTGACGTCCTTAATTCTTAAAATAAGATATGACTGAATTTTTGATATCTTATATTCAGAGGATCTTTAAAACCTTAAATCATGATGTTTCAGTTGTTTCGTTATTACGTATTTTAAGTAGTTGGTATATATTATACAGATATTGTCAGTGTATAGTTCATACGTTTATCAAAACGAATTGAAAAAAAAATCATGATTTTAGGTGTTAAAAATCCCCTAATGTAAAAAATTCAGCCAAATTTTATTGTGAGTGTATGATGTAATGGGAATCAAGATTAACTTTTCCTATCAACTAATATGCATATATGTATATTTATTCAATAGGATAATAACATTAATATCTTATTAATTCGAAAGAGATAAATATAACGAACTGATAATTCAGTTGAAATGGAATAAAATTTCATACGTGCATCTGTCAATGTTAAAATGAAAAATGTGACGCATTGTGACCATCATTACAGATGCCAAAACAGACGATTCTTATTTGCAGTGACAGCTATTTTTGTATCTCTAAACGATGAATGTCACCTTTATTGCAAAATGCCGTAAATTGTCTGTTGGCGTCAATTTATTGATTGGCGATATTAACTAATCATAATATACTTTGAAGCAAATTACATAATTACTGAATATTTGTATGGTAGAACTAAGAAAAAAAAAAGAATTACAAAATTAATTCATATAATTAATTCATATAATTAAATGACGATTATTCAAATTCTCATGTTCGTAGATGAACTTTTGAAATGACAAAATGACTTTGTACTTGAAAAGTCCTGCACTAACATCAGAATTCTGTTCTGTCACGCTGACTTGACTTGTAAACAAGTGGCGCTGACGTCTCCTGGCGCCACCCCTGGCGCCTAAGCAATGATGGATGAGATGGAGTGAGACTTTCTAAGGTGTCGCATGTTCTCTTGACTCTGAAGTCATATATGAGGAGGGCCCACTACGTTGGTCAAATTACACTAAATTTAATTTTTACTCTCAATAATTAAGAAATCACCTTATTTTGGAAAAAAAAAAAAAAAAAAAAGTAATGTTTTATTGAGAGGGCTACACATGACGTATATTGAATGATAAATTATTATAAACTATACAATAAATTCTGAAAAAAAAAAAATAATAATAAAAAAAACTTGTGTGTTAAATCATAATAATATTGGGGAGTAAAATTTCATATGCATGTAAGTTATTTAAATGCGAATGAAGACATTTTAATATTACAGCGCTATTAGCAATATTGTCTCTCCTACATAATAATGAGCTATCTGCTATTTCAGATGAGCGTAATTATGAGCTGCAATGTATGTATAGGTACAACATAAAGTTCATTGTTGCGCTCATCTGAATTACCTCATTATTGTAAGAAGATTGTGGTAAACAGCTTATTATTCCGGACGAGGGACGATAAATTGTCCGTATAATGTCCGTATAATAAGATTTCTGATGTTTTCTGTATTTTCAAAGTTATAGAGTCAAGTCAAACTATAGCACAGCATCTCCCAGCACCTTTCACGATGTTTTTAATTAATGGTCCTGCATGATGACAAATGAAATTTCCCGTCAATCACAAAGTCCAAATAATTCATTTTGAGATTTAATTTCAACAAACTGAGAATGTCAGAGTTAAAACAAGCAAACAATTACGCAAGTGCTCTAAGTATAAAAAGTCATCATGCTGCTTTTAAAACAGCAAAAAGTGTCGTCAAGAAATGTTTTTACAATTTTTTTTATGTGCCAGACAAGATGTCACGTTGCTAATGGCGACTGTTGACGTCCACACTTAGAGGACATATCGAGGACATGGTGGCTCGTAGCCAGACGTGTCTCTCTCACAAGTTTATTGATTGGTAGACGCCACACAGATTCACCCCCGTGGTGTAAACAAACTTCTAGCACGCGCACGTGTATATTTTTGTTATAATCTCTGCCTTGAAAAACCACCGTGGTAGACTTTTGCTCCCTTCTTTTATATATTAAGAAGTGACTTCCAGGGGGACAGATATTACCACTGCGAAGCCCCTGTTGTTTCATATAAATATTAGTTTAAAATTTTCTTGTATGAAGAAAAGAACATCATTTTAAATATATCTTCTTCTCTGTCAGGTACACACCCAGTAGTTTTCACCGCCTTTCAATGTATTTTCTACCTTCAATAAACCAACTGGACTGTATACAAAATCAAAATGATGTATTTAAAAAAAAAAAAAAAAATATTACGTTGTAATTTTTGTTCGCTAATTTTGTTATTTTCCAAGCAGATATACATAATGTCATTTTTTTTTTCTTTAAATTTAGTAAAATACTACAAATGCAGGGCATTTTATATATATATGGAATTAAACTATAAATTGATTATGCAGTATATATTATATAAGGTCTGTTCGTAAAGCCTGCTCTGTGTACACCTTGCCCCCACTTTCTTACACCAGCTCAGAGGGTTGGGTAAGGAGTGTAGTTTTTGTACGTAATTAAGTTAGAGATAATACGGATCAGCTGGCCCAATGCTAAAAAATCCCATTCATAAAAATTATGAAAAAAATTTAAAATGTTCTCCTCTACATCTCCTATCAGTAGGTAAAATATCAGGTATACAAAAACGAGCTAGTTTTCGAGTTATTAATTTTTAAAGTTGACTAATTTAACATGGAAGTTCCATTTCTCCATGTTAAATTAGAGAACTTTAAAAATTAATAACTCGAAAACTAGCTCGTTTTTGTATACCTGATATTTTAGCTACTGATAGGGGATGTAGAGGAGAAGATTTTAAATTTTTTTCATAATTTTTATGAATGGGATTTTTTTAGCATTGGTCCAGCTGATCCGTATTATCTCTACCTTAAACTTGCCCAGAGTACGACACCGAGCAGCGTTTTATGAATTACAGAACTATAGTTTTAGATTTAAATTTTTTTCGAGGGACGAAGGAAACCGAAAATAAAACGGAGAAAATATAATATGAAAGTGGATAATCCTTAATACCAGAAAAAAATTCTATATATTTTATACATTAAATTCAATTTACAAATTTAATGTTGTTCAAATCTTTGTTCAATTTTTGCTAATGGTATGACAACTTCCATCACAGTGTGTAAAGTCCTTGTCTTGTTTCTAAGTTACAGCATCAGTCTTGAAACTGTGCAATACTTGGCACCAAAATGTATGTGGTGTCACAATTATGGATGGAGTATTCGCTAAGAAATTTATTCTTAATTATCGCAGATTTTTTCAAGCACTAAAATTCGAAATCTAATTACATTACTATACTTAATCTGATACTAAAATATTTAAAAATTGTAAAATGTATGAAAAGTTTCTCTTACTTTTTTCACCTTCGTAATAAATTGTGACGTGTCTTACCCATTCATAATGTTTTATTTATGTATATTATGTTCTTAGTATGTGCATAAATTAATGTAATAATCATTAGGTCTGTTCGTTAATACACAATCAGAAAGAATCGATTATTTGTGATGAACCTACATGGAACATTTATAAGGTTCATCACTCATCACAAAAAATCGATTCTTTCTGATTGTGTAATTATACGAACAGACCTTTTGGAATTGAACGAATATTAAATTAGAATTTTCGAAATTTTAAAAGCCACCACCAAAAGTACACCTCTGGACAGCATGAACGTTACTCCTGCATGCCTCACTTGCTACAGCTTCAAGTAACAAAGAGATACATTTACAATTTTGGGAGATATAAAGGTGGATTCACATGGCGATTTTTATCATGCGACGCGATGTAAATAATGCGCACTTGCTTTAACATCCATTGGCGGCCATAATTGGCGATTAAAAGAAAAAGAGCATCGTAATTAACGCGATTTCTGGCAAATTCGCCGTCGCATAGGGTTTCACAGTTTTTACGTCAAAATCGCGTCACATCGCCGTTGTCGCCATAAGAAGAGCACTTATAGTCTACGCATATCTTTTTGGGTCACCTCGCCTCCATAGACTGCGTGCATGTCAATTCCTACCAGGAATAAAGTGCGTGGTGTTCAGAGGTGAATATTGATAAAATATTGTTATATGTCATACCCGACACAATGTATTTCAATGTGTGACCGTGAATAGTGAAGGTCGCGGCAATTACAAGTCTCGAAATAGATCATAAAAGCTGCTTTTTAAACAGCAGCCAGTGTTTACGTAGAGCAACTGTCACGGCCCGGCGCCCCGCCGCGCACGACACATCGCGGACCATATGGCTCCCCGACGTCTATTTATATCTATGGCGGCGGGTAAATTTAAACTGCTGCATAATCGGGGACAAACGAGACACTTGTAAACAAATCATGGAACGTTTAGGAGCGTCGCCAGTGGACCTTTTTTTGTGTAAACAATCTGAGCACCACCAGGTGATCGCCACTTGGGTCCGAGTTGGAGCGCAGCCAAACTATCGTCTAGCATGTACTCCCCCAGACAAAAGTATCTGGAGTTCACTTGAGTCCGAGTTGGAGCTCAGTCAAACTGTCGTCTAACATGTACTCCCCCAGACAAAAGTATCTGCTCCCTGGAGTACACTTGGGTCCGAGTTGGAGCGCAGCCAGCGTCTTATTTATTTATTTATTTATTTATTTATTTATTTATTTATTTATTTATTTATTTATTTATTTATTTATTTATTTATTTATTTATTTATTTATTCATTTATTCATTTATTTATTTATTTATTTATTTATTTATTTATTTATTTATTTATTTATTTATTTATTTATTTATTTATTTATTTATTTATTTATTTATTTATTTATTTATTTATTCATGGGTCCAGGTTCTAATGTGATGCGTGGCTGCCTCAGATTCTTGCTAGAGGAAGCGAAGGTTCAACGCTCGGGATGGCTGGCCGCCCTGCATTTGCATTCCCAGCAAGAAGTGAGTGCAGCAAGCGGCTAATCAATGCAGCAACTTTCGTCTGCTATAAAATTAACTCCCGGCTTTTGTCTTCTTAATTAGAAAAGTGATAGCTATTTTGAATATAATTCTACAAATCAAGTTTCTAGGACGGAAGTTTTTAACCGCTATTATTAATAGTTTGGTATTTTTAGGCCATAGTAATTAAGTTGATATAATATTTTGTATTTAGTCTCACATCGGATGGTCGTGAGTTCGATCCCGGCCACCGCCGACATATGACAGTTTAGTTAAAAAACAACTTGTCCTAGAGAGATTGATGGCATCTACTGCCGACCATCCTGACTAAGGTTTACATGGTTCCCTCAGTCACAAAATAATGCTGAATGCTGGGATGGATTGCTATAGGTCATCACGGTTTCGAAGGGATCTCCTTTATAGCATTGCTTGGGTCTATCATGAGTCAGAGTGCATGCAATATCATTTATTTGACCATTATATTATATGCAGATATGATAAGTGAGTTCAGAAAATATAATTAATAAGTAAAAATTACTGTAACATACGGTATGCAAGTGCACCTTTTTCTCAAAGCAAGCGGAAGTGCATGGAACACAATGTGAAAATATGTGAACGTTCCCGAGTTGAAATAAATTTCATCTTTTATTCGCTGTTAAGCTCTCCTCTCGTATTATATAATCTCCTCTTATTTTGCACCATTTTAGAGGGAAAAAGAGGAAAAAATACAACAATACGTCTTTTTCTCTCTTCTTGAGCATAAAATGCTAAAAATATTTTCTTCATTTTATCCTCACTTTGAGCGAAGAGGAAATAAGATGTGTTTTAGAGGTAAAAAGATTAGATTTAGACGTGTAAAGGATGAGTTGAAGACGTAATTTTTCAACTATAGGATTATCTTTGTTAAACCGCCTCCACACAAACACAAATTTTGGGTGTAAAGATATATAATTTGGCTACTACTATAGTATATTATTTACTTGTCAACTTTTGATTTAACTATAAAAATACATTATAAATATATGAAGCGAAATATTTTCCCACGAGTCGTAACTTCGCGTGCCTAAAAATGTAAACAATTTATCAAACAATATGAACTTGTTCATTACAACGTTTTAAAGTATCACTGAAACAAATGAGCTACCTGCTTGATAATTCGATAATTCAGGTAGACTAATCTGGTCATCTGTGCCCCTGTCATGTCAGTGACATCCACACACACCTGGGCACCCCCACGCGTGTCACACGTCACCCCTCTCTGGAAACTTGATATACCTGCAAACATTTCTACATGTGATACCATCAGCCATAATGTCATGTTCTTTTACCTGGACGTGTAAATCGCTTCATTTAACAAAATAATCGTATATAAAAAAAAGGAACTAACATTTAGTAGAGATAGTTTTTAATACATTTAGAGGGGAAATAATAATCAAAGAAGTATATAATTAATGAGATACGGTTTAATCGTCACGAATTTATATTAAAAAAGAATCAAAAGAGACCGAAATATTTTAAACAGCTTGCACGCTATATAATATACAAAAGTTGATATAACAGAGATTATATATGTTTATACGTGATGTATATATAAACTTATATAATGTTATGAAGAAGAAGATCCGGATTTGTGAGTTAACGAGATCGCGATTTACTGCTTAGGTAATCCATACAAGTCTCTCTCTCCCTCTCCCTCTCCCTCTCTCTCTCTCTCTCTCTCTCTCTCTCTCTCTCTCTCTCTCTCTCTCTCTCTCTCTCTCTCTCTCTCCCTCTCTCTCTCTCTTTTTCTATCTCTCTCTCCCGGAATGGCATGTAATTTGGCCGGACTCGCTAGGACACAGGGGGCGTGTCCGAAGTCTGAAGGCAGAGTGAAGCGAGCTGACAGCGAGATGTATGGTTAAAAGAAGGTGGGTTGATGACCATGAAAAATAAAAACTATAGGCAAATGTCACGTCGGCAAAACTCATCATGAAACAGGCTTATCTTGTTCAACAAACCTAGCTATTATACTATATTAATCATAGATGTCAACCTTTTTCAAACGAGGAATTAAATAGTTTCTTGTATAATGTTGAGCAGAAAAAAAATCAAATTATTTCAGGTTGTTACATCGTTAGAGATGAGATCACGGTATGCGTGAGTGGGAGTGGTCATTCGTGGTCCAGCATCATCACAATTCATCTTAATTAACTTTGTTTTTAATTATAATTAGATTTACCGAGGGGGGAAAGGACAATAAAAATGTATCATATTTGCTGACAGTGTTTAGAAATGACACATGGTTGTATGATTTCTCATGCTTTGGTCCATTGATAAGAAGTAGAGGTGGTCCGTCTGTTTTTCCACGGTTCCCTCAGTCTCACCTCAGCAAATGCTAGGACGCGTAACAGGCCGTGGCCACCATCCTTTCCTTACCTTATCCCTACCCATTACCCCGCTTCATAGGGGTGTATCTCTTTAAAAATAAAATTAATTGAAACACCCATATTGTAATAAAATTCCATGAAACAGCAGACAAAGTTTTATTAATATTAAGTGGCAATATAAAACTAATTAAATTAAATAGATGATTAAGAAAAAAATGTTTATGTTATATAATAATATATTGAATATTTTGCACATAGAGAAGATGTAACGATATAATGAATTTTCACATGTGGGTAACATGGCTCGCCTTGACCATGCATATGAAAAGAGCATGAAAACTATAACTGAAAAATAAATCATGCTGAAAGGCTCTTGATGGATTTTGTCTTCGCCAGTATTCTTGGAGAGCACGAACTCTATTTTGAAAACTATTTTGATATTGATAGACTGAGTGCTCTTCTTATACCTCCCTCAAAAATCGCAAATCTGTATCTCTGTCTATTGAAGCAGGAGTAAAGTTCGTGCTGTACATCGTATTGGAGTATCGACCTCAAATTCGTTTATTGCAGAATTCGTTTATGCTACTTTGATTTTTTTTTTCATATTTTTTAGAGTCCGGGAAGTATTTTTAAAAAATTATTGAAAGTACACACAGGAAGTGACGCCTCTTGACGCATCTTTTAATTAAAAGATAGGACCTAAAGTGGCGTGGGTTCAAACCCATCCTCGGCAAAAAATTTTAGCAATATTAAATGTATTTATTATATTTATTAAAAAAATAAACTACAGGTTAGATAATCCGATTATAAAGAATACAATAGTTCATACAAATTCTTAGTTTTAACTACACACGTACAAAAATTTATAAAATATAAGAGAAATCTTGGTAACATAAATACATTATATTTATATTAAATAATTAAGCATGCATTTGAGCTATTTTCATATCCTTGCACTTTCTTGTGAAGATTGATGGAAAATGTCAAGCTCGTATTTTCTGTATTATTTTCAGGCTCTAAAAAATCTGAAAACAATCAGAGTGGCATAACTTTGCACCCTCTATCCATTTTTGCAATAAAAATTTTAAGGTTGATACTGCATTGCAAATCTGCATCTCGTTGTCTATTTGAGCATATCCATATTATCAGGCAGCTAGGAGCAAAGTTCGTGCTGTGCAGAGATGTATAATATATCGTAGTATATTTTTGTCATATTTTACCTTGTTTTATTATTATTAGTTTTTAATTTATTTTCAGCATGAAAATAAAAATGATATAATAAATTAAGATATATTTTATCATCTTCTCTTCAGCTGTCCGATTTCATACTTGAGGGTGAATTTATATTATTTCTATGTTGAGAGCTCTAGTTATCTCAGTAACACAAAAGCGACGGCCATTCCCATGCTTTTTTGAATTCACGTATCTAATTGGAAGCTGTGATGCTTTTCAAAGAAAGTAAAACTCTAAAAAAACTTACTATACATATTATATCATGTTTTTTTATTTGTACATGTATGCAAGGGTCAACGAGCGAAGTTAAAAAATAAAATAAAAATTTTGTAAGGTCATTTTCACGGCCATACTATTTTTGTACGCCATGATGTTTCAATCGAAAAGACAATCGACAATCGTAGAGCGTGTCAGACAATTCCATCAACATGAAAAAAAAAAAAAAAAAAAAAAAGAAAGAGCCTGATGGCTAGCAAAACTTGGCGCTGCTTGTCATCAGGAATTCCATTAAAAAGACTCTGGACTTCACGCTTCAACGAGTCTTTTTTTTTTTCTTGTTATTTCATTCCCCGAAGAAAAGCGTCATTTCACTGGAAACTTAGCTCCTTGTCCGAGAACTTTGAACGAGTTTTTTGGAACATACCTTTTTTTTTTATATTTAAAGTTTTTTTTTCCATTACTTGGCTAGTTCAGCAGCAGCAGCAGCGGGAGCGACCACGCTTTGACGCCAGTACAACCTGATGAAAAGGTTTTGATCCTCTTTTTGTAACCAAAGAGTTATTCAACTTGCGGCGGCGTCGTATAATTGTCTCGATGGCTTTTGATATAATTTTTTTGTTATCTAATATTATTATTATTCTCCTCGTGAAGGAGATGACAGTCACCTGCCCGCCGCCTCGTCACGCTGACTTGGCGGGGAGCGAGGCCGCAACTCCCCGGCTCCGTGTCGCTCCGAGCCTCGGGCTTTGTGTCTCTTAGGTGGTGGCAATCTTCGGCCTTTGTTGTCGCTGCAATAACTTTTTGATGTAAGCAAGACCGACATTCCAGCCTGAGACAAAAACGAAGTAATCGAGCTTTTGTCATTGTTCATACCGGGTCTTATTGGACGGTCAGATTTAAGGGAAATTAAATAAATAAATAAATAAATAAATAAATAAATAAATAAATAAATAAATAAATAAATAAATAAATAAATAAATAAATAAATAAATAAATAAATAAATAAATAAATAAATAAATAAATAAATAAATAAATAAATAAATAAATAAATAAATAAATAAATAAATAAATAAATAAATAAATAAATAAATAAATAAATAAATAAATAAATAAATAAATAAATAAATAAATAAATAAATAACAATTTATTTAATCTGGGAGTTGAATTTATTGTTAATTTTTTTTAAAGAAAAAAAAACATGAAAACTTTACACTATTTTTGTGGAAATTAGATTTGAATTTTAGCGTTATTTTAATACATATATATTATATCCCTTACTATATACATGAAGCTATTGCTAAAATTTGGACTCAAGTTAATTTTTTCATTTGTAGCTGTAAGCTGTGTAAGCTACAATAAGTTATCTTTATATAGCATAATAAAATCAATATTTAAATTTATTAATTTATGCGATTTAGATATTAAAAACCTGAATATATTTATTCAACACATGAGTAAATAAAAGCACTAAATCTTAAAACTATATATATTTTTTATGTGTGACAGTTATTACATTATATAAGTATTAAAAGAAACGTTTTATATTTTACGACTTTTACCCAACATGGAGGTAAAAAAGTTTGGAGGTGTTTAGGGACAATTAAATTTATAAATCATCTAAAAAACGAACTTAAAAGTTACAAATTACCACGTCAAAAACCTCTTGATATGTTTTGGGTTGAAGTGCAGAAAATCGATAAACGGAGGGTTGTTGCCGCGAGGTCCCCGGGGCTTTTCATTGTTGACCCGTGTCTGTTGGGCCATAATTATACACTAAACTTATTATTATATCTTGCAACAATGTGTAGAAAATAATTACCAAAAAATATTTTGTTTTTTAATACGTAATTTTATACATTTTTATATAATTTAATGAGGAAATGCTTATTGTTATGATACTGTAAAAAGTGTTATAAGATAATTTATAATGTTTTTATAAAAACGTTTTCACAAGAATTTTTTTCATAATCTCTTATTATTATTGCTCTTTTTATATACGGCCAGTGAGTGACTTCAAAATCTTCAAATGAAAATGCCTATCGTTGTCAATTTTATTACTTTTATATTGTTGTCAATTTTATTACTTTTACATTGTTGGTTCTGCAATTTTGTTTTATTACATATACGTGTATATTATTAATTATGTTCTATATTTTACTTAATTTGTGTATTTTTCGTCAAGTAATAATGTTATATAACTTATAATTACGAAGCCTAATTAAGTTTTCATAGCAATGCATGGAAAAAGGACATATATATGTACCAGCATAAAACTTTATTTGTGTACTTGCAATGATTGATACATTTTATAAATCATATTAATTTATTATGCATTATAGATGATAATATGATGTGTTCTGATTTCTTTAGCGTTGAATCACTTTGCAATTTAAGGCTTAATTTAAAGTGATGGCATTGCAGTTATGCAAAACTCTTAACATCTTTATTATGCTTCATCAAACGTAATACGTTGCCTTTCGACAGTTAAAAAAAAAAAAAGAGAAAAAAAAAAGGAATAAAAAAAGGTAAAAACGATGCCCCCCAAAAATACGTAATTATGAAACAAAAGTTACCCTCGTTTCTCTCAGTGGTCAACAAGAGGTAATGGTGCTCACGACATTGCTCGATCTCTCGGACCACTGCACTGGCAGGGGTGTCAGCAATGACTGATGCGCCTGCAGGGGCTGCAACCCTCCGTGCGTGCGTCAAACAGCTGTTGGAGAAAAAACCTCGGCAGCAGCATCAGATTAAATCAATCTGTGCTGAGCATCACAGAATTAAATGATCTTTATAACATTTAAATAAAAAACTAACAATCTCTTGTATTGCATTACAAGTACGTTATTCAGATGTACTTAGAGCTAGTAACAAGACTGCAATGAGCACCAGCTGCGTCGATAACCAATCACGACGTCCATTCCAAGGTCGTTTCAAGGACAGGTCGGACTGGAGAACGCGAAGATTGGAGAACGAACCATAACGCCACGTACCCGAGTCGTGGACCTTATAACCACGAACCTGGGTTGTGGACCATATACAGTCACGAACCCGGAGGACCTCGCCCCACGTCAGGTCGAGTGCAGCTCGTGTTACCTGGCGAACGAGCGTCCGTGGCGTGACGAGGGAGAGTGGGACGAGACACCGTCCGTGTTTGTTGGCTCTGCGTCCAGAGAGATCACTTCTCGATCGCCGTAAAACTGTTGCTGCTGCTTTTATAAAAAACGTCATGCAACACTGAATCCAAGCGAATTCAATGTAAACTTTGTAAAAAAAGAATAAACCATTAGACTAACAATTATATCATGTCTTTTTGTTATGTTTATAAGAGGGAATAAATTTGAAACTGTGCAGTGACTAAAAAAGAAAAATACACTTCACAATGTTTAAGTTTATACACGCAAATATTATGGGACATAAAATAAATAAATAAATAAATATAGAAAAGATAATAAAATAATGTGCTCAGCTACTGCAAATATATATTGTTTATTTTAATGAGATATTACAATAAATAATGTTTCATTATTGTTTGGCATACTTTGTAATCTTTGTTTACTATTGAAATACACCTCTGTATAGCTCCTGCTTTGTTTGTAGACATTACCACGTATCACATAATTATATTTTTCATGGAGGCGTGGTGAACCAAAACTTTTTTGATTGATAGACTGCGTGCTCTTACATCTCCCAAAATTGTAAATCTGCATCTCTCTGTCTATTGAAGCTGCAGCTCTAGCAAGTGAGGCAGGAGTAAAGTTCATGCTGTCCAGGGGTGACCATAGAGAAGATAAAAAAAATAATAATAAAAGAAAAAAGAAAAAAAAAAACGTGCGTTCTTTTACTGCAACAATATAGTCTATGCATGTTGCGAATTGTGTATTTTCACTAGTTGTTTTATAAATGTAGCAAACGTATTGTATTTCTGATGATAATTCTCATGCAGTTTCTTCAAGTTAAATTTTTCCAATAAATTGTGTTTCAAGTATATAATTGTGATGGTAATTACATATATTGTATATAAAATACATTCAATATAATTATATAAATTAATCTGTATCGCAATTAAAAACATTGGGAGTAGTTAAGAAGCGTTACCTGATATGAAAATCATTTCGTATTATTATTTTTCTTAAATCGCTTCTTAACGCTTGCAGAATCGCTTCCATTGTATATATTTTTTTAAGGCATGCGAAATCTTTCTTTTTCTTTTGATGAGATTCCTATATTTTTATTCAAGAGTGATATCTGCAATGCTACATTATCCGCAAACAATTCTTCAATGCATTAATCCTAGCATAACCAGGGGGGGGGATACGACCCGTAAATCCTTAAAAGTGGGAAAAAATGAAAAACATTGCATGAAAAAATATGACAAAATTTCTAATCCTTAGATCCTTAGTTAGGCACCCAGCAATATTATTTCCGAAAAAAAATTATATATTGAGAAAGAACTTTAACATGTTATTTAAATAGCGGTTCGTCCCCCCCCCCCCATTTCTCTCATGGTAAAGCGTGTGACAAAAAAAGTACCTTGGTTAAAAAAGTCATGTCCAGTACGACCTGTGTTGAAACAACAATTACCTGAGTACTAAATCGCTCGGTGTAGCAGCGACAACAATTGAGTTGTCACTAGAGTTATTGTTGTGCGCTGGCATGTTCCGATATCTGCGACCCACGCCGGGGTGTTCGCCGGGCTGGGACGATCGTAACTCCCGAGGACGAGGGGGCGGCGCCTGATTAGCCGCAATCACAAGGCGAATAAAGTGCCCGGGTAATGCCGACTGACATCCCAACATCGCTGTACGCTTGTACGTTCCCACAGCATGCAGTCGCTACTTTATGTGCTTGACGACTGATGTACTTTTTTATTATGGGGTACATCTTTAATGATAGCTTTACAAACCTGAAAGCTCTAGTATATGTGGGGTACATGGGGACAGCCATGACTTATCATGACTAATCATCTCAGATGTAGCTGAGGGAAATGTGGAAACCTCAGTCAGAATGAACGCTATTCTTTTTACAATGAACTGAAAGTTTACAAACTTGTACCTTCCAAAAGCCCATGCATGAGTTTCGTAGGTTCATCGGGAACTGGGTCTGCCGTTACCTATATAGCTATCATGGCATTTACCTAAGACTAAGGGAAATGTAGAAACCTCAGTCAGGATGTGCGCTAATCTTTTAAATTGTCAATGAAATGAATATGCAATTTTTCAAAACCACCATATATATATATTAATTAATAGAGTGGAAATTTGCAAGGATCAAGGGTTGGGAGAAGTGTGTTTTTAGTAAAAAAAATCACAAATGCAACTGTTAACCACGGCGTTGCTTGACTTTGGTGATCTGCCGAGAACCACTATACACTTCCGTATTGTAACGAACTAAGAAGATATATAGTTTGTATTAACAACAAATATGTTGCTTAGAATGTTAATTAAAGAAATCGACTAAAACATCAACTAATACAAGCTAGGACAGGTTGTTATTTAAAATATTGAGAAACTTTATGTATGACATTAAAAAAACACATTTATAACCAGTCACGAAATGTTCAAATAATTAAAAAAATAATTATTATAATTAAATAATTTCTCTAAAATAAAATAATTCACTATCTGCACGATGTTTGCGGTACTAACGGGATGTTCTATATATTCACCTGCTCTGGCCAATCACTTACACTTTAGCTTCTGGCAAGGTAAGCAAGTTCATATATAATTTTTTTTTTATAAATTCCATTTTAACTAATAAATAAATTAGCATTGAGGTAGGTTTGATATGTTGTCCTAGATGCGTTTGATGAAGTGCAGTTGCAGTTGCAGTGAACGCATCACGAGTTCGTGACTCACGACAATGCAGGTGACTTTCTCTGATCAATGGACGACAATGCAGCGTACAAGGACATTGCTATCTATGTGGAGTATCCGATATTTATTATTTGAACTTTAAGTACAACTAGCGACATCACGAATGTTTCTCACATTTGTCCCATAGAGCATACGTTTTTTTATATACATGAGCTGTCTGATCCGTATTAGACGAACACGTATTTAACGGATCCATATTAAAGACTTATTTAAACAAAAATCCGCATTCATCCAATGCGCTTTAATTATTCACGACGCTTGTTTCAAGCGTATCCAACGTTCAATACGGATCGAAAATTATCATGTAAACAGTTGATAAAACGGTTTTGTTGAAAACGCATCCATTGAATACGGATCCAAGAATATCATGTAAACGTACTGAGAGTCTCTTCTTTAAAAATTAACTGTCCATAATCATCCTTAATTTACATGTCTAAACCTGATCTTTTTACCTTTAAACCACATCTTATTTCCTCTTCGCTCAAAGCAAGGATGAAATGACGACAATATTTCCAACATTTCGTGACCAAGACGAGGAAAAAAGGACGGTATCTCGTCTTTTTTCCTCCTTTTGCTTCTAAAATGGAGCAACATTGGGAAGAATTAGACTAGAGGAGAGCAAATAAAAGATGAAATTTATATTTTAATTGGGGCGTATCAAACACAAACTCTATAATATAAAATAGAGAAATGTATTTATTAAAAAAAAAAGAGTTTATTTACGCGAAAAATAAAAATAAATAAAGATTAAAAAATCCCAGCTCATCATCGCAGTATTATATAATATATTCACAGCAAAAATTTTAAGAGCTTTCAATTTTTTTATTAGGTAAAACAACAAACATGGTTTTCATGGTTTCCTTAGTCATAAGCAGCTGCTGCGATGACACTTTATAAATATACCCGTAGGATCAAACTCCCATACCGATTTATTCCAACACGTGACATCAGGAAAGATTTGCCCCGGGGTGTACACCTGTCTCTCCCACGATTTCCCGGTAGCACTCGCCTGCATAATAGGACGTTGCACTCGCGTGACGTCACGGTGCCCTTGCTTTGTCGAGTCAGCAAGGACGCCATGAGATCCACCCTCATGTGAAATTACGAGCGCCGTGGGAGAAGCGCGGAATTAATTGGAATAAATTAAAATTACAAGCAATAAACTAATTACGTTTTACAAGTATGAGTTTTTGTCAAAGTAATTTTAATATTCTGAATTATAATATTTTAGCTGCATGATTTTTTATTACAGGACTTCGAGTTATATTTATATACCATATTAATTGTATTATAATACAAAAGTGTAGTAATATATTATACAGTATAAAATTATACCATAATTAATTACATGAATAGACAACAATTCTGTCTGTTTTTTAACAAATTTCGAAACTTTATCATAAAACCTTAATGACGTCATACAGTATATGTCATTTAACGTCTTTCCTTACCCTAGTTGAAAAATTACGTCTTCAACTCATTATTTACACGTCTAAACCTAATCTTTTTACCTCTAAAATACATCTTATTTCCTCTTCGCTCAAAGTGAGGATGAAACGAAGACAATATTTTTAACATTTCATGCTCAAGAAGAGGAAAAAATACGTAATATCGTCTTCTTCCCTCTTTTTTCCTCTAAAATAGTGCAAAAGAAGAGGAAATTAGACGAGAGGAGAGCTTAATAGCGAATAAAATATGAAATTTATTTCAACTCGGATATGTTGGCATGTTAAATATTTGTATGACTATGACGTCACAACATTTTACAGTATTATTTTAAGGGTGTTGGGATTTTTTTTTTTTAAACAAAGTGACCATAACTAGAGGTTCTGTATCCAAATATGCAATAAAAAAAAAGAACCATTGTGATAGAAAGTTGGCTGCGAGAAGATTTGGTACCATCAAAACGAGATTACGATCCGGACAATAATTTCGTTACGACCAATAATAAAGGATGAGATGGAGCTGATTATATTTTACAATTGGAGGGAGAGATTGAAAGATGAAGTTGGCACCAAAAGACGTGAGTTCATAAGAAAGGCCATCCAACAATAATAACAATAATATAAAAAACACGTGCATCTTTATATAATTTGTGCTGCATGAGATCATATCTACCAGCTGATTATACGCTGACGTGCCTCTGTGGTTAGACCACGTGACTTACACTCAAATTAGTACAAAATTACCACCGGAAGTTACTGAAAATGTCCTATACTTAAGTTAATATAACGTGAAAATTGTTAGTTTAGCGGTAAAAATGTGATTTTGAATTTGTTTGAAAATTTCCCGCTTAAGTTTGTTTACGTAATTTCTACTTCCGGTGATAAGTTACTTTGGTCTGAGTGTAGACGGCTTCCAGGGAAGGTGCGAAGAGTGGATAATGAGGGTGACAATGACACCGGCTGCCGGGCACGATGGAGAATTACCTCCTTGTCACGATCGCGTGGAGATCATCGACATCTTCTCGGACACGGCGATTTATGTAACAAGACACAGATTTATGTACCTACATCAGGTACTTTTGTTTAAAAATAGTCAAATTATGATTATATAACTGCATGATGATCACGCATCCATCACATTATATATTAAGGGCGGGATTCACGAAGCAGTTAGCCATGGGGTTCTAACCATGGACGTTTAACTAGGTGCTTTAACATAAACGTGGTTAATCTAAACGTGGTTACAAACCTGGCTAACTGCTTCGTGCATTGCACCCTATATTTCTAAGTATAGCTTCTTATCAACATTATATATAAAAAATAATCTGAACATTCTTTTTTACCTTTTATCCAAAAAACTTTATATTTTCACAGGGGTGAATTTATTAATCCTTATCATTGATCTCGTCTCTTTTCCATCGTATACCAAAATTTACTCATCCTATAATGTAATCAACGACATTGTACACTCGTCACCTTGGAAAATTTCCCCCTTTCAGCCTTGTTTATCACATGCTCTGTGATAGTATTACGGGACATGACGATTAATAAGGCTGCAAAGGGAAAAGGTACATTATTTTGATTATTAGACAGTCAAGACAATTATATTAACTTTATTTGGAGGGGACACGATTTCAACATCATTTACACATTTTACCTTGTAAGAAAATCGAAGTACTTGTTAGTGAAATTATGTGACCTGGGGTCATTGAACTCCACTTGCTGGGGGCGCACCAATCACAATTACGTCCGCTACCTCAGAATCCAAGTCAATTTAGGTCCATTTGCAATCGGAAAACTACCGAGATGAGCCGTTTTTTTGTGCGCGAATTTCACCGTAACGATAGGTAAATTGACTAAACGGTGGATGAAGCCAGTAGAGAAAAAATATTGGAGTATTGTAATGCTACATGAATTTTCATTAAAAAATAGCATTCCAATCTCTCTCTCCCTCTCTCTCTCTCTCTCTCTCTCTCTCTCTCTCTCTCTCTCTCTCTCTCTCTCTCTCTCTCTCTCTCTCTCTCTCTCTCTCTCTCTCTCTCTCTCTCTCTCTCTCTCTCTCTCTCTCTACATGTACTGTAAGTCACAGTGGGAGGTGTGGCGGAGTGCACTTGACCGGGTCTCGTCAAATCACTGAAGTCAAGCAACGCCGAGCGTGGTTAGTTGTTGGATGGGTGACCATTTTCAAAAAAAAAAAAAAAAAAGTTTCCCTGCACCCAGGGATAAATCGTTGCGCTTTTCCACTGTGTAACCTCTCCTGGCTTTGGACCATTGCACTTCCGGTTCATTGACAAAAGCTGATGTAGCGTCCATCCTGGCTGAGGTTTCCAAGTTTCCCTCAGCCGGGATGGTTTGCAAGGCTGTGGCCGCCCCCGTTCCATGGCAGAAGAGCCAGTGAAATGCTCAAGTTATATAGGGTTTTGGAAGGTTCAGGGTTACAAAGTAGTTTGTAATTATAGTAAGTAGAAGTACCCAATAAGTTTGGATTTAAAAAAAAAAGTCTCAAAATGATTTAGAGCATCTGAAATTATGATTAAACTTTATGAATGCTATTAAATTAAAATCCCCAACTTGTGCACCTAACTATAATAATTGTGTGACCAAAAACTAAGTGCCAATTAAATCAAGAGGAACCAAAAAGCTTGGGTGATTTATTTTAAAGTTAAGAACCAATAAATGTTAAGAAAAGAACTCACTTTTACAACACTATAATAAAAATCTTAATTTTTTATGTCTACTAGTGTGTTTTCTTTTAATTACAAAAACTTATCAGAAATTCAAGGTAGAAATTCACTTTTACTAACTTTTAGAGTATCATCACAAACAAGTTGAAATCTGTTTCCTAAAGTTCTCACTCATCGTGGGATCTAATTCCCCAAATTTAATTACAATGTAACATCTTTTCTCTTTTCAATCCGATTTTTTATATAGTGGTTTTCTTAAGCGCGTTTCAGCTAATTGACTTGGAGGTGTTTCTTTAATCAAACCTCTCAGGTCAGTCAGGCGTGAACGATCGTGAGCACCATTCAAAGGTCATGACCTTGACCTCAGGGTACACCCTGGCTGATGTGTCACTAAATTAGGGGATGTGACAGGAGGGAGAAAAAGAATTAAAACTGGGACACAGTTGCAGTATTAATTAAAACTAGTTAGCATATAAGATTGATTTTTAATGACAATAATTTATTTTAACGAGATTTTATAATTGTCGTGTTACATCAAGATTAAAGTTTGTAAAAGAAATTAAAATAAAATGAAGATTTTGTTCTCATCAAGTTAAAAAAACAAGAGAATTACATGAGCAATTAGTCATTTATGAAGCTCGTAGTAATTACGCGGGGAAAGATTAATTGTTGCGTCTGTAGTGTCACCCCAACATAACCAGATTATCTTTTTTTTAATGAAAGCGGCAGATTGCTTATATAAAAAATGTTGTCGTTTATTAAGCAGTTTGGAAGTATAAGTTACATATATACAGGGCGGTCTTATTATTAAAAAGTGAGGCCAAGAAATGAATCTGGTGGAATTGGTTATATATTTAATATATTTTAATAAATGTTTAAAATTGCGTTCTCTATACAGCTCTATTATATGTTGCTATTATATAGCTCTGTTTGAAAAATATTAAACTCCCTATTTATACAGCAAACAAAAAATATAATATATAATATACGAAAATAAGATTGAAAATAAACATGCACGTTATATGTGTAAAGAGAGAGAGAGAGAGAGAGAGAGAGAGAGAGAGAGAGAGAGAGAGAGAGAGAGAGAGAGAGAGATTTATGTCTAATGAACTTATATTGTTATAAGTTTATAAGTTATAAGCACCTTTTGAATAATAAAAAACTATATTATTTTGTATACTTCCCATTTTAATTTCAATTACAAAAGATATAATGTGTGGGCATACATGACCAAAATGATGTGTCAATTGCCCTAAAATACCAAAACCAATCAATAAGAAAAAAACTATGTAAAATATACTCATATTTCGTCCCTCGTCCGTAATAATGAGCTATCTGCTTACTACGATTTCTTTGCAATAATGTGCTATCTGCTATTTCAGGTAAACGCAACTATGAGCTGTATAATTGGTATAAAATGAAGCTCAAAATTGCGCTCACCTGAAATATAGCAGATATCTCATTATTCCGGACGAAAGACGATAATATATTTTATATATACAATAATTATTACACATGACATATAATAAAATTATATACATACTGTTTAATATTATGAGATTTATCAATTAAAAATTATAGTGTGTTCTATAAATTATTATTTATTTGATACATTCAGGATTCACACTCAGCTATGAAGGTGATAATTCGATTCTTCATACGTGACTCCAGATCTCACTACAACTATAGACTATAATGTAGTGTCATGCAAGCTACCTCATCTGGCCAGTGACTCACCACGCTATCTCCAATCAACAACGATGTTCCGTTGTAGCGGGGGTGGCAGTCACGTCCTCCTGCATGATGGTCACCAGGTATATAACGGTGCAGATCACGAGCTGCATGGAGTCACGACCGTCACGTCAGTCGTTATGTGGAGAATCAATCAATCAATCAATCAATCAATCAATCAATCAATCAATCAATCAATCAATCAATCAATCAATCAATCAATCAATCAATCAATCAATCAATCAATCAGCAAACAACACTCAACAAACAAACAAACAAACAAACAAACAAACAAACAAACAAACAAACAAACAAACAAACAAACAAACTGAACGTGCAGACCCAGCATTCCCACGTGCGCGGATTCCGGACGGGCAATTAAATTGACATTTTATTGTTGAGTCGCTGCAAATGGCCATCGATAAAGAAGGTCGTTTGATTTTGCTGTTTAATCTTTACCCGCAAAATTTAACTTGGCTCTTCACATTCCTTGCAAAAACCTGAATATTTACCAGATGTTTGGTAGTTAATGTTGTAAGACCAATAAGTAGCTATTATACGATGTTTTGTAGTTCATTCCACTCACTACGAATTCTTATGTTACAAAATATTGTAAACTATAAGTACAAACTGGAATTCTAAATTCCTTTTACATCACAAATCATGTTTGATCATAACAAATAATTACAAATATTCATAATTTTATAATAATACTTGTTTCAAAGAGTAATTAAAACTCATATGAAGTGATTACATAGCAATTACATCATACCAATTATAATCGATTCAAGAAGTTATATTGGAATTTTTTCCTCCGTGACACCCCGCCTGCCATCTAGCGGTAATTTCAAGCAACTATAACACGTACATCGATATTTTTCAATCGCACTTATTTACATACTGCTTGTACACAGATATTTGACATCCCCCTCACACTGTTCCCCCTCAACTAGCGGAGATACGCAGAGTGACTCACATTTGCATATTGCCTCTGGGGGGCGAGAGGGGGGGGGGTCTTTGATCTATGAGTGACATCTCCTGTTGCGTTTGACCCACAGCTATATACTGCATATGATTAGTAAATATATCGGTCACTCGTATGACAATGGAACTATATAGTAAATCAAGTTATAAAACATACTTTCTAATTTGTAAAAAAGGGGTAATGTCATTTAAATATTCTAGTTCACAGGATTATATTAGTCATACAGATTAACTTACATGCAAGTAAGCTTTTATTATTTACATGCACACGCAATATAATTATACCAAGTATTATAATTATAAAATATTATATTACAAAAGAAATATTTTTAAATAAAAGATAAAAAGCTAGAGAGAAAAATAATGTTATTTTTTAATTTTTATATCTATTTCCCTAAGCATTAAAACAAAAATTGAGTAAACATTAAAAGGGCTATTAATTATATGATAGCATCATAGGTGGCAACAATTATTCATTCATAATACATAAAAAATTAACATCAATAATAACACATTATACATTTAAGCAAACTGCTAAAAGATATACAATTAAAAGTAAACACAGTTATGCACACGTTATCTGTCGTGCGGTTATCTGCAGTCCATTGTTCTCGGTCCGAACTTGCCGCGGTCACCGCCTCATGTTTCCGCCGTGACGTCACGGCTCTAGTGTCATTTGTTTACTATTTCTAACAAAAAATATTTTCCCACGCAGGGGTAAATTGTTGTACGTGGTTCCCCTGGCTTTGGACTATTGCACTTTCGGTCCATTGAAAATTAAAAGCTGTAACGTCCATCCTGACTGAGGTTTTCACGTTTCCCTTAGTCACAGAAAAATATTAGGATGGAATGGCCATTCCTACTCAAAACGAGCCCGTGAAACTCTCAAGTTAGGGTTTCAGAAGTTTCGGGTCAGGGTTTTAAACTTTGTGCGTCATTAGCAAAGTAATGTTTCATAATGTAAAAAAAAGTGCATATCAGGGGGGGGGGGGCGAGAAAGAGAGTCGAGTTAAACAAAAGATTGGACACACAATTAAGTGCCTCCATTGACTATAGAATTAATAATTTCAGGATCCCTTAGGTCAATATCTGTATATCTCCTTTTCGATGGACATGAATAAAGTCATTATTTTAATTTTTTTTTTCTGAATTAGTGCATGGAGAAGCCATCAATATAATATATAATTATGAATTTGAAGATTTTCTTATATAATGAATGGAACAATTTTGGCTCAAAACCCATTCATATATTTCGCAATAATTCCAACCCCTCAAAACCAACCCTCGTGCATATCAAAAAAAGTATCCGAAAATATAATATTGTGGTATAGTGCATTTGTCGATGTTTTTGTTTGGGTACTGTAGACACGCAGACGAAAAAAGGTGTGTGTTATATTTTACCATTTTACCCCTCTTGTTCCTAAAGAGACATCATAGACAAAATACATGGCAAGTGGGGGTAGGTTCCCCCCTTACCCCACTCCCCATCATCGTATGACGACAGTTCTCGGAATTTAGCTATGCCACTGAGAAATTTTTTTCTGACAATAGTGAATTCACCTCAAAATTTTTATTGCATAAATGAATAGAGGGTACAAAGTTACATGCCACTGTTTTTTTTCAGATTTTTTTTAGATGATAGGAAATATTGTTATAAAAAATGTTATTTTTTTCACTAAGGCCTCTCTGTATTATACATTCAATATATTTAAAAAAAAGATTAGCATTATGCATCTGAAAAATCTGAAAAAAGTCAGAATAGCGTAAATTTGTATATCGTTGCTTCAAAATGCAAATCCCGTAAATATACAAAAAAAAATTGATTTAACTCTAAACCTAATCTCACTGGAACATAAGGGTCAAAGTTCTGTCAATTTTTTTGTAGTTACGTGATTTGCATTTTGAGGTGACGATATACTCTCAAACCAAATCTACAATAAAATTTGTGAAGTTGATTCTACACTAAAATTGAAGTTATCATTGAAACTGCATTACTTTATTCTATACGTACAAACTTGAGGACGTGTATATTAATTTACGAGATGGTCGGTCATTGCTTGCGTGTCCCCTCACGCTCCGAGTACCTCACGCCACACACGGCGGTGACCGTCTCTTCACGCTCATTAATTTATTTTAGAGTGCGAGCATGACCTCACAGACGACACTTCAAAAATTTATTACTTTTTTATGTATTACCTCTGTACACGGAACAAGCACTGTCAGCTCGTATTATGAGAAAAATGAAGTCAGTATCTTCTAAATTTTATTACAGGTATAATTAGAGGTGAAATGATAACAAAATAATAATTATAATTACCCCTTTTCTTTAGTTTATTGTGTATTTTTCTTATAGGAGTTATTGTTGACTTTAGTGCTTTGGTTTGTAACTTTTGCTAAATAAATAATAATTTGAATAAAGTGTTAATATTTATGGTGTATATTTTATATTAAAATGAGAAATGTAAAACGATTAAAACGTATACAAAAACTATTTCTCTCATGCAGTTAACAAAAGTTCAATAAAATTATAAAGTAAGGAAGACACCAAAACAACCAAGAATAAATAACTCTGCAATAGGCGCTTAAAAGTAAGGTAACACGCCCAATGTTAAAAACAAATTCACACAAATTATGAAATATATCTTAAAATAAATGTTCTCGATCTACATCCCCTATCAGTAGCCAAAATATCAGGTATGTATACAAATTTGATCTAGTTTTCGAGTTATGAATTTTTAAAGTTGACTAATTTAATAAGGAAAAATGGGACTTCCATGTTAAATTATTCAACTTTAAAAATTCATTATATCTCAAAAACTAGATCGAATTTGTATACCTGATATTTTAGCTACTGATAGGGGATGTACAGGAGAACATTTTGTTATGTTTCATAATTTTCATGTGTGGAATTTTTTTTTTTAACATTGAACATATTACCTTATCCTTAAATGTGCTTATTTTTTCTCAGTGTAGATATTACGATCGGTTGGTAAAAAGCACGCAATTCAAGAATTTAAGAACTCATTATCTCCGTTTCGTTACACAGGAATAATAAAATATTTTAATTTGATATAAAAAGAGATGAGACTCTGATAAAGCGATATAGTCGAGGTAGAAAATTATTGCATTTATTTTGTCATTACACAACTTTAATTGTGTGATGAGCACCTGATATCAGTCCGACACTAATTTCCAACGTCGTTCTGTTTTTTATAGACCTGCTTGTATAATTCTGACGTGAAGTTTAATTTATGGAAATGATCAACACAAACATTTGCTTAATGTGAAAAGAAAAAAAAAGATCGTCGCTTGGTTTGACTCAGAATCGAAATTGAGACTACATTGTCAAATAAAATATAAGAAATAATTTAAAAAACAATATTTTGTTGATTTGTATATCGTCCCTTTGTAACGGAATATTTTTTTTTTATTTTTTTTTTATTGGTCATATTTTAATTTACAAGATCAGCCATCTGATCTTGTAATCTTGTAATGAGCTATCTGCCTATACCAATTAATGATAATGAGCTGTATATTATTTTAAGTAAGCGTAATTATGAGCTGTAAATCAATATTAAATAAAGGTAATAATTGCGCTCACATGAAATAGCAGATAACTCATTATTGCAACGAGATCATGGTGCAGATAGCTCGTTATTCCGGACGAGGGACGATAATAGTAATTACGAAGTATAAAAATGCGCTTGAAAAACAAACTGTTGCATGGCACTGTTATTTTTAAATTTTAGTAAATTTATGGAGTACAATAATATTTTTTAAATATTAAATATATTTTTTAATAAATGTATTTAATTTACTATATTATGTAAAGTGAAACAGTATGGAAAAAGCTTCATTGATAGTTATTACCCCGTTAATTACGTAAAACAATTACATTTTATTTCCACCTAGGTAATTTTATGACAACTGATGATGTATAATAAGTTAACATAATAGTTATACTCTGTGTTTATTTTTTTATATATTCTGTTGAAAGTAATAGAAAAATATTACATACAATTTTCTTATATAGTAGGACCGTATTCTTTACTATATGATAGGACTTAAAATTTTCAACTATCACTTTTGTGATTATGTAATTATTAAACAAGTCTCTCTGCATATTATATGATATGAAAATTATACAAGTATAATAAAAATTCCTATATGCATACCATCGATTAAGAATCTGCCTTGGACGCATGGTGTATATAAGCCTTGGATTGGAGATTCAGTCTTATCAGACTAGAAAATAAAGTTCTAATGGCAAACTTTCATAAAAAAATTTAATATAAATTTGGATATAACATGCAGTGCTTTGATTTTTCTATTATATATTTTTTTTTAGATTTTCTCGAACCCTTTAATTAACGTCCTCAAATCTAGGGGAAAGATGCTGTGAGGTTATTCTCACGCAACATCTCCCCTATGCTTTCATGTTAAATGTTTGCATGACTATGACGTCACAGCGTTTTGCAATATATTTTCAGTTTGTCAGAGGGTTCAAAAAAATAATAATAATATGCAAATTTAGAATTTTCATGAAAATTGTCCATCGCACCAAATTTCCTGCATGTATTTCTCCTTAAAGTACAGCTTTGGACATCACAATTTTTTTACTCCTGCTTTGTTTGCAGACGTTATACTATAACGCAGTCTATGTGGAGGTGTGGTGAACCAATTTTTTTTTTGATATTGATAGACTAGGTGCTCTTCTTACATCTCCCAAAATTGCAAATCTGCATCTCATTTCCAATATTTGAGCTGCCCCTAGTTGAAAAATTACGTCTTCAACTCATGCTTTACACATCTAAACCAAATATTATATGTCTAAACCTAATATTTCCCCCTCTAAAACACATTTTATTTCATCTTTGCTCAAAGTGAGGATAAAATGAAGGCATGGACGCGATTCACGAAGAAGTTAGCCAGGTTTCTAACCACGTTCAACTAAGGTGGCTTAACACGTAACACAGGTTATAGTTAAATGTGGTTAAACTAAACGTGGTTAGAAACTTGTGGCTAATTAACTGCTTCGTGAATCGCACCCAATTTTTCTGTAATTGTATGCTCAAGAAGAGAAAAAAAGACGTGTTCCTCGTCTTTTTCCTTCTTTTTTCCTCTAAAATAAGAGAAAATTCGACGAGTAGAGAACTAAATATGAGAATGAAAGATGGAATTTATTTCAACTCAGGGCAGCTCTCTAGCAAGTGAGGCAGGTGTTCATGGTGTCTAGAGGTGACCACACCGATCACCGATGGTTCTCCACAGTGTGATGATGATGCCGTGAGCGTCCTTTGTTGGTCCCCCAAACAATGCAGTGACCGCTGAAAGAAGTGTGTGACCTCATACAGCTGATTTTATCCTGCCTATAATTTCCTTCATCTCTACCTGTTTTTTTTTTTGTCTCAGTGGAAACTACTTAAATCAGAATTCATAATGACGAACAAGAAACAAAATTCTCTACTCGTTTTTGCAGTTAAAAAGATTTTATGCAAAGATTATTTATTATTATAAAAATTTATAATATAAAATTATTATTTTTTATTCTTTCTCATAGATTGCTTGTTGATAAATTTTTTTGTCTATGGTGCATTATGACTTATACTCCTGGGATTTCTTTGTTAAATTTTTAGATGGCTTTTAATTTATATTTTATATTTACAAGACATTTTTTTTTCTCATACAAAAAAATTATAAATATTCACATTCGGTTCATCTTCTTTTAGTAATTGTTATAGTCAAATTGTTGTTAAATACTTCACACATTTTATTAAAAAAATAAATATCCCAAGAAATTGTCTTATCTTTGTGAAATATATAAAAATATACAATTTCAAATCTGTCGTTAGTTTTAGATCAAGATATTTTCTAAATTTTCGTATCCCATAAATTTTAAGTTTATTAGCCCTTCAATAAAGAACAGTTAGAGTCGTCGTGCATAAATTAATGCAGTCAGGAATATAATTATTATTATTATACGTATTCAGTTACCAACGGTAGATTACACATTAGTAATAACACATTGTTGAACATGCACATATTATACAGCTTCAATTTATTCATGATTATCAAGCAATTAATATATTGTAAGCATTGGTGAGTGTAGCCAGTTACTATACGATACAATTTTTCATTACAAAAAAACTTTAACTCCATTTGTATGTATGGAAATGAAATTTTCTTGTAAGAAAAAATTGAATCGTGTAATACTAACCTTATGGATGATCTGCATTATAAAAAAAAATTATATTGGATATTATATTCATTCCTTCATTTATAGCATAACGCCATATCCCTTACGGGGTAAGTCAGCAACCTTATTACCTGGATCGTCGATGTCCAAGGCAATTTTTCTTTGCTTATTTTTTTTTGAACATATAGGTTGTACAGTACATATAGGTTAAGTACCTTTATTCTTATATACACCAATGAGTAAGAAAAAACAGGTTGGTTGCCCCCCCCCCCCCCTTTGAGAGGTATCGACATATCGTAGTGGGGAACCTGACAGCTCCTTACGTGACAAAATTCCCGCTGGACTTTTAAAAAATTTCAAGCACTTGTGACAATATTTGTAATCCTTTATATTTAGAGATGTCTCAACTATATGGACTATATCGGTGACCCCAGCAGTATGGCCATGTCCCGACCATGCCGTGAATCAGTGACACTGGGTCTCAGATCACCTGAGGAAGAGAGCGGTCGACTCTCAAAACGTCATGAAGTGTATAGTAAAAGCAAAGATTTTATAGTGTAATGTAAGCTCTTTGGTAAAAGTGATCTTATATAGTGACGTGCGTATGGACATGTCTCGACCATATATGTGCACCGTGAATCAGTGACACAATTGGTGACCCCCTCTATTTATCGTCTCTAGCCTGGAATAATGAGCTATCTGCTATTTCAGGTGAGCGTAATTATGAGCTGTAAATCGATATAACTGCGCTCACCTGAAATAGCAGATAGCTCATTTTTGCAACGATTTCATGGTAGGCAGATAGCTCATTATTCCGGACGACAGACGATATATAGAACTGTCCGGACACTACTATATAGTCCCCAGACTGCAAGACCAGCACGACCATGTGCACCGTGTAGAGCCGCCTGCACTGCTGTGTGTCGCGTCCCACACGGACCATGTCTGGCACGGAGCGGGCAGGTGCAGCAAACAAGGAAGCAATGTCAGACCTAATTTAAAATACCGCCTCCTTACAATGTTACCAACTTTTTGTGTCTACCTCGATTCTGAATTTTATTAAAGCAACTTCATTATGTATTGATTTGTTAATAATAAAACATCTTATTTATAAAGAAAATTGTACTTTATTCAACTCTATAACGTTTCTTTTTAACATCATGCTAAAATATTTTTTTTTTTGCAAATTATAAACATGTTTTATATATGTATTATTTTTTAAATAAATTTTAAAACCTTTTGAATTTGTTTAAAAAAAACTCAGGTTGTATTATCAATTATATTTAAGTTCATTCATATTTTTAATTTACTTATAATAAATATAAAAAAATACAAAAAAGTTTTTGTACAAATTTATAAGATGTCCTCACTCTATCATAACACAAAAGTTACATCTTGAAAAGGTTGAGCATGACAGGCAATATTCTTTATTAGTTTACACAATTTAGTAATATAATAATGTTTTGTCGCCGTATTATCATGATAGCGAGTTTATATTATAATAAAAAACATTTTTTAACCTTTTACATATAAAAATTACCTTGCTGTCGTATCTCACGGAGCGACACACTAATTTAAATATAAATTGCCTTGCGAAATACACCGCCGTGTGTCCTATATTTATATACCTGAGGAGGTGACATCATCTTGTGATGACGTCATCATAACCCAGGTGGCTCGCGACTAATTGGACACCCCGGGGGGGGGGGGGGCGTGATTTAATTGTATGACAACTAAACAGTATGAACTTGCCATTAAAATGTGATATGATATTGAAATTAATTTGGATTAAATCTTAGATTTTACGCGTCAAAATAATAACAACAAATCCCAGTTTAAAGAATGCACTTTTACACCATAAAAGCCTTTCAGTATTGCAAATTTGAGGGACGAGAAAATATATATAATATTTTTTCAAATATATAATTATATCAGTATGTATATACTGCTTTTTCAATATATAATTTAATGAAAACAATCATTCCATCCTATATCTATATATTTATATTATATTATACTGTATATAATTTATATATAATATATAATTAATATTATCATATTGAGTATTAAAATAGGAGCTATAATATATCATTTGAAAAAAATAATATTATAAGTAAAAAATATATCACTTTTTTCTGGTGTCTCAAATTTGCAATATATTGAAAGGCTTTTAAGTTTTAATAGTGCATTTCTTATAGCTGGGATATATTGTTATTTTTATACTAGTTATTGTTATTAACTTATTATTTTGATACGTATATCTAAAATTTCAATATCATCACTTTTTTAAAAGGCTAGTTCATATATACTTTGAGCGCGCGTGCCCAAAACTAAGACAATCCACTGATCGAATTACTGAGATAATGTAGCCGCAGGTACACATTTTTTCCAACACCTCGATGACCTCTAGCGCCCCCCTGAAGCGCCACCGCGGGGCGCCAGGTGACAGCGACGAATGACACGAGCGAAGTTACGGGACCCGAGGATTGTTCCGCATACTCATGAGAACAAGTCAAGGCCCGCTGGCGAACAAATAAAAAACTAAATGAGCTATTAAATACTGGGCCACATGTTGTAATAAAGTGTACCGAGATTTGAGAGAATTTAAATGCCTTATTTTTTTATAGTTAATTAAATATGACATGGTTAGAAGGATATCACGATTGTGTTTAAAGTAAGGTACTTAAGTTTGGAGTACAGTTAAACTTTGTGTGCTCACCTGCCATCAAATAAAAGTAAAACTTTTGCAGGATCAGCTGATGTATGTTGCACGTATTTCATTTTTTAAAGGACGGAACGAGGAAATCAAAATATGTCGTAAGCTCAAAACTTTATTAAATTGTTTATATGCACCCTTAATAAATAATAGCTATTTGTAGCTGTTATACCTCCGGCTATTCAACTTCTTCTGAGCCATGTAGAGTTAGGTTGTCGTTGAAAGTTGATTTAAAGCAGTCTCATCTCAACGTATGACAAAATTCACAAAAAAAAATAGTGGTTTGTGTCACATGTAAATTATATTTTACGTTGCATGAAAATACGAGAAGAGAATAATTATTTCACTGCAAATACTGTAAAGATTTAATTATATTATAGTTGACAAATTACGTCTAAACCTAACCTTTTTACCTCTAAAACACATCTTATTTCCTCCTCGCTCAAAGTGAGGATGAAATGAAGACAACATTTCTTACATTTTATATACTCAATAAGAGAAAAAAATACGTAATCTCGTCTTATTCTCTCTTTTGTTCACTTTTTTACACCAACTTGTATACCTTGCATGAAAAACTATTTTAGTCTACGTATTCCACCTAACCAATTCCACATTCAGTCAGTACATCTTGCATAACATATTGAAGTTATTAATCTGGCACCATATTGAAATCTGCGATACAATATATTACACGATATAATTCATTATTTCTCAATACATTGGTCTACGATTTTCTCTGCATGGGCTGTCTCGTATGACAAAGTGCTGGCCGGACTCTGTAATTACGGCGGCGTGACCGAGTGAGACACAAAAACCGAGATATGACCTAGAACAATTAATAACAGCTAACGGTACGACAATGCACGCTCGTTAGTGACCCCCCAGCCCGACTAGTCGTGACACGCTCAAAGATCGTTCATTACCGACTGACGTGGTGGCTAATTGAATCCTCCTCGATCTGCAGCACGCACCTTCAACAAACTGGAGCGATTGTGCAACGTTTGTATCATATTTGATATCTTGCATGGTAGGTGTGTGATGGAAATTCTTCAATACGTTTTAATTGCATATTTGGACAGAGGACTTCCAGTTATGTTAAAAGCAATTTTTTTCAGATATTATTATTATTTTTTTTTTAAACCTTTAAAGGCGGATTCAGATGGCAACAACGGCGATGCGATGCGATTTTGTCACACAAGCTGTGAAATCCTATGCAGAGAGCAAATTCGCCAGGTTGCGGCAGTGAAATCGCGCTAATTGCGATGCTTTTTGTTTTAATCGCTAAATATGGACACCAATGGATGTCACAGCAAGTGAGCATTATTCGCGTCGTATCGCATGGTAAAAATCGCCATGTGAATCCACCTTAACACTCTTAAATTCGTGCAAAAATGCTGTGAAGTCATAGTAATGCAAATATTTAACATGCAAGCCTAGGAACAGACGTTGCATGACCATGACGTCATTTCGATTCCATTTTGGTAGTGATAGAAATAAAAAAGTTTTGGAAAAAAATTACAATACATAAAAATCGACGTCCTCTTTGTGCAATACCAATGAAAATAAATTGGTTCATTTATTACATGTGACACCATATAGGACCGTCTCTTACAAAACAGGATATATGTGAAACACTTACCAAAGAGGGATGATTGACCCCTACCCCTAAATTACTTAAAAAAACATGGAAAATTCACCACCCTCCACCGTTGACATCCCTCCCCCTACACATATACAAAATTAAAAGTGCAGACCCCCCCCCCCCCCTCCATGTCTGGATACTTTGACCGCTAATACCAAAGTTGAAGACAGCATTAATTAAGACGTTAGTTCAATGTAAGTGTCCGAAGTTTGTAACGTCGTTCAAGTGTCCGGTGATCTGATTAATCAGCTGATTGGTAGCTTGTGAGAGACCACAGGGGCATGCAGCTCACGTCCGCACAGCAGCAGAGTGCACGTAACTGCATTAGAGGTGCTCAGATGTGCAGACTGCAGCATGCACCCAAGTATGGTCAGAATGCTTGCATCTATATCGGAGAGGGGGGAATCTGTAGTTTGGGCAGACATCACCAATAATCTAGATCAATTAAACAAGTAATTTTTCTTCTTGTACCTCGCTTTTGTACGGAATATCTCATATGGTTCCCGATGACACTTTGGAAAAGAAAACAGTGCACCTGCTTAAATTAGTGTTCGTTGAATTCTTACAGAAGATTCTGTACTAACAAATTAGGTTTTAGGTTTTTACTTAGCAGCTCACAAATGATAATTTACTGATGAACATTATCAAAAGATTGATTCGCTGAAAGGTGAAGATTAAGACTTTTATTTGAAACAATTAATTAGCGTGTAATTAAATTCATGTTTTCACGTTGTCCAGAACCGAATGCAAATTTGAGATTAAATTACCTTAGTAAAAAAACTGGTCTGACAAAATCAAATACTGCATTGTGAGAATTAGATCGGAAGCAATAAATATTTTATATGAATAAATTTTGATTTTTATCTTTTATATTTTTACAAAAAAATATTTCATTAACATTTTAAAATGTCACTAAGTCATATGAAAATTAAATTAACATTATAATTTAAGTTATACGACAAGATGATATTCATTAAAATAATATTTACATTAAGGAACATTTCATTTTAATTAAAACTCGATTTATTCACAAATAAAATGTTATGTATATAAAGAAGCTGCACTTCACAAACCGGTTATCTGAATATCGTACCAGCACGTTCGCACGCTCATGCCAAGTTTGTACCGTCCAAACTCAGTGCTACTTTGAATCCCCGACATTGCTGTTTATCATTGGGTGCAACTGTGAAGAGTCGTTGACCATTTTCACTGAGGTTTCCACGCTCCCTTATTGTGCTCAAACTTATATAGTGACACAAGGATCTGAGTTTTAACACCTGGGTGGCACTGCTGTTTATTTACCATTGGGTGCAATGTTGTTGAGCGTTGTTGTATCGACCATTTTGACTGAGGTTTCCACGTTCCTTCATTGTGCTAAAAAAATCTGAGAGCTTACAATGCGACAAGGAACTGAATTTGACCCCCCGAGCAGCGAGCAGCACTGCTTATATATAAATATTATAAATATAAATATATTTATATACCATTGGGTGTTGTTACCGACCATTTGAATTGAGGTTTCCACGTTTCTTTATTGTATATATACTAAAATTTTTACAACTTCTTCTTGAATACTTCGTTTAGTGATGTTAAGCGTGCACGTTTTTTGTGGTACTTGAGTAGTTCTGATACTTAAATCCATCATATAAATGCACTTTTCTGACGACAAAGGTGCTGCAAAGAGTGTTTAGGCATACCTCATTTAAACGTGCTCTGATAGAAATAGTGATGCAAGATCATTGAATACTAAAGTAACTCGAGTAAACACAATCTAGATTTAATGTAAAAGTTCTCACACTTAAGTAGCCCGTGTAAACGGGTCCTGTGGTGACGCAATCTCAAGTGCCGGACATGTCACGTCTGGTCCACACACAGCTGTCGTGACTGTGCGAATGTGTCACCATCCCGGAACTGATGACAATAGTAGAGGACTAACCACAGCTAATCATAAAAGATAATATATAAAGTCATCTTTATGAGTTATGAAGTCACGGACAATTGTCACCTGCATATTTGTGAAATGGTATAACGGCTGATTGAAGATTACGTCAGTGTGGGATAAAATAATGTCACCGAGTGATACCACTATCTCCATCTCCTAACAGACCGTGACGGGAGAATTCCACGAAGAAGATCATCTGCACAGAGCGAGATGCAAGCCATCAAACGTTGCCATTACTTGCAGCGTGTTTTGTTTCTTTCAGATCGCAGATATACAAACTTTAACGAAGCTGCCAGTCTTGGACACCTGTGAGGTACAATGTTAACCTGGGAAATTGTCTGTAACTTGTTGTAATTAAAGAAAACATTTGTTTATAGCGTTTACTATAGAAACATAAATATAAAGATAACATTCTGTAAAAATAAATATGTATAAATTTATAAAATATAATATAAAAGTGATATTCAGTTCTTTTTAAACCATAATTAATGTATAACCTTATAGTTGGAAAAATTACATTTTCAACTCATCTTTTGCACGTCTAAACCTAATCTTATTACCTCTAAAACACATCTTTTTTTTCTCTTCGCTCAAAGTGAGGATGAAATGGAGACAACATTTCTAACATTTTATGCTCAAGAAGAGAGAAAAAGATGTAATATCGTATTTTTTCCTCTAAAATGGCGTAAAATAAGAAGAAATTAGACGAGGAGAGAATAATAGCGAATAAAAGATTAAATTTATTTTCAAGCAATTATTGGCACAAAATTATACATATATTCGTTGTTTATCCAAAATTTATATTTATACAAAACAGAAAATTTCGAGCTGAAATATTATTTACATAAATTGTGTTCCACCTATTTTTTAGTTGACACCAGTCAAAATATCAGAAGATAATAACACAAATTATACTCAAATCACGAGGCATGGAATGTTAAAATACACCAGGCAAATTACCATGGTAGCGTTTTTGAGGTAAAAAAACGTATAATTTGGGTGCCCGCAGCCAAACGTTTTTGTCCGCGATGTTTAACGACACGTCTCCTGATGACAATTAAGTAATATCTGGAGAGACCGTCGTGAAACTTGACCGTGTGAGACGCGACATTCCCGGCATTCTCTCGCACGTGCCATGGACGTACCGGGAGTAGAGACGCAATCCTCTCTAAGACTAATCGCAGACAGAATCGCATGATTTCGCAGCGTATGATAAAAAAATTAAGAAACTATGCGATCAGGTATATGCGCGCGCACACAGCTTCGCATGGTATGGTATGACATCGTAAGTTTCTCATTTAGAACCGGTTCTAAATTTTTATTATAGGAAGTCATACGATACCATACCATACGATGCGAAGTCTGTCTGCGACCCCCCTAACTCTGCAAAATTTGCTGATCTTTGCTAATAAATGATTAAAGGGGGGGAAGAGAAAGCAGGGGGGGTCAATACGACCCGTAAATATTTTAAAGCTGGAGAAAGGTGTGTAAAACATTTCCCAAAAAATTCTGAAAAAAATTGTAATCGTTAGTTAGTCACCTAGCAATATATTTATGGAAAAAAAAAGGAAAAAAAAAAGTTTTAAAATGTTATTTAAATAGATGTTCGTTTCGCCCCCCCCCCCCCATCCCCCCTGGTAAATTGTGTGACAAAAAAGTGTCTTGGTAATGCTAGGGTTAATGTTCCGGTGTAGTCAACCAAAATATAAAATTATTTGTCATGCATGTGCCAGAAGTGAATGAATGATCGGATGAAATACAAATGTAAAATGACCGTGTATATCTACCCGATTTGTGGTGCGTATCAGGTAACATATCCAAGAGACCTGCAATATATACACCTCTGGAGAGCACGAACTTTACTCCTGCCTCACTTGCTAAAGCTGCAGCTCCACATAAGATGTCCATGCATGTTTCTAAATCTTTCTATAATCCAATATGCGGTGGTGCACACTTAAGAATCTCCCCGATATGTAGTTTTTATATAGTCCCTCGTCCAGTATAATAAGCTATCTATCAACCATGATTTCGTTACAATAATGAGCTATCTGCATGCTATTTGAGGTGAGCGTAATTAATAATGAGCTCTGTTATTTTGATACTTATTAACATAGCCATAAAATAACAGAACTCATAGCTGCGCTCACCTGAAAAAGCAGATAGCTCATTATTGCAACGAGATCATGGTTGATAGATAGCTCATTATTCTTGAGGAGGGATGATATCCAAGTGAGATCTAGCTGCAGTATATCCATGGTAGCTGCGGCGTCCACAGAGCGGTGTAATCACGGATCGCCCGGGGCTAGAATACCTCTGACAATGTCGCGACGATCATGATTACAGGTCTGCGGTCTCTCCTCAATCTAGCCTCGGGCGTCACATCTTCTGGTTGTCGCCAGGTAGCAGCAGACCAAATTAAGCCCGACTTACTACGCATGTACCTGTTCTGGCTTATGTATATTAATAATAACATACACCTGGATAAGCACAGTTACACAACTGATATAAAAATGGAAATAAGTATGCACTTTAATAGCTATAAATATTATAAAGCGCATGACCAATGCAATTTATATATATTTTTGTTTTGTAGACTTGTATACTCGTCGCCTTGGAAAATTTCCAACTTGCAGCCATGCCCTTTATGTTATTTTTACGGGGCATGGTGATTAACAAGGCTGTAAACAAGGGAAATTTTCTGAGGCGACAACTTTACATTTTCAATTTGTTTACCGGTTCTCTTACCTTAATATATACAATAATATATAAGTTATTCTATTACAGCATTTTTACTAATGTTCTTTTATTCTTTGCTTAATTGGTGATGTGTTTTATAATAAGGAAAAATACATCTATTTTTTACCATGCAAGCATATTACTTTATTTGTACTTCAGAAAATTTCCCTTTGCGGTCTTGTTGCATGGCCCGTAAGAATAACACAGGGCTGTATGGTGATTAACAAGGCTGCAAGTGGGAAATTTTCCAAGGCAAAAAGTGTACTTTTTAGGGGGGTCGCAGACAGACTTTTATTTCTACGATCGTAAGCTTATGATCGTACGTTTCTCATTTAGAACCGGTTCTAAATTTTTTATCATACGACAGCATACGATACGAAGCTGTGTGCGCGCGCCCAGCTGATCGCATAGGTTCTTATTTTTTTTATCATACGCGGCGAAATCATGAGATTCTGTCTGCATTGATATAAATGTATTCAAAAGAATTATAATATTTTCATTTTTTTCTCCCATGGTATACTTTTTTATTATTTAACAATTTTCTAAATTAATTTACGACTATTTTTAGCAATTATTTTAAAAGGATATATTATATTTTTTTTTTACATAAGATAATTTTAAGAATGTAAAATTTTTTCTTCCGCATTTTACTACCGTCTTCTCTTCGGTTGACGAGACATATTTAACGACTTAAAGGGGCGTGGTTATCACGGGTGGACAGCAGTAACAAGTTGTTGCACTCTTGCGTGCCAGTAATTAAAAACACATCTAAGATGACCATCAATATGATGTCAATGAACTCAATGTGTCCTCATGTCACACATGGACTCATATAAAAACAATAGAATTGTCCATTATAATTTTGGACAGTTAAAACTATGAACAGTTACAAGTGACAAATGTCGGAGATGACCCCTTGGGATGCTGATGGTCGTTCAACTCACGCGATCTTCTGGTGCGTGGAGAGTAATTAGACATCACACACACTGGCCATCACACGCCACAGACATGGCACGCTACTCTACCTTGAAATGCATTTTTTATGAGCAAAAACCTATTATTATAACGTTACTGTGTATTACTTTGCGGTAAAAATGTGATGAAGTGATTTTTTTTTTATATAAAAATATTATCTACTGATTTTTATAATTATTTTTTAACAATTATTAATTAAATTAAATTAGTAATATATTTAAATACATGTTTTTTTGATACTATAATAATAAATCAACTAGTATAATAGCAGATGTATATATACTAATAATAAAGAAATATAACATGTCCCATTAAAAAGAAATGAATTAAAAAGAGACGTTTTATGATGTCGAGGTCCTGAATTTGCATGCGAGGGTGGGCAGGTGACGGAAGTGTTATCTGGACATTGTGACTCAGATGACCATCACTCACTCGCTATCTCCACCTGCCTGATGGTCATCCCACCATATGTCGGCGTGTTATCACAGAACACCTTCACTCAATGTAAATTTTCAATGCATAAAGGACCTCGAGGTATGTATTGTCAATTTTGTTCCAGTTTTTTGGATTTTTTAACATCTCGTGTTACGCTGTGACGTCATAGTCATGCAAATATTTAACATGCAAGCATAGGAAAAGATGTTGCATGACTATGACGTCACAGCACGTTTCCATTTGATTGAAGAGTGTTTAAAAATTCTAAAAATATGACAATGATAAATAACTCAATAAGATACTTTATCCAAAATTACATGTAGTAAAAAAATATTCATGCATTTTGTCAAAATGCAGGTATAACAAAATACTGCAATATATCGAACGTCAAAAGAAAAGTACATTGTACAGAATTCCAAGTAGCTACAAATGAATATAAACATTATTAAGCATAATCAGCTTAAGCATAGTATTTTTTATTATATTATATTATATGGCATAATGTTTGAAGTCCATCCACTAAAGAAATTAATGTTGATGATTGATTGGTTGATATTTTGGGGCAATTGACACATTTTGGTCATGTATGCCCCCTAATAAATAAATGTTCAGTTAATAATGTCTCCAATATATTACATTACAACAATTGGAGAGACCTCTCTTAGTTAAAAAATTACGTCTTCAACTCATCTTTTGCACGTCAAAACGTTATCTTTTATACTTCTAAAACACATCTTATTTCTTCTTCGCTCAAAGTGAGGATGAAATGAAGAAAATATTTTTATATTTTATGTTCAAGAAGAGGATAGAAGACGTAATTTCGTCTTTTACACCTCTTTTTTTCTGTAAATTGGTGCAAAAGAAGAGGAAATTAGACGAGAGAAGAGATTAATAGTGAAGAAAAGATGAAATTTATTTAAACTCGGTAAGTAATTGACTCTGTTGTTACGCCGAATTAAGCGGACTCTACATACACATATACTGTGGCACAAGTCGTCACGTAGCCACCAAAGTGTGGGTCATCACTCATGTCACTTTTACGTTCCGCAAAGTCATTAAAAATTTGTCTCCACCCACCAGCAAGTTGACTTTAATGTTCACTACATAAAAAAGATGAGGATCTACAAACATGTTCATAATTTTATATTACACATTGTTTATACATGCAAGACAAAGGACAATTTAGTGTCGTAATGATTATTGATGGCCGGTCCGTCGTAACGGGATCTGTGACGTCATTGGTGCTCGGGGCCATAACAGCTGGCGACACCTACCTTGATGGTCCACCTACATGCGTGGACAAGTCAACGTGCCTTTTAAATTACTTGATGTAAATCTGATGCAAATAAATGTTTGATCTTCGTTTGTTGTGATATTTGAAACATACTGCAGTTGGACTAGGAGGTACATTATTATTTATTAGTAATAAAAGGCCCATACTGTTCTCTCGTAGGTATAGTAACAGTGTAATATGCATAATTATGTTTGGCACATAGTGTGCAGATATAGGCATGGACTCTTATATATAGCTAGCTGCACACGCTGTTACAGAGCTATATAGAGCTCTATCATCAGTAGCAATTGCAGCTAATAGATATACGAAGTCCGTGCCTATTATATCTGCACAACTGTATGCCTAACATATGTACAGTATATTCAGTATATATATACGTTTACATGATGATCTTGGATCCATATTCGATGGATAAGTTTTCAACAAAACCGTTTTTATCAACTGTTTATATGATAATTTTCGATCCGTATTGAACGTTGGATACACATTGAAACAAGCGTTATGAATAATTAAAGCACATTGGATGAATGTGGATCAAATACCCCTGTTTACATGAGTCTTTAATACGTTTTCCGTTAAATACGTGTTCGTCTAATACGGATCAGACAGCTCATGTAAACGTATATACTGACTGTACCTGTTTACGAGACGACGACAGTATGGGCCTTTTATTGCTACCAGAGAATACATTATATGTATATACTTAACTGATGTTAATTCTTTGTTACTATATACTTACATTCACAAATTTTTATACATTATATTATCCTCTATATAGTAATTTTTTAGTGTTTTGAGTACTTAATAGACATTATATACGTCTAGTACTAAAAATTTCTAAAAACAAAAATCTCTGCTAATTCTTTTATATAATAATTATATGCTGCATAAATTATCTCATATAATTATATACTACCTATATTGGAGCTGCTTATGTAATATTAAGCTAGATGAGACAAGCGTCTAAAGAATATTTTTATCTGAGCCCACGCCTGCATAGACTGCACAACACAAAGAAGACAGAAGTTTCTATACTGTATATTTCTATATAATAGAGGGTATAATATATTCAAGAAGGGCTTAGCATAGATTTTATCCCAGAAATTTTTAATACCACATATTTTTTAATCAGACCCTATATATTGAGCACTTCTACTTACTAATTACTTACTATATAAGTTTGACCCTCCCCCCCCCCTCAACCTTCCGAAACCCTAAATTGAGCGTATCGCGGGATCATCCGGAACGGGGGTGACTACGGTCTTACAATCCATCCCGGCATTTGCCTGCGACTGAGGGAAACGTAGAAATCTTAGCCAGGATGGACGCTACAGCTTTATCAATTAACCGGAAGTGTAATGGTCCAAAGTCAGGGAAACCACATATAGTGCCATGGAAAGGCGCAACGATTTAATTCTGGGTGGGAAACGTAGTTTCTGTTAAAAATGGTCACCCATCCGACTACTAACCATGCTCGACGTTGCTTGACTGTAATACATGGTTGGACAGCACAACTGCAGGTTTGATTGGTAAAGAGATGCAGATTTGTAATTTAGGAGATGTAAAAACACTTCACCGCGCCCCCACATGAGTGCGTGTAACATTCTGTCTCTCCCGAGGTGTACCCCCGAGCAAGAAGTGTGTGTCATGGTCACAACGCACGCCGCCGCCTCCACTGATCATGTACGCATAAATAACGTAGTCGCTCCAGGCCGGCGTGATAAATTTATATACATCGCTTTACCGATGCAAATGTCTCACATCTCTTCATGCGTTTTTATCAAGTTCATGTTAAAGTTGTCATATATTAACGTGGTGACTAAATACTTGTAATATGTTGGAGGAAATCTTAATTTGCATACAAATTATATAAAAAAAAATGTCGTGAATTTTCTTATTACATTACACAAATACAATTTTGCATACAAGAAAAGTCGTGTAATGAATATTAAATATTAAAATTTTGAAAAAAAGAAGTAGCTACTCTGTAATACTATTTTAAAGGCTCTATTGAAATTTAACATTCTTTACATGGTGATATTTTCAGAGCTAATATATTTACTGATGCAAACAATAAACAATAATAGTTGCATTTTTTTTTCCACAATTAAAAAGTGTATACATATAAAATTATACTTTTTTTAATATCTTCCGATTTTTTGGAGTGCGGGAACTAATAAAAAAAAATATATCTGAATTAGGGTCATGGTACAACGTGATGGGACAACCGTGATGTAATTTTTTTGCGCTGTGGTTGGCTATTGATGACGTCACGGATGTGCGATCAGGTAGTACCACACTAATTCAGAAAATTTAAATATTTTCTTAAAATTAGTTCTCGCACTCCAAAAACTATGAAAAAATTCAGAAAAGCATAATTTTATGTATATTTTCAAATTATGAAATAAAAAAATGCAACCATTATTGTCAATTGAGTACCCACACTTCTGGACAGCACGAACTTTACTCCTGCCTCACTTGCTAGAGCTGCAGCTACAATAGACAGAGAGATGCAGATTTACAATTTTGGGAGATGTAAGAAGAACACCCAGTCTATCAATATCAATATAGTTTTGGTTCACCACGCCTCCATAGACTGAGTGGTAACGTCTACAAACAAAGCAGCAGTAACGTTCGTGGTGTCCAGAGGTGTACATAGTTGCCAATGTTAAATATTGAATAGAGTGTTGATTATGCATCACATTCAGGTTACAATGACAAAATTCAGGACAAGTGTCACGCTTCTATGGAGAACGGTTTTAATTAAGTGATGACGTCATATGCCAATGTGTGCGGTCCGTCAATATATAGCACATCAATGTTGTAGGCGGGAGGTCAGAGTTGAGGCGCTTTCTCTGGCTGCAGAGAGAGGCTACCACACAATGGTCCTAATCACGCAGGACGGTGCAGATCGAGATCAAGGGGCCGCGGGCGAACACGACGATGCTACTTTCTTCTGCGATGTCACCTGCACCCACTTGGAGGACACGGAGAAACGTGACATCGGAATTTAGACCTTCAGTGTATGTCTTGTCGTATACGATAAGGTTTTACCTCTAAAGATGCATTTTCATGAGCGACAACGGCGATTTGACGTAAAAGTTGCGGCGAATTCACTGGTAATTAATTACGATGCTCTTTTTCTTTTGATCGCCCAATATGGCCGCCAATGGGTGTTACAGCAAGTTCGCTTTCAAGGAGTATAATATATATATCATCCTTGTTCGCTTTATTCGCGTATATAGCATCGCAGGCTGGAAATCACCCATGAATTAAAATCCATGCACCTTAAAACACATATTATTTTTTCTTCGCACAAAGTGAGAATAAAATGAAGACAATATATTTTTAGCATTTTATTCTCAAGAAAAGGAAAAAATACGTAATCTCGTATTTCACTCCCTTTTTTTCCTCTAAAATGATGCAAAATAAGAGGACAAAAGTCGAGAGGAGAGCTTAATAACGAAGAAAATATGAAATTTATTTCAACTCGGGACCCCTATATATACACTTCAAACGCGACCAACTCCCGACTGATGCATTCTCTCAGTGTAACTGCATACTTCAAGTCCGCCTACAAAGTGCAGCATCAGATCAGTAGCAAGATGTGTAGGCAGCTACATTATGCAGCAGGCGTTGGTCCGAGTGTCGCATGTAGCTACATGTCGGCCGCGGGGCTGTCAGGTCCAAGCACGATGTCAATAAACCTGCTGGCAGAGAGGAATCTTCTCCTCGGTTGACCGTTTGTCGGCGGTACGAGGGGAGAAAATGTTCTGAGCTGGCATTTAAGGTACAGATAACACCGATCAGCTGTTCGACACAGTCCCCTTTGATAAACCTTAGCAAATTCACAAAAATTCGGACATTTTTTTGAGAAACAGATATTAGTGCCTAAAAGCCATAGAAAAAGTTTCAAAACAATTTAACAAGCCGATTTTTTTTTTAATTGAGTTTTTAGTTTGTCTTTCCATGGGAAAGCCCGGCCCTATGCTGAAAATTAAATAAAAAATTAATTAAAAAAATCGGCTCGTTAAATTGTTTTGAAACTTTTTCTATGGCTTTTAGGCACTATTTATTATCTGCCTCTCAAAAAAATTTCAAAATTTTTGTGAATTTGCTAAGGTTTACTTGTTAATCAAAGGGGACTACGTCAAACAGCTGATTGGCTGATTGGCGTTATCTCTACCTTAATTCTTATCAACTTTCCTTTATCAAGGGCAAGCAGTAACACGTTAATCCTCGTCTATTTTATTTTGCCTGCGAATTGTTACCGGGCTAGCTGAATTTAAGTTACTATATTTGAAATCGTAATAATTTAATGAATGCCGTGCTTATCAACTATGAAATGATCTAAAATGATGACAAATCCTAAATATTTTTATATTTTATAATTCTGCAATAATAATATCTGACTTTTGGCCTAAAATCTTCAGTGGAACAAAATTTGCGTCATCTCAATTCCCTGACACAATGAACCTTCAACTGTTAGCCCGAGTTCCAAATTTGGGTTTTGAACGTGACGAGGCGTTGACGTGCATGAGCTTTGAGGCTATGCATTTCACGGGGACTCTTTTTAAACATCAGTGATATTAAGTAGCAGATAATGAGGATAATTACTGCACAAAGTTACGTAATTTAGAGAAATCAGTTTTATCTCGAACAATTTTGACAGGCTTCTTTAAATTGAGTTATTGAGTTGTTTTCCTGAACGAGCTCGTGATTGGCACCATCTGATCCTCGGTCCGTTATCAAAAAATTGCAAACGACGCGCGGGGAGAATTGTTTACTTATTTTCAGTAATTACAATTTCACAATAATAAACAAACAAGGTAAACAATAGAATTGTTAAATCGATTTTCTTTTTAGATACCAATAATCTATTTAAAAAACATGTTAAAATTGGTTAATAAATTGCATCCTCACGCGTGATATGAAATACTAATACCTTGACAACAAGTTAGTCCCCCGTGACAAGCGCACGGTCACGACTGGATGACACGTCGGTGTCGCCGGACCCCCCGCCAAGTGAGCACCGACTGAGCACCGTTTGCTCGGCAGTAAATTGCCATCCTCACGCCGCTGCTGCAATATCAACGCCGTAAATTGCACTTACACGGAGAAAAATTTCTGTTGACGGAATTTATTTAAAGTATACACTGACATTTATTTTTATTTATTTCGCCAATACAAAGTATAATAAAATTACAAAAGAAGACAGTGAAAATAGGATATTTTACAAGGCACTATTGAGCACCATTACATGTGATAAAATGGTAAAATACCCGTTAACTAATTAATTTAAAAAATATAAAATTTGAAAAAATGAGATAGACTCATGTAGGGGATAAAGCAGTATGAATAATGACATAGTATTTTTTTAACACAGCCTTATTTCACTTACCACTTCGTATTTTTTTTTTTTTTTTACAACGTGCAACTTTGTGATACATGCATGTATCATGGTATATTCTTTTACCAAAGTCTTATGTAAAGTGCATCGAAATCTTTCAAATGCATGTACAACTTAATGTATTTGCAAGAAATAAAAAAAAAATATTTTTTACAAATTTTTTTTACCACATTTTTAACATGGCATTTTTTATTCGTTCAAGTCGCATTGAAAAAACAGGTCATATAAGGGTTTTCTTGCAAAAAAAGAGCTCTTCGTGTAATTTTTTATGGATTTCATGGTGCGATCTTTTTGGTAGAAAGACTGAGTCTAAATTTGACAGTAATTTTTCTCCGTGTACTTGGTTGAAAGAGGCGACATCATCAGCAGGAGCGACGGTGCAGTAATAGCCTTCGCTGCTTCCCGGTAAAAGCAAGTCTGTGTGTGTAGAAGGATCAGGTTGCTGTATTATAGCGACAAGCTAGCTGCGATGTTGTTGTGTGTTTTTTTATATATATAATATATACAAGGCTGTTGTAACTCAGTGCTGGGAGAATTACATAAACCCAACCCTAACCTAGGACACGCTAAATGCATCAGATAAAGTTTATATAATACTAAATGTTGTGTGCATTCCTTTTAATATTGTAAATACGCCCAAAAAATATAATATACTCCCTAGAAATGAATTTAGCTCCGGTTTGTTACAAAAACGTGCTGCGAGCGTTTCCAATATAAATTGTTTTGTGTGGTCGATAAAACAATTGCAGAATGAAAGTCAGTAAATTAATATAAAAATACGTGAGAGAGTATATTAAAAAATAGTAATGTAATCGATTTACTTTCACACGGTAGCGGTTTAAGAAATTAACCTCAGTTTAATAATTATTGACGTTCGCTTTATACTTTCAACAAAATTGTTACAACAGTTTTTTTTTAACTTGATGTTTTTTAACATGCTAAATTTATGCTAATTTTTTAGTAGCAAAATAAGTTAACATGGACATAACAAGTTGGATTATCTGATGATAAGATTGGTCTGAAAAAATAGAAATCTCCATCACAAATTTCTGTTACTTGTTCTCATTAAAATGAAGAATTCCAACGCTAAAACAGCCACTTTTTATCGTACAATGTCACGTGAGTTTCATCACCAAAACATTAACATGCATTTGAGTCTCCAATTTTTAATATTAATATCATTATAGAGCCTTCAAGTGTTCCTCGTCGGGAAAATTTTCTCCATAAGCTACCATGTTAAAAAATCCGAATTTTTTCTCGGTAACTATTATATAAAGCTCTTAATTTGAAAGCATCTCCTAATTAACCCTCTATTTTAGGGGTCTTCTGATAATGAATTAAGAACTTATTTTCCTCTAAAAAATTTTCTTTAATGCCGAAAAGGGAATTTCTAGTTTTTACTTTTTTTACATAGGACGGTGGGAACACCACAAAATCAGCTGACTTGAAGCCTCTATTATAAACAGAGAATAGAAGCCGTTTTGAAAATCAGTTCAGAAATTACTTCCAATTAAATCGTTGTTGACAAATTAGGGGTGCGTCTTAATGAATGATATTTCGTATTATACTTGCAAAACAATAATGGTCAATTTGTTTTCTTTTTTAAAAGGCATTACAACTGAATATCTAAATATCGGATAGATATTTTTTTTAATTTGTAATAAATTTATACGGAGCCTCGTGAAACTTGGACTTGTTTATAAACTAAATTATGTCTTTTCCAAATTGATAAAGACAGATCTGATGTGTCACTGGAGAACATTCTAAAACATCGGTTGACATTCCGAAGTCACTTTTTTACAGAGATAAAAAATGGACTCGTGTCACGTTGTGATTGACTCGATCGTCGGAGTTAAATTGAGATAGTCGGGGAAAGGAGACCGCCGCAGCTGACAGCGGGAAAGTGTCGTTACATTGTCCTGTCTACCAGCTGATGAATGGTAGCAACACAGGCCATGGTCCACTACATATGCTAAACATATAAAACCGGATCTCTCCATTTCATTTAGTGAGAAAATCGGGGTCACACCGTTCCACCCCCAACAAACTCGATCGAGACAAATTACTCGTTTAGAAAAAACATTTCTTTTTTTGCATTGCTCTGTGAAAACTGCACTACTGTAATACAAATTTTGGAGTCACGACTAGCACGTACAGTCATTAATTAATATTTTACTTAGACAAATTATTGACTTCAAAAATTATAAAATGACGTCACTTTAAATTACGGAGATTTCCCCCCGGGGGAAACGAAATGTTGTTGTTGCGGTGTCTCTGTTTTCATTTAAATTTGCCGCGGGCAATTTGGTTTTCTGTCCTCGTGAGCCAATCAGAATCGCCATGACGTCATTCTTGTACTTGGAATAACGTTAGTTGGGGCAGCCCCTGATATGTCATCCGTGCTACACAAGGGCTACAAATTATTTAATAAGAATTAGTGAAATTAAATTTGCTTCTAAGATGCAAATAAGACTTTGAAGAGTTTTAGAGAGATTTTAACAAAAGATTCAGGGAATATATCGTACAAATTAAGTTAATTGTTTTTACAGAGTTGATTTTGAAAGGGTAATTTACTAATTACAATTAAAAGATAATTGCCATGAAGCTAATTAACGTTACTTACTTATTTCATTCACTCCATATATAATATATTATATACATTTTATACACCATATATTTATCATATATAATTATATATTATATCATAGCATGCATTTGTATAATACATATATACTTAGAATACAGTTATCATTTTTATTTTAAAGTCCTATATTGTCCACTATATACTTTTATACTCGTATAACAATGCATGATGCATAGTTAAGAAAGAAAACAGAATTTGAGCTCAAATTGCATTAAAAATATCATGCATGCAGGCAGATGCACAAAATATACTACTGTAATATGTATAAATATCAAAATTTTTAACTACATGCAAAGTATTTTTTATGCATCATCCATCGTAATTTTCAAATCGTTTCTCAAATTAATTTTCTATTTCCAGAACTGAAAAAAACACATACGAAATTAAATTTTAAAACGTGTCCCTGCGTTGCATTTTTTTCAATGCATTTTTCATAAATTTATCTTTCTGTATTCTGTTTTTATATACGTACAAATGGTTAAAAGGTTTTGAGTTAAAATGCATCAAAGTTATCTCTAATTAAGTAAGAATAAATTCAACATTATAATACTTAGCAGTATAATTACAGTTATCTTAATGGAAAAACAGTGCTATTAATTAAAAGTTAGGTGACAGAAATGTGAAATGTTTATACATTATATGACTTTATTACAAAAAAAAAAAAAAACATTCATGTAAAAATATTTAAATTTATTAGAACATTTGATTTTATAAAACTGGTTATATTGTTGTGATTACATTAATTAAATATGTATATAATAAGCATGCTGCATGAATAGTGTAATACAGTAGTTAAAAAAAACTGGTCATCGAGTGGTAGCTGCTAATGGCCTAACCTGGATCAGCTGATTTGCATGTTTAAACCTGTGACGACAAGTTTTTACCTGTCACACCTGGCCTCAGATTGTAAGTTGTGTCATTTCTCCGTAATTATGAATCATATTATTAAACATATGTGACACTTTGTGTTTAAAACTTGGGGCGGTCTGAACTTTGCTTGATTTGAGGAGCGCTTGGTTACAGCCTTTTTAGGTTTACATTTTTTTTTTATTTATTTATTATTTATTTTTTTTTTTGCTTCAACTGAACCCTGTTGTAGGGTACTGGCCATAATTAAGTGACTGAATTTAACCTCCCGGCTCTTCGTAGACCCTACTTTTGTGAGTCTCTTCCAAACCGGGGCGGCAATGGTGTTAAGCAATCCATCCCAGCATTCGCCTGGTTGTGACTGAGGAAACCATGGAAACTTCAGTCAGGATGGTCGGCAATTGATGGAGGATGTCATCAATCACCTCCTGGATGCACGAGTGGGTGTTCTTTAGCAACCGCCACTTGTGAAAAGTTTGGTTGTACCTGGGATCGAACTCACGACCATCCGATTATGAATCAGAGGCGCATGCGTCATGCAAGTGGGTTTACAATTTTGGGACAGATAAGAAGCTAGTTACTAATGACTGAATACGCTACAAACTTAAATGAATGTGATGACCAGCTAGTGTAGCCATGCAGTCCAGTATTACTTAAGATAGCGATATAGTTAAATTTATATGAATATTTTTTCGGAAGTAGCGTGTAGGGTTTTTGGCCATCCTATATATTATATTTGTATTTCAGCGTTATGTACAATTTCACATATGGCAGTAGCTCTACTTCAAACTCTTCTGCAAAGTTTTAAAACTGACTGAATTAAAAACATAGTAGCCATAAAATTGACACTTCTGCGGCTACTTCCGGAGGGAATATCAAATTAATTGACTGTATTTACTTACCAAATACCACTTTTACCAATCATACACTCCATTCTAATATAGAACAAAAATGTCCGATTAGCGGTATTCTTTATTATATGGCTATAATTTAAACTGCATTTTTATTCGAAAGGAGTGTACATGTACACTGACGACATGAAATATAAACAGATCAGGGGAATGGTTGGGCAATTTTCCATATGGCTAATAGACTATGCTCTTCTTACCTCCCAAAATTGCTGATCTACGCATCTCTCTGCCTCCTATAGAGCTGCAGTGCAGCTTCAGCAAAAGAAGCAGGAGTAACGTTCGTGCTATCCAGAGGTGTACTGTATATTTCATGCAGTTATTGAAATATATATGTGCACCAACATTTAACATTCAAAGTTCATATTTATATTATTCTATATATGACTTACAGGAAACCAGTAGGAGGGACTAACTGGATATAACTTATCATATGTGACAATTCTGTATACTTTTTTGTATACGTGTATACTGTATACTATATAATCAGATTTTTTTTTTCTAAAAGTTTGTGATTTCAATCATACAGGTGTATTGCTTAAAGGTATATAAAATATTAAAATTATTACTAACTTAAAAACTAGCCTTGCAGCTATATTGAAAGTTATACATTAAATAATTTCCCAGTTATAATTCGGTGTCATCTGACCGCGATATTACGTTTAATGACCAGTTTTGAGTGAGGACGGTGGAGACTCCTGGAGGCTATAATTCAAAACTTTAAATAAAAGATAACTTAATGCCATTTTTGTATACGGTGGGTGTAACGAACTGGGTTAATGTTATGATGTAATTTTTATACCGTTAAAACTGATGTGATATATAATTATGTATAAATTCACATTAGTGTTTTGATTAAAATATGATGTCATTTTTAGATATATATCTTTTCTGTGGTCATTTTTATGAAAGTATAATGTCAAAGACACCGTGATTATTTTAATCTTGATCTGAGCCCCGTAGCTAACTTAGCCTTCAGGCAATATCTTCATGGCCTGAATGTAATATTAAACAAGTTAACATCAAATTTTCACCTACAACTTTTGAAATAGTGTTTATGGAAATGGATAAAATAATTAAAAAATATGATAAACATGAAAAAGACTTGTAGTTAATCTAAAAAAAAAAAAAAAAACATTCTCAGAGTGCATTGGTGTCACTGTGTAAGGACCACGCCTTTTTAAGTTCGTGATTTCGCCGTCAGCGAAGATGGGGCGTTGTCTTCTCTTTGGGAGGTGTGTGGTCTGTTCTCCAGATTATCACGGGAGCCTCAGGGAGCAAACAGCTGATCATGCACGAAGATCATCGTCCCAAATACGCGACAACATGAGTTGAAATAAATTTAATATTTTCTTTGCTATTAAGGGGAAGGTAACATGGCCACAATGTTAAAAAAAAAATTCCTCACATGAAAATTATGTCAAAAATTTAAAATGTTCTCCTCTACATCCCTTATCAGTAGCTAAAATATCAGGTATAAAAATACAATCTAATTTTTGAGGTATGAATTTTTAAAGTTGAATAATTTAACATGGAGAAATGGGACTTCCATGCATGTTAAATTAGTCAACTTTAAAAATTCAAATAAACTAAAAAAATAGCTCGTATTTATATATACCTGATATTTTAGTTAATGATAGGGGATGTAGAGGAGAACATTTTAAATTTTTGACATAATTTTCATGTATGTGATTTTTTTTTAACATTGACCGTGCTACCTTCCCCTTAAGCTCTCCTCTCGTATTTTTTCCTCTTCTTTAGCATAAAATATTAGAGAAATATTATCTTCATTTCATCCTCACTTTGAGCGAAGAAGAAATAAGATGTGTTTTAGAGGTAAAAAGATTAGGTTTAGACGTGTTAAGGATGAGTTGAAGACGTAATTTTTCATGTAGGGAATGTTCCTTTTAATATTTTAAGATCAGTATCGATGTTTTTAAAATTACATTGCCCCTAAGCGATTTTATAATATTTAAAAAAAAATAATATGATAAAACCAGGTTTAAAAAAAAAAAGTACGCTTGTCACTGATGGGTTATTGGGACCGGCCAGGTTGACCCTGTGACCCTGAGATTGCCCGGCAGCCATCAAGGCACATTGTCTCTCCTCCTCCTTCCATATAAATACCCAGACATGCTGTGATAGCCGCTCAATCGTTAAATATCTCCGCTTCAACTTACGAGAATCGTGCACAAAAATAGTGAGGTCTGACTTACTTATTATGATAATAAAAAGAAGGTAGCTAAGAAAGGTATTTTTTTTTAAAACATTTTCAGAATTATTTTGAATTAAGTTATTTGGTATGCTTGACGTTTAATGCAATTTCAACTTTTTTTTTATAAAATAAAATTTGACTATTAAATATGTTAATTGAATTTGTCATCATTACTATATACTTAAAGTCTGAATAAATATTATCTCATAATAATTACATTAAAAAATAGTTATAATTAAATTAATTTATTCCCGAAATGTAAAATGTTAAATGACCAAGTTGTTGTTTTTTGTTACTTATCATGTAAAGTACGGTCATAAAATGTAGTTGTTTAAGAAATTAAAGTAAAGTCATTTAGACAATAGTTAATAAATGAATATTAAATAAGCTGCAGGAAGTGCCGCGTGAATTTAACATGGATAAATTTAATTAGCTATACTAAAAATTTAAATGTATGTCTCTTTACTAATAATATCTTAATCTTCTTCCGGTAATCTACATAATTTAAAAAAATTATGTAAAAATTTGTCCAAAAAATGAAAATTTTCTTTAAAATACAACACGCTATGACCCCCGTGAAATTTGCTTCAAAAATGACGTGTTTTCTTAATTATTGCAATGACGTCATCGCTACCGACCCAAGCGGAGAACCAAAATCCTATAAAAACCATCCAACAGAAGTCAAGATAAAAACTTAATAAAAATCATATTTTTATGCCATAAAATTTTTTTCTAAGAATATTTTAAAATTTTCTCAGAAAATGACAAAGTATATAAAAAATACTTTAGGGTCATTGACTTTTTAGAGATATGAACTTTAACCCTATATAACTTGTGTGACCATATTAAATATACAACGGTGATACTGGGTTTCAAATTAACAGCATGCATATTCCATAACATTCCTTCTCAAGTTTACGACATATTAACACCATGAGCACCTAGCGACAAGTTTCAAGGAACTAACATTAATTAGCCATTTTTTTTTGTATTGGTTGATTATCAAAGTGTGTTAAATCCTGGTTCGACTGCTGCATGTTGTATGATACAGATTAGAGAACACGGCTCGCCACTCCAGCGTGCACGGCAGTAAAGCACGTTAGGACATGCAACCGCCCTGTCGTCCGCGTCACGAAGTCGTAACTCAGTGAACTTGCATGTAGCTGCATTCTATCCAGATGCACATGCAGCTTACACTGAGAAGTTGCTACCACCTTTAACATTGTCCATATGTATTGCATGAAAACTTGTCTCTTTTTTGCTATTATTGATTTTTGTTGGTATAATATAAAAATAATATATAAGAGGATAATGGTAAGGCAATATATTACCCACTTTAAATCCAAAATCTCAGAGGAAGAAGAAAGAAGGGAGGGCTCAGTCAACTTTGTTTGCATTGCAATATTTTTATTATTGTAAATTGTGAATGTGATATAAGATTAAACAAAAATGCTTCTTCCTCGAAAGGTTAATAAAAAGTTTCCTCTGGTTTCCTCAGTCTCTTACCTAGGGGCATAATTATTCTCTCGTAATTCAATTCTACTTCTGCTTAATAAATTACTGAGATGAAATGCATGTACTGGAAACAGAGACCCTGAGGGCCTCACTGGGGACTTCACCTGGGGTTACAACAACCTCACCACAAATCCTGAGGAAATTGACCAGGTCTATAATATTATGTACAGCGAAAACAGAGCAGCAAAAATAAAAAAATAAAAATTAAATAAAGTTTTATAGAGGTAATACGGGAGGGATGATATCTATACTTTGACTCCAGTGACGTAAAAACAAGACAAAAGTAATGATGTCATTATTACTTCACACTAAATTGAAATGCAATCCTTGGTGCAAACTTTAAGGTATCTCTCAAAGCTGATGCTTGGAATATTCAGATGTGTATTATTTGTTTTCATGGTTAAGTTAATCAAGAGTTTGCATTCGATTCGAATATTACGCAATGATCAACCTGCATGTGAAATTTTTTTTGTTGCAGAAATGAATAGAGGGTACCAAATTATAGTACTCTGAATTGTTTCATTTTTTTTTTTTTTTTAGTCCCAGAACTATTTTCAAATAGTTATTGAAAGTGCGGCCACGCCCCCTGCAGGCGTCAATAGGCGTCTAGTCTCTATCCTTTTTATTAAGAATTCAGGGGTGCCAATATAACTTACAGAACTTTCAATATTATTATTTAAAAACAGTTCCAGGAATCAAACAAATCTGAAAAAATAAAAAAACTCAGAGTAGCATAATTTGGTACCGTTTATTCATTTCTGCAACAATAAAATTGGTTTCATGCAAGTTGTCAATAATTGTTGTCGGGGGTAAATATTGTTGTGGACCTCAACACACGCAGTCACTGTGAGTTTGCTTGGAAACGAGAATTTGTCATGCCACGTACAAAATATATATATATAAAAAAAACATCGACTGGCTCATATTAATCCACTTTAATCATGTCGGGAGCTATATCCATGAAGCAGGCGCGGATCCAGAAAAAAAAATTCGGGAGGGGCTGCCTCCATAAGGCCAATGTTAAAAAAAAAATTGGAGTGGGGGAAATGCCTATATTGCCCATGTTAATTCCAAAATTTCGGGGGGGGGGGGCTGCAGCCCCCCTGGATCCGCGCCTGCCATGAAGGAATTCTCCAGAAATACATCCAGGCTTCTCACTAACTGCGGTGTCATTCATTTAGGCTGACTTTCAAACGTGGTTAGTAAAAAAAACGTGGATAACTTCCTTCGTGAATTCTGACACTTGTATTATAAAATTACGTGGATAACTTCCTTCGTGAATTCTGACACTTGTATTATCTTGCATCGCTGTTGTTGATTAATTGGCATGCATGTTTTCTGGCATATTGTATGGGATTCTGGTAACCAATTGAGTGTCCGATTGAACATTTTGTATAATTGTTTTTTTCCGTGCAGTATACTAGCTACAACCTAACATAATTGTTTCTCCATCTAGTATTTAACGACATGGCGGTTGCATCGTTTTCTCCGTGTAGTGTCTGATCAAATTTGATGACATTGTGGCTGAATTGTTTTCTCCGTGTAGTATTTGATGACACGGTAGTTGAATTTTTTCTCCGTGTAGTATATTATCTAAAACTTAACATAATTGTTTTCTCCGTGTATGTTACGGCGGTTGAATTGTTTTCTCCAAGTAGTATACTAGCTACAACTTGTCATAATTTTTCTCCGTGTAGTATACTTTCTCCGTGAAGTATCTGACAACAGAATTGTTTTCTCCGTGTAGCTGCGGCCACGACACGGCTGCATTGTCGCTGCAAGAGTACAGCTCGTAAATCTCGCCGACAACCGCGAGTTAGTAGCGTCATCGATGTAACGAAAATCATTCATCCGAAACACACTTTTATAATAATGATTACTTTTATTTATCATGGTGACATAATCACACGATTTCACCTTTTAAATAAATTTTATGAGCTATTTTATCATAATTTATATTGTTTCCTCAATTATATTGCCGTGAAGGAAGTAACGTGCATGATTAACTGTTCATCCTTACCTATATAATTATAGGTGATTTTTTTTAAGAACTGTCTCCAAACGAGGCTATACATGTGTTTCCTAATAACATTTTATAGTCATTTTTTTTAAGCAGTACGCAGAACGTATAAAAAAAACACAAGTCGTATATAATTGACATTAATCTTTTCCTGTTAAATTTTTTCTATCGATCTTTTGTCAAACCAGTTTGTTCTGTAATTAAGCGAGTACCCTCCATGTGGGTGCTTCTTTAATTATAATTATTAATTATAATTAATCATAATAAAAACACGATCACAATATATTCTTTAAGTTAAAGAAAAAACAAATTAGATAGCTATTTAATTTTACGATATAAAAAAAAAAAAATTGGTGTAAAAAATTATAAAACTCGTGACCAAGAAACAGGTGTTGCGCGCGCATCCTTATTATTTCCAGTTGTATATAGTTAGTGTGCATGAAGCAATTATCATACTGACGGTCACGCAATCTTACCGACAGTTTCAGTGATTGACTTTGGACATTTCCTCCATTATAATATATTTAATATATGTTACATTTGGCGCGACAGGAAAAAGTCGGCGGGAGGTACATAAAAATTGTGACAGCTAAAGAGGAGCGAATCGAAACGCGATGGGAATAAGAAGAAGAAGATTCATGTTGTTTTTTTTGTTGTTGCTAGAGGGGGCATCTTTGCAATAAGCAACAGTAATCACTGTTCTAAACACGTCTTGGCGACTGACGGCGGCTTTAATTACTTGTATTGCAGCTCTCCCTACTCCAAAATACATCGTCTTAGTCCCCCCCTCGCCGCATGAACATTCATTAAGCTTATTATTTCCTCGCGGCAGTACAATGTTGATTCATATCACCCACCTCTCTTATACAACAAAACATTATTTTTTATTATCTTTTTAAGAATTTGATATTTTTTTGTTGTTGTTTTTGTTAGTTGACAAATTTTGTTTTGTAATTAAAATTAATTTTTATTCTTTTTATTCATAGAGTGACGGAAATGACATAAAAATATTATAAAATTTGAATTTTAAATTTTTATAATTCATGTCAAATGTGGACAAGTTTTCTTGTTTAAAAAAAAGTCCCAAGCATTTTTTTTCTTACCTTTTTTTTAGTCATTATGCAAAATTTTGAAGTAATGACACGCTTGTTCTCGTATCTTTTGAATTTAAAATGTTTTCCAACTTAAATTTTCCCACGTTTTCCACAAAGATAAAATAAAAATACATTAATTTTTTTTACTTAAAAATATGTGTAAAAATGTTACTTTAAAAGACATCACGACAGTCAAATTATAAGTTAGTAAGATTCTTTATGACCGTGTACTTTTTCTCTGTAACTGCTTATGTATGAATTATTCAATGCAGTAATAATCAGTCGTTCATATACACCAGTGTTGTGTTGTTAGGTTCATAATTACATGCTACGAGATCAGAAAATCATCCTTATAACCAGCTCTGATTATGGAACGGTCCTGCTCGATGAATAGGCAATGACGTCACAGGGTGCTGCTGAATAGACAACATACAAAAGCGTGCCTCTACCAAAGAGGTTTCATATTAACTAGAGACGTAAGCGTGTTTTGTTGGCTTAATTTATTTGAATATTAAATCTATCTGGAATTGTGCGGTGCATGGGCATCATATCAGGAAACATTCGTTGTTATAATACCCTTTGTCTACATATCAGCAGTTGTCATCATAAGTATATCTCCATGATATATGCAGTATATAGTTTCCTGTGGTGTCCCTAGTTGAAAAATTTCGTCTTCAACTCATCCTTTACACGTCTAAACCTAATCTTTTTACCTCTAAAACTCTAAAACACATCTTATTTTCTCCTCGCTTAAAGTGAGGATAAAATGAACATACATTTTTTAACATTATATGCTCAAGAAGAGGGAAAAAAACGACGTAATTTCTACATTTCCCATATTTTTTCCTGTAAAATAGTACAAAATAAGAGAAAATTAGACGAGAAGAGAGTGAAGAAAATATGGCATTTATTTCAACTCATGGTTCTTTGTGTGCTTCAGAAAACCGTGGAAACTTCAATAATAAGGTCATTACACCACATCATGCACAATAATTGAATAATTACAAAACAGAGGTTATCCAAAACGAAATTAAAATTATTTATATTAACAACATGCAATTTACCATGATATCTGTCTCTCTCTCTTATTCTCCTACAATAAATATGGTCCTAATTAAAAAAAAAAAAAACTATTCAGGCTACGAAGACACTAAAATCTCCTGCCACTCTGTTATGTATGCAACCTCCTTTACGTCTCTACGCCGCCGAATTGGCTGGCGTCGTCTTTTGAAAAGCACATAAGATTTTTTTTTATCTTCTTTCGCGATTCTCCATCATCATCTTTTTGTTGCCGGGTAAAATGAAAAGAGCGGAGAGTGCCATTCATCCATCAACCGGCGTATAACTGAAAATAATAACCAGCAGTTTGTTTTCCAGCACGATACATATTGTCGTCCGAGGAACACGAAATTAAATTAACGTTTTTGTCACGAAAAGGAGCAAAATGTAAATGTTCGACGTAATTTAATTTGCGAAATTATTAATTTGCAACTTCAAAGATACTCGAGGAAAAGCCTGCAGATTTTATGAAATTTCATGACAGACACTTGGAGTAAAAATCAATATGCCGAGAGAGAGGGAGAGAGAGAGGATCTGTATGATGACTGTGCAATTGCAGTTTATATTAATATGCATGCATGGCAGTTGGCAGTGGTATGTTTGACAGTTTGACACGGACAAATAAATTATCAAAATTCACAATTCATGACTCAATAATTTCATCTTTTAATCGATTTTCAAGCTCGGCAATGCAAAATAAAGTTGCAGCACATACTAGCTTGAACACGTTAAATTCTGAAATTGTGACCAATGTATAAGCTAATTTCTAAACAGTAAAATTAAAGGGAGGCGTTCTCACATTCTCAAGAGCTTAAATTCATTTAAATCTAATTATTTTTATTCATTCAATTCTATAACAATAATAATAGCGTTCTGCATGGCATGATATTTATTTAATTTATTTATTTATATAACAGCTAGCTAGCATGCAGCATAATTATGTGTATAAATAAATATCTCCATTAGGTAAGCTACACATTTTAGTATAAAGTATTAGAAGGTATAATAAAATTATGTATTACATATATATTTATTTCATGTAGTGTTATTTTTAGTTACGTTTTGTACAGTATATTATGTGCATAATTTTATTATATTCATATTATACTTTCATGTTAATTCCAAAGTGCTTTTCTTCCAAAATGTTCAACTCTCGGCCGAGATTATTCTATTCTTTAGAACGTTTATACTTGGACTTGTATATGATACGTACAGAGGACGGAAAAATCACATTGGAATTAATTAATAAAACTTCAACTAATTGAGATAACATCTTGTCTATGATGGACTAAAATATTTTTCATGTTTTTGGGTGTTTAAATAATTTTACTCTATAATATGTTATGCTATAATTCTCATATACATTTGTTTCATAGTTGGTTCTTATGTATAAATGACGTAATTTTACTTGTGCAACATGAGTACATATGAATTCAGCCGCAGTTTCATAAACAATGAATGAAAGTGCGGTTGATCAATGTCACAACACATTGATGTGAAAGTATCAGGTTATCTGTCCATCAAGTCGATTTTCCCACGTCCCCCCACGTGGCCCGGGGCAGGAGGGGGAGGGGGGTCCCGCGGCGGGCGGACCCGGTCACGAGTAGAGAGCTGCCGCCGTGCGCAGATTGACAGAAATAGAACGTCCGCAATCTATGGGAGATGAAGAAGCAGCTTCCTGGTGTTGGTCGTGATGTTCACATCAGATTATTAAGATAGAGAGATGTCCCGTTCAGAGAGAGAGAAATGTCCTGCATGAGGTGTCCTGTCCAAGAAGAGATATCCCGTCCGAGATGTCCCGTCCAAGAAGGAAGAGATGTCCCGTACGAGATGTCCCGTACTAGATGTCCCGTACGAGATGTCCTGTACGAGATGTCCCGTACGAGATGTCCCGTACTAGATGTCCCGTACGAGATGTCCCGTACGAGATGTCCCGTACGAGATGTCCCGTACGAGATGTCCTGTACGAGATGTCCCGTACAATATGTCCCGTACGAGATGTCCCGTCCAAGAAAAAATGTCCCGTCCGAGATGTTCCGTCCTGGATGTCCCGCCCGAGATGTCCCGTCCGAGATGTTCCGTCCTAGATGTCCCATCCGAGATGTTCCGTACGAGATGTCCCGTACGAGATGTCCCGTACGAGAAAAAATGTCCCGTCCGAGATGTTCCGTCCTAGATGTCCCGTCCGAGATGTCCCGTCTGAGCTGTCCCGTCCAGAGAGAGATGTCCTGCATGAGATGTCCCATCCAGGAAGACCCTGTTCTCCCTATATATAAGTGTCCCCTATATTATATTATTTATTTCTACTCTAGTTGAAAAATTGCGTCTTCAACTCATCCTTTACTCATCTAAACTTATCTTTTTACCTCTAAAACACATCTTATTTCCTCTTCGCTCAAAGTAAGGATGAAATGAAGACAATATTTTTTTGCATTTTATGCTCAAGAAGAGCAGATAAGACGTAATCTCGTCTTTTTCTCTCTAAAATGGTGCGAGGTAAGAAGAAATTAGACGAGAGGAGAGTTTAATAGCGAATAAAAAATTACATTTATTTCAACTCGGATATATTTTCCTGTCCAGACTTTCTCTGTTTTCCTTATATCTATCAGGGATGCTTCTGTTTTTTCTGTACCTATATATAATATATAATTATGTATCGTCCCTCGTTCTAAAAAAATGAGCTATCTGTGTGCCAAAATTCTTGTGCAATTTACTTTGCACTCTCATTTGATATAGCATGCAGACAGCTCATTGTTGCAAATTAATTTCGATAGATAGATTGCTCATTATTTCGGACGAGAGACGATATATTATATATACGTAAACTGTCACTATCTCTTTCCTGTTCCAGCTATCTCCATTTCCCTATCTGGGCAATCCCTTATTTCCCTATCCCAATTTTTTCAAGCTAGACTTTTCCTATTTTTTCATATTCCCATTATGTTTCTATATTTTTTATGTCCACAAAGACTGTTCCTGTACCCTCTCTCATTTGATCAATATCTGTGTTCTTGTAAAATTTAAAAAAAAAAGATGAGTCATGAAATATGCTGACAATGTTTTAATACTAAAACATTATTACAAAGTACGTTACACCACAATTTTGCATTCCACGTTGTCAATGTGCAGTTGGTAGCCACCGGCCGTTACTAACAATATAATACCGGGCTGCGGGCTGGCCTTTAGGCAGCTCTTACAATCATAATGTTAGCCGCAAGCTAACAAGGAATGTTGGTGGTGGTGTGTCAAAAACGCTTGTCAAAGAGACTGCAAACACACAAGAATTGCCTCTGGTTAAAGCCAGAATCCCACAAGCTAAACATCACAGAGAGAAAGAAAATGTGACCCAGATCATCTCTAAACATTTCGCAATCTCTAAGTCACGTATTGTACGTATTAACTTTTCTATTTTTATTATTTTTTTTATATGTAATGTAGCGTGTATTAACATTGAAAGCAATCTATCAAACGTTATACTGCACAGTTCATTATATATATATATATATATAATTACATTCGATATATTAATGAGATGAAAATAACTAACATCGATGTATTTTATATATTACACAGGATCACAACATATAGTCGGGTCACGCTTCTTAAATTCTTTCTTATTGTTTCAACAAAAATTCACATTAATGAGCCAAGATATTAACTAGCAAATAAGATGAGCGACATTCCAAAACAATTTTATTTTATCCATTTTTTTTTATAATGTCATGAAAGTTAAATAAAAAAAAAATACTATTTTAAAATGATCAAAGTAGGAATCTTCGGTACAAGCGGTGAAGCGTATCCAAATGATTCTTCGCATGTTATTACCCCCCTCCCCTCTCCCTCTAAACAGCTGATCTTGTGAAACTATAACCCGGCACGTGTAAAATCTTTAATTCGATATAAAAAAAAAAAAATCGAGTTAAAAGTACAAAGATTATCTTGCCACGTGTTTTAAGTGATTATCTTGTATATTTTGTTTCAGTTCAAAACAAGTGTAGATTATCATGTGTAATTATAATGGTGCATATCCACTTTAAACATCACGTAATAGTCTCTCGTTTATCAAATTGTTATTTTTCTACACACTCCCCTCACAATATTTTTAATTATTTATATACATGTTTTTTTTTTAAATATAAAACAATTGTTTGACTTGACTTTTTTAAAAAAAGAAATTAAAACTAATGGACTTTAAAAATAAAAATGTGTTTAAAAATTATTTTTTTAATATTAAAAATTTAATTTCGTTAAAAATAATAGTAACATTGACAAAAAATCTTACAAAGAAAAATATAAAAATTATAAAAATGAGGTTTAAAAATGTCTAAAAATATTTTTTAAAACCATCCAACAAGATTACGTTTTACGTTTTTTTTTTATGTCGGCTTGATTGGCGAGGGAATTACCGTGGCGTGGTGTGTTTGGACGCTAATCAGTTTCGTGTCTGCATTTGCAGCTTTCTGACAAGCTTTCTGTCGTGGTCACTCATCCCAGCAAAAACTGCCAGCTCTTGAGAGCATTTTTATTATTACTTTGATACGCGGGGATGTAAAAAACGAGTTAACAAATACGCAAAGTGGAGTTTTGTTTGAACAAAGGTTGCTCCACTCCATGCATGTAACGCACGGGCTATTTCAGGAGGTAGACAGCGTTTTTAGATATGAACTTCTGACTACACTGATAAAAAAACTAGGGTGATATTTACTTTATAATATTATATATACTCAGGGTGGTTTGACGAGAATATGACGATGACTTACACACATGAGATTTTTTATTTTAAAATTGAATCGAGCTAGGGTAACAAATTATGTTATTAATGTATTTTTTCAGATTTTTGACAATTTTTAAAAAAATTATTGAAAGTTCTGCAAGTTTTGTTGGTTCCCCTAATTTCTTAATAAAAAGAACAGGACCTATAAACGTCCATTAACGCCTCAAGGGGGCATGACTGCACTTTCAATGAATTTTAAAAAAAAATAATTTCTAGACTTAAAAAAATCTGAAAAACGATAACAGAGTATCATAATTTGACACCCTCTATTCATTTCAGCAATAAAAAAAATATGCAGGTTTTCCATTATCGTCTAGTCCGACCACCTTACCACGATCGTTTACAACAATGACCTGTGAGTGCAACAATGAGCTTTATGATGTACCAACTTACAGCTCATAATTGTTGCACTCACCTCACACGATCATGGCAACCAGACAGTTCATTATTAAAAAAAGAGGACCTTTTATTTCCATGGTCCCTCCCATCCCTTATCATGGCTAAAGCAGACCACCCTTAAATTTACCTGGCCCATAAGACCAAACTGTATTAATCTTTCGAAACTACCACTAGTAATCTACAATCATTCTCCACATACACAATTTATCGTTGCTCTCTGTCAATTAAAGATTTGTAATTTATTTCATTGACGCATTAATTATGGCTCATTATTACCAATAATGATATATTATGACATAACCTTAACAAAGGTAAAGATTACCAATGTGTCTAGTTACTTTTCCTTAAATTTTATGGTCACAATTCTGATGAAAAATTAGCTTTAAAATAAAATCGGAATACGGTAAAATTACTTCAGCTCCTTAAACCAGGAATATTTCAGAGATAAATAATTTTAATTTATGAATTTCATTTCAGTGAAAATATTTAACGACAATATATCTCTTGTCAGGTACATTATTTCCAGGAAACTTTTTGTTTGATAATTCGATCATTTTAGGAGACCTCGCTTTACTAAAACATTTCGATAAAACAGCTTGTCCCAGAAAATAAACATAACTTTTTATACAAAAAGTAATAAAAATAAAATTTATTTCTATTGCTTTTTAAATGTAGACTCTAATATCATCAATGCTAGTTATAAAAAAAATATTAAGATGAAATAAATTTATATTTTTTATCTATCTTTTAAATCGTTATGCTCTCTTTCAGTTTTTCTTTAATTAATAATAAATACTTTTTATATATAAAAAAAGTATATTTTAAGGACGATACATAAAAAAATTGCTAAACATTATATATTATGATATTTTTTTTATACAGTTAGGTGATTACAAAAATAGATTTATTTCCGTCTAGGTAGCAGGTGGATGTATGACAACATCAAGTACAATAATAATAACTCGTGGTCTAAATTAGCTTAACAACAATGGGCACTAGTGACGTCACGGCAGTGTCACGCGTGATGTATTTTAGTACCATGACTATAATCTCACGGGGCATCTCCAACATTCCTTGCTTATGGTCCATCCTTGTAGTTGACAATAATCTCCCAGCATCCATCTATGGTCTTTATTATAGCAAAATTTTATGTGCAACTTCTACCCAAGGTAATATTTTTAACCTTTTTTTTTTTGCAATTTGGTCAAAGAGAAATGTCGTTTTCCTTTGTCCACATTTAATATTCAGGTTTACAATAATAAAAAATAAAGTTCTTCAATTATACTAGCGTGGGAATATTTACAGATATTACGATGTTCTTATACTGCAATCGTAGGTTCGAATCTCCGTGCTGACCAACTTTTTACAACGTGTCTGTGGTATGAAGAACAGCCACTCCCTGCATTGTCCGCAGTGCTTCATTAAAATGCGGGAAATTAATCTGCTTCGTCAACGACATTCATGGGAAATATTATCGCTCTGTCTCTTCCCTAGTTAAAACATTACGTCTTCAACTCATCCTTTACAAGTCTAACCCTAATGTTTTTACCTTTTACCTCTAAAACACACATCACATTTCCTCTTCGCTCAAAGTGAGCATGAAATGAAGACAATGGATGCGATTCACGAAGCAGTTAGCCAAGTTTCTAACCACGTTTAGTTTAACCACGTTTAACTAATACGTGTTTTATACATGTTAAACCACCTTATATAGCTATAAAACGTGGTTAAAAACCTGGCTAACTGCTTCGTGAATCGCGCCCAATATTTCTAACATTTTACGATCAATAAGAAGAAAGAATACGTAATCTTGTATTTTTTCATTTTTTTCCCCTCTAAAATGGTGCGAAGTAGGAGGAAATTTGACGAAGAGAGAGCTTATATAATAGCGAATATTTATTATAACTTGGGTTCTCTTTAACTTTAGCAACACATCAGCAATGGAAAACCTTCATGAAATTTTGTTTTTGTATATTTGGATAGAGGACATCAAGTTATGTATTGTTAATTTTTTAATTTTTTAATTTTTTTTTTTTTTTTTTTTACAAGGATACACCCCTAAGAGCTTACAGCTCGCGGCGAGGTACTGGGTAGGGATAAGGTAGGGAATGGATAGTGGCCACGGCCTGCATGCTTACGCGTCCCAGCATTCGCTGAGGTGAAACTGAGGGAACCGTGGAAAACCTCAGTCAGGACGGACACCTCTACTTTTTCTCAATGGACCAAAGCGATGTCCAAAGCCTGCATGGCCTTCTAACACCCTCTAAAATAAGGGGAAAGACGTTGTGACGTCATATTCATGCAACGTTTGTTAAATATTTTCATGTCTATATGACGTTATAGGGTTTTGTAGCACGATTTTAAGTGTGTTAGAGGGTTCAAAATAATATAAAAAATGATTGAAACTACATCGAGATCCAAATATGCAATAAAAAAAAACATGAAGGTTGTCCATTGCAATTTTTTCCTGCCGATGGAGTTCTTTTTTTCAAATTTCTTGCATTACTTCTTTATCTCACATGGTGAGGTATAAAACCACTCATATAAGGAAGACCCACCCCCTTCAATTCCAAAGTGTCAATGCTTATTTTATGACAAAATTTGCTTCGTACGTATTATTGCATTGAACATAAGAATGACATTATATCAATACCCGAGATGAAATCAATTTCATATTTTCTTCGCTATTATGCTCTTCTCTCATCTTTTGTCCTCCTATTTTGCACCATTTTAGAGGAAAAATGAGGGAAAAAGACGAGATTACTTTTTTCTTCTTATTGAGTATGAAATGTTGGAAACATTGTCTTCATTTCATCCTCACTTTAAGTGAAGAAGAAATAATATGTGTTTTTCAGGTAAAAAGATTAGGTTTTTAGACGTGTAAAGACAGATTCAGATGGAGACAACGGCGATGCGACGCGATTTAGACGTAAAAGCTGTGAAATCCTATGCGGTGGCAAATTCACCCGGAATCGCGTTAATTACAATGCTCTTTTGCTTTTAATCGCCAAATATATTCGCCAATGCATGTTAAAGCAAGTGCTCATTATTCGCGTCGCGTCGCATGATAAAAAATCGCCATGTGAATTCACCTTTAAGGATGAGTTGAAGACGTAATTTTTCAACTATAGAGCTGTAATCTAGCAGTAAGACTTGCTCCCATTGATCCTAGGCTAAACATGAGGTGAATCTGGCCGACTCAGTGCAGCGCACGACTGAATGTTTGCCATTCAACCCCTTGGGTACTACGCAAACAACCACTAATGGCCAATTTAACCCGCTTTTACCTCGTCTTTCAGTATAAGAAAAAAAGAGAGCTATTAATCACGGTGTAGTGAACAGTGTTATGTCAGTTAGTTTAATATTATCACTGAGGGCCGCAGGTAGGTAAGGATTATCACAGAAAACCCTTGTAAGATTTACTTTACAGAAAGTTGCACCACTTTCACCACCGTGCCACCCACTTTCTTGTGTAAATGTTTTGCACGGTGGTCTTTAGACTAACCACAATCTTGTGGACTAACACATACATAGAAATGTTAGAATTACCATAATCTAACAAACTACACCACCTTAGGGGATGTTCTGATTAGTTGACTAAGAAAACTAGTGGCCAAGATTTTACTCCCTCTTATTCCAAGCAATTAAGCTACTGCTATAACTACTGTAAATACATCCCTGCAGCAAGCAAACGGTCGTATATACGTGGTATACTTTAATTAATTGCTTGAAATAGCGTGGCTTTTCCTTTGTCGGAACGTTTTTGTCGTCTCTAAAAATTAAATAGTAATAAGCTACTGCATCGATCAGCTGTGTGAGGGGGGTGGGGACATTTGACGGAATTGCCGTGGGGCAAAAAAGGGGGGTAGGCAAATTCTCAGTGTGCAATCACTGTTTGCTAACTTGGCCAAAGCTTTCATAAAGTTGTTCTTATGTTCTTGCAAAAGTCTTTGATCCGGTCGCTTTAATTAAAATTTTACCACGGGGTGGAGGGGAGGGATGATTATATAATATATGTTTGTTTAAACTGATGCTATACGACCCGACCCCAAAAAAACTTCTCTCTCTTCTGTTTCAATTCAGCTTTGATTGAATTTTTTATTAACATAAGAATGTGGCTGTCTGTTACAGAAAATAATAATAATATTATAACGACGAAGGAAATAAATTTATTACGTCATCATAAAGTTGACTTGATAAATAATAAACAATAATATAATAATTACTGTGGTACAAGAACATTATATCATCACTACTTTTATTTTCCATGAAAGCAATATTACATTTCACGGTTGCACATAAAATATTTAGCAGTACAAGACTTAATATCACAGCGATTACGTTGCCTGTATTTGTGTAACACTTGGGGTCGCGAAGGTGAGCTGCTCAGATGCACGACTTGTTCTCGCGGCGGCTACACCTACCTCTTACCTGCAGCAGGAGGTGCCGAGCGCAACCATAAATCACCAGCTTTCCGCTCTTTCTCTCTCTCTCTCTCCCTCTCTCCTCTCTCTCTCTCTCTCTCTCTCTCTCTCTCTCTCTCTCTCTCTCTCTCTCTCTCTCTCTAGCTAGCGCTCTATTTTCTCACTCTTTCCTCTCTCTCTATCTCTCTCTCTCTCTCTCTCTCTCTCTCTCTTTCTCTCTCTCTCTCTCTCTCTCTCTCTCTATATATATATATCCCTCTCTTTCATTTCTATCTATATCTCCCTCCCTCCCTCTCTCCTCCTTATTTCCTTCTTTCTCTCTCTCTCTCTCTCTCTCTCTCTCTCTCTCTCTCTCTCTCTCTCTCTCTCTCTCTCTCTCTCTCTCTAAGTAATAAAGTCACTCGCACTATAACGTGTGAATCTTTATACTTGCATTACCTCAGCGGGGTATCCAAGTTAATAAGACATTTTATTTTTTTAATATTATATTATGAAGGCATAGTAAAAGTATTGTTTTTTTTTATATTATAACATAAAAAAAGAGGGTGGGGTGTCATTACTCGAATCACATTAATTTGTAAATATAGACGTAAGAAAAGTTTTAATTTTAATCCACCCCCTTCTTAGTATGACGCATAAAGTTGGTAGGGGGTTATTTTTTAAAAAATATAATATTATAAGAATTTATTACATACCTTTAATGAAGGGCTAATGTCTTTGCAGATTTTTTAATGGATTTTTTCCTTCCCTTACGATGGCTAGCACATCGTGTTTATGGTGACGTATGGCTTGGCTAATCTCCCTTCTAGCAAGTCACCCCCTTGCCATAAAAATATCGCTTTTCTTTCGTTTCCCTCAACGAGAATGAATGGTTATCGCACGCCTTCTAAAAAACTTTTTTTTTAGTAATGCGACTAACGTGAGATTTAAAAAAATGTCCAAAGTTTAATATACGTAGAAAATATATTCGTGTTGTATCTCCGCAGTTAAATTGAATTTAAGGTAAAAGTTAATATAATTTTGAGCAGCCGTTACAAAGGAAGAGATTTAGAGTTCAACTTTTGTTGTTATATCGTGCGTGCGTGACGTCACGAGGCGGGAGAAAGTTGTACTAATTTGAATAACAACAGCCCAGTTTTAATAGATGCACTTAATTAACTTGACAGATGAACTCTAAAGAACATCCCGCTACATTAAGATCCTGGAGGTTAGACCGTCCGCAGTACACGCCTGCTCTGGTGGTGGCCTAACAATCAGGCGCTACACAAAAAATTGTGTCTTACGGTATAATGAAAAAAAGGAACTAAGTTATTTTATAATACTTTTTTAATTATGTAATAAAGGGAGTTATATTATGAAGCATCAAATTAATGTTACGAGAAAAAAAAAATGAAAACATCAACGAGAAAAGTTACGGCAAAATTATCATAACAATCTTATTTAATTGTGTGAATTCTATACTTGTCCAGAAATCTTTTGTCACAGGACTATACTATAAGGTTCATATTTAACTTGATTTTTGTCGGAAACGCTCGGGTGTCTTCGGCTCGGTTAAATTCTTCGTGACAAACAACACACCAATGACTGAAGACGTTACAAACACGACGAAAACCAAAGTTAAATGCAAACCAGAGAACTATATAAGATCTGACCATAATAAGATTTATAGTGGACACCTTCTGTCATACGAGTGACGTCATCCCGACTCAAGATATTAACTTGTAGGTTCTGCAATAAACAATGTTCTTGAACCCCTGACACTTTCTGCACTCGATCGAAAATTTGTCCGAGTGGATACATGATATCAATGTATCAGATATAATATACATTGACTGTGAGTGTTCGAAAATCATGTGTCCTGAATTCATGGTTATAGTTGCTATAATACGAGTCATGAGTGTTCATCTCATGATTTTTCACTATAACTTTTTAGATACTGAATGGATACTTTCTGTCAGTACAAAATTGTTCCAGTTTGTTCATACTTCCAATATTTTCTTAAACTTTATCTAACAATTTTAAGTACGATATGAGTATACTTTCATAATGGTAAGATACTGGAATTAAGATCAAAATTGAACAATTTTCTACTGACAGAAAGTATTCATTCAGTATCTAAAAATTTAGCGTGTAAACAGATTATATTAGCTGCTATTAATTTCAACGGACTAAAGAGAGGGAGGGAGGGGTTGAGGAAAGTATAATATACTTCTCGTTGTTTATTACGGGACATTTTGGATTTTTATCAGCTGACAGATATTCTGGATAGTATATCTAAAATATATTTAAAATCCCCGTGCGAACACTTCAAGACACTATATGAACTTTTTACCCCTGAATAATTAGAACTGCAATTCCAAGAAACAAAGAAATGTTTGAAATGGTGTAGAAATAAGAAGGTAGCCATTCTAAACATGGTATAAAAATTTTAAGTAGTCTATAGAAGCTTGATAAACCAAAACCTTTTTGATATATGGGTGCTCTTCTTAGACCTTACCCAAAATTTATACAATCTGTGTATTTTTGTCTTTTGAAGCTGCAGCTGTAGCAAATCAAGAGTAAAGTTCATGCTGTATCGAGATGTATATTATGCACTGTCGCCTTGGAAAATTTCACTTTGCAGCCTTGTTAATCACAATGTCCCGTAAGAATAACACACATGCAGGGTGTGGTGCAAGCCTGTATTTAATGGGAAATTTTCCAAGGCGACGAGTGTACATGGCATATGAATCTTCAAGTTGAAGGTAAAGAGGTAAATAATGGAAGACCGGTTAGATGGTGGCGATATTGACTACACAACATCGTGTTTGTGCCCCCAAACGTGCCGCTGCTCGGGAGGGGGCGTGGCGGTCAGTCGAGCGCTTCAACAGCAGTCTATTTGTTCATGTCATCTCTTGTAGTATTTACCTTAGAGCTTGTCAATGTTTCATCATCAATGAAAAATTACCTTTTCGTGATTTGAACATTAAAAATATTAACAAATAAATCACTGTAACTCAATAATATATATAATATACTGAATATTTTAATTAATTATTATATAAAAATCATAGTTGAAAAATTACGACTTCAATTCATCGTTTACACGTCTAAACCTAATATTTTTACCACAAAAACACATCTTATTTCCTCTTCGCTCAAAGTGAGGATGAAATAAACACAATTAATATTTCTAACATTTCGTCGCCTCATCAGAATATAAGTGTTGTATGTTATATATATAAACCATGAAGTTTTGAGGCTATTATAGACCTTATGTAAATTATGTATAGCGTAAGGTCTTTCAACGAAACATTGTGGTTTATACGACACTTACTTATCTTCTGAGACGACGATTTTATGCTCAAGAAGAGGAGAAAAGACGTAATTTCGTCTTTTTTCCTCTAAAATGGTGCAAAATAAGAGGAAATTAGACAAGAGGGGAGTTTAATAGCGCGAATAAAAGATGAAATTTATTTCAACTCAGTAATATTTTTATATAAAACACATTTGTTGTTTTTTTCTTACAAGATTTCTCACACCTGCATCGCGATTGCTTGGGAATTTCACTGATGAATGTGAGTGCGGTCACAGCGGGAGGGCGTGGTCCTTGGCAGGTGCTACAGTGCTGCCGCGAGCGGAGGAAACCCTAAATTGTCCGCGAGTGACACTTCCTGCTCTTCACGGAGCGCGGAGATGCAGGACACTGAGGCTATCTTATCTCGCTGCATATCAGATGAGCGCGGGCGGACATGAGACCAGCCAGTGAGACGAGGAGAATCAAGATGGCGCGCCAGAGTGAGCAACTCCGACGTGACTCTCCGCTCAAATTGTCTGTCCTCTCCTGGTAACTATCCCTATCCTATTCTATATATTAATCGTCTTGATTTCTATACTCCTATCCCCAGTCAATTTGATTCATAATCATCATCTCGCCTCACCGCATCCACATAATCCTACTTTGACCCTGCTCTTCGGTCGGCCCACAGGAGTCGACACGTTGAGAATCTTTCAAATTCCTGCCATTCCTTGCATGTTGTCGCCTGCATCATCAACCTACATTATTGCACCCCACACCACACCGTCAACCCAATGTCCTAAAATCCAACCAATTCCTTGTGTGGTTTTGGTTCACCCACGGTAACACGTGGTGGGCATATAGGTACCACTTCCATCATCACCTTGCATCCCACATTCCATAATCATCCTATCCATTGTTCGTCCATTATCCTTTACAAGACCCTGCAAAAAACAGTTCAACTATACAATTGATCCAAGTTACTCAGTACGTGGAATTATAGCCGTTTAGGCTCCTTCCAACAATTGTAAGAAGAAGAAGAAGAAGAAGCCAGTGAGACGATGATGCACCTGTCACCCCCCCGGTCATCGCTCTCGTGCTGCAATTATAAACACAGCATTCTTTGTAATCTCTTCACGTCTTCACACTTTTTACATATGAAGAAGAATTTGCAGATCGCTGATTTAAATAGGCGGGGTTCATGGGATGTTATGAACTTAGATATTACTTTATTATTACTTTTATACTTCATAATATTTTTTCTTTGTTTTCTGTTTATTGTATCCATCAATACAGCATATAGTATGGTATATATTTTGGTTGTTTCTTTATTTTTCTTCAATTGACATGATCTAAGTTCGTCTATGTACAACCCAAACGATTGAATAAAGAATTTGAATTTCCATAAGTTTGAATGCATGTTATTAATTCTAACTTGTAAGTATTCTTTTTATATTATGGGCGAATACATGAATGCTAAATTTTGACTGATGTAGTTTTGTTTTGCATATTTGTTTGTTGTTTTTGTGTTTATAAATGCATTGTTTTACGTGTTGTACTCATGCATGCATGATATTTGTGATGATACTGATGATATACCATATATGTGTATTTTGTATTTGGAATCATGCAGGTATAATACATAATATGAATTTGTTCTTTAACTGTGGCGAGTAAATATAATTATTATATGTTCTCTTTATAAACAATAATCGTTGATAATTTTACTATGGGAATGGATAATTAAATTAACCTGGATTTACAGTGGTGAATGTTCATAAAACATTATAATAGCTTCAAGTATAATATTCATTTGATTGACCCTGCTAATATGTTTAATTTTATAATAATTTATTTTGGCAATTATTTTATTTCATATTCCATGTTTACTTTTAATTCTTAAAATTAACCCTATAATAATATATAGCCTTACCAAAGTCTTTTTTTTTTACACACTTTATCAATGGAAGAGGGGGGGGGAAAGTTTTTTTTTGTAGAAATACATTGCTGGGTGGCTATAATGATTACAAATATTTTCAGATTTTTTGGAGAAGTATTTTACACTTTTTTTTCGTTTTAAAAGAGTTACGGCAGATTCAGATGGCGACAACGGCGATACGACGCGATTTTGTCACACAAACTGTGGAATCCTATTCACTAGGTTGCTGCGAATATCGCGTTAAATTACGATGCTCTTTTTTTTTAATCGCCAAATATGGCCGCCAATGGATGTCACAGCAAGCGCGCATTATTATGTTATTTCGATTAGTCGATATTTTAATTCATGTGACGTCATCATAAATAAAAGCAAGGTCAAGGATCTCTGTTGCATCATCACATATTATTCCCATGAGGTAATCATTACACTGAGGATGAAACAATTGCGATCAGATGTGCTGGGGTTATAATCCCGTGCAGCCGCGTGATATGAAAAGCAATAAGTGCAGCTCGCGGTTTGTGCATTATAAATTATTGATCACAAGTGCACTTTTGTGGGCAAGATTGGAAATCAGAAAATAATGACCTGATGTAATTTGTGGTGGGATGTAGCCGTGTGAAGCGATCGCCAGCTGCAGTAGATACACGGACAGAAGTTGTAGGTGACGGATACATTCCAAGTATATCGTAGTGATCAAAGATGGTTACATGATACCTGATATTCTTCATCTGAAGCCTCGTGTCATCTCAGAATGTAATGACAAAAATGAAAAACTTTTTCAGAGTTGCATTTTTATATTATTTTTTATTTTTTTGTCCCCTGTACAAGCTTAATTACAGCTCGTGGCGGGGTAATGTGTTAGGAATAAGGGAACGAAAGGATGGTGCTACGGCCCGTTACGAGTTTCTGAGGTGAGACTGAGGGAACCGTGGAAAACCTCAGTCAGGACGCACACCTCTACTTTTTCTCAATAAACCAAGGTGATGTCCAAAGCCTGGAGAACCACACACAAGTGCATCACTGCACTGGGTGGAATGCGAGAAGAATTTACTCCAAGGAGAGAGCAATGTAATTTTTACTTAAAATGTCACCAATCCAAGTACTATAATATAACCACGTTCGACATTGCTTGACTCCGTTGATCTATATAACGAGAACCGGTCAAGTTGTGACTAAGGAAATTATGGAAACCTCAGTCAGGATAGTCGGCAATTGATGAAGGATGCAATCAATCACCTCCCGGCTGCACGAGTAAGTGTTTTTTTTTTTTTTTTAGCAACCGCCACCACTTGTGAAAAGTTTGGCGGTACCTGGGATCGAACTCACGACCATCGATTATGGATCAGATGCGCATACCACTACGTCAAGTGCCCTGCTTATTATATTATGGCGGCAAAGTAGTTGATAAAAATTAGTAACAACAATTTGTGAGCGTGTAGCCGTGACGTCACGGTGCAGCTCCTTGCGATCATCGCTCGCTCGTTAGTCCGTTGATTGCAATCATCGTTGCCATTAAGAGACTACCCCGTGTCAATAACACTCCCGACACGTGTCATCAGTGTGTGATCACGCGTGACAGAAATCGTCAGCAACAACGTATTTTTACCTTGTTGATACAAATGACACTAAATATATTAGGTCAATATGTATATTATATATACCTTCCCTAGTTGAAAAATCACATCTTCAACTCATCCTTTGCACGTCTAAACCTATAATCTTTTTCTCTCTAAAACACATCTTATTGCCTCTTCGCTCAAAGTGAGGATGAAATGAAGACAATATTTCTAACATTTTATGCTCCATAAGAGGAGAAAAGTCGAGAGGAGAGCTTAATAGCGAAGAAAAGATGAAATTTATTTCAACTCGGTTTTTTTTTATTGAAACATGAAAAGATGATGAAATTATGTTTTGATAAAAAGCCTAATGACGAAATTTTCACTTAACAATTAGATATTATATGATAAAGACCCCTGCATGTGATCAAATGAGGCTTTAAAATTATTAATAGTATTCCTCAGTTCCTTATAAGCATTTCACTATAACAATACTCTTTATAAGTGAATAACGTTATCATAATTCATAATCTTTATTGCTTTTCGATTGATTATACAATATATTAAGCAAGTCAATAATATTAAACTCAAGACATAACGTCGATCGTCCATATTTATACATAAATAACAACTTATATCACTATTCTCAACAAAGTATAAAATACATATCACAGATCACAAAATAGTTTGTAAATCCTGCCACTATATATATACAGATCAAATAAAATACCATATATCGTGAATTTCATGCTATTTATGTTAATAATTAAAATTTGAATGCTTATTATACAAATGCAAGAACCAATCATGACAAAGAAAATTCGTAGAATTAAATATATTCAAAACACCAAGTTATGAATACATGAGATGTATGATTTATGATTCATTCAATTAACCAAAAATTACATAATTATCATTTAATCATAACTATAAGACATAATTTTATTATAAAATTTGATAAGTATAAGTTTTTGTTTAATCAATGAATGCTATTATACAACCAAAAAATATTTATTAATATAATATAATTGATATACATGGCCATATATGCATCCATACACAACTGATCATTGCAGGGAAGGGTTTAAAATATGTATTTGTGGTGAAATTATATATTAGCATCATGCTTTGCAATAGATTGTTGCATTACTTGATTTTTTTCCATCGAGAAAGTTGAAAACTTTATAGATTATTGCTTTATAAATAAATTGAAGTACTAAAACTCCCAGCACTGGTTTAATAAAGTCTATATAATAATCTACTTGACTCAGAGTCTGTGTCTATAGCTGTCTCATACTTCACTATACGGTTCATACTGATTTTTCGTCATGCATGCTCGGGAGTATACTTCGGCTCAGCCAATGAAATTCTTCATTACAAACTGTCTATTCGAATAATAGAAGACGTTACAAACCTATAGTTAAATATGAACAAAACCCTAGTTGAAAAATTACGTCTTCAACTCATCCTTCACACGTCTAAACCTAATCTTTTTACCTCTAAAACACATCTTATTTACTCTTCGTGGATGAAATGAAGACATTTCTAACATTTTATGCTCAAGAAGAAGAAAAAATACGTAATATTGTATTTTTTCCTCTAAAATGGTGCAAAATAAGAGGAGAAAAGACGAGAGGAGAGCTCAATAATGAAGAAAATATGAAATTTATTTCAACTCTGGCAGAATCTGTGACTTCCTCTCCTTGTGATTTGATTTAGTGACGTAATTTCGGGTCTCTGGGAATATCACTGACAAGTTATTGAAGTGCACTTAGCTATGATTGAAAGACGGATATTCGAGAGAACAACCAGTTGACGTTAAAATTAGTTTCGCGATCGTGCAGGTGTGAATGGCTACTTTTAATTAGGAGATCGGTATCGGCCGTCATGAGGTGTCATACAACTTCGCAGAACAATGTACAACACCCGACAATAAAAATGAGACGTGATAGCATTCTTTATTGAGAGGAGGGGAGTAATTAATTTGCCTGCTTAAATAGAAGGAAGCTGTGGAAGGTGTGGCGCAGTTCACCTGACCGCGTCTCGTCAGATCACCGCGCGAAGTCAAGTAACGCCGAGCTGCATGGTTAGTAGTTGGATGGGTGACTATTTTCAACAAAAACCACGTTTCCCACCCAGGGGTAAATCATTGAGCTTTTCCACTATGTGGTTCCTCTGGCTTTGAACCATTGCACTTCCGGTTCATTGATCAAAGCTGTAGCGTCCATCCTGGCTGAGATTTCCACGTTTCCCTCATGCAGTTGCATGCAAATGCTGGGATGGATTGCAAAGCCGTGGCTGCCCCCGTTCCTGATGAGCCCGCGAAACGCTAAGTTAGATAGCTATTAAATATAGCTTTCAATCTCTTTATTAACGGACTACCATGTTGAGAAACTTCTGGCCCTGGGTGTACACTCTGTAGATACTTCTGACCCTGGGTGTACACTCTGTGGATTCTTCTGGCCCTGGGTGTAGACTAGCATTCGGGCATCGATCGTGGACAAGGACCGTCCCGCGCGGTGGGCGCGGCCTCACAAACTATAAATCATGTGTCGGAGATGTAATCAGAGCCGGTAATAAATTGCCGAATTGTGACGTCACAGGCGAGGTGACATTTAACCTGGCCGCTCATTAGCCCGCAATTACCGATCAGCTGATGACCTTGAACCCACCAGAGTGTGTAGTACAATAACAACTTTAATTAGTGGATTTTAATTAATCTTAATATGTAATTGAGATTTGTCATATATCCGTCTTCATAAATAAATAAAAAGTGCAGTCATAGGTAATAATACGATCTATATAGATGTATTATTATTATAGACAATTATATACAGTATATTAAATTTATTAGAAGAAAACGTGAAAAGATATTAAAATAATGAATAACTTTTTTTTTATAACTATACATTTTGTATATACTAAAAAATAATAATGACATGAATTTAAATTAACTTAATACATATAACCTGTTAATTATAAAACAGATTTTTTATTCAAAAGTTAATAATTAGTATATAAAAAAATCCTTAATCCTATTATAAAGACTGAAGAAATATTAAATCTTTATGACGGCTCACCTTTTTACTTAAAACTACAATTTAGTTGTGAAATTTTTAAAACAAAAAAATCACATTTCAAATTGTATTTTTTTTTTTGTTATTATTAATTTAAAAAAGAGGGAGAGAAGTTATAATATGTATTTTGTTAAGATTCTCACTAATTTGTATCGTGGGATAATAGTGGATATTTTCAGAATCTAATTAAGCTTTAAATTTTATAAAATATATATTGTGTCTAGTGTCACCTTTTCATTTTTTAATTTAAAATAATTATAGGTCTGAGGTTGTAAGTGGGCCGCCAGGTAACGAGGGGGGATTCTGCCCGCGGCGGTCCCACAGCCTCAGTTACATGGGCCGCCTTTTACCAGCTGGAAAATAAATCATAACATTTGCAACCATTTAATTTGTGATTAAAATTGGAGTGGAAAATTTTTACTATTTTGTGTTATGCAACGAAGTATATCTTTTACGACAAAATGCGATGAGTATGATCCTTATTACAACTATGATATCAGATATTCTTACGACCAGGCATCGTTCCGTAAAAGCATTCTTATTCCCGAATATTTTTACCAGACAAATTTAATATCCTTTTGATATATCCTTGTACGGTACGAACAAATATTCAAATAGTTTTGCGACCAAATATTGTTCCATATATATAAAAATATTCTTATTGCTGAATATTGTTTACAGACAAATATCCTTAACGACATATTGTGTGAATAAATAATTTTACGACCAAATATTAAATTTGTATGATTAATAATAATATGTCCTTACGGCATAATATTTCTTATAATACGACCAAAATATCCTTAATTAATATCTCCCTACGACCAAAAAATATCCTTACAATCACTTTTAAGTAGGTAGAGATAATATATACGCCCTAATATGTTAATAAAAATCCCATTCATGAAAGTAATGAAAAAAAATTAAAGTTTTCTCCTTTGCATACCTTATCAGTATAGGTAAAATATCAGGTATGCAAAAACGAACTAGTTTTCGAGTTATTAATTTTTAAAGTTTAGTAATTTACTCTAATTTAACATGGAGAATTGGAACTTCCATGCGTTTAATTAATATAGAACTTTAGAAATTAATGACTTGAAAACTAGCTCGTTTTTTTATACCTGATATTTTATCTACTGATAACTGATAAGGTATGTAAAGGAGAATATTTGAATTTTTCTTTATAATTTTCTTGAATTGAATTTTTATTAACATATTGGGCTTGTTATCTCTACCTTAATATCCTTATCGACTCTTATATGAGTATATAACCAAAATAAATATCCCTACGACCAAATATCCTTACAACACCATTTATTTTATAATACGACCATAAATATAATATCTTAAATATATATTTGTTACGACCAAAAGTGCGTCAGCACTCATGTAACTCCAGTTACTTTCTATACGTCCGTCGTGTTTCTTTGTAGTTGAGCGAGCGGGGGCGAGAGAGAGACAAGCTTGAGGAATGAGAAAGCATCTTGCTTTGCATTCATAATGCCGGCAAGTTACTGAGGTCACGTTGCTAGTACTCAACATTTCTCCGGAGATTTTTTGCTAGTCTCCCACACACAATTTGCACTACGCTGGACATGCTAAATGAAAAACCCTCGAGGATCATCTGTACGAGAGTCGTTGTACTGATTACTGTGAGTATGTGAGAGTGGGGGAAAGCTCTGAAAAAAACTAATCTTTTAAAGTAGTATACTATTACATCAATCAGGCACCATCTATATGATAAAATAAGAACTTCAATTCATTGATCTTATAATTAATAATAAATCATTTTTATTGTAAAATTATAACACTATAACGAATCAAATTGTATATTTAATAACATGCATTTTTATTGATTTATATTATCATACTATGATGTAAATGCAATAGTTTTTTCATTGAATCTTAACCCTAGCATTATAAAGGGGTGGTAGAGGTGGATCGATACGACCCGTATTTTTTTTAAAGTGTAAAATAGTACCCCAAAAATTCTGAAAAAAATTGTATTTCTTAATTAGCCATGTATTTCCAAAAAAAAAAAAAAAAAATAGATAGTGAGTAAAAATTTGAACTTTGTTTAACATGTGATTTAAATAGCGGGTCGTTTTGCCCCCCCCCCCTCCTTCTTCCCCCCGGTAAAGAGTGACAGATAAGTACCTTGAAATGCTAGGGTTAATAATTATTTTATTGATTATTCCAAATAATGTGAGCAAAGTTGAGAAAGTGTTCTTAGAATAAAGATCATTCAGCATTAGTTCGTAGAAATCAAACTTCCTGTAATTCACCGAGACGTACGTTATATTTGGTGACGTCACATCAGTTTCACGCAGATCTAAAGTATAATACGCCAAGTTTCTCTAAAAGGTCGACGATCGAGGAATCCTGTCTGTGATTCATGAGACTCGTGACATTTCAGTGATTGGAAGACGATTACAAAAAAATTCACAATAACTCCATAGACTGACAGTAAACAGTATATGATTATCGTTATAAAGGAACATAAAGTGGGTAAAATATCATGACATACCTTTAGAGTGATTTAAAGCTTTATACTTGACTAACTCTGTAATCACTTGCCTTTTAAATAAAAAAAAAATACCTTTACGAGTATTCTTAAATTTAATTGGACTCAATTTTCTTGTTAATTTGGGTCTCCATATATAATTGGGGGGAAAATTAGGGTGTCAGGCTGCGGTCACCTTATGTTTCTAGGGTCACTTTGCCTCGGGCTAGGCAATCAAGGGGGCGGGCTGACCCCAAGTCTCGAGTGACAAGCAAATGTCATATCATGAATTTACGAGCGGTCTTGTCTCTACATGATTATAGGTCTTTGTGGAAAATTTTCTTTATATAATAATATCTAACTGACCATGACAAAATTTATTATAGCACGTATAATTTTGTATTAATAAAATATTGATTTTTAAAACAATTCTCTCTCTTTTTTTTTATAGCCCAAAAAAAAGGTCCCGTGTAATTATGAAATTTTAAAATTATTTTATTAGAATTTTTGTTCTTGGTATATTAATAATAAAAAGAAGGGGTTTTGCTTGTGTAGATGAAGAGTCGAGTCAAGCAATAACTTGTATCAGCAGAAGCAGCTACATAGTTTAAGTAGACCCAAGGGACCCCTTCTATAAGATGTTAAACTCCATCAGGTTTTAAAAATTAAAAGTAAACGCCCGTTATATTTTAAAGTTAAGGGGTTTATGTTTACGTGCAAAATCCGACTGGCAACTTACGATTATTACGCTGCTACTGCAACAAGCCAACTCCCGGGAGACTTTAGCATGAAAATGACGGAGACGTACAAAAATCTGCTAAACAATTTTCTTGCAGTAATAATGAACGTATATATATGTACCCTGGAGTATTGCATGTATTATCAAGTCTTAATAAAAGTCGCTACAAGTAAACATTGTCGTAACATTCGTCCGCTATGAAAAATATTATGGGTGCTTCGAAAGGGCATATAATATGTTCATTGGTGCTTGAATTAAGTCAGAAATTATTTTGTAAAAATGTCGTTCCCCGTATAAGAGTTTTCAAACTTTTGGGGTTTATTGTACAGTCATCGCCTCGGAAAATTTCCCTTTGCAGCCTTTTTAATCATCATGCCCAGAAGAATAACACAGGGCATGGTGATTAACAAGGCTGCAAGTGGGACATTTTCCAAGTAGATGAGTGTACAATTCTATATTCATATACGTGCGATGTCATATAATATCTCTGTTTTTATAAAAAAAAAAATAAATAAATAAATAAATTAAAAATGAATTTCCTTTGTCCATATTTTCCTTTTTTTTATCAATATATGTGTCGTTTGATTAATTGAAAAGGTGCATCTCAGTGTGTGTCTTTTGTTCTACTCATGTACAGTACTTGTAAGAGCTTGTGACCTTTTCATAGTCTGGTCTGTTGAGAGGTTCTCCTTAGTCAAATGACCATGCTGCTTATATACTATATATACATAATATATATATATATATATATATATATATATATATATATATATATATATATATATATATATATATATATATATATATGTATGTACGTTTATGAACATATATTTAATCTTTATTGCAGTTTTAATATATTTCTGACCACAGTGTATAGATTTCTATTTTAGGGCAAAATTCTTTAATTAATTTTTTACTAAACTAAATATAATTCAATATCAATCTTTTAAAATTTACATAAAAAAATTTACAAATACTGTTTTTCATTTTCCTGATAAAAAAGTTGTGAAGGGAAAAAAGCTACGAAACTCATTACATCATCACAAAGGGCGGCTGCTGCGGTCGCCCCCCCCCCCCCCCCTCTCTCTGTGATGTCACGGGGGTACATCAAAGCTGGAGGGGCGGCGCCAAATCGGGGAAACAATTTCGCAATCACATTAATATGTTGGTAATTATTTTAGTCGAAAACAAAGAAAATTAAATCCCTAAAATTTGTAAGTGGAAAATTCTAATTTTATGGATTTAATTTATAAATTCAACACAATGACGATCAAAAATAAATAAACGTACTCCACGTACTCCCGTTAATAAGAAAAAATATTTACCCTTTTTACATTAAAGTTACGCGATCTATATGCATGCAGCTCACACTAAATTATTAGACACTGAACTCGATTTCAGTAAAATTATTTTCATCTCACACTTTTTAGGTTTCAGTACATTAAATAGGCTAATTAAACTTATTTTCAGTACTTTTTATACTTTTAAGTACAAATTTAGTACTGAATAAACAATCAATTGGAGTACAAATATGGTCCCTAAAGTGATTGATTGGTATTTTGGGGCAATTGAAACATTTTGGTCCTGTATACCCCCAGGTCCCTATAAAGTAAATATAAAAAAGTATCAAAAAGTTTAGAGTGAGTATCTTATAATATTATGGCACTTTTCAAATTCTCCTTTTACTGACTACATAAATAACAGCTCAATGCATGCTGATTACAAATTGTTTTTTTTTTATAATAATAATATTTATTAATTTTAATTGTTATTAGAACACAAAAACGCAATTCCTGGACTGAATTCCATTAATACAATATACCATCAACGTGGTATAGCGGAAAAATATCCTAACTGCAATGATAAGCTGTATAAAAAAAAAACATAACTCCAATTTGCTTACCAATGGAGTTAAGGATATTTTTCCGCTATCAAGTCCCCGAGTTGAAATAAATTTAATCTTTTCTTCGCTATTAAACTCTCCTCTCGTCTTTTGTCCTCTTATTTTGCCCCATTTTAGAGGAAAAAAGAGAGGAAAGAACGATATTACGTATTTTTTTCCTCTTCTTGAGCATAAAATATTATAAATTCATTTCATCCTTACTTTGAGCGAAGAGGAAATAAGATGTATTTTAGAGGTAAAAAGATTAGATTTAGACTTATAAAAGATGAGTTGAAGACGTAATTTTTCAACTAGGGTCGAAACTCCATCTCATCACGACGTATCTCACACCGAGCTAAATCTTATATGATGTTTGATCCGAGCTAATCTTACGTGACCTGAGGGCATCATATTAATGATTCTGCAGGTCGTCACTAGAGGGCCAGAAATCCCCCGAGGACCGAACTTGAAGAAGAGTCCCGGGTTCGACCTTCCCAGGTGGGTCTCTCCGAACTTTGCCTCGTTAATTATGCACCGCGCTCCCTCGAGTAATTAGTGGAACACAAGCAAGAAAACTTAATATTATACATCACTTTCGTTAGTGCGATATTTTGACGTGTTTTTATATTATGCATTGCAGTAGTTTTAATTAGAAATTAAATCTCAATTATATTATTATTTTTTACTTGCAAAAAATTTAAGATATCACCTTCAATCCAAGCATCTTTTTCTACAAATATTGTATTGTTTTATTATGTAATATAAAATATATTAAAGGAACATTAATTAAAGTAGATTATTTACAAAACTGTTAGTATGTGTAATTTTTTAATAAACCTCAAATTGTTACACAATAATTATTTATAATGATGTTTTTTTTTAGTCCAGAACTATTTATAAATAATTATTGAAAGTGCGGCCACGTCCCCTGGAGGCGTCAATAGGCGTCTAGGCCCTATTCATTTTATTAACGATTCAGGGGTGCCAACTTATCTTACAGAACTTTGAATAATTATTATGTAAAAAATAGTTCCGGAACTAAAAAATATCTGAAAAATTTAGCATAATTTGGTACCCTCTATTCATTTCTGCAATATTTATTTTTTAATGCAGGTTGTCCATTATTCTATAATATCATCTTACATCCAGCATTGTTGGTTAATAAACTACTACTTCATCTATATATAAGAGTACATTGCAAATTCGGTACTAAAAAAAGAGAGTCAATTAAATTATTACACAAAAAATTGACTAGCTTTTTTCAGTACTAAATTTATTGGTCAGAAGTGCTGGATGTAAGATGAAATTAAAACAATTTTGTACTGACATAAAGTACTGAAATCAATTCAGCATCTAAAAATTTAGTGTGTTGATGGCATGGGTCCTTCATTATTGAGGTTTCTATGGTTTCTTCAGTCACACCAGGCAAATCATGTGATCATGGATAATCAACTCTAGGTCTGTGTTCACTTGACTACCAAGTATATAATACCATCAAGTTCATTGCCGAAAAAAAGTATAGTCCTACACAACACAAATTACAGAAAAATTAAAAATATCATAATTCTTTTCACTCTTAAATTTTGACAAGAATAATTATGGCAGCAAGTAATGCAATAATGATAACAAGCTCTATAGCAAAATTTCTTCATACAACAGACGCATTAAAAATAAATTAACTCACCAAGTGTATCACAAAATTAACAAAGCGTTATCATGCAATTTTATTTAATTGTTTTATTTTGTATTTAGATATGGCATGAGCATAACTATCACAATTCTTAATCTTAAATGTATAATTATAATTAATTATATTTTTAAAATTATAGTACATGGAATATGAAATAAATGATAAACATTAAAATGATTGCGTCTAATTGAAGCCTTTCAAACGATGATGGATTTAGTCACCTTGCAATAACAGACGGCAAATCAGCTGGCACTTCGTTTTACGTTTGCTCAGGTTTAGAGAACATCATTATCGAACCATCTGTATATATAGTTCGTATTCCTTTTTTTCCCCCTAGATTGCACGGAATTATACATACATCACTAAAAATTTACTATATATATATATATATATATATATATATATATATATATATATATATATATATGCGTGGCGCAGTGCATTGACCGGTTCTCATTAGATCACTGAAGTCAGGCTATGTCGAGCGTGGTTAGTACTTGGATGGGTGACCGTTTCAAATAAAAATTACGTTGCTCCCTCCCTGGGGTATATTCGTCTCGCTTTCCACCCATCAGTGCAGTGATATGCACTTGTGTGTGGTTCCCCAGGCTTTGGACATCGCTTTGGTCCATTGATAAAAAGTAGAGGTGTCCGTCCTGACTGAGGTTTTCCACGGTTCCCTCAGCCTCATCTCAGCGAATGCTGGGACGCGTAATAATATACGACATTTTGATTTTTGTTAATATAAGCAACCTGCATGTGATTATTTTATTTTATGTTTGGTTAAAATCGTGTTACAAAACGCTGTAATTAACATCATATAGTCATTGTCATGTAGTTCCCTATATGCTTGCGTGTTAAATATTTGCATGAATATCAAGTTAATAGCGTTTTATCGAAGCACATGCAATTTGAAGGGTGTAAAGGGTGGTAAAAAATATATATAAAGTTCGTAGCAACTATATTTTTAATAAAAAGGTTATATAACAAGCAATTAAATGCAATTTAATGCAGGTTGTCCATTATTTCATATTTTTTTGTTGCCTTTCGATTAAAATAATAGTCTCCAAACCTTTGTAACTCCCCCCCCCTCCTATTTTTTTTTTTTGTCATAGAAGAATTTTTTTCAGAGGAAAATAAGAATTAAAGAATTTTTTAAAGATATATTTTTTTTTTAAGAAATACTGAAGAATAGGTTCTTGATTCATTATTAGAAGATCCCTAAATGGGGTTGGTAGAAGATTATTTCAAATTAAGGATAAGGTAACACGGATCAGCTGACCCAATGTTAAAGTAATCCCACACATGAAAATTATGAAAAATAAAATGTTCTCCTCTACATCCCCTATCAGTAACTAAAATATCAGGTATACAAATTCGAGCTATGTATAGTTTTTGTATACCTGATATTTTAGCTACTGATATAGGGGATGTAGAGGAGAACATTTTTTTTTTCATAATTTTCATGCGTGGGATTACTTTAACATTGGGTCAGCTGATCCTTCTTACCTTACCCAATCATAGTTAGTAAGAAAAAATTCAAATTTCTAACATGGTGTCTTATGGTGAAAATTTTCTCGCCGGGGAGCACTTGAACATTGCATTGAAAATAAAACTCAAGTGCAACCACAGACGATAAAGTGACCCTACACTCTCACGAAAGTCATAACTCGCAGCGTCTTGCCCCCCCCCCCCCCGGGGGCCAGTTAGCCGCTATGACGTCACTCGACTTGTGACCATCCCCTGGAGAACTCACCGCACGGTAAGTCAAAACTCCGGCCGCCGCAAGACGCCCCAAGATTGTGGTGATGTCCGAACCTCACAATTTTTGGGGAGGGGGTGGGGGGCATGCATAATGCAGGACCCTCCTTGATTTACTATACACACCATCTAGAATAGTAGAATATCCAAGTAAATTACGAGACAAATATTAAAACATTAAATTTTACCTATTACTTATTATATAAATTCAAATTTATTCGTCTAATAACAAATTTACTACGTATAATAATAATTATATCAACATTAGCATTTTATGTCATGCGTGAATACGTCAAAAAGGCAAAGAACATAATTATGACGTAACAATAAAAAAACAATAAAGAAATTATGAATGATATTTTTTCACATAATCATAAATCATAATAGTTATTGCTGTACGTCCATCCACATTGATGTTAGAAGTTAAAAATATCTCCTATCAGGATGTCCATACTTTTGCAATAATTTGAAAAATATTAAATAAATGCGCGTGTTATCTCAAACGAAAATGCAATCGAATGTTTTTTTTTTTTTTTTTTTTAACCTATATGTAAAATACGAATTGCTAATTTTTAAAGATCTATAGGAAACTTAAACATTTATTTTATTTATGATAGCTATATCTCATAGCAATAGCACCATATAGAACTAACGTTATTCAGCGTTGAAGAATTGTGTCATTCTTTCCATAATTCAATAAATTTTACGTTCCAAAAAAATTATAACGATACAAATGGGAAAACATATTTCATTGAAATAAAATTTCCATGCGAACTTGTAATATTTATCTTTTATATTTTCTCCCTCTTTTAAAATGATTTAAATACAGTCGCAAGAACAATAATAATAAAATATACTATACCGTGGTGCTGCTGTACCAACCAAAAAAGTTTTGCTGAAAGAGAACAAGAGAGAGAGAGAGAGAGAGAGAGAGAGAGAGAGAGAGAGAGAGAGAGAGAGAGAGAGAGAGAGAGAGATGAGAGAGAGAGAGAGAGAGAGAGAGAGAGAGAGAGAGAGAGAGAGAGAGAGAGAGAGAGAGAGAGAGAGAGAGAGAGAGACTGAGAGGTAGAGAGAGAGGTAGAGAGAGAGGGAGAGTTGCGGTTCAATTTGTACAATTGGCGCGGGTTGTGTCAGCATTTTTCTTCATTTTATTTGTTGATGTCGCTGCCGCGGGACTCTCCTCTCCCGACACCTCCTCCTTTTGTTTCGTTCCTCGGCTAATTTCCTCGGGGAACCCCGCGATGAATACATTAACAACGACACAACCCGCCTCGCTACACTCCGAGCCACAAAACTGACTATGACGTCATCAGAATCTTTCCCTTGAACATACTTTATAAATTACAAACATTATACACAAAATTACGTAACATATAAGCACAACGCAAATTGATCTTTAATTTCATATAGTTTACAAGTTAAGCAACAATCTGATGGTTAATTGTCGTAAAAACTACGGGATGACGTCATCATTGTTAGAGGTGAATTATTCTTTACAGTTCTTATACATTGCTCCATTATTTTTTTTTCTCATGTCACACGCTACAAAACCACCCTATACTACACAATGCTATTATTTTCCAAGTAGCATTACAAAAATACACCCCCTTCTGTTTTTTTATACTATGAGATCTGTTGAATTACCTCCCCCCCCCCTTTAATAGAGGCTTATTCATAAACTCCCTCTCTCTCTCTCTTTTCTGTCCCCGCTCCCTTGGGATAAAAATGTGCCAAGAGCCGACAAATGAATCTTCCAAAAGCAAGATAGTAAATTATTTAAATTTAATCATACACCTTTTTTTTAATACAATCTAAATTCAATTATATTACTATTAATGTATGAAAATTGATTATTATTATTTATTATGGTGCACATATTCTTCACCTGTTTGTAATAAGGACAATCAAGCTCATTAAGGTGACCCCTTTGTCTGTCGAGATGGATGATGGTGGACTGAAAGCCTTCCATAATAACAAGTAATTAAACATCGCCGCTCTTCCTTTCAGATCTAATTATCAAAATAATGAGCGTTTTTACTGTTGCCAGTGAGTGCTGCCAAACTAACATACAGAACTAGTTTATTGTAAAAATTATGTAAATTTGATTTGACTTATCCCTAGTTGAAAATTTTCGTCTTCAACTTATCCTTTGCACGTCTAAACCTAATATTTTTACCTCTAAAACACACATCTTATTCGCTCAAAGTGAGGATGAAATGAAGACAATATTTCTAACATTTTATATTCTGCTCAATAAGAGGAAAAAATACGTAGTCTCGTCTTTTTCCCTCTTTTTTTCCTCTAATGTGGTGCAAAATATGAGGGTAAAAAACGAGAGGAGAGCTTAATAGCGAAGAAAAGATGAAATTTATTTCAACCCAGGGTATGTCACTGTGTTAAGTTTTCGTAATAAATAAAAATGTTATTAATGATATTTAAATATTTATTACCTGTCAACAATTTCAATTAAGTAATTAAATTATTTGATTAAATTTAAAACATAAAATTTATATTTTTAATCCAACATTGAATTTACTAGCATGTGTGCTGATAAAACAAAGTACATAAATAACATCACATTATTATATATGAAAATTATTTATCAACGGTAGATAATATTTCAAAACTAAAGTTTGCATTCTGTATTAAGACGACACTAGTTTGCATAGGTTAAGCTCACGGTCACCTGTCCAGACAAATAAATAAGTTTCTTAATAAAATAACAATTTGTCGTTGTTGATACTTAAAAAGCTTTTTATTATAATAATAACATTATTTACCCTTCTTAAAAAAACAAGTGTCAAATGAAAGTAGATAAAGAATATTTTGTATTTCAATTAATCTCGTAACAAAGTTAAAAGACAACATCCGGCGATACTTCGACTCAAGATAAAGCCATTATGTGTGACCAGCTGCCGGCCGTCTGCCGCAGTGTCATCTTTGATTTACTGTGAGCCAGCCAGGTGGGGGTGGAGGTACATATAGTACAGACGGAACCATATAAAATACCTATACACAGGCCTCATGCTGGGTGATCATAAAAAAACGTTTGACATCAAAGTACGAGTGATAAAAACAGGCATATCGACTGCCCCTCACTCCTCAAATTCAATACACATCGTTGTCGATACTATGTAAACAAATTGGCATTTTTTACGGTCCCTTCGGTACCTACACAGTGGCATCAGTTCAAGTTTTACTGTGGGCTGTGCCACACAGGATCGTATGATATCGCATCGTATGATAAAAAAATTAAGAACCATACCATCAGGTGTACGCGCGCACACAGCGTCGTATCGTATTGCTTGCGATCTACGTTTCTCATTTAGCACTGGTTACTAGCTGGTTCTATATTTTTAACATACGATACGATGCCATAGAAAGGCAGTGTGTGATCCTCTTTATAAGACAGTGGCATCAGTTTAAGTTTTACGGGTGGTGTGTCTCACACAGGATCGTATGATTTCGCAGCGTATATGCTATAAAAATAAGAACTTTTGTGATCAGGTGTAGCCGCGCACATCACAGCTTCGTATTAAATCGTATGATAAGAAATTTAGAAACGGTTCTAAATTAGAACTATACGATCAAATGCGTGCGATTGCAGAAATAAGAGTCTATGTGCGAGCCACCTTAGAAATAAAAATAGGGAACATTTTGTACCAAAATCTTAATAGGTCTGTTCGTAAATATACAATCAGAAAATAATCGATTATTTGTGATGAACCTCTTCTGTACATAGAACATAAAGTTCATCAGAAATAATCGATTCTTTCTGATTGTATATTTACGAACAGACCTAATAATAAAATAGAAATCAAGGTTCCTGAATAGAAAAAAAAATTGTCACCTTTCTGGAGAGTAAAATGTATTAAAATATTTAAAATTTCTTAAAAATTGTTTTAAAAATTTTATTTCTTATTAGTTTCAACGTTTCAAGTTAAAAATGATTAATATGATCCGTTGATCACACTTTGGACATATATCTGCAGGCTATTTTAGGTCCATAAATTGTCAACATAAATTGCATTTCTTTTTTCCCGGAAAAAGCAATTTTAAAAGTGTTAATTAACATAATACATCACTATATTATATATTTGTAAGCTAAAAACTATTGTTTACATTGTGATAAATACGAACACGACATACAGCATGAATTAATTTACATACATTAATTCAACAACATGTATATTAAGATGCATTTTTTAAATTTTCTTAAAAAAAAAAAATGTTGAATTAATTTAGGTGATTTTTTTTTTTTTTTATTTTTGACAGTATTAAATAGAATGGATTTCACCAAATAAACAGCAATAATTGTTATATCAAATTTTGCTATTGTGAAGTCTGAGATAAAAGTTATATATACAGGGAGACAAAGGTACTGGAAACGACTCGTTTTCTTAAATTAGCAGCAGGTAATCTAGAGTCCGTGTAATTTATTCCGATCTTGACCTCTCGTGACATCCGCTGCTTACGTCACTTCCGGTGTCCCCTCATTATTAGCTCCATATTTATGTCCATTGTCTGTGGGACTAATTACATCTGATGACCAGCGTCGCATGATGACTCTAATGTGCGCACTTTAATTTTAGTGCCTGCTAACTGAGCAGCTCATATCATAGCAACTGATGATGGGGACTTTCTTTCAAGGCTTGGAGCTTGCAGCTGGCTAATGAGTAAATATATAAGGGAGGGAAAGGATGGTGGCAACGGCCTGTTACCTTCCCAGTATTCGCTGAGGTGAGACTGAGGGAACCGTGGAAAACCTCAGACAGGACGGACACCTCTACTGTGATAGCCAAAGCCTGGGGAACCACACACAAGTGCATCACTGCACTGGGTGGAAAGTGATACGAATTTTATCCCTGGGAGGGAGCAACGTAATTTTTACTTAAAACGATTACCCATGTAAGTAATAACCATGCTAGACGTAGCTTGACTTCAATAATGATCTAGAGAACCGGTCAATGCACTGCGCCGCGCTCAACCGCAACGTAACGTTGCATTCGTGATAAATCGGCAAAGTACACCTCCGTGCATTAGAAACGCAAGGAAGATTGACGCTGCACTTGGCTGGTATATATAAATGGAGTACCAACCTCAAAAATTTTTATTGCAGAAATGGATAGAGGGTGCAAAAATATGCTACTCTGAATTTTGTCAGAATTTTCTGAGACGGGGAAGTATTTTTAAAACATTATTGAAAGTGCAGAAAAAGTGCCGCCTCTTGCGCCTCTCTTAATAAAAGATAGTACCCAAAAGGGACGTGGATTCGAACCCGACCTCGCCAAAATTTTTTAGCAATACTTCCCGGTCCCTAAAAATCTGAAAAAAAAAAAAAAACAGAGTAGCATATTTTTGCACCCTCTATCCATTTCTGCAATAAAAAAATTTGAGGTCGGTACTCCATTATAATTGTTGAGACAGACGGGAACGTTAACCCGGTGAGAGTATAGCATTTGATTATTGCGCGCAAGTACAAAGGAGTAATTACTGACTGATTATAAATTCTGATGAGCACAAACAAAAAATGTAACGATGAATTACAAAGGAGACGCGCACCTGTGTCAGCTGTTCAAATGGCTGCAAATTATCGCGACATTTGATTGAATATTTGTGATGAGCGGATGTATGTTGTGAGGTGATGTCGCAGTTTCGTCGAGTGCGGTCGCAAATACTATTAACCAGCGAACGATGAAAATTGAATTGGGTATTTAAACCAACTAACCACACGCGTTTCATGCATAATTTTGCAAGAAAAACTAATGGTGAGACCAATGGTGAGCAATAATACCCTAATATATCCTATTAATTGCATGCCATTTTCCCCATGAATTCAATTTTGACCCCCTAAAAATTACTATTTGAAGTCAAAACATATTGTTTGAAAAACTGATAAAATGGATTTTGATTTCGATGATAATATAATGAAAAAGTTGGAACTTGTGATTGTTTTCTTAATATTTAATTTTCATAATTATAATTATAATTATAATGTGACTATCACATTTGCATGTTAATGCCATGTTCTAATATATACAGGATACAGGGGCGGATCCAGCGCGCGGCTCTGAGGGGGGGGGGGGGCTTTATCCCGCAATGTTAAAATTTGGAGTGGGAGGAGGGGTGACGGGTGTGGGGTGGCAACTTGGGACCTTTTTTTTGGGGGGGGGGGGGGCGATCGCCCACATTGCTCTCCCTCCCTCTTCGATCCGCAGTACGTACGTGTTATGTAATGAATATAAAAAGCAAATAAAAAAACAAACTGATAATAACATAACATTTCAAGAGAAAGTATATGATAATTTGATAATTTAGGCGTATAGTTGATTGTCCTATAGTATTATAGGCATCGTTAGCTCAATTTTGATGCAAAATGTTGTCACTGGCATGACTCAATAACTTTGATTGATTCAATTTTTGATTGGCTTTAGGAATCTACATTGACGCAGCCAATAATGCCAGCTGATGACTTGGTGACACCTGACACGCCCCCCGCGAGACAAGCAGCGCATGCCCCGCGACTTCGTGTCGCGGTTGGTGACAAAGGCTTAACGAGTGTCGTCTAGGGGGGCATGGCCGCGCAGCTCCTCCCTGTAAGCAGGCAACCCGCAGCAGTGACAACATCGATCTGGTGACAAAGATAAGAGGCGTGGTGCGCGCGGCTCCTCCCCGGAACACAGGCGCGGATCCGGGGGGGAAGGATGGGATAATTCCCCCTAAAGGTCCCAAAATACATTGAAGGTATTACTACCCCCTCACCCCCTTCCCATCCCAAATTTAACATTGCGGGATAGGGCACCGCCCCACGTTGAATTCACCCATGCGCCGGGACACGTCACAAATTTAAATGTTTCTGTCTTCTGTTCTGTGAAGTGTTTCTGTTTCTTGGTTCCCTTATTTTTCTTGTTAATGTTGTAACAAGAACAGGTTATACAATATACGCATGCGTGTGTATATTGTATAACACGTACTCATATATAGTAATATTAGACTTCATAAATAATGTTTGTTAATACTGTCTGTTAATGGTTTTTATTCTGATTTGAAATAAATGTAATCTTTTATTCGCTATTAAGTTTCCCCTAGTCTAATTTCCTCTTATTTTGCATCATTTTAGAGGAAAAAAAGGGAAAAGGACAAGATTACGTATTTTTTTCTCTATAAAATGTTGTCTCCATTTTATCCTCACTTTGAGCGAGAAGAAATTAAAATAAGATGTGCTTTAGAGGAAAAAAAAATAATAGGTCTATACTGTTTATAGATGTGTAAAGGATGAGTTAAAGACGCAATGTTTCAACTATAATAAGGTAATTTCTACTCAATCTCGCAGTTTACAAAGAATAACTAACTTTAGTCTAACAGTCCATGACAACAGAAAATAGATAAGTGACAGAGGTCCTTCCTATATATGAACTGTCTCTCAAAATATTCGCAAGTCAACACCCAGCGAGGCAGCTAAATAAGACTTACGTAAATCAATAAGGAGCTCCATCAGGGGAAATGCTATAACAAGAGTTGTCGCTCCGCATAAATATTTTCTCATAACTGCAATTCAGCAGAGATCTCTGCACCAAGAAGACAAGTGCATGTGGAGTAGATGTAAAAAGAGGGTGCATGTGATTTTTTTTTAATAAAACCCTATTGGGTACTTCTTCTTACTAATTACATACTACTTTGAAACCCCGAACCTTCCGAAACCCTAACTTGAGCGTTTAGCGGGCTCTTCTGGAACGGGGGCGGCCACGGCCTTGCAATCCATCCTGCATGGTATTTGCCTGTGACTGAGGGAAACGTGGAAACCTCAGCCAGGATGGACGCTACAACTTTTGTCAATGAATCGGAAGTGCAATGGTCCAAAGCCAGGGGAACCATGTAGTAGACAAGTGCAATGATTTATCCCTGGGTCGGAATTAAACGTTGTGTTTGTTGAAAATGATCATATCCATCCAACTATTCTAACCACGCTCGGTGTTGCTTGACTGCGATGATCTGACGAGATCCGGTCAAGCGCACTGCGCCACACCTCCCCCATGCGACTTTTAATTTGGGGACAAATGGTGAACAGGCCTGCAGTTTTTTATTTCAGGGTTGAACCTCCTCTCCTGAATGAGGTCGAGCGTGGCGCAGTACATTGACCGCTTCTCATCAGATCACCGAAGTCAGGCTACGTCGAGCGTGGTTAGTACTTAAATGGTAACCCTTTCAAGTAAAAATCACGTTGCTTCTTTCCTGATGTAAATTCATCTCTTGTTCCACCAAGTCCAGTGATGCACTTATGTGTGGTTCCCCAGGCAGGCTTTGGACATTACTTTGGTCCATTGAGAAAAAGTAGAGGTGTCCGTTATGACTGAGGTTTTCTACGGTTCCCTCAGTCTAACCTCAGGGAATGCTGGGACACATAAATAGGCCGTGGCCACCATCCTATCCCTACCCATTACCCCGCCGCGCTGTAAAAAGAAAAAAAAAAAGAAAGAAAAATTTGCAGGTGCAGTCACTAAGATATGAAACTCAAGAAAGCTGTGAAGTACACAAATTATAATTCACTCGCTTACAGACAGTCTGTGTTCCAAATTGCAGACCTGGTAAGTAAGACTCGTCACAGCGTTAATTGAACAGATGATCGCTTGCTGACCCAACTTATTTAAAATTTCAAACATCGGTAAATTAGATTATTTTTGCATATATAATTTAGATAAATATTATATATATTATTTTATACTTATATTTGAAAGAAGTGTCAGGTACAAACCAGATCATAAGGTATTTTTCCTTCTTTTAAACATTGCATGAAAGTAGCCTTTATCAATCAGGTGCCTCATTCAACGACACTAATAATTAATAATCCAATGATTAAATCGTCTATTTAGAAAAATATAAGAATATAGAATGAAATAAACATTGCAATTAATTTTGTATTATCATATATTTTATTTTATTAACTATGAGCATTTATTAAGTTAAAGAGAACACCGATCAGCTGTTTTTTTTAGTTCCATTTGATTAACATGTAAGCCTTAGCAGACACACAAAAATTCTGATTTTTTTTTAGAGATAGATTTTAATACTAAAAGCTATACAGAAGAAATTTGAAAACAAATATTCGAGCCGATTTTTTTAATTAATTTTTCTATTTTTCAGCATAGGGGCTTTCCCATGGAGAGCCAAACTAAAAACTTATTAATTAAAAAAAAATCGGCTAGTTAATTGTTTTGAATTTTTTTCTGTGGCTTTTAGGTACTAAAATCTGTCTCTCAAAATTTTTTATGATTTTTGTTTGTCTTCTAAGGTTTACATGTTAATCAAATGGAACTAAAAAAAAAAAAAAAAAACAGCTGATCGGGGTTCTCTTTCCCTTAAGGTGACGAATTAATATTCGTTGATTTATTGATTATTACTTTATCTCCGAGGTACTTTAATTGATTTTAAAATATGATAATGGTTATTACCTGACAGAGAGATTTGTGGGGTGGCGCCTGCTTGGCTGTCAGCGCCAGGCGCCCCAGGTGTTTCCCCAACTGCGAGGTAATTAGGCGGGCAGGGGATTATCGGGCCGGGTCATTATACGGAACGTAATTAAAATGGGTAAAAAATCTTAATGAAATACGTATGCTAAGTAAGCCGCTGCATTAGGGAGGATATAATAAAGCGCTTATACAAGGGCAGTTGGCGACTGAAGACATCTGCGAATTTGCTTAATGGCTACCACTTAATTAAAATTTTAAATTAGGAAGAAAAAAAAATTGTACGAGAGACAATAAGAAATTAGTGAAGACATTTAAAAAAGAAAATGAAAAATGTGGCATTTAAAATATTTCCATTTTTAAATACAAAAAGTGCAGTTTACATGACATCAAGATATAGATCTTGGAAGGAGCGTTTTAATTAATGTGTCTTGGCTGAACACAGGGAGTTTACAATATTTTTAAAACAAGAAAATCCAGCATGATTTATATAATATTTTCTCAAGGCTTGGTTTTTCCATGCAATTTTTTTAAACTATAGCGTGTCTCACACTCTTCTTAATACATGCAGTTGAATAAAAATAATTATATTATTTTTGCAGGACAACTATTTGCAGGACAATCTTACAAAAAAAAAAAAATTTAAAACTTCAAATAACTATAATGTTTAATTATTAATAAAAGGAAAGCACCGGTCATCAATTCTATACTTGTATTTCATTATGATGCCTCCAAAACTAAACCAAAACTACGTGGGAGGTGTGGCGTTGTCAGGGTCTCGTCAGATCACCGAAGTCAAGTAACGCCGAGCGTGGTTAGTACTTGGATGGGTGACCATTTTCAAAACATAAGCCATGATGTTTCCCACCCAGGGGAAAATCATTGCGCTTTTCCACTATGTTGTTCCCCTGGCTTTGGATCATTGCACTTCCAGTTCATTGACAAAAGCTGTAGCGTCCATCTTCGCTTAGGTTTCCACCTTTCCCTCAGTCGCAAGCAAATGCCGGGATGGATTGCAAGGTCGTGGCCGCCCCCGTTCCAGAAGAGCCCGCGAAACGCTCAAGTTAGGGTTTCGGAAGGTTCGTGGTTTCAAAGTAGTATGTAATTAGTAAATAGAAGTACCCAATAGGGTTTGATAAAAAAATAATAAAAAAATATTAATACACTGTCACTTAACCACTTCTGTGTAACAAAATAAAATAAAAAATTGTTCATTAAAATAAATATCTGAAGAGGGGATATTTTATTATATACTGTAAAGGAATTATCATCTTTCCTGTAATGTAACTGATCATTTTAATTTAGTTTAAACACGTGAATTAAAAACTGAAAATGTTATACAAATTTTACACTAACTTATCTGCATAAACAACTCATTATTGTCACATCATGAATTTATTGCAACAAGTGACGATGATTATTTCGTGGACTTATAACTTTTTCATCTCCCCATGTCACAAGTGCTGACGCGCCCAGCTGATTGCCGGCAATCACCAGCCCTTGTCCATCTAACCTCGTTAGCAAGCACCAAGTTTCTCGCGGAGTCAGCACTCTCGCATGTTGGAGCTGGGAGTGTTGTTATACGATGTTGCTTTTCGATAATGAATATCGAGGTGGAAATTATAAAAGCTTTTGAGAATGTATTCCTGTATTTTCAATAAATAGATATTTCTTTTTACATAGGCAATTGAGTTTATGTTGAGTTTTTTGTTTATTATTTTTAATAATTTAAAATATATAATAAGTATAATATATAATATTATGTACATACTTTTTTCTTAATTGAATCTCATAAAAATTTTGACATTACCTGTATATAATATGAATACGGCGCAAAAATTAAAAGTAAACAAGTTAAATGTCGTTTTAAATAATATGTATCAATCAAAGAAAAATTTTTGCTTTTGGAAATTTTACTATCATGAAAACTGAAATTATGACTATATGATAATTATAATTTTTACAATTATTTATACTTATTTATTTAGATTGAGCACGAAGCAGTATACTTGCATGGCAGAAGAATATGAGTAATATAATTTTTGTATAGAAATTAATGCAATATCATCAGATCATGCATTTTCAGAAGGCATGAATTGAACGTAATTCAATCGTCATTATATACGTAATTATTGTACTAGCCACACTTTATTTTCAACAACTGTTTTCATTAACAACTTAAACTTATTTTTTACCAATTAACATGAAATTCATTTCATTGAATGAAAATACTATGAAATTCCTATTTTCAGAATCCAGGAACTATTTTTAAAAGAATGTTGATGAATTATCACGTTACAACATGGGTACTATATTTTACAAAAATATAATTTTTGGGTTTTCGATGAAAAATGTCACTCACTTCAATAAAATATTTAAAATTATTATTTTTAACTTCAAAAGTCTAAAAATCTTCAAATTTCATATTCTTTTAAGCAATTCGTGATATTTTTGTCACTGTAATCTTTTCTTTGAAATACTATCATATGTGATTTATGCATTATATAAATTTTAATTTGAGGATTAAATCGATCATGCAGAGAGCATCAAAATACCATTAATTATCTCCACATTTTTTGAAGTAAAGGACTTTGAAATTAGATAATTTGAAAAACTGACTAACTGATGGTCTTGTACGCATGAATGTAATAATCTGAGCCAATTATATTACTGACTTATGTACAAAATTTTGTTACTCGCAAATTCTCAGTTTGTTCGTAAATTTCGCAACAAAGTCGGTTCGTCCTCTAATATTAAAAAAATAAGAAAAAAAAGAACCCGAGTCACGACCATGTAAAATAATTTACGGTGACTGATAATTTTTAATGTGATTGATGTATGGAATATTATGGTTAAATTATGTATAATCCATCAGCAGTAATTTTTGCAAAAACATTCCGGCAAAAATAGTATAATCACCATGGTCATCCTAGGCAAACGTATTATTATGCAATCAAGCCGAACGTACAAAAAGTAATGCCAAGTTTAAAAGGTTAATCTCACTTTCGCGTGAGGTGCAAAATATTTAATATTTTTTTTTTTAGTATTTTTTACTGGAATTGCCGCTTTGTCTTAAACAATTTGTTGTTTCACTTTTTACACAATAGAGTGCAGCACAGACTGAAGACATTTTATTTTCATTTTCGCTTTTAGTTTTATTTGTTGTCACTAGATGTCTCTAGTGTTACTGGCAAGTTTAATCAATACAACCGCGAAATTGTTTAACACTTCTTACGAAGGTGACAACATGGGATTTTGAGGAGGATGGCTTATAATTTGAAATCAGCTGCCATGTTGACATCAAGATTCCGCAGTGACGTCACAGTCAGTGAAAAAGAACCACCTAGATACTATACTTAAGGATGAATCTCAGTAGGTTGATATCTCGCAATCGTACCGCCTGAATGCAACAAGATTTGCAGAGGACTCACCATCAATAGGTGGCATACAAATTTTGAAGCGAATCTGTCTTATCAGTTTTGTGAAAACTTAGGTAGAAGTTTAACACTGGCCTTATGGACGAAAACCGGAAATGGAGCTGTTGTAAGAAAACTGCAAGTAAATTTGGTCACAAACCATAAGCGATTAAGTTTTGGAACATTGTCGATTTTTTTTAAATATATTTCATTCAATTCGTTTGCAGGGAAATATTCTTTGACTCCAGCAGTATAACTGAGATTAATCGTTAGTAGAAATTATGTGGCACTCATGTTGATGCGCGCACCTGATATTCTTGAATCAATAAATTTGCATGCTGTACCGCAACGTAGCCTTAAGCAGCAACAATTATTTTCGATTACAACATGTACCATGGCACAAATGTCCCTAAGTTTGTGTATACTCAGCACGAGTCCAGATATCTTGTAATATATATAGGATGAATTTGTCTCCTTTATTTGATGTATTTCATTTAAATTATAAACTGTAATATCTTAGTATTTGAATACCTGTTTATTAAAGCACTGTATATAATATATTGAATTATTCGACAACAGAGTAATTTAATATATGTTAATGCTTTAATGAACAATGCAACTTAGTTAGTGTATATTTATGTATTTGTATATTTATTATTTAATTATGTTTTAGGCCCATTTTCAGTGTGTTTTTGTGAAATTGATATAATATGTTTTGTTTCTTTGGTGGAGATGTACGTAACTACTTACTATATATCATGTATCCATAAAATGGCATTTTTGTATTGGATCCAATAAACAAATTAAATCAAATCAGTGAGAATTTAGAACATGACATAATATATCATGCTTATAGGAGAGCATTTGATTGATATATAATCAGTTCTGCTGTTAATAAGCCCACTTAATTACTCTACATATCGCCCCTCTTCCGCAATAATGAGCTATCTGCTCCACGATCTCTTTGCAATAATGAGCTGTCTGCTCTTTCAGGTGAGCGCAAATTTAAGCCTTATTTTATACCGATTTATAGCTCATGCAATATTGCGTTCACCTGAAATGGCAGACAGCTCATTGTTGCAACGAGATCGTGGAGCAGATAACTCATTATTGCGGACGAGGGACGATATAATTATGTGTTATATTATATAAAATAAATCTATAAATTATCCTTCATTACATTATATTGTTACGAAATTACAGGCTCGGACTGGTCATAAAAACCTGGGTCAGAGATCCCTGACTGCCCACTGTTTTTTAACCCAGCAAGGTTTTAAAAATAAAGTGACCTCAGGCCCCCCAGCTATAGCACGCACTTCGTAAACGAACATTCTTTTCAGTCAAAACAATTCGGCTGGTAACAGCTTACCATTGAACTATAACAAAATTTATAATATATTATTTAAATATATCTTTACAAAACACTGCTCCAAAAAGTCGGAATTTTTTCAAAGTATTTAGTAGAATTGTCCACATATGTGTATAAGTAAAAATTAAATGTTCATTGTCCATTACGGAGATAGAATATTTTTTATTGATTTTTTGATTACCACATCAATATTAATTTATAGGGAAGTGCTACAAGATTGTTGGGATGCCTAGTTACAGGATAACGCTCAGCTGTTTACCTCCCCTCACTGCCCCTACTGTTGTCATACCGAACGCTTTAAAGCTTTGAAAAAAATAGAAAAATTAACTTTGTTGCCAGTTTTAATTATTTAAAGACACAAAAATGTAGCTTGTGCATTCTTTATAAATTGACAGATGGAAACTTGCATTTATATGGAAACGATATAAATGTAATATAATTGCCGTCTACAACATATAATTAATTTTTGTCTACATTTTCTTCCCTTACACGCTGCTGATGCAACACAACAATATGGTGAATCAGGTTGCTGTAAAGTATGCAATATGCGTTGCAGTGAAATCAAGTGGGTTTGGTTTAGTTAAAAAAATTGTGTATGCAATATATTTATATTTTTAATTAAAGAAAAGGTTAGACAACCCATAAAATACACAAATCATAGAATGATGATATATTCTTTCCCATTAAAAAAATAAATTATTGACATCATGGCAATAATACAACATTGATTGGATATTTATTTTGATAATAAATATTTTATGAAATCAAACCTCCAAATTTGATTAACAATCCAACAATTTAATCAAATTACCAAAAAAAGACAAAGAGAAAGTCGTCATTACAACACCTCTTAAAATTGTTACGACAGAGGGGGCAGACATTAATAAATTTTAAATAGAGGTATTAGAATCTTACCGGACTGTTTCCATTCGTTGATTATGTTGTAGTACGTCGAGAAACTTGAGCACTGAATTATAATGTTAATGTTTTTATTATTATCACTACACTTCAGGTGCACCTGTTTTCTTCATTAGCTTTCGGGAAACATTTGTTCTTATCCTCGGATGAATCGAGGATGGGAACAAATATTTCCCGAAAGCTAATGAAGAAAACAGGTGCACCTGAAGTGTAGTGATAATAATAAAAACATTAACATTATAATTCAGTGCTCAAGTTTCTCGATGTACGTAATTGACGAGTGGAAACAGTCCGGTAAGATTCTAATTTATATTGCTCCCCCCCTGGAGTAAAATTATCTCACTTTCCTCAAAGCAGTGATGCACTTAGTTTATGATGCGCCCCAGTCTTTGGACATAACTTTGGTATAGATTCATAATTTTATGAGGTGTACCGTCCTTACTGAGGTTTTCCAAGGTCTTTCAGTCTCACCTCAGCGATTGCTGGGAAGTGTAAGAATACGTAGCTTCTATAAAAGGTAATTTTTTTTTTTTAAATTAGAAAAAAATAAATAAAAATATAAAAGAATATAATATTATAAAGAAAGAAATTAATTTTTTTAATAATAAAAATACATAAATTTATAACAATATATGTTACAAAAATATGTTCTTTTATTTATTTCTAAAAAATAATGGATAAACTGTTAATTAAACAATTAATGGATGAAGGTTTTTCATTTTAGGTTATATTTTAAAGAGCTTATATGACCATTTCACAGTATTAAGTCCACAGTTAGTATTGCCTCAGTATGATACGGCTGCATAAAAAAAAATATTCCAGCAGCAATATTATCAGAGATAATATCAGATGAAAAAGCACCTGTGACGTCATTTGTACCCATTCTGCGGCGACTGTACAGGGAAATCCCTGCAAAAGATAGGTTCACTCTAGCTGCAACCACGGACATTATTTTATTTTTGGATTGTTAAAATTTTACCAGGTCATTCTTGATAGTATTTGTCAAATATCCTGAAAGAATCTTGTTGACATTCACACAGCCTGACTTATTGCAGTAGCATGAAGGGAAAAATGTTGCATAGGAAAACAATGTTAAATATTTGGCTTATATTGCTACTGCAATAAGTCAGTCTGTGTGAACATCAACAACAAAATTCATCACTAGAATCTAAGGAAATGAAGATATAAATGAAAATAAATGATAGCAATATATCCATTTAAATTAATAATTTTACAATACACAAGTATAAAAAGTTACATATAGTTATAATATTTGTATAAATATATATAGTTTCCAGAGACTTTTGATAAAGTAGACGCAAAGTGAACCAGAATAATATGTAAGTTTTAAAATATTTGTTATATTTATTTTATTAATATTTATTTAAAGTTAAAGATATAAGTCTCATATTTTAGACCAATCTTGACCACGTTCTACATCATTATGTCAAAATTACGACAGTTAGATTGACATTTGGAGGTGAGGTGGAAGTTACGAGCAGACGTCCTCCAGTTCACAAACGAACCTCCTCTCCCATAAACAAGGGACGTCCCACCACCCGTGTATGCCGTTACTCCACACCGACATCGCCAAGCAGTCTTCGTCTCCATATTGGCTGTTCGGCTCTCCTACCCACCAGTCAGTGAAATTAAATTGTTGTCCACTCGTCCATCGCCACGTTCCCTCTTGCTCCGAATCACTCCCTCCCAGGTAGAATGACCACCCTGGAAATACAGAGCAGACGTGTGAGGATCTGCAGTTAAGTGGGGTCACGGGGGAGGGGGGTTAACTATTACTAAAACACTATAAAATATGACATTATAATTAATGATCAATAAATAGGTGTTGGTGATAAATAATGTCTTATATCAAATTTATTCATTAAAAATAGAGCATACGATTATAACATAATTTAAATTAAAGTTGCTGCAAAGTTAAAATATGATTTTAGCAAAAATATTGGGTCCATCATCATATATTGTTATTATTAAATGGCATTAAAAATTATTAATATTTAAACTAAAGTAATATACTTTTTTATTTCTTTTTTTCACAAGTTAATCTTCCATAATATCTTATATATATTTATATACATATCTTTACCTTCTTTACTCTTTTCCTAATATAAATATATATATATATATATATTAATATATATTATATTTTTCCTAATAAATAAAATATATACACATATAGTATTTATGGACAATTATAAATTTTTATTAATATTATTAGCAAAACTCTAGCAATTTTATATGATACAATATAAAAATCAAGCAATAATTGTTTACATCATTTTGTATCTAAAGGCAGCGCATTTAAATTTTTCTTATTTTGATTTCATACTAATTTCTATATACAGAACATAATGTTGAAATAATATCCCTTCCCTCACCGTAGCCTGCAGGTAAATTTCCCCTGAGATACTCTCCGATCAAGTTGTTCTCCTCCTCAGTCTCGACGCTGGCCAGCTGCAGACCGTGTGACCGACAGAACTGCTGGGCTGAAGTCCAGTTTAGCCTCTGTGTACATTAGAACGGTGGATACTTAATGACACAATTTCGTTGACATAATAAGAAGGCCGACAAAGGAGGTTGGAATAAACTGGATGAGTGAGAGCGCTGTCGTCAGTAAAGCATGGTTGTGAGGAGGTGGTGGGTGGTGAACATTTGGACGTTATTTGTACAGATATGATGGTATAAAATAGGAATATATTTGTAAGATTCTTACCAATGTGTTCCAATTTTGTACTCTCATATCTGTACCTACGCCATCATACAAGGGTTGTGGACCAAAACATATAGATTTGAATTTGTAGAAAATTGCATGGCACTATAGGCGGCTATGTTGAAACTTGAAACCTCATCTACCTCTAGGTCTGATGTGTTACATATTATATTTGAAATGTATCAAAATCTATTGTCCTTATTAGTCTGACGTGTTTTTAAACTTTTTATCCTTAACATACATCAATTTGAGCAAACCTTATATCTGCTTATTTTTCTCTCATTTATTAAAACTGCAAGGCACATTCACTAAAAATTGTTTGAGGTAATATAAAATTTATTCCTCTCCAAATAAACATATTTCAAAACATTTTATTACACGGGAGATGGAGGTAAGCCAAATTCTGAAATGCTGCAATAATTACAAAATATAAAGGGGCATTCAAAAAGTCTTAAGGCCACATTTAAGGCTCGATAATTTAAAGCTTGATTTCAGACGTGTTTTTTAGACCCAAAATTTCTGGTCTTAAATTATTGAGCCTTAATTGTGGCCTTAAGGCTTTGTGAATGCTCCTTATAAAGTCTTAATATATTATAAAATATTGTAGTGCAATACACATGAGAATCAAAAGGAGACCTATTTTAGAGCTCCCTTGAGTTATTATTGGTATCATTAAGAAAGTTTTAGCATCATTTAAAAAAATGATTAATTATTTTTCTATTATCAACTGTTTATAAGAAGTTAAAAGCAGGATAAGAAATTGTATTACCCTTATACTTTAAATTTTTTTTTTTATTTTTATTAAGTTGATTAATATACACATTGCAGGGACAGAGGTAATTAAGGATTCGATCGAGACAGCTAGCTATATATATATATATATATATATATATATATATATATAAATATATATATATATATATATATATATATATATATATATATATATATATAATATATATAGATATATGATAGACTATATAATATATATATGGTACACGTACTCTAATAGGTAACACTATATAATATAGCTAAAAAATTGTGTGTACCTTCCTTGCATCAAGATCGATGTAGTAATACTTTTCTCCCAATCTTGTCATGTTGAGGGAACCAACTGTAATCAAAATTTTTTTTATATTTTTAACTCTTTATACTTAAATAACCTGGTGTATTCACTACCTTAACTACATAGCTAATAATATACATATTCTTATTTGTTTTTTCATTCACATATAATTAATGTAATGATCTAAATGTAATATAATAACGTAATAATAATAATAATAAAGGGCACCCGGCTGTTCTTGACTCATGCTAAACACTGTGTGGGGAAAGTTCAGTACGCGACGCGTGGGACCGCGCCCTTGGGGCTCCACCTGGGGGTTGTTTAATTACAGCCCTCAGTCCATAGCCACTAACCGGTTATGGAGCCTGAGCTCTCCCTGCTGCCGCGGAGCTCAGAGTACCTAGGCAGCAAAATCTCGGCAATGCTGGGGACTCTCATAGTTTAACAGCAGACTATGGAAGGATAAAAGCAACGGTCCCTAGCGCAATTGTCGGAGGTTGCGTGAAGGAGTCCCCGGATGGCCGGCGTGATCAGTTTGCCGGCTGCACCTAGTGGCGGGGAGGTCTGCGGGATCGGCCACCTTACCATCAGGGTGGTTTTGGTGGAGATGGGTGCTCCACTCTGTGGGTCGATGGTTATTGGTGCACCAGAAACCTGCAGAGTGCGAGCGGCAGGCTGACGGAACGGTGGCTTACTTGACGAATGCCAGGAGCCGCCGTGTCAGCGTAGGGTGGGGTTTTTGTGGGTGGGGGGTGGGCGCGAGTGCTATGTGGTGTATTCACTGTGTGGGGGGAACTATGTTTCGTGTATGGTGACCAGCCGGCCGGCTCAGGGAGATGTGGTGCCAATATATCGTAGTGGCCCGTGCAGTCAGGAAGTAGTCCCCTAGGTCTGACACTCGTATGACGAACGCTCCTCATGGATATTTTCGGTGAGGCAGCGGTCTGAAGGTGAGGCTCTCCAAACGGGTGGGTGAAGCAAAGCTAATATCCGAACACAACAGTGAACGGCGCTCGCGGACGGGGATTGTGGGTCGGGGGAGAGGGTGCAAAGCTCGGTCGCGGTGGTGCTGATGGTCACTGCGGTGACACTACTCGTACGTCATGCTCGGGGTAATAGACCCGAGTCCTAAGGGTATGATTCCGTGGAGGCTGGGTAACACCATGGCCGAAAGTCTGGCACTCCAAAGGAGCATTGTTGGGGAAAAAACGAGGCACTGCTGGGTCTGTCCTATGACCAGGGCAATCTAGTAGTGTCTCAAAAATAATAATAATAATAATAGGCAGGAGTGGCCGTGTCGGCGGGGGATGGGTAAATGTGGGTTGGGGGTGGGCGCGAGCGCTATGTGGCGTTTTCACTGTGTGGGGGGAACTATGTTTCGTGTATGGTGACCAGCCGGCCAGCTCAGGGAGATGTGGTGCCAATATATCGTAGTCACCCGTGCAGTCAGGAAGTAGTCCTCTTGGCCTGACCCTCGTATGACGAACGCTCCTCATGGATGTTTTCGGTGAGGCAGTGGTCTGAATGGTGAGACGCTTTCCAAACGGGTGGGTGAAGCAAAGCTAATACCCGAACACAACAGTAAACGGCGCTCGCGGACGGGGATTGTGGGTCGGGGGAGAAAAAAATAAAAATAATAACATCTGAGGCTGAGAGCAATATCATTAAGATGCATGATGGTGTGTTTGCGACCCTTGCGTACCAGCAGGTCGTGTTTGGGCGTCACTTGGATGCCAAGTGTCTGGCGTGTTTCTGATTCCCCGAGACCACCATGCATCTGCTCTCTGCCTGTTCATTCTATGCCAGGACTCTGTACATTGAGCGGCATAATTCTGCATTGAGAGTGCTTTATTTCCACCTAAGGCACCATTTTGGTATTGACGAAACGCCTGTCATACCATTCGCTCCGGGTGACGTAGGCCGTGGTAGAGAACGACCAGGTGAAGATCTTCTGGAATTACTCGTTCCCTACCACTCGCCAGCTCCATGCTACCAAGCCAGAAATTGTTCTGCTTGAGAAGCGCAAGAAGGTCATGACAGTGATTGAGTTTTCTGCTCCTGCGGAGCACAACATCACTGACAAGTACACAGAAAAGCGCGACAAGTATCAAGACCTTGTCATGGACTTGCGACAAAGCTATCGGGGACATTCAGTGTCTCTTGTTGTCCTGTTGGTTGGCGTGATGGGCGGGGTGCCTGACACACTACTCTCTGGGCTTCGGCAAGTACCAGGTTGCCGTGGATCCGCTGAGCGGCTGGCGGAAGCCATGCAGAAGGCAGTGTTGCTGGGCTCTCTTCGTCTCCTTCGCGCGCATGGGGAGGTTGGGTGAGGTGCACCCATAAAAATAGAAAAGGCAGCCCTGGAGTTTACTGCACGAGAGTGCGGAGCGCCAGGGTCGAGTTTCTCTAGCTGTTAAAATTGTTAGAAGAGGAATACTCTGTTTTACATGGAGCCTGCACTTTCAACTTTGGCATGCTGGGAAAAAAAACAAAATAAAAATAATAATAATTATAATGTTCATCCCGATGTTAGACCCTCTCTGTTTCTACTAAATTCGAAAGGCTTTGCGGGAACGTTATGGCAAGTTCTTTGGAAGTTTTGAGAAAGAGAGAGGTGCGGCTTGACCAGACAATATTCTGGGGGAGCTGCCTCCATAAGCTTAAAGTAAAAAAAAAAAAAAATTCAAATATATATATTTTTTTTTTGTTTTTCTTTATCCTTTTCAGACTTTTTCCTGGCTAGGCGCCTATGTAATTTAAAGTGCAAGGATGTGCAAAGTACAACATAATGATTATTATTATTTTAAGGAGACAAAAATGAGTTCCCTGTGTGAAACCATTGAATAATTTGAGATCGTCCCAAAAAAAGAAAACAAGCAATAACAACTTGCCCATAGGAGGTAAAAATAGAAAAATATAAGCAAAGACTATATGGCGATAGAATTCAGGGACCAAATACGAGTGGCGTTATATTAATATGCTAATTGACTACTTTATATATCGTCCCTCGTCCGAAATAATGAGCTATCTGCTCCACAATCTCGATTCAATAATGAGCTGTCTGCTATTTCAGATGAACGCAATATTGAGCGATAAATCGTTTTAAAATAAGACTAAAAATTACGCTCACCTGAAAGAGAAGACAGCTCATTATTGCAACAAGATTGTGAAGCAGAGAGCTCATTATTACGGAACAGGGACGATATATTATAAAACTAAAACAGGAAAGATAATTGTTGAATTACATAAGAGATTACCACTAGATTAGTCACAAGATGCTAAAAACTGTTAAAGTTTAAAACAAAAAAATGATTACCACGACAATACAAGAAAACTGAAAACCTAAAAAAATTAGTTTCTGAAATTATCATCCACTTTTTTCACCTGATCTGGCTATTGTTCAATGAAAAACTTAAGAAATTATATATAGGTTCTGAATTATCATCCACTTTATTCACCTGATCTGTAACTCTCAAATTATCACCAGCTTCCTCATTTATAAAATGAATTTTTTTGCAGCAGGTTTTTCTGATTAAGAAGACTTTGATTCCTTCGTTCATGCAACACTTAAAGTTCTTTTAGAATCGCACTTTCAAAAGTGTATTATGTAATATGTAGATTGGCAACCAAAATGGGACAATGTCAAAATTGATACTGATAAAAAATTAATGAGGTTAGAACGCTGCTGTTTTCTTAACTGAATGGTAGACTATGAACTTCTTGAATGACACGTTTTTATTGAGTTTTATTATTTAAACTGTAAACACTCACTATGGCTAATCCATTCTACATGATATGTAATCGTTTGAAAGGAATGTGTTTTGAAAGCAGTGGGACTGAGTTAATAAGAAACTGAACATATTTCTGATCCTTTATCACTAAATATACGGGACAACGTAAAACATTAAAAGTAGCTCTAATTTTTAGACAAGTTTAATTGACCTGGTTTTTCTAAAATGCGACCTAGACAGACGTATTAAAATATATTTACCATACAGGTATTGATTGTAAGATTGAAAATATTGATACAACAGGACATAATATTCTTACATGTTTGTGGATGTCTAAGGCTGCAGGAATTATCATTTAACCAAGGTTTTAATTTTGCCATATCCGTGAAGACAACGTAGTTGCTGAGATCACAACTTTCGGAATCGTCGTCAAGTTTTAATGTGCGACTAACAATTCCACGCAGAACCCACGACTTGAAACCATTTGGCTTGGTCCGCAATACGTACATTCCGCTGCCACTATCTCCTTTACATGGGCCCGTACCTAAAATGGAAAAAAAAAAATAAAAACTTAATAAATTAATGAAATTATTATTGTTATTTTTACATGAATTCAAAGTGTTACTAACAGTTTTACAACTGAGATTAACACTTTTGAAAATATTTATTGTAAAGATTAAAAAAATAATTAAAACTTGTTAAAATCTTACCGTCTCTATTTCCAGCACAAAATGAGAAATTTTTAACAAATGATTGGAAATTTCTGTTACTATCAAGACACACTTGTTTATCAACAATTGGTAGCTTGCTTTTCCTTGGAGTTTCTGTTACTGATTTGTTGGTTTCATCTTTTCCCCAGCCAACAACCTAGAGCCACATGAATAAGGTTAGGGCATGAAAATATGGGTTGAATGTAAACACATACCGTTCCATTATTGGCAGTGAGTCTCTCGTCTGATTCTTCTTCCCAGAGGCAATTTGGAGTTACATCTTCTGTTATATCAATAGGTGTGTCGACTTCCACGATCGCCAAGTCAATGCCGTTTCTTCTAGAGATCACATACGATGGATGAACAAACACAGCTTGTGCCTGTCAATTCAAACAAAATTAATTAATTTTAACATATTTTTAGTTGCTTCATTTAGAGACAGAAATTTGTGAAAAAAAGTGAATGCTTAGTAATATATTTATAGTAACATCACATTGGCTTTTATATTTCACAGTGATGTTAGTTCCAATTTTCATTCAAATATGCCATTAAATTCTAAATTAAATATTACATTTAATAAAAATTATAATAATTTTTTCAATAACGTAAACATAAGAATGAAATTAGATCAGTGGTTTTTAGGTACGAAGTCTTATTTACGTTACAGCTTTATAGGAACAAATACCTAAAATATAAAGATGTATTTGCTTTTCTTCACCATTTTGAATCTAGAAAATATATTTCCCTTTTAAACTTTCCTGTAAACTTTCTATCAGATGTTTAAAACAGCCTTTAGTTCTGTTGTTTGTATGAAATCCATTCCTAAAATCCGTTAAAAACATAATATATTTGCAAACAACGTTGTCTAAAAATATAAAGCAGATAAAAATGAATTAAAGGAGGACATTCACAAAACACTATAACCCCAACTTTAGCCCCAAGTTTTATCCCTGGTACTAAACATGGTGCTTAACTAGAAGCTAGACATGGTTAGTCCCTGGTTTAGCACCATGTTTAGTACCAGGGATAAAACTTGGGGTTAAGGTACTTTGTGAATGCCCCCCTATATCAAATAAATATAAAAAAGTGCTTTAATTTTACCAACGTTTCTTATCTGTACACTTCGATGCTCCCTCCACTCTTGCACTCTGGTTCTGCCCATCACCAACAAGATGTCCTTTGCGTCTAATGGGTATCCAAATGCCATCACACAATGTGCAGCTGGAAAATTTTCACAATTATTAGGTGGAATTTATAGCAAGATATCAACAAGGTTAAGTAGGTGAACAGAATTTTCACGCTTTAGTTTGGCAACTCTTAGTACGAGCCTTTTAGAAAACTATTGAGCTGGACAAGTATATTTGTCTAAATAGGTATAGTCAAAAAGCGTTGCCAAGTATTTGGCTAACTTCTCGATGACAACTTTCTCACATGGATCTTGTCATAGATGACATTATTTTCTATTTGGAGCCATATTTGACTGCTTGTTTAATGCGCAGTAAAATACACCTTTATTGCAGCTGGTCCGTCTTTTGTTCCAGTTTTGACAAAATTAATTAATATGTCGTATGAGACGCATACAATACCAGAGAAATTAAAAATTGCTAATGTTAGACCAATATATAAATCTGGAAACCATAAAATGTTATCTAATTATATACCTATATCAATTTTACCAACAATAGACAATAATGGTTGCATTTTTTTATTTCATAATTAGAAAATATACCTAAAATTATGCTTTTCTGAATTTTTTCAGATTTTTTGGAGTGCGGGAACTAATTTTAAAAAGACATTTAATATCTCTTAATTAGGGTGGTACACCTGATGGGACAACCGTGACGTCATTTGTCATGATGTTATTTGCTATTGATGACATCACGGTTGCTGTGATTGGCTATTGATGACATCTTGGTTGTACCATCGGATGTACCATCCTTATTCAGATAATTTAAATATTTTTTAAAACTTAGTTCCCGCACTCCAAAAAATCTGAAAAAAATTCAGAAAAGCATAATTTTATGTATATTTTTTAATTATTAAATAAAAAAATGCAACCATTATTGTCTATTGAAAAAATAATGGAAAAAACATGCTGTAAATGAGTTACAAAAATTTCTTAGCAATATTAAAATCATTGATAGTAGACAATTTAGTTATCAAGAAGGAAAAGGAACAAATCAATTATTGGGAGAGTTCTCAAATTACAGTCATAGGAAGCTTGATAAAAATGAAAATATCTTAATTTGCTTTATTGATTACTCTAAAGCCTTTGATACTATTAACCACGAAATTTTAATGATTGAATTTGAGAAAATAGGAATAGGAGAAACTCTTTTAATGTGGTTGCGTGAGTATGTCAGTAAGAGAAATTTGAATGTGAAAATAGGGGATGTTTTTAGTACTAAAAAACAAGTAAAACAGGGTATACCACAAGGCAGTATGTTAGGACCAATAATATTTTTGATTTATGTAAATGGATTAATGAAAGAAATTAAGAATTGTCAAGTATACATGTATGCGGATGATTTTGTTTTAGTAGTGTCATATAAAGATATTGTACAAAGTTCGTATTTAATGCAAGATGACTTGGACAGGGTATGTAGATGGTCTCATGATTATGGTTTGGCAATAAATATTAATAAAACGAAAGTAATGTACGTTGCCAATCCTTATTTACGTAAAAATGTGGAATTGCAATTATATATACATGAGAATATTTGTTTACATAATTACATTGGAGATAATTGTAATTGTAGTGTAATTGATGTAGTCGAGACCTATCAATATTTGGGTGTGGTAAATGATAAAGACTTTAAATTTGATAAACATCATTTAAAATAATGGCTAGTTTAAGATATTTACTTAAAAACTTGAATGAATTGTCTAAGTTTATGTCAGAAAAAATGTTAAGAAATGTATATTTTGCACTTGGTCACTCAATAATTTCGTATGGAGTACTTGCATGGGGTTTTACAAAATCAGGTAATTTAACTAAATTAAAAAATTTGCAACTAAGGATTTTAAAAAGAATTAAAAAGGGTAAAAAATGTGATTGTGATGTGAATTTTTTTAATTATTTCAATGTTTTACCAGTCAATGAATTAGCAAAATTTGTGCTTACTATTGAGAAATCCAATTATATGAAAAATTTAGAGCCTAGAGTACATGATCATAATACTCAGACTCTTTTAAATAAATCTGCTACAACTCCAAGAAGTAATAATAGATTTGGAGAAAGAACATGGAATTTTGTGCTACCAAAAATTTGGAACGAAATACCGACAAATATATATATTTTTTTTAAGTTTTTTATTATTAAATTGTGTACAAATACAGTCCAACCAAGGCCCTAAATGAAGCCCTATCGGTTGGAGCTTAGTTACATACAATTATTCAACACGTATAGTAAGCTTAAACAAAATTACCTAAATTTAATAAAATTAACAATACAAAACAATACATTAATAACATTAACAAAATATAAAAACAAAAACAAACAAAAACAAGCACGAACAAATTTAAACCCTTCAACTTAAACAGAAACACAAATACAGTTAATAGAATGGTATTACAGCTCACATTAACGCAATTTATTTAATATATGCTTTCTCAGCACTTTTTTCAATAACATTTTTTGGTCAATTGTTCTAATATTTATCGGTATTTCGTTCCAAATTTTTGGTAGCACAAAATTCCATGTTCTTTCTCCAAATCTATTATTACTTCTTGGAGTTGTAGCAGGTTCATTTAAAAGAGTCCTAGTATTATGATCATGTACTCTAGGCTCAATTCAATCAATCAATCTAGATCAATTGACCAAAAAATGTTATTGAAAAAAGTGCTGAGAAAGCATATATTAAATAATTTGCGTTAATGTGAGCTGTAATTCCATTCTATTAATTGTATTCATGCTTCTAATTAAGTTGAAGGGTTTAAATTTGTTCGTGCTTATTTTTTATTGTGTTGTTTTTATCTTTTGTTAATGTTATTAATGTATTGTTTTGTATTGTTATTTTAAATAAATATAGGTAATTTTTTTAAGCTTACTATACGTGTTGAATAATTGTATGTAACTCAGTTCCAACTGATAGGGCTTCATTTAGGGCCTAGGTTGGACTGTATTTTTACACAATTTAATAATAAAAAACTAAAAAAAAAAAAAAAATTGATTTCCTGATAATTAAAAAAAAAATATTAATCTTAGTGTAATTGTATTTCGTGAGTTGCGGTAAAACAATGGTTTCATAATTCCAAAAATATAAGTATTTAATTTCAACCCCTTGTACGTCATCAGCAATTCTTAATTCGTTTTCTTTTGACATGTGGTGAACCGTATTTTTTTAATTAAAATCAAATACGTTACATTTGACTCACCCGTTACGACGACATATCTGTTTACGAGGGTGGCTCCACACTGAAAGGTCGTTGATCTTTCACTCCGATGGAAAAGGCCCACAATCCATGGCCAGTTAGTAGGGTCAACTACAGGCTTTCCACCAACGATCATCTCTGTGTACGCCTGGTAAGTACCACATTCGTGGCCTGAAAAACAATGGATTTGTAAAAATAATAAAATATGTTGTTAATTTATAGAATTACCAATGAGATGGGGTATTGAAAATAGAAATGACCCGTAACTTTTTAGAACGGAAAAAAATATTGAAGTACGTTTCCAAAATATCTGTTGTTATTAATTTATAAATAGGCTACTCATATAATTTAATATTTTTCTGAAAGAAAAAATGTTGAGTAAACTCTCTCTGTTTGCAGCGTGTTATATTTAAAGGAATGAGTTAGTTCAACACTCTACTTCACTTTTGGTACTGTACACTGAATTACAAGAAAAAAATGATTTTTAAAAATTTGGAAATGACAAGGATCATGTTTTTTTATTCAGAATTAACAATCTTTATTACAACAAAACTGGAGTATTAATTTCAATTTTAGTATTGCAGAAACGGATAGAGGGTGCAAAGTAATGCTGCACTAATTTTTTTCAGATTCTTTACACTCCATTTTTTTTTAAATATTGAATGCTCTTTTTGTGACGTCACGCGGCGTAAAGTGTTTTTTTTTTACCTAAAGAATGCCTCGTAGCGTCACGAAAAGGATTTTCAATAATTTTTAAAAATACTTCCTAGGCTATAAAAGATCTGAAAAAAATCAAGGTAGTTTATCTTTGCACCCTCTATTCATTTCTGCAATAATAAAATTGAGGTCAATACTCCATTTGAATGAATATATTTATAGTAAATGTGAAATTACATAAACCTCAACCATATTCAAAATATTTCAAAATGTATTTTTTGCGTGTTCTTTTTCAATACTTTTAACTTATTCAATTTGACAATTTTACTTAAAGGAAATTGATTCAACGTAAATTAGCTCTTATTGGGTTTTCATTTTTTGAAGTACCTTATATAATTGTGTGAAGTATTTGTATACTCAGCAATCAAATAATTATCCTAAAAAAAAATCTTCTTGTGTAATATTATATAAATAAAATAAAATAAAATAGTATATATATATATATATATGTTAAATATTGATTTTACCTTGTGACCCTGCGACCATTAGTGTGGTAGTAATGATAACAATTTCAAATGCCATCATCTTTCTGATCCCCATCTAGAAGAGATATTTTTTTAAACCTAAAGTTTCATTTACATTTAGAATCAGGCGGGTGGTCTTCAAATAACACAAATTACGACAGTCCTAAAATTAAGAAAGTCCTAGTGTATTCTTCATTGTTTCGGTAAGACAGTCTTAGGTCAAGTTTAGGTAAAGTAGTTTTATTTGAAGACCTCCCTGTAGGCATATTTTAAAATCCTGTCATTTGTAAAAAAATATGGAATTTCTGAGAATTCAGTAACTGCTCATGTAAAAGAGATATTGAACATCCGAAGGAACTATCAAGCACTAAAATATTTAAAAAAAAAAAAAAACGACTTAAATTATAATATTTGTTTCAAAATGTTGGGTTGCAAAAAAACAAACAAAAAAGAAAAAAATAAATTTTGTTAAACGTGATTAATTTTGTTTTGTCACAAAATCAAACTTTTAATCTGTGCTTGTATATTACATTTCTCTTGCTATATTATAATGTTATTACGTAACTTAGTTTAAGGATTATAAGAAAATGCACCTTGTGAGTAGTTTGAGGTCTAAAAATAATAAATTTCTAAACAAGCTAGCTCCATTGCATAATTATATAACACGTAAAAACCTTAACTACTATATTTAAAAAAATAATATTCTTTTCTGTTTTGTTAAATAAGCTTAAAAGATGATGAAATATGTCAACACAGCCATTGCCCAAGTTTTTAAAATGGCCTTTGTAACATGGTATTTACCCTAGAAAGCTATCCATATTAGGGATACCTTGTTCCTATAGTGTCTTATCGATTGACCTCAGTTACAAACCGGAAGCGGGAAATTTCAGTCGAACGGAATCGAATGAAATAAATTTTAAAAAATCTAATCTAGGATGCACTAAAACTTAATCGCTGATGGTTTGAGCAAATTGAAGGGGGCGGTTTTCTCACAACATCTCCATTTCCGGTTTACGTCCATAAGGCCAACGTTAAACTTATGCCTCAATTTTCTCAAAACTGGTCGAACAGATCCACTTCAATAAAATTAAGCAACCTTGTTGTGGCAAGCTTTAAGACTCCTGCAAGTCTCATCAAAATCAAGGGGGCCGTTTCCGAGATCCAAAACAACTGAGGTCAATCCTTAATTAATATAATAAGTATAACAACAATTATCTGTGCCGCATAAAATGAAAATCAGAAAAAAAGTAAAATATTTAGTTAAATATATAAACCATTCTGTAGTTTAACCGCTACCCCAAATTAACCCTAATAAAGGACTTTGACAAACGAACTTCCAAAATCATTTTTAAACCGATTTGGATTCTAGTATGGGTTTTCTATATTTAAACAAAAAAAGCAGCAAAATTTTGATTTTTTTTTCAAAAACTACCCTTACCCAAAATGTTTAAATTTGGGGTTGAAGTAGATTTAAATTAACTAGCACTTACATTAGCCCTTTTCTGGAAATGGAATGAAGTATTGTATATATGATGTTCTCTTTTGAATTCCTACTTTTAAGCAAAATGACACTGTAAATGCCCAGAGGTTCCAAACCGGATATTCATTTTGAAATGCCTTTTTAATGCCCATAAAAATTTCTTCCCAAAAATTGCTCGGCCATTTTCTGAGTTCGATGGCTTTTATGGAAATGTATGTTTTGGTCAAATTGTGAATAGTTAAACGAGGGGAACCGCTTCAGCTTTTATATTTTTAATGTTTTATAAATAATGTCAAACTTACTTGTGCACCAAAAAAATGGTCACCACTCTCTGCCTTCCACCAGTTCAGCAGTTGAAATTCAAAAAGCGCGCCAAAGAAAATTGGGGCTTATGACGTCAAGATCAACGATTGGTTGCGTTTGACAAATCATGGCGCTTGACGTCATAAGCCCCAAATTTCTTTGGCGCGCTTTTTGAATCTCAACTGCTGAACTGGTGGAAGGCTGAGGGTGGTGACTTTTTTTTTGGTGCACAAGTAAGTTTGACATTATTTATAAAACATTAAAAATATAAAAGCTGAAGCAGTTCCCCTCCTTTAAAAAAAGTAATTTTTAAATTGCCATGAAAAAAAGTGTCAAAATTTTTAATTATTTAATTAAATCCGAATTTTTATTTTTGATAAAATTCATATTTTCATTATGATGTCAATATAATTTAATTTAGATTATAACTATATTTTTTGCTATTACTCTAAAAACTGAATTTAAATTACTTTAATTCATTAACTTAATTTTGCGAGCCCACATGCAGCCTCTGGGCGATATATAATGGGTTAAAAATGTGCATTTTGAAGAAAAGTTGTACCGACTTTTAACAGTTACTTGCGTCTTGAATTTCAAAGGTAAACAAATTTCAATTTGCATTTCGTAATTTTAATAAACAATCTATTAAACAACTATATCCATGTACTAGAGCCTATGATCGAGCACACCTAAATTCTCATGACATGGTACTCACCACAGACCGCTAATCTTTATACAAGTAAATTCACAGCTAAAATCTTTACTATTAATTCAGACGACCGTCACAAAGCAACATTTCAGTCGATGTCTGTCAAGTCACTAACTGTTTCAATAAAGGCTGAGGATGTGCTGGCTGGTAACATGCAAATTTTGTAATCTAAAGTTCAGCTGATCATTTGACCCTGACACTATATCATATATCTGCTGCTGAATGTTTTTTTTTTATCACGTGACCGTGTCTTGAAGTACAAAAAATTGTTAAAAATAAATTCGTGAAGGTTGTTCGTTATACTTGAATTTTCAGCTCGTAAACTTTTTTTTTATAGTACATTTATTATTATTTTATTTAATATTTTTATACCCGAATTAGCAATTAACCTGCATATATATGTTTTATATAGTGCATATTTAAATATAGGACCAGTATATATTTTAAAGTAGTGTCGATTTTTGTCACTTTTTTTTTCTTTAATGAAACCCTAACTGGGTACTTCTACTTACTAATTACTCACTAAGGTTGAAGCCCCGAACCTTCCGAAACCCTAACTTAGCGTTTCGTGGGCTCTTCCGGAATGGAGGCGGCCACGGTCTTGCAATCCATCCTTGCATTTGCATGCGACTGAAGGAAACGTGGAAACCTCAGCCAGGACGGACGCTACAGTTTTTGTCAATGAACCGGAAGTGCAATGGTTCAAAGCCAGGGGAACCACATATATTTATAGTAGAAAAGCGCAACGATTTACCCCTGGGTGGGAAACGTGTTTATTGACGTTTTTGTTGAAAATGCAACTACTAACTACGTTCGGCGTTGCTTGACTTCAGTGATCTGACGAGACCCGGTCAAGCGCAACTCTTAACACCCCTAAAATTATGCTGCAAAATGCTGTGACGTCATAGTCATGCAATGTCTATCCCTGTGCTTGCGTATTATTTATTCGCATAAACTTTTTATTTTTAAAATATCTGTTTCTCATATTAATGTTTTCCTGGAAATGATATATTTTTCAATTTAATTATTAATAATCAAATCTACGAAAAATTAACGTTAACAGAGAAATAATAATATAATGAAAAAAGCGAGGGAGGGCGATTTTAAACCAGAGGAAAGATGTCATCAATATTTAGTTATTTTATTTTATGCTATAATACATACAGTATATATAATGTATATTCAAGAAAAGAAACCTGACAAAAACTTAACTATCTGCTCTCTCTCTCTCTCTCTCTCTCTCTCTCTCTCTCTCTCTCTCTCTCTCTCTCTCTCTCTCTCTCTCTCTCTCTCTCTCTCTCTCTCTCTCTCTCTCTCATGGAATCATAGAAGTTTAATGGAAAATAATCTTATCCACCAAACTTCACACTTCACTTTCTTACCAAAGTTCCATGTAACGAGCAAATGTATGTAGTTATAATGTCACACTCCCAAGGACCGGCGTCCTTGCTGCCCAAAGGTGTGACAGTCACTGTTGGTCAACACCCAAGCAATTCAACAGTCCAAGAAATGAAATGGAACCAAAAAATCAAATTATAATAACTTTTAACAACTTTCTGCAACTCTTTTATTGAAGCCCTAGTTGAAAAATTACGTCTTCAACCCATACTTTACACGTCTTAAAACTTATAGAGCTGATTTCTGTTTATGTTTACGTGAGGCGGGAGTGGGGTTTCCCTATAATAATACATTGCGAAGGAGGCGCAAGAGGGAGGGAAAGAGAAAGTTTTGGCAGGCCAGATTATACAGTGAGCATAGGCAAAATGACGAAAAAAATTTATAAAAAATACTTTTAACAGTTTTTTGGCGGTGAGATTTTTTTTATGAGTTCTATCGTGTACTGTTAAAGTATTATTGAAGTATTTAAACTTGATTTATTTTATTAAGTTAAGTAAAAAAATTATTGCACACTTTGTTTATATGCTAGTCCGTGCATTCTGGCCCTCCTCGCGTGACGTCAGCGCAATCCCCTCTATATATAATTTTATTGCATCATTTTACCTGAAAAACACATCTTGTTCTTCTTCGCTCAAAATGAGAATGAACAGATTTTTTTTAATGTTTAATGCTCATTTAAGGTAGAGATAACGCCGAACAGCTGATCGACGTAATGCCCTTTGATTAACAGGTAAACCTTAGCAAATTGACAAAAATTCTGAAATTTTTTTGAGAGGCAGATATTAGTGCCTAAAAGCCATAGAAAAAATTTCAAAACGATTTAAAGAGCCGATTTTTTATAATTAATTTTTTTAATTTTCAGCATAGGGCTTTCCCATGGAGAGCCAAACTAAAAAATTAATTTAAAAAAATCGGCTCGTTAAATGTTTTTGAAACTTTTGCTATGGCTTTTAGGCACTAATATCTGCCTCTCAAAAAAATTTCAGAATTTTTGTCAATTTGCTAAGGTTTACATGTTAATCAAAGGGGATTACGTCGAACAGCTGTTCGGTGTTATCTCTACCTTAAGAGAATAAAAAATATACTATCTCTATTCTTGCTCTTTCCGTCTATAAAGGTATAAAGTTGTGCATAATGATTTGAAATTAGACGAGCACAGACCTTATAAAAGCGATTAAAAGATGAAATTTATTTCAACTCTGGAAAATAATTATCGTTTCCTTAAGGGTAAGGTAACGCCACCAATGTTAAAAAAAATCCCTCTCACAAAAATTCTGAAAAAAATTTAAAATGTTCTCCTCTACACCCCCTATCAGTAGCTAAAATATCAGGTATACAAATACGATCTAGTTTTTGAGTTATGAATTTTTAAAGTTGACCAATTTAACATGGGAGTTTCATTTCTCCATGTTAAAGTAGTCAACTTTAAAATTTTATAACTCAAAAACTAGATCGTATTTGTATACCTGATATTTTAGGTACTGATAGGGGGTGTAGAGGAGATAATTTTAAATTTTTTTCAGAATTTTTGTGAGAGGGATTTTTTTTAACATTGGTGGCGTTACCTTACCCTTAAGTCCGGAATAATAAGATATCTGCTACTTCAGGTGAGCACAATTTTGAGCTTTATTTAATTAATAATAATACCCTAATTATTAAAATTATACTGATTTACAGCACATAATCGGGCTCGCTTTAAAAAGCAGACAGCATTATTGCAACGAGATCGTGGTTTTAAGCAGTTAGCTTATTATTCCGGACAAGGGACGATATGTACAGTACATCAGTTATTCATTGCCCTGTAGAATTACTGCTGTAACAGAAAGTGTAAAATAATGTCATTTAAGTTTGAGAAGCAACATGAAAATAAAAGAATTTTAAGAAAAAAAATTCAATATATCGTCCCTCGTCCGCAATAACAAGGTATATATTATATCGATATGCATGCCTACCAAAATCTCGTTGCAATAATGAGCTATCCAATATATCTGCTATTTAATAGCAGACAGCTCGCATTATTGCAACGAAATCGTGGTAAGCAGACAGCTCATTATTCCGGACGAGGGACGATATATATATAGCATGATAATATTGATAATTATATTGGACATGGTTTTTGCTAAATAATTAAAACACAACCAATTTAAGAGAGGGTGATATTTTGATAAAATACGCAATGTTTTTCCACCATTTTCAATAAAATTGTTGGAAATTAGGTAGAAAAAAGACGATGAGAAACGTAAGTAAGATAATAAGAAATTTATTTCAACTCGAGCTGGTTTGTTGATGTTTCACGATCGTCGTAGCCAAGGACATTTTACTGGAGGATGGTGCATTGAATTAAAGGAACCTCCATTTACTCGGTAATTTTTGTAAACTTTTGAAAAAGTCCGGCCAAATTAGCCGCGCGTGCTGGCTGCTGGTACGTGTGCTAATATATCCAACATAGCGCTGGCGGCTAAAGTAGCACCTTTGATATAGTTTGATGAAATGCTCTTATCAAAGTCAGTATCATGACGTCCCTGCAGGCCAAGCACGAGTGTCATCAGCCTATAAGGTAACGTAAAATCAAGCGACGTTGCCAAATAGTGCTATGCTGCTGTTGCTCGCCTCCAGCTGTGTCACCGAAATGGCAACGTCACACCATTTTCATTGGATCACGACATCATTGGATGTGACCTAACTTTAGCTTGGCCCCAATTTGTGTACCAGGGATCCAACATGGCGTTACTTTGGCGGCAAAAACGGCCAGTTTGGAAGTTAGACCATCCTCCAGTATACAATCCTTGGTCGTCACAGCCGCCCTCTGAGGGTGACATCCCCCGGCGAGATGTCCACTCTGGCGGTTTTGGCTACGAACTTGATGCCATTTTTTTGACAGAAGTTCATCATCGGTCCGTTGTGGAGCGCCACATGTCCATGGACGGAGGTTCCCGCACGCCGCATGGCCTGAGTAATGTGGACGATGGCGAGGGACTGGTAGCCTAGCCGAAGGTACTCTGGTCTCGTTATCCCCATACCCATCCCTCCGTAGGGCGTCTGTAAAGTCATTGAGGCGATCTCCTCGGAACCGTCTGGCCGCGTCACGAACACACCCGAACTCAGGTTGTGCTCCAGACACGCGCGGATCACGGGCTTGTAGCTCTCGGAGAAAAGAGGTCGGAGTTTCCACACCTCGTCCACGTGACGTGGTTCGAGACGTGATAGCCGCAGACCGGAGTGGGCGGGAAATTCAAACAAGCTGGAACAGGACATTCTACTATACACTAATCCACTATATTATCAGATTTTTTGAGTAGCAAAAAGATGGTTTTACATTGACGTGAGTGATATATATGTCCATGGAGTTTAGCAGCGTGTGAAAAATTAGGACGTACTTGCAGAAAATCCATATTTTGCTATGGTGGCCATGCTGGCGTGTAAGTGTTATATCCTATTCCTTTCTATCCACCATTTTATTTTATTTATTTATTTATATATTTTTGGCAACAATGGTTTTATTGCAAGTACATCTTTTTCACTCCACAAAGCCTCACTCCACATGGCTCCATCGAAATCGACCCTAAAATATAATAAAGTATCTAAATCTACTATAAAGATGTAGTCCATGAAAATTGAATGCCCCTGTGCAGGCTCGGACTGGCTGTATTATATGGCTTTATCAGGGATGCCAGACTGGCCTCTCTGATTATTAACAGAGAGGGTGTACGAAAAGTTCCTCAAACCCCCCTTTTAAATGGGCCTAGCTTCCCAGTCCGAGCCTGCCCCTTTGCCTGGACTAGACAACAATTTTGAGAGAAAGGTTGTGGTAATTTGACCCCATTGCATCATGAACTAACACGAGTCCTTGACCCTTACCTGACGTCATCAATGACCTTGAGAAGCTCCTCGGGAAAATGCAGCAGGTGACACAGTGGCTGTTTGGCGGGCAGAGAGACGCCGGCTGCGGCGGCCGCGGTGCGCACCATCGCCACGTGTCGCTCCAGTACGCCACTGAAGTGCAGCACGTGTCGCCATGGTACCGCACGTGTCGACGTCAGTGCCGCGGCCAGGTCTGCGTCGTGACGAGGGTGAGCATACACCACGCCGTACTTCTTGTTCTCCAGGGCCTGGACACCAACATTATTTAGCGTTCAAGTTATATGTTTTAAGGGTCCCGTGTTTTGCTGTGAGATCTTGTGTATAATACGTTGGCACCCAAAGCCGAATTCGGCCCAGGGTCGAAAAAAAGGCGCATAACTAGATTGGAGCATCGCGGGTTGCTCCAAGACCGAAATGATTTCGTTTTTCGGCTTTGGGTCAAACCACGATGCTCCAATCTAGTTCTGGTCAAATCGAAATGCTCCAAAGCTGATAGAGACTTTTATTTCGGCTTTGGAGCATTTTTATTTGACCAGAACTAGATTAGAGCATCGTGGTTTGACCCAGCAAAGCCGAATTGAGATTTTATTTCGGGTTTGGAGCAAAATTTGCCCACATCTAGTTCTGCGCATTTTGCAGAGTTCACGTTACTTATTTATATTCTTTGATCTGAGCATTTTGCAGAGTTCACGTCGTGTTACTTAATTATATTCTTTGATCAGTTTGAGTACTTCACGTCAAAATAATGCTTACCACATTACCTCAAGAGACGGGTTATAAATTCGCAGCACGAAATTTAATTAACATGTACTTCTATTAGTTTAATTTTTTACTTAAAAATAGTATAAAGAGTAAAACTACAAGTTTCTAGCTTCACTTAAAATTTTAAATTTCAGGACATTTATTAGTCATTTATTTAATAGTTCTTGGGATATTTTTAAGAACGTGGGAATAATTATTTTATAAATAAATAAAATAAATAATTATAAAATAATTGTTCAACTGCCATATGGGATATATGGTAAAGGTACAGTTTGAAAGTAATTTCCCTAAATTTTTCGTATTTTTCGCTCAAACCTATGTTTTAACTCACTGCAGGGATCAGCATTTATTATTATACAAAAACATGATGGCAGTTTATTCAATTAGACCCTAACAATAAATTTAAAAAAAAATTAGTTTTACTTTTCTTAAAGTAAAAAGATATAAATATAATAATTATAATTAAGTACTTTTTAAACAAATATTGTTCTGCGCACTTATAATCCGTCTCTTGAGTAAATGTTGGTAAGCACTATTTTGACGTGAAGTACTCAAACTATAATCAAAGAATAAAAATAAGTAACGTGAGCTCTGCAACATGCGCAGAACTAGATGTGGGCAAATTTTGCTCCAAACCCGAAATAAAATCTCATTTCGACTTTGGGTCAAACCACGGTGCTCCATATCTAGTTCTGGTCAAATGATAATGCTCCAAAGCCGATCATGGCATCGGCTTTGGAGCATTTTAATTTGACCAGAACTAGATATGGAGCACCGTGGTTTGACCCAAAGCCGAAAAACGAATTAATTTCGGGTTTGGAGCATCCCGCGATGCTCCAATCTAGTTCTGCGCATTTTTTTCGGCCCTCGGCCGAATTCGGCTTTGGGTGCCAACATATATATCTCACCAGTCCGTCCGTGAAGGCGACCACCGTCCCGTGCTGCCACCTGCCGTCCGGACACAGAACGTGGAGGGACATGCCGGGAATTTTCTTGGACCACTCGGTCTGTACCAGCAGCCAGTTGTATACCTATGGTCATCAAGAAATTATTAAATTATATTTTGAAATTTTGTTTGGAGGCAATCATATTTACACGAATGAACAAGTAACTTAATTGCAGCAGTTGCTACTAAAAATCAGGTCCACCATCAACAATGTTTTGATGTATAACAAGTTGCCGAGCCTTAAGGCGTTAATTTGTTCAGCTGTTATTTTAACTGCTAAGATTTTAATTGAAACAATCATGATTTTTTTTTACATTAATTAATAACTAACATTGAACAAGCTTCATGAAATTTTTAAGGGAGAGAGGTAACCCTTATAATTCTTTTGTGTTCGAGCCCTACCAAATAGTGACGCTTATATAATGCTAATTCTTTTTAGCCGCGAGCTGCTAGGATATTTAACAATCCATACCTCTCTCTGCCAATGTGTAGTTTTTATTGTTTACTTTTAATTGTATTATTTGTGTTTTGTATTGTTTTATCACGTTAATATGTGTATTATATTATATAGTGTTGGTATTAAGTTTTGTTTTAATTCATCGGGTGAATGGACACAATCCAGTGAATTGATTGCTCAGCAATCTTTATCATTTGCCCCATGGACACAGTTCTTACTTTTGACTTTATATATTTATGTAATATGTAATACGTGTATTCTGTATTGACCATGAAAGAGGTAATAAAATAAAAATAAATAAAATATAATTTCATATATTTGAGTTATGTATTTGTCGATATTTTTTTAACCCTCTCAAAATCGAGAGGAAGACGCTGTGACGTCATAGTAATACAATATCACCCCCTCTATGCTTTTGCATGTTACATATTGCAGGATTATGACGTCACAGCGTATTGCAGCACGATTTTCAGGGTGTTAGTGCTTGACAATATTCATCTATATTGACAATATATTGACAATATATTGACAATACAGAACTCAAGGTCCTATATCCAAATATATGTAATAAAAAATGTTGTAGCTGGACTCACCACGATGCTGTACGGCAGGTCTTGTTTGAGAACCTCCAGCAGTCTTGGGACGTCCTCCCCTGAAATCCTCTGCAAGACGTCCATGACTGAGCGACCGACAGTCTACGTGCAGTCCTTTCAGATAAGATAGCGAACTGATTTGATAGGCGCGCGGGGTCAGTAGGACGATGAATGGCATGCAGATTCGGGGTTTCAATTAAACTTAGTGAGTAATTATAGCTAATTGGTAAGTAGAAGTACCCAGTTAGGGTTTGATTAAAATAAAAAATATAAGAAAAATGTTATTTTGAGTAATTCAATTATAGGTTTACTGATTAAAAATATAATTAAGATACAATATATTTAAAGTAGAAGCTGATGTATAAACGATGATTTTAAAATAAAAATCTTGCTCGTCGCATCTTATCTAATCAGCTGTGAATGCTACAAGGCCAGCTGATACGTATCATTCAAACACAATTACAATATTCCCTCAGTGTGTTGAGGTGTTCAGACAGAATGCCTCGTGACGTCTTGCAGAGAATTTCAGGGGATGACGTCACCAAGTTGCTGAATGTCTTGAAGCAGGACCTGCCCTCTAGCATCGTGGTGAGTCCAAACAAAAGCTGATATTTTTTCAAGGGTACTCCTTTTTGTGATCTCGGAGCTCGAAGGAGGGACAGGTGCGGATCCAGAGGGTGGCTGAGGGGTGGAGGAAGTGCAGTCCACTCTGTAATTTCAGATTAAACATGGGCAATATAGGCATTTCCCACTCCAACTTGTTTGTTTCTTAACATTGGTTTTCATAGAGACAGCCTCTCCCGAAATATGGTTTTGAATCCGTGCCAGAGGAAGGTTAATGGGTATAGGGATAAGGTAGGGAATGGATGGTGGTATACTGTTACGCGTCCCAGCAATCGCTGAGGTGAGACTGAGGGAACCGTGGAAAACCTCAGTCAGGACGGACACCTCTTTTTTTTATTAATGGACCAAATTGATGTCCAAAATCTGGGGAACCACATACAAGTGCATCACTGCACTGGGTGGAAAGCGAGATGAATTTACCTCAGGGAGGGAGCAGCGTATTTTTTACTTGAAACGGTCACCCATCCAAGTACTAACCACAATCGACGTAGCCTGACTTAAGTGATATAACTAAAACCAGTCAGTGCACTGCGCCATGCTCAACCCTTTGATTTTTGAGGGCCATGCAGCTGACCCGTGCAGCATGTTAAGCAAAAATGATTAGAATTGACTCTGCAGCTAAAGATTGGATTATGTTTTTGTTTTATAGCTTAATTATCGATATTTTGATTATAATTTAAAATGGAAAAGAATCAGCAGTTTATAATTAATGTAAGGTTATTACTACCGCAAAAAGCCAAAACGTCGCTTCAGAATGCAAATCACGTAACTATGAAAAAAGATATAACATTAACCCTTATGTTCCAGTGAGATCTAAGGTTAAGAGTTCCAACACATTTTTTTTTTTTTTTGTAATTACGTGATTTGCATTCTGAGTGCAACTTTTGTGGGCTCCCTCAGCTGCTTACTTTTGACATGTTAATGTTACTTACAGGTTACAGGCCCAAATCTCACGGGTTTTTGTTAGTAAAAATACATTTTCTATTGCATGCTTAATTACTATAGATAAAAGAAAATCAATATTTATTGGCTACACTGTAGTTGGACAATACCTGTTTATTATAAGATCAATCAATCGGTGCATCCGATATGTTACTACGTAGCAGGCGCGGACACAGGGGCTGTATCCCCCCTCGCCGAAAAATTGGATTTAATTTTGGATTTGGGCAATATAGGCATTTCTGCGACTCCATTTTTTTTAACATTGGCTTTATGGATACATCCCCTCTCTCCCCCCGAAGTTTGGCTCTGGAATCAGTAATTTCTTGTGAAATTGATACTGTGCAGATAATTGCGATAAGAAGATAAAATTGCATGTACTAGCTGGCAATGAACGTGTATGAAGTGAATGATTATTCCATTTGAACATATGTATTTTTATTGACATGTCTTTTGAGGATGAATAATTATTTTTAATTTTGAAAATAAACACGCCCTCTGTTCTCCAGGCTCACAACTGGCTGGTCACGCATCTCGAGTGGAGCTCCCATCTTCCCCAGCTGACGGTGCACGTGCTGTGTCCACGAGGGGAGTGGCAGCAAGGAACCGTCGTGGCCTTCGCAGACGGACTCGTGAGTTGACGTGACAATCGACCTCAAAATTGTTATTGCAAAAATCGATAGAAGGTGCAAAGTTATTCTACTCTGATATTTTTCAGATTTTTTCGAGTCCGGGAACTGTTTTTTAAAAAAAATATTGAAAGTATACAGAGAAAGTGACGCCTCTAGATGCTTCTCAATAAAAAGATAGGACCTATAAAAGGGCGTGAGTTTAAACCTGACTTCGGCAAAACATTTAGCAATACTTCTCGGGCACTAAAAAATCTGAAAAAGAATCAGAGTGGCATATAATATTGCACCCTCTATCTATTTTTGCAACAAAATTTTGTGAGGTCGATGCTTTTTTTTTAGTTATTTATTTTTACTACATTGCTCGATCGAAACAAGAGGTAAAAATGTGAATTTAATTTGATTCTTGTTTGTACTGCATGCCTAAAATAAAGATCTAAAGAAGTCAAGTAACCTAGAAACGGCGCCTATGACGTCATTGAACTGTCCGGTCAAACAAACGATCGACTTTATAACGTTGCTAAACTACCAAGTTGCTATGGAAAAAAGCAATAATTAATTAATTTTCAATGACGTCACGGGCGCCGCCTTCAGGTTACTTAACTTATTTAGATTTCTATTTTAGACTTGATGCGATGCTAAAAAAAATCGTATAAAATTTACAGCAGGTGTATTTTTTGACCTCATCTTTTGATTAAGTTAATAGAGGCTTCAAGTGTCCCCGGCGGGAAAATTATCTCCATAAGCCACCATGCAATGCCCACTCTACAGTGGGCATTGTACCATGTTATAAAATTTGAATTTTTTCTCAGCAACTATTAAAGCAATCAATTTGAAACCATATCCTACCGGTTCTATCCCTCCATTTAGAGGTCTCTTGATAATGAATCAAGAACTCATTTTTCTCTAAAAAATTTCTTTTATGTCAAAAATACAATTTTGATTTTTTTTTTTACATAGGTTTAGATGGGACGGTGGGGACACCGCAAAATCAGCTGACTTGAAGCCTCTATAACAAAAATTGAAGCTTATTGTCTATTACATTGTTTGGACCAGCTTGCACAAACGACCGTCGATACTCAATTAATGAACATGTCCATGCAGGCCCTGGAGAACAAGAAGTACGGCGTGGTGTACGCTCGCCCTCGTCACGACGCAGACCTGGCCGCAGCGCTGACGTCGACACGTGCGGTACCGTGGCACGATATGTACCAATTTGGTGGCGTGCTGGAACGACACGTGGCGATGGTGCGTGATGGAGCCACCGCGGCTGGCGTCTCTCTGCCCGCCAATCAACCGCCACTTTTCCACCTCTTCTACACTCCCCCCAGCTTCGTGCAACTCTTCTCTCAGCTGCAACAAAGGTGAGGGGAGTGGTCGTGAATTGACTTGGTTTGGAACACTTTTGCCATTATAAGTTCGCTTTTCAAGCAATTCACAGCATTGTGACATCAGTATATCGCATGTTGCACTGCAATGTTCATGTATCTAGCAAATGCGCAATGTTTGAACCACTTTGCTTTAAAAAAATTGCATTTTTTCTATTTCTTTGGGAGAATATTATCGTTTGCCCACCTTGCATGCCATGGTCATTATAATAATTCTGTAAGATGCTTTTCCTTGGAGCGATGTAGAGCGGCGCTTGATGGATAGAGAAAAGCGCACTTGCTTCAATCTCGTATGACGGCCATGTTGGCGATAAAATGTTCTCCGCAAGGAGAGGAAATCTCGAGCCTCTGATTGGCTGCGGCAAGCTATTTTTCACTTTCTCCGCTCCATGGGAATGCACCTTTATAGTCGTATTCCCCACAGAAAGCCTAAGGCCGGAGTACGAGTGTTACGTCTGGAAGCTCGTCACCTGGACGAGGTTTGGAACCTCCGACCTATCTACCCCGACTTCTACAAGCCCGTGATCCGCGCGTGTCTGGAGCACAACCTGAGCGCGGGCGTGTTCTTGACGCGGCCGGACGGCTCCGAGGTCCTCGCCTCCATGGTCACCGGATCGGAGTACGGAGGGATGGGGATGGGACAGACCCTGACCGAGTACCTTCACCGAGGGTTCAACTCGCTGGCTGGAGAACTGGTCATCCGGAGTCTGGTGGAACGTGGAATGTTAGTCTTCGGGTGGACAGCCACCACCAATCAGTTGGTTCTCAGGTATATCGGCGAGTTCGGATTTGAGCTGGTGGACAAAGTGGCGAGGGTCATTATTTCACCGGGGGGTGAGCTGAAGGGACGTTTGTGAGACGAGCGTGGAAGTTATCCACAAATAAAAAATAAAAAAGTGTGAATATAATATACTGTAGGTTCTAGCTTCTCCACATACACTACGTTTACATGACTGTGTTTAATACAGATCCGTTGACGACGCCTCATAAGAATAATATTATCCGTTGTTAACGAATACGTATTCAACACTTTCATATGTACGTAGAGATAGTGCACCAAATGCATCTTCGGTCATTCAATCATTCACACTTGCATTACCAAGGAAGCGGGGGTAGAGGGGGGGTGGGTTGAGGGGGGGGGGAGGGGTTCGAGACGACCTGAAACTCGTATATTGAACCTGGAAAAAGTGTGAAATTAAATTATTTAGACAATGAAGTGAGATTTTTTAATTTTTTACAATAGCGGATCCTTCAATCCTTTCAATATTGTTATGATAACATAGGAACTGTGGAAACCTCAGTCCAGACGGTCGATGTTTTGATATAATAAATTAAATCCCAAGTGACTAAAACCAATACCATATGGTTGAAATATGGCATTAGTAATGCTTGTTTGATCATGTTCGGGATTAATGAATATTTTGACTGTGATACTTGTCCCGTTTGGTGTAATCAATTATTATATACTCTTTCCTGTCCGATTTTCCCTACGCCAACGTATACAAGTGTTTTATGAGAATATAATGAAATTAAGTAATTATTTATTTAATTTGTATTTAGAGCACATTTTCATAATTAACATAAAACTGACGATCAAATTTATTTAAAAAATGAAATTATTATTTTACACTGTAATTTAGTATATTTATTTTATTAATATATATATATATTTTTTTAATATTATTATTTTTTTTTATTAATATTTTTCTTTTACAACAAATAAATTACAATAAAATTATCTGTGATAGAAAATATTATGTAAAATGTAAGCAAGAGTTGTAAAGAACTTTATAATCAACAAACAAATCTTTTATGTTATAATATAAATTTTATATTATTTAAAATGCTTTTTTTTTTTAACTAATAACAAAATTTATATTTTTATAAAATTACTTATTCCTCGATGCTCATGTATATTAACTGTACCGTACGTACTAGAGTACAAGAGATCGATAGAGAGAGAGAGAGAGAGAGAGAGAGAGAGAGAGAGAGAGAGAGAGAGAGAGAGAGAGAGAGAGAGAGAGAGAGAGAGAGAGAGAGAGAGAGAGAGAGCTAGAAACCATTAATAAATTACAGAAAGACATTAGGTCTGTTCGTAAATACACAATCAGAAAGAATTGATTATTTGTGATGAATTTAACCTTATGTTTCATGTACAGAAGGTTCATAACAAATAATAATTGATTCTTTCTGATTGTGTATTTACGAACAGACCTACTAAAGACAGATTGACGTAATGTTTTGTTATTAGTACAAATGCTTTAAATATATTATATAAAATAAATTATTTGCGAATTACAAATTTTGTAATACAATACAAATCAACGCATTAATAATCAATTTAAATGGCAATGAGTCGACAACAAAGCTATAAAATTGTTCGGAATGACATAAAAATATGATTGAAATTTTACAATTAAATAAATATTATATAACATTTAGGGGGACATGACAATGATATTAATAAGTAGAAAGACTAATCTTCGCATTTATTCTGAAATCTATCGCGTGTATATATTTCTTTTGTAATAAATGTAATAATATCAGGGAAGAGACAGATGTACTGTATGGTGCAAAAATATTGAGTTAGTTTCTTACACACAAGGTATCGTAGAATTATGTTACTAGCAATTTACATTCTTTTATAATAAAAATTAATGACCATGTAATGTCATAACATGCCAATTTTTTTATTTCAATACATGTCTAATTAATTATTATATAACTATAACAACGTAACTTTTTTTTATTGTAAGGGGCATTCACAAAGTCTTAAGGCCACATTTAAGGCTCGATAATTTAAAGCTTGATTTTAGACTTGTTTTTTAGACCCAAAATTTCTGGTCTTAAATTATTGAGCCTTAATTGTGGCCTTAAGGCTTTGTGAATGCCACTTTGTATGTTTTGTAATTTATTATTTATTTTGACATATATATATTATTATACATTAAAAAAATGAACTTACTTAACTTTCTTTACATAATCTGTGCTGATGTAAAAGTGCTCCTTTAAAAATAAGTAACAATTAACTCTCTCAAAATGTCAATGATTTTTAGTTCAAAACACAAAGTTTTCATACATTCGATATTCTTTCACAAAATGGAGGAGAGGCACGATACTTTTTCGTTCAAAGCTCAGATCTTAGACTGAGGAACTAAGTGGGGGGCGAGATGCTATATAGCGCTTATTGAAATCCAACCTGACTGCCAGCTGAGCTAGCTGAAGTTTATTAGCTAGGGTAACAACATGGTTGTATATTTTCATGGTAGGAGATGGGAGAAGTATCAAGTTTGTGCACGCAGGCTTATTTGCTCCTTGAAATTTTGCAGGCAATATACAAATATTGACCTATGCATTAACTATTACAACGTTGAAATATGAATAGGAATTAAGATCAGAAACTCTACACTTCCGGTTACTTCCGGAAGTAAAATACAAATTTGACTGTAGTACAACGTGTAGAACCGGAAATTCATAACCATCATTTCCTCTCAAGAGTAGTGGCATTTTTAACATTTTTTTTTTTTAAGTATCCTTGCAAATAGCTATTGAGGATATAAAGGACCATAGATGGCTCTGTCCGCAGAAATATTGGTTGTGTTGGGAGAATCACAAAAACAACCAATATAAATACATGACTTATGAAATTGCTTATTTTTCAATACTTGTCTGCAGATACAGAACAACTAATTAAGGTGTTGTCAATTCTTCGGCTACTGTCAGAGCATTTAAATCTCAGTTTATAATCATTCTGATTCTAATAGAAATATAATAGTAAGTAATAAGCCCCCATAAATTGATATTTATTTTCTTGTTTCTCTTGAACCACTAATATTATTCAGCTCAATATGATTTTGCAATTCATGTCAAATTTTGTAAGAATGAAAACATTCATTGTTAAATTAACAATGCCTTCAAGATATATTCTCCCATCAAATAATAAAACTGTAAAAAAGAAGTAAAAATATCGAAATAATTACAGTTATTTGGAAATTAGAAAAACAAATAAAGTTAAGTATTTTACATTTTAAGTACTGTACTATTTATTATTAAAATAATTTTTACATGTTATAAAATTATATTCTTATTTTTGAAGAAAATATTTCTATGTAAAATACATAAAAAAATGAATCAATTAATTATATAATATACATATCTTAAATGTATTATATAATCATCGAATTTTTTAGGTATATGACAATAAATAATTTACACATAATGTGATAAATTATGTAATTTATTTTAAAAAATATTTTGATTGATGCTAATGTGTGACAATATATTAATAATTATAATCAATTTTAATTAAACTATAATAGGTAAAAAAAAAAAAAAAAATCTGGCAAATATTATAACTTTAATTCTTGGCAAGGTAGTGAACATTAATGAATAAAACACATCACATTACAATTTAATTATTTTTTTTTTTTATTTCATTTTAAATAAACATGATACATTTCATTTATACAAAAAGACATTTATATATGTCTATATATTTATGTATTTATATATTTATATATTTATATATATATGTCTTAATACATATTTATTATATGTATTAAGGTAGAGATAATACCGATCAGATGTTCAACGGAGTCCCCCTTTGATTAACATGTAAACGTAAACCTTAGCAAATTCACAAAAATTCTGTTCGAAAATTTTTTGGGAGGTAGATATTAGTGCAAGCCATAGAAAATATTTCAAAACAATTTATCGAGCCGATTTTTCTAATTATTCTTTTTAATTTTCAGCAAAATTCTTTCACCACTGAACTATATATATTTATACTTTCACATGGAGAGACAAACTATAAAAACTTAATTAAAAAAAAAATGGTCTCATTAAATTGTGTTGAAACTTTTTCAATGGCTTTTAGGCAGTAATATTTGCCATCAAACAGCTGATCGGAATTATCTCTGCCTTTAATACAAGAAAGCAAAGTGATTTATTCTGCTCAGCGTTTGCCTTATTTTACTGAGGGAACTTGGAAACCTCAGTCAGGATGGTCGGTAATAATATCAATTCCCTGATGTACAGTCCTCGCCTTGGAAATTGTCCCTTTGCAGCCTTGTTAATCACCATGTCCCGTAAGAATAACACAGGGCATGCATGGTGATTAACAAGGCTGCAAGTGAGATATTTTCTAATGCGATGACTGTACAGTATGAATTATACAGTTTTGTTCTTTTAATTCTCATCGCGTTGAATTTAAAAACCAAGCTGTATTGCTGGGATTTCAAACATGTTTTTATGAACATGCATAAATATTTATCTGTTCCATTTTTTTAATTAAAAAGACCAAGATTGGATAATAAATCACAATTAAGAGACTCAAGTTAATTATTCGACATCAGAGGTAATGTCTATTAACTCAACTGTCACAAATCGTGGCGGCATTATATCGGAGTTTTCCTCAGTTATAGACATACAAGATTCTATATTACTTTCCACAGTTTCATCTTCTTGAACGGGGATCTTTTCACTATATTTATTCACAGTCATTCCATCTTTAACACACATGATTACACTTGGTCTATTCTGCACAAATTTGACACTTTGTCCACCCCACTCTCGAGGGTCAATGTCCGAGGTTCTGTCTGCAAAGGGGGACGGGGATGACATGATCGGAAATTCGCTGTAAAGGGATATGAAGTCTTTAGGGACCTCGTCACGTGACATCGTACCATGGGGGTGTGGGGCTTCAAGGGTCGGAGGGTCACTGTCGAGGGACGTGGATCCTTGGGAGGGTGCATTGTCGACACGTGTCAATGTACCTCTTGAGTGCGATGTTTGAAGGGTCGGAGGGTCACTTTCAAGGGTCGTGGAGTCCTGAGAGTCTTCCACTAGATCATGTGACATTGTACAATGGGACACCTGCAATGAATATAAACAAATAATAATTTTAAATAATTTAAAGGTCATATTATAAAATCAGTTTCAATGTTTAGTTCTATATGCAGGCAAAATACATAAATATTATTATTATTATAAAATAAAATATCACATAAAAAATAGGGGAAAATGTTTAATTGTAAATTTCTAAACTTTTGCTTACTTCAGAATTTTGAAATTCTTGTTTTTAATATTCTTGTATTGAAATATATTTGTAATATTTTGTCGTGTTTGTTACAACCACACCAACAAGAATGCAGTTAGTCGTTCGCTAATTAAATGCCCTGCCGTTTCCATTTATATGCTAGAGAAGTTGTCTAAACTCAGAACGTTATACATACTATAAGCAAAATTCACATAAGAATTCATTTGGACTGTTCCGAAATATCAAATGTATTATGAATGTGTTCGCTGTACAACAATATTATATAAATGACTCCCACCTGAGCTGGCTGTTCCCGGGTTGTCCGGCTGTCTTGTTCGTCACAATTCGAATTTTCCTGGACAGTCATTTGGACACTCTCTTGGGGCACCTGAAATAAACAAATTGAAACTTTATACATAAATAATGTTATGACTAGTGACCAAATCATTGTAGTAAATTTTCTAAAACCTTGTGATATGTGGAATAAAATTAATATATTTTCAGATTTTTAAATTTATATTATTAAAATAAAACACCATGGCATTATATATTATTTAATCTACATTTTAACATTACTATATAAGCAATTATTGCACAATCAGTGCTCAATTATCATTATCGTACAATCATAAAACGAAATTTAAAACTAATAGAATTTTCATTAATATTGGATTTCTGATATTTATTATGTTTATTGTATAATTTTAATAAAATTGTTATAAATTTGAATTTTTATAGTACCTATCTATGTAATTAAAAAAACGGGGGAAAACAGTTAACAAATAGTATTAATCAAAATAATTTACGATGTAATAACATTATTATAAACAAATTCCTCGACTCACCTGTTTGTGGAGGCTCTCTTGCTGGTCCTTCAAGGGGAGGTCAGCTGGAGGAGAAGACTGGGGGGACTGTGACGTCACTCTCATTAACTCATGTACATCAAGTAAATGTTTATTCACTAATATCTCAGATCTAAATCGAGTACAACACAAGGGACATATTGGAATATTTGATTCTGTGTGAATTGTTTTAATATGAATATTTAAATAGCGACGTTTTATGAAACTTATATTGCAAATTTCACAAACATATTTCTGCACAACTTCATTTTTAATAACTTCAACATTATCAACATTTTTACAAGTTGGTACATTTATTTCATCAGAAACATTAGTCAAAACCACCTGTACATTATTATTACAACGAAATTTGAGATGATGATTTAATGCAATTTGAAGTTTGAATGTTTTATTACATAACTTACAAGACAATTGTTTATTTATTTTGTGTACTTGAACATGCATATTAAATGAATTTTCAGAGTCAAAAGTCTGATCACAATATTCACAATTAAATACATTTTTAGCACTTTGACTGCGAGTGGGAATTTTTAATTCCTCGTAATTTTTGCTATTTTCTGTACATGATTTGTCCTTATTTTTTCTATATTTATTATCAAGTACCATTAAATGACATTGAATATGAGTTCTTAATGATTTTACTTTTGGATATGATTTACCACACATATCGCAATGGTACATAAGGTCATTTATATGATCTTTAACATGTACATTTAGAACCTTTTTGTCATTGAAAAACTCATCACAATATTTACATTTGAACAGACTTTTACAATTGTGAGTTTCTAATTTATTTTTAGTATCATACTTTATGTTACAGACTGTACATTTGAAATTTACAATATTTGTAATACCTTGTTGTGTTTTATTATGATTTATTATTTCCTTATTAGAACTGGTAGAAGCATTACTATAATAAATTTTTAAAGAAGAATGTAAAACTTCTTTATTTTTCGGATGAAATGTAATTTCATGCTTTTTCAAATTCAGAACAGAATTATAATATTTATCACGACAAATAAAACATTTATAAATATTATGTTTTGATTTTAAATGTTTGTTAAGATGGTCTTCACAAGTAAATTTTGTGTTGCATACTTTACAAGTAGGATGCTTATATATATGCAGACTTGATTTATTTTCTTTTCTAGAACTTCCAGTGTCCATTTTAGGCAATAAATTATTGTCTTTTATAGTTAAACTATTTGAATCAAAATCACTAAAATTCCGGGTTTTGTTTTTAAGAATATTTACATTTTGTGATGAGTGTGTAGTTTTTAAATGACTTTTTAAGGCTTAACCTGAGAAATTTGGACGAAAAATTCGCTACAACAGATTTTCTTCAAATTAATTTGGTGGACTCACAACAATCGTCAAATTAGCTCTGAATTTTTTCGGAATTTTTTAACCGTTGGTTTAATTATAATTAATTTATTTAAATGAGAATTTTGTATCCTTCCAATGTTAAATTTGTTAATTAGCATTGCAAAAAAACTATACAACAGATTCTTTTACTTTTTTTTTTTACTAAAACCTAATTTTTTAGACTATTTTTCTGAATTGTTTTCATATATTTTGAACCGTGGCGATGATCGTTACCTATATGTGATGAGAAATGTGGCAACGTTCTCAAGGACTGTTGTCACCACCCCCTCCTAAAAATTTATGCGCATTCCAATGCAAACAGTGTTGCCACTATAGCCACGCCTCTTGACCTTGACAGACAAATTCTCAGGTTATACCTTAAATGGGAGTTGTATATATTTACATTCATAAAGGTACTTTCGCATTTGTTGCATTTATATGGATGTTCTTTTGTGTGACTTCCGATATGAACTTTCAGTCTTGATTTGTTATTAAATTCTCTTTTGCAATAACTACAATATAATAAACCCTCCCTTGTATGATGGCATGTGTGTGTTTTAAGAACATTAGGTGTTGAGTAAGTCTTGTTACAATTTTTACATAACCAACTGTTTTTACTTTTTGCATGGACATAAGAATGCTCTTCAAGATTACCTTTTTGAGTGAATTTTTTGTCACATACTGTACATTGATAAGGGCGGTCGTTTATGTGAATTCGGATATGAATTTTAAGATTTGCATCATCAGAAAACGCTTTTTTGCAGTAACTACAATGGAATAAACCCTCTCCTGTGTGAAAACGCATGTGTTTTTTTAGTGTTTTAGGTGTCGAGTAATATTTGTGACAAATTTCACATTCACACTTACAATTTTTAGTACGTGTGGTATTCTCATTACTATAAAGAACCACATCATCTTGAACTTTTGATTTTTTATGTACAATTGAATGCATTTTCAAATGACCAGCTTGATAAAATGATTTCTTACATATTTTACAAGTATAAGGTTCGATACCTGTATGTACACGCATATGTACGGTTAAAAAATATTTCTTATTGTAAGATTTGTGGCAGACTTTACAAGAAACAGCCTGTGTGTTTTTTGAAATATTTTTACTCATAATTTTACAATTGAAAATATTTAGTAAAAATACGGTTTGAAATATTACAACTCAAAATGATAACATTGTCTCGCTAAATTACATGTGACGTTGCAACTGTACTGTCTCATAAAATTCTGCAGCTGAAATATTTGCATGCACATACAATCATGTGTATAATTTTTATATATATATATTTTCCTATGTAATTTAATACTGGATAAAGATTATAATGTTTTGTTACAGATATTACAAGTAAATTATATCTTAATTGCCAGCTTATGATAATTTGAGTGTATTTTTACTTCGATATCTTCGTAAATAAGATACAGTTTTGATCTTGTTTTAACTTGCACTCTTAATTGATGGATACAGCGAGCGGGTCTTGACAGTCAACTGTTTGCTACCAGCCCTCCAGAGGTAAGTACTGCTGCTGCACCTCGGGTTTCATGTCCTCAAGTTTGACGTCCAGAATTTCCACACCGGACGAAGATTTTGTCACTACACTCTCCTCGTACACTCTTTATATATATATATATATATATATATATATATATATATATATATATATATATATATATATATATATATATATATATATATATATATATATATATATATTTTTAATTTGGAACAACTAAGATTCTAATTTATAAATTTGTTTGATAACATTCACTTGAAAATTCATAATTTGGAGTTCAAAAATTCTTAATTTTAAAATAATGAATAAACACAAAACACACTGAATTTAAAAAAAAGTCAAATTAAACACAAATTTTAATTGTTTTTCAATTGTTTAACTGTCTTTAAAAAAATTAATTTTAAAAATAATAGTAATTAAATATTGATCTTGGATTTTTCATAACACCTGTAACATAACATGATATAATGATATTAAAATATAAATAGTAAAGCTTAATTATAATTATATTTATTCGTATCATATATAATACATTTAATAATAATTTATTCTTAAATAAATTAATCACTTGTATCTTCTTTAATAAAATAAATATACATACTTGTACATTTACCTTTATTTTTTTATTTTTTTATTAATAGGATGTGATAGAAGTTGAAATTGAATCATATATGATACAACATTAACGTAGTCGCGTTGTTTGATCAATTTATTTTAATATACTGTACTAAATAAATTGATCTAATTTATAATTTAGAAGCATTAAAGCTTATTATATCTACACTAAAAGATACGCGCCCTGATCAAAATGTTATATTATTTTTTTATTTGCATGTTATACAGTTGAAAAATTCTCTCTGCTGGTCAAAAAACGAGAGACAAAATACTCCCGAACGTCGTACATGGGAGTTTAAAGACAGGTGTTCTTGTGAACAATATATTAAAAAAAAAAAAAATCTCAAATTTTCGAAAGTAGAAGCTGCCTTTTTTTTATTGCTTTGACAAAACTGTACAGCACAAACAAAATTTAGTACAACAAAGCAGGTGTGCTTGTATGGATTTGTTGAACTTACTGCTATAATAGTTATACTTGCCGTCTTCTGAAAATTTCTCTTTGCGGACTTGTTAGGCTTGTCGCAGACAGAATCGCATGATTTCGCAGCGTATGATAAAAAAAATAAGAACCTATGTGATCAGCTGCATGCGCGCGCACACAGCTTCGTATAATATCGCATGCTGTCGTATGATAAGAAATTTAGAACCGGTTCTAAATGAGAAACCTACGATCATAAGTTTACGATCGTAGAAATAAAAGTCTGTGTGCGACTCCCCTTAATCACCATTCCCCGTAAGAGCATGGCATGGTGATTAAACGAAAAAATTATAAAAAATAAAAGTACCGTGCGTTGAGATCTCTAAATCATAGATTTTGTCATCTTCGCGTATGTATAATATATAATATAATCCGTTTTATCAGGTTGATCAATTAGTAGAGGTGTGATGATGCTTTTAAAATAAGTTAGATTACAAAAAGAGAGAGAGAGAGAGAGAGAGAGAGAGAGAGAGAGAGAGAGAGAGAGAGAGAGAGAGAGAGAGAGAGAGAGAGAGAGAGAGAGAGAGAGAGAGAGAGAGAGAGAGAGAGAGAGAGAGAGAGAGAGAGAGGGAGAGGGAGCGCCAAATATTTTACAATAAAATCTTATTTATTATATAACAACTGTATCCGTTACCTTACAATTCTTACAAATAATATTTCAGGTGTCCATAAAATTAACTAATATTTAGTTAAGAAGTTGATCATCAATTTGAAAATTTAAAAGATCGCAATAATAAAAATTCTTGTCATAAATTATCAAGGATATTATAATTTTTACATTTTTAGTAATCTAAACAAAAATATGCACATTTTAAATAATAAATTAAACTTACTTTATTCTGATGTTCGTTTAAAAATATATTGTTACACGTCAAAATTAAAATTTATTATAAAATGTATCGAAACTTTATTCACAATACTGACGAGAGAGCTCTACAACATGCTCTCGCTCCAAGCTCAGATCTCAGACTAAAGCTTCTCTCCCCCCTAGAAGTTAAGTAGTGGGGGGATAGGCATACCTTTATCATTCTTATTTAAATTAACGTAACATACAGGTATATAAGTAAGGTCATGGTCGAAAATTTTATGGTATAGAAAAAAGCAGTAGCCTCAACTTATATTTGGTTTGAAGTCACGTGACCCTCTCACTAGTATTGAAGGAACCTACTCTTGGATGACTTTTTGCTATTTTATCACCAGAACTATAAGGTAATTGGACAATTTAGATTCCTTTTATTCACCCCCCCCCCCCATTCCTTTTGTAAGCAATCAGAAATCACAATTAAATCTGGCATTAATCAAGATGTATTCCTACAACAAAAAAAGATATAAAATGTTGTATAATTAAAAAATATCGGCAAAGCAGATAAATAAAATAAATGTATTAAATAAATATATATATTTTTTATAAATAAAATATTATTTATTACAGTAAAATCTATTATTAAAATAATACTTAAAGTAGAGTGTCTATCAGCTGATGTAAAAAAATGAAAACTGAGTTAGTATTTTTTTAAAATAGTTCCAATGCTCCTACATATGGAACTGAAATCCAAAAATTTCCATCTCACATAGGTTCTCCAGAAGAAAATTCCAAAGTCAGAGTGAACGCGTCACTTAACATAGGGCCTTACCTAAAAAAGACCATCGAATATCTCGAAAAAATACACCGTTAGGTGGTATGGAAAAAATATGACGATATTCTATGACCCGAGCTTTAACAGAAAAACGAAAAAAAAAAAAAAAAAATAAAAAAAAAACTCGAATCCATTTTTCCACAAAATATAAGAAAATTTCCCATGTTAATTCCCATAAGAGTTTTTCGTGATTTTATGATGGAAAAACGGATTTGAGAACATATGTTTTTTAAACAAATTTTAGTTAAAGCTCGAGCCATAGAACATGTCTATTTTTTTTTTTCTTAATACCACCTATAACGGTGTATTTTTCTAGATATTCGAGGTCGATTTTTCAGGTTAAATGACGCGTTCTCTCTGACTTTGGATTTTTTTTTTTGGAGAACCTATGCGAGATGGAATTTTTTGGGATTTCGGTTCCATATGTAGGAGCACTGGAACTATTTTTAGAAAATACTAACTCGTTTCTTTGTCGTCTTTTTTGTAGTACACACTCTACTACTTGAGAGTCATGTATTAATTGAGAGGCATACAACGATTTTAATTAGCCCATAAAAAATTAATGAGGGCTCCAAAAAATCTGAAAAAAATTTCTTACACCATTTTTCATCATAATCTTTCCAATTATTGCATTTAAAAAAGTAATGCAGGTTCTCCATTACTGTCTTAAACAGAAGTCGGGAATAAAAACTGTATAATACAGCATGTGATTTGTAGAGATAGTTATAATGATAATTATAATTATGATGTTCAGGCAGCCTCCATGCGCACCGCCATAGCGTATATAAGTACAGCATGGCACATGCAGCAGATATGAACATCGTCTTAAGACGGATTCACATGGCGACAATGGCGATGCGACGCGATTTTGTCACACAAAAGCTGTGAAATCCTATGCGGCGAGCGAATTCGCCAGGTTGCGGCAGCGAAATCGCGTTAATTGCGATGCTTTTTTCTTTAATCGCCAAATATGGCTGCCAATGGATGTCACAGCAAGTGCACATTATTCGCTTCGCGTCGCATGCTAAATATCACCATGTGAATTCACCTTTATAGAACTCATAGCGGATTTTTAATTATTCTCGTGAGATTTTTTTTACAATTTTAATTAACGATTACATACAATTTTTTGTTCAGCAAACTTTTCAAACATCAAATATGGACAGGAAGACAAAAACGTGTCACTTCCGGTAAATTAATTGGAGTGAACGTTTTTGAATGAAACTCCTCAACGTGGCTCACTTGCATAGGTAACTCCGCCCCTCAATGACCTTGTGACGTCACACCACGTGCTTTTGTTGTTGTTGAGGTAGGTCGTCTCGCGACGTCATATAACTCTTATGTAACTTTAGTTGTTGGAAGTTTTGTATGTTTATCTTTTATACATAACGACTCAAGAATTTTTATACGTCTACTGTACATTTCTGTATTACTTTTATTATTATGCTGTCGTGATGATTTCGACAATGGGGCAAAAAAGTTAGCGGTAATGTTCACCTGGAGGTGTATTTATTACACAGAGTTGCACTTACTAAGTCAAGTGCAACTCTGTGATTTATTATTGTAAAGCATTCCGCTAGACTTGCAATTTCTCTGTTGGTCATGGAGATGGAAAGCGGGTGTTTTGTAAGCAATATTAATAGTTTTGAAAATACCTTGTTTTCCATCGTTTTGGTATATAAAGGAGGTGAGAAGGAGAGCCAGGAGCCAGGACAGTACACATCAGCTAGTAGACAGTCAGAAACTTGAGTTCGCGGGACAGTACAGATCGACCTCTGCAGACCCGCACGCTGCTCTCGCTCCACCAGTCCGCTCGACGTGACGTCAAGTTACAGGTGACCTGCGTGAGTTAGCTCTACATTCGAAATCGAGCTCAACTACGGTCACCTGCCAACACATCAGGAGGTCGGCCCGCGACAGGGACGACCCCAGATAGTGGCTTGGGTTCGACGCTCAGTGATCTCCTCACCGTCGCCGCACCAGAGACAACCGACAGACCTTTCTCAATATTCGAACTCCACCCAGTGGTTCGAACTCAGCTCCCTCTCATCCGACTTGAATAAATTGTTTGTATTAACTTATCATACAATCTCAGTAATCGATGAGATATTGTATATTGCTATTTTGTATTAGAATCCCGTTACTATATTTTAATTGTCTAACTTGTTAATCGATATTTTATTATTATTGTTCTGTAAATTTTAGTTTGAATAAATACATATTATATTTAACGCAATATTTTGTATGTAAAGTTATTTCACCATCTCTGTCTAGTTACGTCACAAAAATGCTATTAGGTATTATACTATGAAATGGTAATGCTTTTTTCGTCACTTTTATATCGATTTATATGCAAATCTAATCAAGACGTTATATAAACGATTATATTTAATTTAGTGTTTTTATCAAGTGTACTGGGTTATAATTGTGCATGGAGTTCCCTTACATATCCATGTTCCAAATTATAAATATTAAGATGTTTTTTATTGAAATTTAATATCATATAATATATTATTTGAATTATTTTTAATTAAATTTATATGTATTCAATAAAATATTGTTATATTGTATTTTTAATTTTATTTAAATAATCTCTCCGGAGTGAATTTAAAAAATTTAGTAATGGTATATAAAAATAATTGTACGCTCATTAAAAATGTCACTAGCAATGTTCCTACAATATTCACTATATATTATACCTTCTTGAAAATAAAATAAAAATAGTTTATAATGTTTTGAAGAAATTACAAACAAGCTCTAGCCTTCTAAACAATATTACAGCTCTGAATAAATACAATTTTGCAATAAAAAAGTATACGACTTGGCAGCAGTAAAATGCCGCATAAAATATAGAAGCTACACTTTAAATTTTTAGATGCTGAATTGGTTTCAGTACTTTACGTCAGTACAAAATTGTTCCAATTTCGTCTTACATCCAGCACTTTTGACCTATAAAACACTTAATCCAAGTACAAATTTGGTACTGAAAAAAGAGAGTCAATATTTTGTACTTTTTTTGACTCTCTTTTTTCAGTACCAAATTTGTACTTGGAATAAGTGTTTTATAGGTAAAAAGTGCTGGATGTAAGACGAAACTGGAAAATTTTGTACTGACTGGAGCAATTTTGTACTGACAAAAAGTACTGAAAACCAATTCAGCATCTAAAAATTTAGTGTGTAAATACAATAGAAATAGACAGTATAATAATTAGAAAAATTTAAAATATACATAATCTGAAAATAATTTTACTAATTTTTAATGTATATATATGTTACCACCAAAAACTGAATTCGGGCAAAAGCCGAAAAAAATGAACAAAACTAGTTTTGAGCATCAAGTTAAGCTCAAAACCAGAAATAATCGATTACTTCGGGTTTTGAGCTTAACTTGATGCTCAAAACTAGTTTTGCTCATTTTTTTCGGCTTTTGCCCGAATTCGGTTTTTGGTGGTAACATATATATATATATATATATATATATCAGGGGCGGCTCGTACTATAGTACTGCGGTACTGCAGCCCCCCCAGAAATTTTGGGAACAAACACACAATTAGAAATATCAAATAATTCTATAATTTTTCTGAACTTTCCAGCAAATTTTTATCAGTTCTAACATTTAAAATCATGAAATTTTTGCCGCTGCCGCGTAAATTTATTCCCTCAGCGCTGCCCAGCGGAAGGTACTGCCACTACTAGCAGTAGCCCAAAGCAGTGTTCCCACCCTCATTCTCCTCTTCTTCAACTCCCACTCAAGCCGTGTGATTTTGGAGCGATCGGGGACTGTGCGATCGGCAGTACCCGCAAGCTCATTGGTTCAACAGAACCAATGAGCTTGTGGTATTTGACATGCGGGAATAATTTAAACAACACTTCGAAGACATTTCCTGTAATATGGTTTCATTGAGCAGATCATTAACAAAATTTTAATTACATTCATCAGTGAATATACTAACAAAGATTGACTAAATATATTGAAGCATCTGAGGAATGAAGACCAGCACTTTTATTTTACTTTAATAAAAATATGACTGTCCCAAAAGAACCAACACTTGTCTTTTGAAAATTAAGTGGTGCATGCATGTAAATAATCGTGAGATATCTCACGTTCGAACAACGACAACAACAGGTTTCTTACTAACCACGCAGTTAGCGCCAGTCTAACTCAATGACACTAAACGTCGATCAAATTAATTAAGTGAGAAATCTGGATAACTTAATTCGTTCGTGAATCGCGCCCATGTATTTTATTATAAATTATAAGTTTACCAGGAACAAGTCGATATACATGGGAGCTATTTATTTATTAATTATTCACTACAGCATTTTATACCATTAATGTGAAAATTCAAACATAAAAATAAAACAATAAAACAAAAACAAGTTGTAAAAGTGTACGAGTATACAAAATATAAGAAAACGTTAACTACTCCAGGATGAGAAAAAAATATATATCTTATTTTCCCGGGTTTGCGTGTACCGGCAGTACATTATTTAGCAGCAAATATGCGATAGTAATCAAAGAAATATTGCATGGCTAAAAAAAAAAATAAAACAATAATAAAAAAATTGGGATCTTTGATCTGTTATACCGCTCGAGAGGTTTCTCATATGCGCGCTCAAGCCAATTATACCGATGTGTCGTAATTATAATATAGGGTGATCAGAACTGCATGAACATCAAATAAATCGATCATGGTATATACAATAATATATGTACAAAATTAGGCGACAACCAGAATCTAATATAAATTTTTAAAGACAAAATTTAAGAAAAAAATAAGAAATGAAATTTTTATAAGAAAAAATTATATTATTAAACATTATTTCATTATTATTAGTATTTATTTAATTGAGAAAAAAATAATCGTAATCTTGTTAAGGTAGGGATAACACGGATCAGCTGACCTATGCTAAAAAAATCTCATTCATGAAAATTATGAAAAAAAAAATAATAATAAAATATTCTCCTCTACATTATCCCCTATCAGTATAGCTAAAATATCAGGTACACAAATTCGAGCTAGTTTTCGAGTTATTAATTTTTAATGTTGACTAATTTAGCATGGAAGTTTCATTTCTCCATCTCCATGTTAAATTAGTCAACATTAAAACAACTTTAAAAATTAATAACTCGAAAACTAGCTCAGTTTTGTATACCTGATAATTTAGCTATACGGATAGGCGATGTAGAGGAGAACATTTTTTTTTTTTTTTTCGTAATTTTCATGACTGAGATTTTTTTAGCATAGGTCAGCTGATCCGTGTTATCCCTACCTTAACAGGATTACGATTATTTTTTTCTCAATTAAATAAATACTAATAATATTGAAATAATGTTTAATAATGCAATTTTTTCTTATAAAAATTTCATTTTTTATTTTTTTATTAAATTTTGTCTTTAAAAATTTATATTAGATTCTGGTTGTCGCCTAATTTTGTACATATTGTATATACCATGATCGATTTATTTGATGTTCATTATATACAATGCGTAAAAATTATACCAGACATTCAGGTTTCATATTAACAATGCAGTTTGATTGACACTATTATTTAAAAAAAAAGGCTTAAAACAATATTTATTTTTAAATATGTTTCTTACCACATGAAAGGACTTATGAATTAAAAAAAAAATAATTAAATATTGGATATTATATTAAGTTTGAAACATTCAATCACGATTTCAAAAGGGCTCGCATAAGTGCATGTCATAACAAATTATAAATAAAATGCATGCATTTTTTGTTTTTAGATAATTTCTGCTTCTTTGTTGAAAGCATTATTATAATATATGATTTTGTCATAATTTTACCCTAAAAAAGGGGCGTGTCCTTAAAAAAAATCGCGCCTGCGGCGGGCCATTGGGGGGCTCCGCCCCCCAAACCCCCCCATTGTGTTCTGCTGGTCTCATGTCAGGCAGCACCCCCACGGAAAAGGGGCACGAGCCGCCCCTGATATATATATATATATATATATATATATATATATATATATATATATATATATATATATATATATATATATATATATATATATATATATATATATATATATATATATATATAATATATTAAACTAACATTTATTGGACAAATTATTTTCCATCTTCATAAAAAAATGGCATCATCTAGTGTTTTACAGGATACAAGGGATGTTAAAAAATCTTAGAAGAGCCTTAAAAATTGAGAATTTAATGATGGCTGTAGTAAAATAATATTTTAAAATAATTATCTTTATACAACATAAAATATTATGATTATTGATCATAATTATGGTATATTATCAATCATATTCAATATGGAGATATAGAAATTATAATAAAAACAAATTTATTAATTAAGGGTAAGATAACACGAACAATCGATTATTGATAGTCCCATTTGATTAACATGTAAACCTTAGTACCCTCATAATAATTCTGAATTTTTTTTGAGAGACAGTTCTTAGCACCAAAAAAATGTGGAAAAAATTTCAAAACAATCGGACGATCCAATTTTTTAAATGAATTTTTTAAATTTTCAGTATAGGGCTTTCCCATGGAGACCTAAACTAAGAAATTAATTTTAAAAAATTGGATCGTCCGATTGTTTTGAAATTTGTTCCATATTTTTTTAGTGCCAAGAACTGTGTCTCAAAAAAAATTCAGAATCGTTATGAGGTTGCTAAGGTTTACGTGTTAATCAAATGGGACTACAACAATCGACTGTTCGTGTTATCTTACCCTTAAAATAATACATAATGTATATATAAATATTCAAACAAAGATATAAAAAAGAAAGTTTAAGTCAGTCCTACTCATCATCCGATCGAGACTAGGTTCACCTCCTCGATAACAATTTCCTTCTTACTTCTGTCCACAGTCACTCTATCTTTAACACACATGATCATACTTGGTCTATTCTGCACAAATCTAAAATTCCGTTGGGCCAGTTCACCCCACTTTTGAGGGTCAATGTCCGAGGTAATGTCTGCAAAGATAGATTCTGCTGCGATGATCGGAGGGTCGCTGTCGAGGAAAGTTCATCGTCAACACGTGAGAAAATAACGGGGGGGTTTGAAGCTTCAGGGGTCGGAGGGTCGCTGTCGAGAGATGTTGACCCTTGGGAGGTATCCACCTCGTCACATGACATTGTACCAAGGAGTGCAGAGCCTTCAATGATCGGAGGGTCGAGGGACGTGGACCCTTGATGGATCACCAACTGGTCAGGTGATATAGTACCATCGAAGTTCTGTAATTAAAGTGCAACAACGTTTTATTTATATTATTTATATTGTTTATAAGAATATAAGTTATATAGTTGCATGTTATATTTTATATATTACTTAATTGTCAGAATTAAGTGTCTGATTATCTCAGTAAATTGGTACCATTGTCTCAATTCTCAAAGAAGGTTGTTTTACATATTGAAGTAGTTCAATAATTCAATAGAGTTAAGTTAAACTAACTGGAGCGCTTGTAAGCTCCTACAGTCAAATTAATTTAACATTCCCGCCGGAAGTAGCCGGAAGTAAGAGGGTTGTAAGAAGAGAGCTAAATTTTTTTTAAATTTTCAAGATCAGACATGAACAAAAAACAAAAAAACACTTCCGGCTACGTCCAACAGGAATGTTAAATAAATTCGACTGTACTCTATATTAATATGCATAGAAAAATAACCTCTGAATTATTATGATGCATAATAAATAAAAAATAAAATAATAACCACTGAACTATGTTGTTTTATAGCAGTTTAGTTTTTTGTGTAAAAATATGAATATAAAAGAAGCCAGTCAGAATTGTCCATATAGGTCCTTATATATTTTTATTGCCTGCCAAAAAGTACTCGTGGTGATGGCTGAGACTCACAAAGAGGAGATGGAAACAACCACCCCGCCACGGTCATCCCTCTCGATCCTGAGGGACATAGCCTGCCAATATTTCACTTTATTCAAAGTAGATTCACCGATTTTTTTGCACCCCCATGCAATTTCAATGGAAAGGTTTTTGCATGAATATATTAGAATAATAAAATTTGGGTCACATAACTGTTTTGCTTATTATTTAACTAAGGGAACACTCAAAATTTTAAGAAAAATAATTCTCATACATTAAAATATCAGGTATACAAATTCGAGCTAGTTTTTGAGTAAATATTTAAAGTTAATCAATTGAAAATGGAACTTTCATGTTAAATTATTAAACTTTAAAAATTCATATCTCACAAAAATTATAATAAATTCGTATACCTGATATTTTAGCCACTGATAAGAGTATGTAGAGGAGAACATTTTAAGTCATGTTTCATAATTTTTATATGTGGGAATTTTTTTAACATTGAGCGTCTTACCTTACTCTTAAAAATATAACTTTATCATTTTTTTATTTTTTTAAAGGAGAAAGAATTAAAAAAAAAATCTAAATTTTTACAATTTTTTAACTTATTAAAAAACAAAAATGAATAATGTAGCGTTAAATAAATAAATAATAATAATATTTGTTTATTTGGGATAAATTACATTGTAGGGAATAGGGAAAAAAATAAATAATAGCAACAACATAATAACCCAAATTGGTGAATATAAAAGGCTAAGGAGCCTATACACATAGAGCGAACATTCACCACACATCAGAAAAACTGCATCGTCAAAAATTGTATATATATATATATATATATATATATATATATATATATATATATATATATATATATATATATATATATATAAATAAATATTTAACACATAAAAATTAATACATAAAACGTACAAGTCAATATCACATGATAGAATCAGACAGGCAGAGGAAATCTTACATCTTCAGGTAATGCATTGTATGCCTTTACAACTCTAGGAAACAGGGAAGACAAGTACACTGCTTCCATAATTAATGCCATGATTAATCAAGAAGATAATTATGTAGATATTAATTAATACGATGTAAGACACTGTAATTTTAAAAAAAAATAATACATTTTATCTATATACTCAATTTTAAGACAAAAATAATTTTCGTACACTAATAGAGAAGGAAAGACAAGCAATAATTTTCTGAAACAAATAGTATAAAAAATTTCGGAACTTTTGAAACCTCTATACATCGACATCCTTGCTGCCACCTAATGACGAGGGAAAAATTCTAAGGCGATGAGTGTAATACATACATTGCATTCTGTGGTTCAACTCGGCTCTTCTCCACGATCAATGTCTAGTCTTATGTCCCATGGCCGCCATTACATGGAGCGTCCTGTGAACAATTGATGAAATAATCTAAAAAATTTTAATTAATAATTAAAAATAATAGAACTATGAATCAGTTTAATTGTTTTGAAATAAGACTAAAAAAAAATAAATATTAAATTAATATTTTATAAAATTTAAACATAAAATTATTTTAATATATTAATTGTGCATTTTATAATAATTATCAGCATATAAAGGCGGATTCAGATGGCGACAACGGCGATGCGACGAGATTTTGTCACATAAAGGCGGATTCACATGGCGATTTTCATAATGCGACGCGACGCGAATAATGCGCACTTGCTGTGACATCCATTGGCGGCCATATTTGGCGATTAAAAAAAAAGCATCGCAATTAACGTGATTTCGCTGCCGCAACCTGGCGAATTCGCTCGCCGCATAGGATTTCACAGCTTGTATGACAAAATCGCGTCGCATCGCCGTTGTCGCCATCTGAATCTACCAAGCTGTGAAATCCAATGCTGCGAGCGAATTCGCCAGGTTGCGGCAGCGAAATCGCGTTAATTGCGATGCTCTTTTTTTTAATCGCCAAATATGGCCGCCAATGGATGTTACAGCAAGTGCGCATTATTCGTTTCGCGTCGCAGGCTGGAAATCGCCATGTGAATCCGCCTTAAAACTTTGTAAAAAAAAATAATAAAATATAATAGTTCAATGTATGTAACAACATCAATGAAAAATATTGGAAATAGAAATGCATTTTTACATTAAGAACTGTAACATTTATATTATATATATGTTGGCATCCGGACGCGAATGCGCTTCGGATGAGAAATTTTTGTTCACAACGCGTTGGGATCATTCGAAAATTCCAAGAAGCGAAATTCGCGTTCGGAGCATCGCAATTTTGATCCCAACGCGTTGGGCACTTCAGCAAAGTTCACAACGCGTTGGGATCAAAGTTATTTGATCCCAACGCGTTCAGAACAAACGAGAATGATCCCAACGCGTTGTGAACAATGTGAAAAACGTCCAACGCGTTCGGAACAAAATTAAGATGTTAATGATTTCCATGACGCGAAATTGATGGCGAAAAAGTCAAACTCATTAAAATTTGAAATAGGATGAGAATCGCGGTTCACGGTGAACATTAATAAATTAACAATGTAATTATAATTTCGTAACATGCTAATTAATTAATTAATTAAGTAAGTAATTAATTACTTGGAACTTTAGAATGGAAGAACAAAAAAATAGGGACGTATTATGAATAAGAAAACAGCACAAGTTACCTTTCAAAAAAGCATACAAATATAATGCATATAAATATAAAGCATTTAAAAATAGAATATTATATATTATTGCATAAAATAATAAAATTCAATATTGGTGTACAATTTTTTTACAGCAGTATAGAAAAAAACACTTCTCTCTATAATTATTATTTTTACACTGCAATGAAGAAACATTTTTGTCTTGCTAAAGCAGAAACTTTGAAGGCATGCAGGTGGACATTTTTCAGAATAAGTAAATAAATTTAACCATTGAATTAACTAAAATTTACTTTGAAGGTATGAAGGTGGTAGTTTTGAAGGACCTCGCGTGGGTAATAAACAAGTCATCGACAATACCTTGGCGGGAAGCCGTAAGAAATACCGAGATTTTATTTTGAAAATACCATAGAGTGTATATAATATATTAGTAATATAATATATATACTCTATGGAAATACTTACAAAGGAATAGGGGATGGCGTGGTGTAAAAAATATCTCTCGCCAAACCTTCTCTGCATGCGTTTTCTTTAGTTCTAGTTCAAGAAAGGAAAAAAAAAAAAAAAAAAAAAAAATGTGATGACAAAATAAGATAAAAATTATACTTTTTTCTAAAAACTTTGGCTAAGTAGTAGAAGGGTAAGATAATACGGAACTGCTGATCAACAGAGTCCAATTTGATTAACATATAAATCTTAGCAACCTCATAAAAGTTCTGATTTTTTTCTTTAGAGACGCACCAAGAAGTTCGAGAAAAAAATTTAAAACGATTGGACGAACCGATTTTTTTAAATTAATTTATTTAATTTTCAGCATAGGGCTTTCCTATCCTATGGAGAGACAAACTAAAAAATTAATTAAAAAAAAATCGGCTCGTTAAATTGTTTTAAAACTTTTTCTATGGCATTTAGGCACTAATATCTGCCTCTAAAAAAAAATTCAGAATTTTTGTGAATTTGCTAAGGTTTACATGTTAAACAAATGGAGCTAAAAAAAACAGCTGGCCGACGTTATCTCTACCTTAGCTGTATTAAATTAGAATACAGATTATATACCAGATGTTTTATGAACGTAAGTTCTCTAATAATAATAAAAAAATTTGGGTGTTTTTATCAAGTGTTATTGTTGTG